>CM062807.1:1133290195-1133914093 GCA_031772625.1 Pinus tabuliformis
AGTCACAGAAATAAGAACCTGACAACTATGAAATCGATCAATTTCAGAGTATCTCATCAAGTGGAAGAACTTACCCACTGAAGATTCCACATGGGAGGATGAGAATTTTATACAAAATCATCCAAAACTACTCAAGCATTGAGGACAATAGTTTTTGAAGGAGAGGGGCATGTTAGGTCCCTATACTACTAGTGTGACCCCTTACTGTTATTAGTGCAACCCCCTTATTATATTTTTGTGCCCATGTAGTCCCCATATTGTTATTATTGTGCCCCATAGAAGCTCACTATTGTTATTGTTGTGCCTTTAAATTATTATTGTTATGTCGGCTCTAATTACATTATGACCCATTAGACTCCTATATATAGAAAGGAGGTCTTGTCATTTATATCATCCAAGAATTGTTTTTTGTGTAATGTAAAGGAGGTTGCCCCATAGAAGAGGCTAATTTTTAAGTCGTTGATCTTTCTTTTCTATCTTTTTGTGAGTTGGTTTCATAACATGCACTTACCTTTTATCACATGGTTTGAGATGAAGGTAGTAAATTAGAGACCAATTCGACCCTTTGTAGTGTTCCTTCACCCTTTTAGTCTTCATGTAGTAGTCTCTCAGCCTTCTTGTAGTAGTTGTAGGCTTTCCTATAGCTCCCTCTTGTAGAAATGGTAAAAGAGGGTTCGAAAATCCTCGATGGCACCCTAAGCTTGTCCTCTCCTTAACTATTTTCTAAATGAGCATTAATGAAAAATAATTCTAGCCCCAGTACATAATATGTCATTTTTGGCTTGGGTTTGGAGAGTTGTGTGACCTGGCAGTCACACGAAGTTTCCTCTTTTGGATCGTTATCCCCACTCGAAGTAAATATTCCCTCATTCCTCGTAATCACCACCCACTCTATGATCCGAGCTCGACTGGCGTGACACCTCCATGTTGCATGAGTGCTTACCATCACTTTTTATTTACTAGATGAGGGTGGCCAAGTTAACTGGCACCTCCAGCTTATTAAAAAACCTCCTCTCAACATTTACACACTTTTCATTATTTACGCATAGGGAGGAGATTAGAGTTTTCCATACCTGTGCCTACCTCATGATAAAATTGATGCATGGATGTGCATGCTGGAGCTGAACCTCATTTTTTTCATCAAGGGAGATGGCTTGATGTGTTTCTTTCCTGTGCATTTCTTCTTTGCTCCTCATGATATTTGATTGTTGTGGTTGTTGTGTGTGTGCACCTTGTTGATGTCCAAGTTTCTCCTATTGGTGGATATTCCTATTAGGAGTGATATGATTACTATAGAGTGGCCTCATAAGTTGTTATCATCCTCTACTGATGAGAAAAAACAAGATTATTAATTTATGTGATATGTGCACATGCTACTACAGAAGGAGGTTCTCATGTAGCAGCCCTTTTCTTTTCTTATAGGGTTTTAAAGCTACATGGGGGTGATGAGAGAGGATGTAGAAGGCTTTGAGGACAATGCTAAGACTCTGAGGGAGTGGTCTATATTTTTGGAAATGGAGAGGATGTGCTCTATGCATTTTTCTAGAAATCTTTAACAAGGATAAGACAAAGTGGAGGGATTTTAGTGAAAAATATTTTATTTTGATTTTTATGAACTGGGATGGATGAGTGATAGACGGATGGTGGACCATGGTGGTGGAACCTTATCCATCCTTCGCAAGTTCATGCAGGGTTGTCCTTTCATTTGAATCTCCCTCATGTATCTTTTTGGAGCCCTCCTCTAACACTATAGGACATTCATGTAGCAATTACAGGTCCTTCTTGTAGCAATCGAGAGAGGGGGTGAAACTTGAATTTTGAGCTAATGGGATCATGGAGAGGGGTGATCACATGAGTTTGGATGGTGGATATGAAGTGGATGGAGGGGGGAGTGAAAATAATCTTGAGGATTTTTTCCCTGTAGCTATGGAATCTGTCACTATCTTCAATCTTGAAAAATGAAAAAAAAACTAATAGAAATGTTGTATATATATCTATATCTATATATATATATATATATATATATATATATATAGAGAGAGAGAGAGAGAGAGATATATCTATATATATATACATATATATACATATATCCAGGTGGTTCACGGATACCCTTGGTCACTGGGTAGCCTCTACGTCCACGGTAAGAACTAGGTGGATCGGCGATCACACCCCCCGACCTATTCACTAACCTGACCCCAAGAGCTTTCGGGAATTGACCCTATAACCTCCCATCTAGGAGGCCCCGACTTGACTGATTGAGCTAACCCTTGGGGCTATCTATATATATATATATATATATATATATATATATATATATATATATATATATCTTGAGACACACAAACTACCTCAGAGGAGGTTTTCAACCTATATTCCTACCCTAGGTGCCTCATAAAGGTTTTTATCGAAGCCTTTTTTCCCCTTTTTTCTTCTTTTCTTTTTCTTCCAAAAAACGTATCTAGAAATATTATGGACTGGAAGCTATGACACTAACAATCATATTGACCGCTCTGTTGATGGTGTTAATGAATTATTCCTTAGACATAGGTTTCCTGTATACCTTCAACATGTCTTCATTGAAAAGCAAGGGAATCCCTTCCTTATCAATGGCCCTGATTTGAAAGGCAGAGCCCAATTTGGGCCCCTAAGTATGGATGAAGTGGTTAATTTCTCTTTCAAAATCTCAAGGGCCTCTTGGCAGCTATTTGTCTAGCAGAATTGTGAGTCCTTGGCAACCAATCCAAACATTGGTGAAGACAATTTGCTAAAGTCCTTGATAAACCTCCTCTAATATCTAGCTAAGCCCAAGAAACTCCTAACATCCCTCTGCTTTTGAGGAGTAGGGACCCTTTTGATGATGGAAATCTTGTTTGGGTCCATTTGTATTCTCTCCTGAGATATTGAATGGCCAAGGAAAATCCTTGCAATCATTAAAAAATCACATTTCTTAGGACTAAGAGAGAGGTTCATTTCAATGCATTTCCTCATCACTTTTCCCGAATTAGAGATAGCCTTCAGGAAGTCACACCCATAGGGAGTGAAATCATCCATGTAGATCTTTACAGAGTCATGGACTAGCTCAACAAAGATGCTCAAAACTTCCCTTTGAAAAGTGGTAGGAACATTGCATAGACCAAAAGGGAGGACCCTATAAGAAAAGGTACCCCAAGGACATGTGAATGTACTTTTGTCCAGATCCTCAGGGCTGATCTATATTTGATTGTAACCACTAAATCCATGTAGGAAAGAGAAGAACTTCTTCCTTGCAATACCATCTAAAACTTGATCAATGAAAGGAAAAGGGGAATGCTCTTTCTTGGTGGCTTTGTTCAATTCTCTGTAATCCACATAGGTCCTCCACTTCCCGTTCTTCTTTGGGACCAAAACTAGAGGGGAAACCCACTCATTATCTAAGATGGGTTATATGAACCATGCATCCAACAACTTTTGCAACTCTTCCTTTACTATGTCCTTGAGGGTTGGGTTCATTCTCCTCTGAGGTTAGAGGACAGTTTTGCATCCCCCCTTGATGTATATGTGATGAATACAAACTGAAGGATGCACCCCCTTCATTTCTTTATAGTTCCAAGCAAAAGCATCTAAGTGTCCTCTTGGAATCTTGCGCTTCTCTTCTTGGTTGGATGAGAGGGAGGGGTTAATATTTAAGGTTCTAGACGGACCAAATTCTACAACTTTTACATGGGCAAGACTTGGTTCAACTAAGCATAATTTAGTCCAAGGATTACTCTCAGATTATTTTACAATCTCAACAAGAGGCATGGTATTGGGGGTTGGTTTTGGAGGATCTGGTCAATAAGGTCACCTTCATCAGGTTGCTCCTGTCCTATAACACCATCTAGGGTACATATTGGATGGGATATTGTATGATACAATTCATCTTCCTCCTCCTCTTATAGCCATGGGGATAAGTCATGCTCAACGGATGGCTGAGTAGGAGGGTACAATACCAATTGTTTGGACAAATTCCCATTCTTGATAGTCATGTTCCTAACCCTGAAACTAATGTAAGAATCAACAATGGCTAACCATGGCCTTCCCAATATGAGAGGATAACCATTGAATTTGGTTTTGGGCTAGGGAACCAAAAAGTTAGTAGGATACTCCCAGGAGTCAATAGAGACAATTACATCCTCAACAACTCCCTCATGAGCCATTGTGGATCTATCTGAAAGTTGCAACACTATAGTGGTCTTTCTCAAGGATCCTTGGAGGTTTAGTTTTAGAATGGTTTATTTAGTCATCACATTGATTGTAGCCCCAATATCAATC
This sequence comes from Pinus tabuliformis, assembly GCA_031772625.1. NCBI lineage: Eukaryota > Viridiplantae > Streptophyta > Pinopsida > Pinales > Pinaceae > Pinus > Pinus tabuliformis. The sequence continues at coordinate 1,133,294,486 of CM062807.1, forward strand.
AGGGTATGAGGGACAATGATGCCATCTATGTGCACAAATACTACTGGACTTCCAGAATCTAGATATTTTGGACAAATCACTCTCCCCAACATCAAATTAGATAATTGACCAATAAAGTTGATGATGGGGGTGTCTCTTATTCTCCTCCTAGAGTGTTTTAAACATTTTCTTTGATAAGCTTATTGTAGATGGGAACATCCTTAATATCTTAGAGGGGGGTATTTTAAAACAGATTCTTCAATTCTCCCAGAAGTTCAGTCTCTTATGGGGTGTGCTGGTTAGGATGGATCAATCTCTCAAGAAAAGGAGGTGGGTTTACTTGATGGATACTCTCTTCCTTTTCCTCTTCAAGTTCTTCAGGTTGACATGGAGTTTGGTTATCTGGAAGCACTCTTCCAAACCTGAGGTTGATTTCTTGAATATCCACAATATAGGCAGGGTAAGATGTTTCTCCACTATAGACATGTTGTGCTAACTTGGTATTTGGGTTTTGATTGGGTTTAGAAATCATCTGAGGTTGCTTGGGTGGAGCAGGATGAGTGAGTTGTGGTTGAGATGGAGGTGAAGGTAGTAAGGCATGAGGTTGGTTGAGTTGAGGCCTCCACCCTTGTGATGGGTTATTCCATTGAGGATGTTGACAAGTATATGGCTGAAATGGTTGATTGATAGGTTGGGGAGGATATTGAGGATCATAAGGCGATGAAGGAGGTGTGGATCGTGATGGATGAGTGGAAGAGTACCAGGGTGGCAAGGGTGAATTATGGTTGGGATGGTAATAAGAGTAAGAAGCACCTTGCATGCCATAATGGTATGGTCGAGGTCTTAGAGGCCTCCTTTGATTTATAAAGTAGAGTTGCTCAGCCCCACCTTCTACCCCTTAGTATACAACTTTTAAACCAGGAAAAGAAGTAATTTTTCTGTGGCTTGTTTTTCCTCACATACTGAGTAGACCTCTATGACATGTAATGGGTATTCATTTCTGGGGTGCCTTCTAGTGAATTTAGAGCAGAAAATAGCTAAGGCCCTCTCAGCTTCCTCTTGTCTCCTCTTGATCTGCATGGTATCCATTCCCAAAGAAAAGGTATGCAAAATTTCACTTTTAAAGTCCTCCAACATGTTTCCAATTTCATTCTTGATGGATGTTGTGGAAGGAAAATAACTAACCACTAAGGCTTGACTAGACCTACTCTTCTTCCTAGCATCCCTAGAGTGGTTTTTGAACATTGTTTTTATACCTTCATAGGCTAAATGATGGATGTCTCCCCCCACAACATGTTTAGGGGTTCCATCATGTCCTCCCTGATCCCTCAGAGAAGAATTAGCTTGAGTTATTCAGGATCAAGGGTGCATCTAGCACTCCTATAATTGAGCTAAAATATCTCCTCATAGTCCTCCAAGGATTCATTAGGTCCAAGAGTCATTATAAATATTTCTTCTTTGGTTTATTTGGACCTACAGTAGTCTATGTACTTGTTATTAAAGGCTTGTTTCATTTGAGCCAAGGTAGTGATATTATCCACAAGCAACCCCATAAACTAGCACAAGGCTACATCATTAAGGGTAGATGGGAATAACTTCAGTTTCTCGTCATCAGAGGCATAGTCATAGGTCCTATAGACAACAAAAAATTCAAACATAAAAGTATCATGATCCTCAAAGGTTAAGCCATGGAAGTGTGGAAGGGCAGTAGGGCTTATATTCTTCATTCTAGCCTCTCCATTAGTCTCTCTGATAGGGAAAACCTCATCATTCTTGTTTTCAACCATGGTTTGGGTAGGTGAAATGGGTTCTTCTTCTTCCCTAATAGGTTCTTCAAATATCTTAGGTTGTTCACCTAAAGGGTCTTCTAACTCCCCTGTAGTCAGAGAGGGAAGCTGACAGTCACCGAAGAAGAGTGAAGGTTGATTGTTTGAGGGTGTGGGGGTGTTTGGTAAGAATTTTCCTTGAGTATCTCTATTCCTATGAGGCATGAAAGAAAATTTTTCTTCTTATGTGATTTTTTCAAAACTGAATGCAAAACAAAAAGTAATGCTTAAGCGCAAATAACATATACCTATACACTTACCTAGAAACAATGCCAAAAAGTGGTGAGCCTTGGTATTGCACCAAGAGTGCCGCAACTCCCAAGGGCTCCTCAACTCTATTTATCAACCTGGGATTTGTACAAACTTTGAGGTCGCAATGTTATATACATAGTAGATGGAATTCTACTGATGCCACCTTAACTAAGATATTCGATAAATAGTGCTCAAAGAACATTCTTCTACTTAATTAGAAGGAAATTAACTAATGAAAGTGTAATTCGGAAGCTAGCTCTAATGACAAAGGTAAATTCTTCTCAAACCTTAACTTGTAGATGCTACCAACTTGTAAATGCTACTGAATCAATTCATGAAAGAACACAAGAGTTATACTACCTGTAGAAAGGAAACTACAGATTTTGCAATCAACCATCTAACTATCAAATTTAGTTGTAAACAGGAAATTATCCTACCAAATAATAACTCAAGAATTCATGCATCATCTATCTAATTCACACTTGTTTATAAAACAATGTTCTACTTGTGTTAAATTTGTGATAAATAAGCTAATTATATTCTATCTTGTAGTGAAGGAAAAAGGATGGTTGGGATGCCCTAGGTATTGTCCTTGATCATGGAGTCCAAGATGGGGGTAAACCTACTCCTAAACTAAGTAAAACTTGCATCACAGGTCAAAACAGGGGGTAAAACAAGCTGCTAGAGGCATGCTATGTGAAGTTGCTATATGAACCTTGTATTGCTATAGGAAGGCCTGTAATGCTACAAGAAGGCTGCCAAGAGGCTTTGGAAGATAGGAATGATGACACCAAGGGATGCAAGGTGGATGGAGGTTGTGGTAGATGGATTGAAGGTGACCAACACCCCTAGCCAAGCTCAACACCTCAGGAAGGCTTGTTTTGGACTAAGAGGGTTGCTCACAGTGACCTAAGAGAAGGAGCTCAAGAAAAAAATTTGGGATTCATCAAAGAGGGTGAAGAAGTCCTGGATGGAGAAGGTAAAAGGCACCTTGCCTGCAGATCCAAACATCCCTACAAGATCACATGCACATGATCTCTTATCTTACAAAATAACATAACCAATGGTGGAAAAGATGAGTTGAATTTAAACACTATCTAATTTATGCCAAAAAATTTGATTTAGTCAATGAATAAACTTCTAAGGTACAACAAACATATGCAAAAAAACTCATAAATATATCATTTTTGGGTTGTGTTGAAGCCCTGAAAATCGAGTCTACAACAAGGGGGATACCCACCCGGTGCGGACCTTGGTTAGCAGCTCCTTTTCCGTTTGGTATAGTGGGTCCGACTGGGGATATGGGACCAGTTTCCCAGTATGTGTGTGTGTGTGTGTGTGTGTGTTGAGAATTGATATTTCTTTCTTAGTGATTCCTAAGTAAAATGCTTTTTATTCTAAATCTAATCTAACAACATGCAATTGTAATCTAATAAACAGAAATATCTAATTCTAAACTAACTCGGGATGTAATCTTTCCGTTATGCGATCTAAAATGATTTCAAATGACAGTTGGTAATGAAGATCATTCAACTGCTATGAGAAAAGAATTCAGTAAAGATAAACCATTTCATATAAAAAGTTAGATGAAATAGTTGTGAAAAACATATCACATAATAAGCTACTCATATATTAAGCATAAATAAATAGCTATCACCATACAAAAGTGCCAAATGATAACTCAAGAATTTAAGCATTCATATATAAATAACTGAACATGAATATCACCATAACACATAAGAAGAAATAGTTAAGAGATAAAAGTACCATTTATAACTAGTTCTACTCATGAGCTCTAGCAATAATGATCTATTTCTTCTTAATCCAACATCCACTAAGAGTACAGAAGTGCAACATCAGTAGTAAATATTAAACGCAGATATCAATAAATCATGTTCCATTCATTCATCAAAACCTCCTCGGAGGGTGAAAAACTGCATGTTCTGAGGACACGTTTTTGATAAATTTCTGGACCCTTCTCTACATGCATGAGAAGGGTTTAAGTACTACTAACTAATCCTAAAAATAATTTATTACAAAAATGTAGGATGCGGTTTAAAGGACCATCCTCATTTCAGGCAAAAATAAAGTAAAATTAAAACTAAAACTGAATCTAAAACTAAAACTAATAACTAACTATTTATGTATCTATTCCTTGAAGTCGCAAGTGTTCAGCATTTGCTTGAGGAGAGTTGGTTGGCCGACTTATGATTTAAGTTGTCCTGCGAAAATAGAATCAGTAAGAGCTGGCACCATCTTCTTGGCAGAATTGATCACACATTTGAGAGTCATGCACTGGTTGTGTGGTTTTACCAAGTACGCCCAGTGATCCAGGTGGATATTGGTGGCCACCTGCCAAGTCCACCTGGACCCCCACCATTGTTCTTCTCAACATTTTCAGTTTCCTTAATTGTAGCACAACTTACTATTTTTAGCAGTTTTTCGGGTCCTGAACTTCGGTCACCTTTGTGTTCCTTCAAGCGAGCGTGCCAAGATGATTTGGGAAGCCCACTACAATCTAGCTGCTGGGCATTTCGGGGTCGAGAAAACAGTGGCAGTTCTGCAAAATTATTTCTATTGGCCGAATCTTCGACAGGATGTTGGGAAGTACATCAGATCATGCACTGCCTGTGCCATTGCCAAACCGACCATTAAGAAGCACGGCCTCTATACCCCGTTGCCTACCCCTAGTCGACCTTGGGAATCCATCTCCATGGATTACATGTCAGGCCTTCCTTCCACTAAGCATGGAAATGACTGTGTTTTTGTGGTCGTCGACAGGTTCTCGAAGATGGCCATTATGGTGGCCTGCAAGAAGAATATCACAGCAGAAGCCATTGCTAAACTCTTCTTTGAACAAGTGTGGGTGCACTTTGGGATCCCACAATCTATCATCTCAGATCGGGACAGTCGGTTTCTCAGCACATTTTGGTCCAGTCTCTGGTCAATGTTGGACACCAAACTCACGAAGTCCACAGCCTTCCGTCCTCAAACTGATGGCCAGACAGAGGTTGTCAATAGGATGATTGTGCACATTCTGTGCATGTATAACTCAAAGCATCCACACACATGGGACGAGAGCCTCCCCTATGTTCAGCACAGCTACAATCGAGCTCTTCACAGCTCCACTGGCCATAGCCCTTTTCAGGTGGGTTTGGGATTCCAGCCACTATGCCCCATTGATGTGGCCATGCCACTTGCAGCTACTCACATAAATTCAGCTCATGTCCAGTCCGAAACAGATAAGGCCACCAGCTTCATTGAGCGCATCCAACACATTCGCCAGCAGGTCCATGACATTCTTGAGAAATCAAATGTCAAGTACAAGCATCGACATGATCAACATCGGGTGCCACACAAGTTTCAGGTGGGCGACAAAGTCTGGTTGCATTTGCAAAAGGAACGCCTTACTGGAGCTTATCGGAAATTGAGACCACTCCGATATGATCCTTACACCATTACTAAGGCTATGGGAGACAATGCATTTGAGCTCAGCATTCCCCCATTCCTTGGCCTGCACCCAGTGTTCAATGTGGATCGCCTTCGGCCATACTTTCCACCATTGCTAGACACATCCGACATTGCAGAACAACTCAAACCCACAAAATTAAATCCAGATTGCATGGAACAAGCTGCAACTGATCGGATCATGGACACACAGATCAAGAACACTCGCCAACAGAATATCCAACTGTATCGAGTTGTCAAAGCAGGCCAACTCCTTCAGCAGGGCAAGTGGCTCACCATGGAACAAGTTCAGCAAAAGTTTCCTCATCTCATGGAGGAGCTCAACGCAATGGGGACCATTGCTTCCTAAGGGGGGAGGAATGATCTAGGTGGATATTGGTGGCCACCTGCCAAGTCCACCTGGACCCACACCATTGTTCTTCTCAGCATTTTCAGTTTCCTTAATTGTAGCACAACTTACTATTTTTAGCAGTTTTTCGGGTCCTGAACTTCCGGAGCCGTTTTGAGGCCCTAAACGACTTTTTTTGGGGAATCCGGGGGCAACATGGGTCCATGGAATGGACCAATGTTTCCCGTTCCAACAATGATAGTGCTCGGATAGATCTTTCTAACGAGCTATTGTATGCGTCAAACAGAGATCGTATGCCAAAGTTACGACCCCGGGAAGTTGATGTACCAACTTACCCCAAACGGGGCCCATAGTTTGGCGTTTCATCTTCTAGGGTTAGGTTTTGGAATGTTAAGGGTTTTTTCCACTGTTTCTCAACAATAAATAGGCCCTCGAGCCTCATTGTAAGACAGTTCAGAGGCATGTAGCCATCACATCTCTTCTCAGAGATAAGCTACCATCGTCGTAGCTGGTTTATTTCTATTTCTGGTTGTAAGCATATTTCAATATTTTCCATTAATGAAATGAAGTATTATTTCCGCTGCATCTTTGTGTATATGGTTATCTCTATAATTTGTTGCGTTCCTGTTTAAATCCGGATCACCCAGTAAGAATCCCAATTCAACTTCGTTAACCTTTGGATTGACTCTGCCTTTTCTTGAGCCTTCTATCTCCAGCTTGCTTGTAGATGTTGTACATTTGGTAGATATTTACATACCACTTGATGATATACCTGATAAATATCATTGGTTTTTAGTTCCAGTTTTACTTTCCGTCTTTAGCACTTTTTTCCTACAAATTTCCGTGCTTACAAGCGACTGAGCAATTTGAGGCTTCCCATCTCGAGGGGTTTTGCCTGGCGATGCTAATTGCGCATCAGAAACTACCTCTGTTTCTTGATCGAGGCTTCCCTGGTGTGATTTTTGCCTCTTGTGCACTTTTTGTTAGAGGATATAAAGCTTAAATTTTATGGAAAGAACGTCTTAAACGTTATCTGTTCTGAGCTTTAAATTCTTTATACGTGATATCAACATTATCTAGTACCCATTTAACCATGTCTGTATACGGGAGAATTTTGGGCCTCGCCGCTATCCTATGCAATAATGAACATGCTAGATTTGTAATAGATGCCTCAGAAGACCCATGTGAGCTTGCAGTAGTCGTAACCTCCATTACCTTGGGATCTTCTTCCTCAAGTAAACTATACATGCTTTCCCAAGTAGTAATATTGGCCTCTTTGTTACAGGTGGTGTCTGTGTACAAGGGAGTCATCTCTTTATCTTCAGAACTGGGAGCTTTACCCTTCTTTCCGATAATATCTTGAACTCCGCTCTGTATACTTCTCAGCTCTTCGCTCCTGCAGTTTACAAATGAGGTGATAACGATGATAAGAAAAGGTGACGGGAAAGCTTTAAATGCGGAAAACATATAAAATATATCACCTTACGTGAACTGGCTCCTTGATAAGATCAAAACCATATTTCATTAATGATTTGCCAACTAACTCATTGATTAACATTAACGCGCATAACCGGGCCTTGGTTTATGGAAAAGCCTTTCTTGAACAACGGGCCATGAAGATCTGCAATAAGGCGATTTTGTGATTTGCTTTGCAATATTGCAAATCGCAGTATCGCAAATCACAGTATCGCAGATCGCAATATCGCAATTCCTTTACGTGTGGCAATCATCTGTCAATGTGTTTTCTGTGAAATGAAATTCACGAGATGCGTGATCGCATATCGGCGTTTTAAGACACTTCAGTGTAGTTCATGTTTAAGGCATGCAATGCGATGAGGGTTTTTTGATGCGTGATTTCGCATCGCAATTTCGCATTTTTAGAATTCCGCTTGTGGGAAGGTATCCATTACCCTTTTTGCGATGCGACGTGTTTTAAGGAGTGATTTTATTCTAACTTATCATAAAACTTAAGACTTTTTAGATTTTTTAGGGTATTCTCCTAATTTTATGATAGTAAGTTTTATTGAAAAAGGAAATACAAACATTAATCGATTTTTTTAATTCTTGAATAAGGGTCCCCACTTATTTAGTATTAGTGATAAAACTAAATAAGAAGGGGGGTTGTTGTTGGCCACAACAATTTGCGATTCACTTGGAAGAACCAGTTATCTCTGCTTTTCTTTTGAATTTCCTAAACTTCCAAAATAGAAAATTTTCTAGAAAATCAAACTTTATTACAAAAAGATAAAATACATTATGCTTCTCAGCCGTCAATGATAGTTTGTTTCTTCTATGTGAACTTTGTTTATTTACTTCCTAGAGCTGGTTATTGTATCTACATCAATCACTACTTGGTTTATAAAGATAAAAACAAAGCTTTCTCTGTAAATCATTTTTAAATATGCTCATTTGTCGTAGGTAGAGCCACTGCTACCAACAAGAGTTTATAGCCTCGACATGGTTACCTGTTACCCAACAATGATCCTGTATCCCACTTGGAGAAATATACAATTTTAAAAGAGAAATCCATATCTACACTTATTGCTTTCATTTTCCTTTAATCCTTAAAGAAAAATGCCTTGGTTTAATAGCCAAATTATGACAGTGCCACTCACTTGATTTATAGCTTTGTTGAACAAGCTGGCTCATGATGAGACCCCTTGTCTTTTGATTGCAACAATCTTGAGTCATTGCCCTGTTGTGGTGTGCAGTTTTGGCAAAGTCAGCAAACTATAATATCTATGATCATGATAAGTCGGCTCGTGATGAGACCTCTTATTATTTAAGTTTAAAGTGTATCATTGGATTATTCCCTGAAAATTGTGATTCCTTAGGTGGGGAGGAAGTCATTGTTTCCTTAAGAATAGCTCTAGACGACAATGGCAGAGTTTTTTGGAAAGATCCTTTCTACAAAGAATCTTTGTTTTTTTATTGATACCTTTCATTTGACTGATATAAAACAAATTCCCACTAAAGGTCACTTTTTATCAAAATTTACAAGGTTGGAACTAGTATCATATATAGGCTTATATCTCTTTGACTGTATCTTTCAATAATAATGACCAACTTTCTAAATTATTTCTATTTATACAAGCGAAAAAAAAAAAAAAAAAAAACGAAATCTAAAAGAAATACTTGTCCTTTTCATGAATTCCAAATGTAACCGTTTACAATTGGTTTTATTATGAAAATAAAGAAAAACTAATCTACAAAAATAGAAGAACAATCTCCTATGGAAAGTATTTTTTGAGGATCTACCTGTTAACAAGTACAAATTCTCTTTTTCCTGTTAAATCCTGTAATATAAAGGTAGCTGGGCCTATGATTTTTTCAATTTGGAAAGGGCCAAGTCACATTCGTTGAAACTTCATATGTTTTCCCTTTTCCTCATGAGCCTTGTCCCATTCTAAAACTAGATACCCTATCTAAAAGTCTTTTCTGGACATCATGTTTGAGTCAAAAGAAGCTTTTACTAATGATTGGTGATGAGCGTGAGTTATTTTAGCCTGCTTTCTTTGCTCTTCTAGCTTAAGGATTTGTAACTGCCTTAGTTGTAAGGAAGAAGTTTGTGTTTCATCAATATATTGAACTAAGGCGAAAGAGGGAATTGCTAGATGAGTTGGAAGAACCACTTCTTTCCCATAAACTAAATTAAAAGGAGAAGTGCCAATAGAGGCTTTTTGCGTTATTCGGTCTGCCCATAACACATATATTAAAGACTTGTGCCAATTTTTATGATTATGGTCAATGGTTCACTTAATGATCCTGATCAAATTTTAATTCGTAGATTCAGCTAACCCATTCCCTTGTGGGTAATAATTGGCAGAGTATTTAAGCTTAAAACCTCTTTTGAGTGCAAATTCAATCATAGCATTGCCAAAAAAATATGATGCATTATCAAACATTAAAGCAGAGGGTAAACCAAACCTAGTGATTATGAACTGATCTATAAAATCAATGATGTGTTCGGCAATAGTTGCCTTGAGAGGAACTGCTTCTATCCATTTAGTAAAATAATCTGTAGCTATAAGGATATACCTATGCTATTTAGAAAAGTGAAGAACGATCTCACCTATTATATCCAGTCCCCATTGATCAAAAGGTTGTTCAATCTTGACTGGCTGCAAAGGTAATGATGGCTTCTTTTGTCTCCCAGCAACAGTTTGAAAAACTTGACATTTCCTTATGTAGCTATGCGCATCTTTGAATAGTGTGGGCCAGTAATAGCCTGCGCAGAGGATTTTATATGTAGTAGCATCTCCAGCATAATGTCCACCTTTTGGTCCATCGTGGAGTTCTTGCAACACCTTTTCAGCTTCAGATTTCTCAAGACATCTAAGTAGAACAGAATCATAATTCATCCTAAAAAGTACATCGTTCACGAGCTGATATTGCTTAGCCTTCAACCTTAAAGCTCTTTTCTTTGTATAATCAAGGCTTGAAGGGGCATATCCGTTCTTTAGATAAAATATGATATCTACGTATAATGAATCAACATCATTTAGGCTTACCTCGTACATTTGTATCTCTGTAGATGGTATTTCAGAAATAAGTGATGCTCCAGCCAACATTTTGCAAAAGCCTTGACCTTTAACAATATTTGCTAGTTTAATCTCAATGTCATATTCTTGTAATGCAGTAACCCAATTGGCTCTTTTCTCACCCACATATTTCTGTACTAAAAGATTTCTTACTGCTGGAAACGGTACTATGATCTTTGTATGGGTTTTAAGCAAAAAGGGTCTGAAATATTTTATTGCTTTGAAAACAACAAATTCTTGTTTCTCTACGTCTGAATAATTTAACTCAACCCCTTGTAGATTTGAACTGAAAAAAGCAATTGGGGCTTCTGCCTTGTCTTGATTTGCTTGAGTGAGTATCGCAGCATATGATCTATAAGATGCAAATGTATATAAAATAAAAGGATCCGAAAAATTAGCAGTTACTAAAGATGGAGCATTAACAATCGCTTGTTTGATTAAATTGAATGCTTCATATTCGTTTTGCCCCCATTTGAAGATTGAGTTATTTTTAATCATTGCATGTAAAGGAGATACGATTCTTGAAAAATATAGAACAAATATCTTTACAAAGTTAATCTGGCCAAGGAAAGATTGCATAGCTTTCTTGTTGTGAGGCAAAGGTATCTCAGAAATCTCCTTGATTCTGTCAGGATCAATATGAATTCCAGATTTTGACACTATGAATCCAAGAAGTTTTCCTTCACTTAATGCAAAAAAGGAATTTTTTGGGTTAAGTGAAATTATGTACCTTTGACACTGTTGGAAGATCTGTTTTAAATCTCTAATATGATTGCCTCGCTTCTTGGAATACACAATTATATCATCCAGGTAGATTACTACCGATTTGTTTACTAGTCCCTTAAATGCGATGTCCATGGCTCTTTGGAATGTGGCACCAGCATTGATCAGACCAAAAGGCATCTTTTGATAGGCATAAGTACCCCATTTGGTTCTGAATGTGGTCTTTAATTGATCATCAGGATGGACCAAAACTTGGTTATAGCCGGAGAAACCATCCAAGAAGGACATTAATTCTGATCCTACAACTGCCTGCAATATTTGCTCCATAGGAGGCAAAGGAAAATTATCTTTTTGGCAGGCTTTGTTCAGATTTCGAAAGTCAATGCAAATTCTAATGTCTCCGTTCTTTTTTCTAACGGGAACCATATTGGAAACCCATTGAGAATGTCGTACGGGAAAAATGATTTTGGCTTTCAATAGCTTATTAAGCTCATATTTGATCTGGTTTTCTAAATTAGGATGGATCTTTCTCAGTTTCTGCTAGACAGGTTTTTCATCGTTTATCATTGGAATAGTATGTTGGATGATAGAAGTGTCATAAGTCTTAAGTTAATCATAGTTCCAAGCCAAGACACTTTTGTATTGTTTCAAGAGACGAACATACGCTAGTTTTTCTTCAGGAGCTAGGCCAAGGCCTAGGTTGATATTCTGTGGCTTGGTGTTAGTTCCTAGATTTACTAATTCATAGTTTAGAGTTGAACTTTGAAGCTTTGAATTGGTAGATCTTTTGAATCGATCTTTCAAGTCATATAGATCTTCTAATTTGACTATTGATTTTGGCATAACATTATTAGTTCTATCTTGTTGCAATTGTTTGTCATGTTGGTCCTCATCAATTATCTGATTAGTATACGATCCCTCAGAGGTGAGGAATCTTACAATATCAGGATCATCGTTGAAAATTCTCCAATTTGTAATGTTATCAAGAATCAAGGGTCTAAAGATTAATTCGATTGAAAATATATTGGGGCTAAAGTCTTCTGAGGGAATGAGCTTGGAAGCTACGTTTGCCAAGAGGTCGGCACTAGCATTCCAGATTCTAGAAATTGTTGAAATATTAAATGCTATAAAATGTTCAGTCATATCTTGTACTAAAGATAATGCTTTAAATGACCTGATAGACAATGTATAATATTCTGTACATGTCTAATAAAAATTTCAGAATCTCCGAAGACTTGTAGATATTTGATGTCTAATCCGATTTCTTTGTATAATCCTTGGACTAAAGCCTCATATTTTGTAGTGTTATTAGTGCAATCGAACTCGAGTCTACAAGTTAGTATAGTTTTGTTCTCTCTGGGCTAACTAATACGCATCCTTCTCCTGCTCCTTCATTAGACATAGAACCGTCAAAAAATAACTTCCAAAATAAAGATTTATTTACAGGATTATCTATAAAATTAATACATTTAGAACTATCTATTTGAGAAAAAATTTATACTTGAGATAAAATAGAATGTTCTAAGTAAGGTGAAGTGTGAGCATTAAAATTTCCTAGGAAAGAATCAACAGAATAGTTTCCAATTATATTATTGGTGTATGCTATCAGTTCATTTTCTCCTTCCAATTCTATTACTATGTATTTCTGATATCTTTCTCGCTCAACCTTTATCTGATTTGGCTTACCATTGTAAGGGAGCCACATGTGCGACCAATCGGTTGCAAAGTATCCATGAAGCTTTTTTGACCAATCCCTACTAAGAATTAAGCCATAGAATTCTGGAATGTCTGCAACTAAAATATCAATAACGTGACATACCTTTGGATTAGATGGCAGCCTTATAGTAACCTGATTTAATTCACCCATCACTTCAACTTGCAACCGATCCAACTGCACTATGCACACAGCAGATTTTTGAGGTTGAAAGTTCAACTTTGCACAAATCGATTTAGGTACGATATTGGATGAGGCTCCTAAATCCACTAAACAATTATGCAAAATTTTATTGAAAATCTCATAAGAAGAAATGGCAAAGTATGAGACCTTGACCTTCCTCCAATTAGAGTGATGTCAGTTGGATCAACTTTGTTAATCACAGTATTTGGAGGTCTTCCCATCTCATGGGAAGCTTGTGAGATTACAGCAATGGGAAGAGGTGCAACTGGTACTGCATGCAATTCTTTCAAAAGGAGCTTTTGCTGATGTTTTAACTTGCTCAATTCATAAAAAGTGATGTTAGCCCTAGTCTTCTTCATGTCTTCTATGATATTATACTCCATTTCATCCGAAACAATCAATGTTTTAGATGGAGTTGGTGAATCTGTTTGGACTGGGCTTGTTTGAGTTTCTTTGGATGTCGTTTTCTTGGCTGCGACTTTATCCTTAGGCGTTGAGCTTGCGCTCTTTGGCTTAGGAGTAGGTTGAGGAGGATCGAGTTGATTTTTACTTCGAGTACTAACCGGTGATGCCTCTTGATCCTCTTCATCGAGGAGGATGAAATCCCACATACCTTGTACCTCTACAACTTCTTCTTCATCGGTAGATTCTTCAATAGCAATTTCCTCTTCTTCTTCTTCTGATTCAGCATTTGTAATAGCATTAGGAGGCTTTGAATCAGTCGAAAGATTTCTCCTATAAGGCTTGTAAGGCTTTATAGAAGAAGTCTCTGCTACTTGTTTCTTTATGTCAACCATTTTGTTAGACATGGTTTTCAGAACTTTTTGCAATCCTTCTAAATCAAATGGGTCTTTGGGCTGTTTTTTCTTTGGATCTTCTTTGAAAGAAACCTTTTTTGATTTACGTTCTTCAACGAGGTTTTTCTTTTCTAGAGCTATGATACGTTTCTCTACCACTATTGCTTCCTTCATATTGTTAGCTAAATATGTTTTTTAGCTCTATCCACGAAGATTTCTATGTTTGATGGTAAAGCAGATATGTACCATTCACTTTGCACTTCTTCGCTTGGTTTAGAAGCAGTAGGAATTTTGTTCAATAGTTTATTAAAACGCAAGTTAAAATATTTGATAGGTTCCTTTGACTCAGCTCTAAGGTTAGACAGGTCATTGATTAATGTTGCAGTGGACCTGTCATCACCAAACTTAGTCAAGAACTATTCTTGGAAGATTTCCCAACTAGTAATAGACCCGGATGGTAATGAGAAATACCATGATCTAGCTGCTCCTTGCAAAGTATAAGGGAAAATCTGAACGACAGTGTCTTCATTAGTGACCCCACTGAGATTTATGGATAACATAAAGTTATTTATGTGTTCTTCTGCTAGCATGCCTACTTCAGGATTAAACTTAGGCAGCCATTTTTTAGGATGGTCTGGTATTTGAATCAAGGGTGCAGGCATTAAGACTTCCCTTGGGTTATTCCATGGCATTTGGGCCATCGTTGAACTACTAACAGAGGAAAGTGCAGAAGATGATCCCTGTGGTTGGGAAGATGAGGATATTACAGTTCCAAATGTTTGAGGAGGAGATGTTGAAGTTCCAGTGGTCTGATGGATGATGATTTGAAGTGGAGGAGTGGATGGTTGACTTTAAGGTGGGGAAGTTGAGATGGATGATGATGATGAACGAGTCTCACTATCAGACCCTTTAGGTGATTTCCTTGCTCTCTTCCTTGTAGGTATAGGTAACTTGGTTGGCTCAATACCAAACTTTTCGCTCTTTAATCTGGTGAGAGGATCGGCAGGGTTATCTTGCGAAGTCACACTGCCTTGAGATTTATCAGATCTTTGAGGTGATATAGAAAATCGCTGAAGTTTATGAATTAAAGATTCAACTTCATGAGGTTCAATAGTAGATTTCTCTGAAATGTCAGGATTTATGGCAATGGTTGTTGTTCTTTCGACTTCTTGCTCAATATTTAAAGATTCTAAGTGCGATGGAGAAGTCGGGGGAGATGGTAAGGGTGCTTTACTCTTAGAATGGTATTTAGATTTAGACTTACTTACCATTCATAGTTTGGGCCCTCCTTCTAGCGCCAAATATGTTGAAGCCCTGAAGATCAGGTCTACAACAAGGGGGATACCCACCTGGTCCGGACCTTGGTTAGCAGCTCTTTTTCCGTTTGCTATAGTGGGTCCAACTGGGGATATGGGACCAGTTTCCCAATATGTGTGTGTGTGTGTTGAGAATTGATATTTCTTTCTTAATGATTCCTAAGTAAATTTCTTTTTATTCTAAATCTAATCTAACAACACACAATTGTAATCTAATAAACATAAATATCTAATTCTAAACTAACCTGGGATGTAATCTTTCTGTTATGCGATCTAAAATGATTTCAAATGACAGTTGGTAATAAAGATCATTCAACTGCTATGAAAAAAGAATTCAGTAAAAATAAACCATTTCATATAAAAAGTTAGATGAAACAACTGTGAAAAACATATCGCATAATAAGCTACTCATATATTAGGTATCACCGTACAAAAGTGCCAAATGATAACTCAAGCATTTAAGCATTCATATATAAATATCTGAACATGAATATCACCATAACACATAAGCAGAAACAGTTAAGAGATAAAAGTACCATTTATAACTAGTTCTACTCATGAGCTCTAGCAATAATGATCTATTTCTTCTTAATCCAACATCCACTAAGAGTACAGAAGTGCAACATCAGTAGTAGATATTAAACGCAGATATCAATAAATCTTGTTCCATTCATTCATCAAAACCTCCTCAGAGGGTGCAAAAGTGCATGTTCTGAGGACAAGTTTTTGATAAATTTCTGGACCCTTCTCTAAATGCATGAGAAGGGTTTAAATACTACTAACTAATTCTAAAAATAATTTATTACAAAAATGTAGGATGCGGTTTAAATGACCATCCTCATTTCAGGCAAAAATAAAGCAAAATTAAAACTAAAACTGAATCTAAAACTAAAACTACTAACTAACTATTTATGTATCTGTTCCTTGAAGTCACAAGCATTTAGCATTTTCTTGAGGAGAGTTGGTTGGCCAACTTCCGATTTTAGCTTCCCTACAAAAACAAAATCGGTAAGTGCTGGCACCATCTTCTCAGCAGAATTGATGACACATTTGAGAGTCATGCACTGGCTGTATGGTTTTACCAAGTACGCCCAATAAGAATCCTAATTCAACTTGGTTAACCTTTAGATTGACTCTGCCTTTTCTTGAGCCTTTTGTCTCCAGCTTGTTTGTAGATGCTGTACATTTGGTAGATATTTACATACCACTTGATGATATACCTGATAAATATCACTGGTTTTGAGTTCCAGTTTTACTTTCCGTCTTTAGCACTTTTTTCCTACAAATTTCCACGCTTACAAGCGACTGAGCAATTTGAGGCTTCCCATCTCGAGGGGTTTTGCCTGGTGATGCGTGATTAGGTGCTAATCGCGCATCGGAAACTGCCTCCGTTTCTTGATCTGGGCTTTTGTGGTGCGATTTTCGCCTCTTGTGCACTTTTTGTTAGAGGATATAAAGCTTAAATTTTATGGGAAGAACGTCTTAAACGTTCTTGGTTCTGAGCTTTAAATTCTTTATACGTGATATCAACATTATCTAGTACCCATTTAACCATTTCTGTATACGAGAGAATTTTGGGCCTCGCCGCTATCCTGTGCAAGAATGAATATGCTAGATCTGTAATAGATACCTTATAAAACCGGTGTGAGCCTGCAGTAGCCGTAACCTCCATTACCTTGGGATATTCTTCCTCAAGTAAACTATACATGCTTTCCCAAGTAGTAATACCAGCGTCTTTGTTATAGGTAGTTTCTGTGTACAAGGGAGTCATCTCTTTATCTTCAGAACTGGGAGCTTTACCCTTCTTTCCCATAATATCTTGAACTCTGCTCTGTATACTTCTCAACTCTTCGCTCTTGTAGTTTACAAATGAAGTGAGAACGATGATAAGAAAAGGTGACGGGAAAGCTTTAAATGTGGAAAACATATAAAATATATCACCTTACGTGAACTGGCTCCTTGATAAGATCAAAACCATATTTCATTAATGATTGCCAACTAACTCATTGATTAACATTAATGTGCATAACCGGGCTTGGTTTATGGAAAAATCTTTCTCGAACAATGGGCCGTGCAGATTTGCGATAAGGCAATTTTGCGATTTGCTTTGCCATATCGTAGATCGAAATATCGCAATTCCCTTACGTGTTGCAATCATCCATCAATGTGTTTTCTACGAAATTCGATTTGTGAGATGCGCCATCGCATATTGGCGTTTTAAGACACTTCAGCGTAGGTGATGTTTAAGGCATGCGATGCGATGAGGGTTTTTTGATGCGTGATTTCGCATCGTAATTTCGCATTTTTAGAATTCCGCTTGTGGGAAGGTATCCATTACCCTTTTTGCGATGTGACGTGTTTTAAGGAGTGATTTTATTCTAACTTATCATAAAACTTAAGTCCTTTTAGATTTTTTAGGGTATTCTCCTAAGTTTATGATAGTAAGTTTTATTGAAAAAGGAAATACAAACATTAATCAACTTTTTTAATTTTTGAATAAGGCTCCCCACTTATTTAGTATTAGTGATAAAAATAAATAAGAAGGGGGGTTGTTGTTGGCCACAACAGGTTGTGATTATAGATTCTTCCATTCATGCTCCCATAAGAGAGATGAGATGGAGGTGGCAGTCACAAGATTTTTGAGGGATTATATTATAATAAAATGAAGAAAACTAATAAACATTATAAGCTAAAAAGAAATACCATTACATAAGAGGGACCTAAGCCATTGGGTTTGGACACAAACCCAAGAGCCTCAGCCCTCTAAAACTAACTCAATGATGGATCAATAAGAAGCTTCTCATTATCATTGTATCAATGTAAAATACATCACATAGCCAATCAAAATAACATTATCAAGTGCTTGAGCTCAATAGCCTCTTAGCTGAAAACAAAGTTTGAATCCTAATGATATTTTTGGCATGTTTATTTATACAAGAGGGTAGCTACCAATGGCTCCCTAGAAAATAAGAATATTTGTCTCCCAAAACTCAAGAAAGGTGGATCTAGATCTCCTTGCGCTGCACTTTCTTGGCTACCAATGACCTCATCCCGCTTGGATGTCAATAATGTCAAACTTATGAAAGAGAAAGTGGTGATTTTGGTTGATTGAGGGAGTTAAGGAGGTGGACAACCTCCTAGAATCTCTCCCTGTTTTCTACTCCAAGATCCTGCACTGAAATCATCTCAAAACTGCTCCATTTCCTGCATTTAAAACATATTAGGCCACATGACATAGAAAAACATCTTTTACCCCTCTCCTAAGCATAATATAACAAAAATTGTGAATAAATGTGAGAAAGATAGTTCTAAAGCTATCGGATGGAATTATGACCCTTATGATGTACCTATTGATGAGCCTCATCATATATGACAATCACTTCCCTCCCTATCAAATACAAGGTGATAAGATGGTGAAAACTCAACTACAAGACTCTTCAATACTCTAGAACAAGTTCTGTTATATGACTGAAATATCTTCTTGGTTGTTGAAACCCATTACTAAGAAGTGATCCATCCATGATGAATCTGTGTTCTTGCAGGAGGATTATTTTTTAAGCATTTGTGTGAAGAGTGAGTATGCTGACCACAATCCTTGCACGAATGAAGATCAAAACAATGATATTTCATATGGCCAACTCTATCACAATGTTGGCATTTCACAATCTAATTTTGTAGAGGAGGAGGAACATGTGAAGATGAACCGCCCTGAATAAATCCAACACTTTGAAATCAGATTGGCTTGGAATAGTCCAGAATATGAAAGGACACGTCCTTTTCATATCCAAGACCGGTTATGTGCTTGTTATGGATAAGCTTTTCCCAAGGTCTTATGGTGGGCTTGGGAAGTGCAGATTGAACTATTGCATCTGCATGAAAATTTTCTCTTGAACTAGGCATTGAATGTGAATCAACCTCAACTTTATATTCGTGTTGCTAATGGGAGTTTGTTTCAATGTTCTAAATAGAAACAGGTTCATAATGATGACTCCACTGTTGTAATTACTTTTGCCAAAGTTGAGATTCAAGATGAAAAAATTCTATCTTCTCTTGTGCATTTTGCATACATTTTTGAATGTCAGCAATAGTGTCTTTAATTATTTTGACTATGATATTAGTAGTGGATACAATTATAGTTCTCAATAACTCTAATATTCTTTCAAGCTTAGCCAATTTTCTTAACAACTGGAAAATAAAGAGTGCGAGATTTAATTCTATCACTAGCAATTATGCAATATCTTCTTCTACAAAAAATATGAAGCCTTGATGGTAGGCTTTGGAGCAAATAGTAAGGAAAAATTTCAGCATATACCAATATATACCTTATGGCCCACCAAAAATCAATGTATACATGTGCTCATTTTCTCATTTAAAAACATTGCTTTCATGAACCATGCACACTTATGTAGCAATAAATCAAGGAATTTAATATCTCTTTTTTTGCTAAAGCAAGAGTCATACATTCTATTTCATTAAATCTAAAAACAACTTACATAATATACAACATTCTCAAAGGAACTGTGGGCATAAGAAAAACCATCCACTTACAGCCTAGGGCCCCGAGCTAAAGGCTTAAACACTGAGCCTAGGTCCCCCCAAAAAAACTACAATATCCACAAAATACAAACAAAGCCGAGACCGTTCGATCTCCCCTCAGAGATTGGACGGACGAGGCTCAAATCGGGCCAAAAACAATCAAACAATTAAAATTTAAAATCGGACTTGATTAGGAATTAGGGACTTAACTAAAAGGATTTCGGGTCCGGATGGGGTGGTAATCCTCAAGCATGTAGAGCGCGCGAAAGCCACCGAATCCCACCAAGACGCGAAACCTGCTCGGAAGATATTCTTCCCTGGATCAGTGCCATTTTCCTTGACCATCGATCCTCTATGCTAGATCTAATGACGGAGGATAATATCGAAATACCAAGTAGCCCGACGATTAACCATGCGATAGCTTTCCTAGACCCACCAACAAGTGACTCTTGACCGTAGATCTGTCTTGCATGATTCGATGGCCGAGGAGCATATCGCACGAGCCTAACACACTGAAGATTACCGTGCGATGAGGGAGGTATTCCTTCCCCGTACTATGCCACATGTTTCTTGGTGAGTGGAATCACTCCCAACTCCGCAAAACCACTTCTTGCGTGAAGGGCATGCGATGGATGCTAAACCACCTAGCAAGCGGTAATGCAGCCGTGAAAGGAAAATGGGGGTTTTAAGGCTGCCAGGAAAGCTGGAATTCTAGCCCCACTCGTCATCCCTTCTCCGCGGTCGCATGAACCCATGCAAAATTCTGATCCAACTATTCGGCCACCATCTGCAGAACTGTATCCACTCAGCAACTCCCATCTGAAACTTCTGTGTTCGTACTGTCGAGGGTTGGGGAGGCTGACAGTGACGTGCATCCACAAAATGTTCTTACTTTGGAAAAAACGTTGCATAAAGAATCGAAATCAACTAGACCCTGCCTCTGTGTCTTTGTTTCAAAACACCATTATGTCCTCATCCGCCTAGTCATGACATTGCGCCTTTAATCTATTCAGAGGCATCTTAGGCCAACTCAGCGCAACCCTGCTTTTGGTACAGAGTACTCCTTGATTGGCCAAGATGTCCGCCAATTTGTTTGTTGTCCTTCGCACATGGTTAAAACTCACAGTATGTAATCCACGGAGATGAAGCTGAATCCTTTGAAATACCTGGAGCAGCCTCCATTGTTTTGAGACTTTTTCTAGTTCTGTGCCATAGCTGATTCTTTTGACCGAGTTTATGATTAACTCTGAATCAGCTTCAACAATAACATTCTGGAGATTATCATGCTTTAGGAATTCTAAACATTGCTCAAGCGCCATTAATTCTGCCATATTTTTAGTGGCTCTTCCAAATGGCAATGGAAAATGAAAAGGAGACTGCCATTTTCATACCTTAGCACCCCTCCACAACCAGCAATACCCAGGTTATCTTTGGACGCCCCATCAATGTTGTATTTCAAAATGTTGAAAATAATACTGAGAGGGGGGGTGAATCAGTATTATAAAATTCTTTTCAATATATCTTCTAGATTTATACTTTAATTTATTCTTTAGATATTGATCATTAGTTTGTATGTCAGTACCATATAATAATGAGAAAAAACAAGAAAAACAGATAATCACACCAAAGAACACCAGATATAAGGTGGAAACCCAATGTGGATGAAAACCACCTGCTGCAATATGTCTCTATCTTCTTTCAATTAGAAACTTCTTTTACAATGACTTTGTACTGTTGTAGTCCTTTACCAGTACGCAGGCTGCAACCTGTTGAGAGCTACAACCCTCTATCATTTTCCAGTCTCTCCTGGAAGGGAGCTACAACCCCCTTAGCTCATGTACTAGCTAATCTACTAGTACGTAGGTGTTGGCCTACTTCTTTTCTTCCAAGGACCACTTTTCATAAATTTTCAAACTGGATCCATAAACATCAAATAATAATCAAGTACATGTGAATCAACCAATCTCGTTTTTTAATCAACCAATGAATCTACCAATAACTTCTCAAAATGAAGTAACTAGGACAGCAATACGAGTAATCTAAACCCAGAACTCTTCAGCAATAGATAAAAGGCAGCCAACAAATATTTCAAGAAAAGTCCACAACTTCACCAATAGAAGCCTACAAATATCCGCATCTCTTCTGTGTCTAAACTACATAGATCCGCACCTGGTCCTTCTTCTGCTCTGCATACCTCTGCACCTACTCCTTGTGCTGCACTGCGTACCTCTACAAAGATCTGCACCTATACTTTCTACCTAACAACGTACCTACGCACCTGGTCCTTCTGTTCCTCTGCGTACCTCTGCACTGTGCCTTCTTCTGTGTTGCGTACCTCTGCACCAGCGCCTTCTGCTTCGTTGCGGACCCCCACACCTGCGCCTTCTGCTGCGCTGCGGACCCCCGCACCTGCACCTTCTGCTGCGTTGCGGACCTCTGAATAGAACCAAATTAACAGTCCTCCAATGTGCCACAGACAGTCAGATCCACAGATCTGATCATGCGCTCGAGAGATCACGACCTATCAATAGATTCACCTTAAATTTCACCTTGATTTAGATCTAGCTTTTCAAACTGATCACCCAAAATTTCAGATCTTAAGATATTCAAATTTCACAAGTGACTAGGCAAGTGATCTCCTTTCCTTTTTATAGTCAAGCCCTTATTTACACCATGGGACAAAACCATCAAAAATAAATACAAGGGATCCAAACCGGGGTTCAATAATTTAGATATTATACCACGGGCCAAAACCATAGGATCATGAACGTCGGGCTAAATACCATGGGCCAGACATAAGAATTCCCACGTGTGCGCGCTTTCTCTGCATTGGAGTGAGTGGACTGGGGTCTGCACCTTCTGTTCGGATAACCTGTGGACATGACCGCACTTGGTGAACGGCGTGCCTGCGGGCCTGCACCTTTTGAATGGTGTACTAGCGAACCCCTTATTTTCCATCATTTTGAGAGCCTGAACAGAGATTTTCCACTTGAGTGAGTTGCCATCAAGTACAACACCTGTGCCATAATGCCAACAATCTCCCCCTTTAGACTTGATGGCAACCCCAAGATCCTCAAAGTCATTCTCCCCCTTTGACATCAAGGGCAAAGGGTTATGCTCCCCCTGAGAACATGCTGAAGTCTCTGCTCTGCTGATCACGCTCCCCCTGAATATAGACCAGATCTGCAAAAGAAAAAATTCTTCAAGAAGAACCATAATCTACCATACACCATACATGACCTTGACAAAAGAGATAGAGACATATTAGCAGCAATATTCAGATCAGCATCCATGTTCTCCTTCTGTACTTTCTCCTCCAAGATCTTCTGCCATAATGCCAACAATGCATTATTAGAAGAATATAGGCTCCCCCTGAACCTGTGCCATTCGATCTTCGACCAATCCATAACCCAACAAATGTACACGTATACCCCATATGAAACTCATGTACAACCAACAATCTCTGAAACAGATGAGATTCAACAACAAGATGATGCATCAACTACCCCCAGCTTTTGCCTGCCTGTTCCGCGAGATCAGCAAACTTCATGAATCGGGGCCCCGTCTCTTCTCAAATACTGGTTCGTCGTGTTCCAGTGCAAGGATTGATGCCTGAAGTTGCTTCCGCATCGAAGTATATCCAATATTGTGTCCAAGGTATGGAGGGCTCTTTCGAGAAGGGAGGGAACCGCATAAAGAGCCGTCGGAGGTATTCAAAGGTCTCCCCAGGTAGTGGTTTGGTGAGTATATCAACAACTTGTTCCTTAGAAGGAACATACTCTAACTTGACCTTTTGTTCAAGAACTTGTTCCCGAAGAAAATGATATTTGATAGATATATGCTTGGTCTTTGAATGCATGACTGGGTTCTTTGAAATGCTGATAGCACTTGTATTATCACATAAGATGGAGATAGGCTGTGTATAAGTGATTTGAAAATCCTGCAAGGTCTGCATCATCCAAAGGAGTTGAGTGCAGCAACCACATATTCCGCTTCAGCTATAGATAAGTCAATCGAACTCTGTTTCTTGCTGAACCAAGATACTAATCTGGAACCCATAAAGAATGCACCACCACTTGTGCTCTTCCTGTCATCCACGCTTCCGACCCAATCTGCATTTGTATAAGCATGAAGTGTGAGATCTGTATCTCTAGGATACCATAAGCCATAGTTTTGAGTTCCTTGAAGGTACTTGAAGATTCTCTTAACTGCCTGAAGATGAGTTTCCTTGGGATTTTCTTGAAATCTTCCAACTATTCCCACTGCATGCATGATGTCTGGTCGAGTACTTGACAAATAAAGTAGACTTCAAATCATGGATCTATAGGTTGGTTGATGTATTGCTACTAATTCATCATTTGCACTGAGGTTGCATCCTATAACCATAGGGGTACATAATGGTTTTGAATCTTCCATGCCATACTTCTTCAGAATCTGCTTGAGGTACTTGGTTTGAGACAAAAAGATACCACCTTCATTTTGTTAGATTTGTAGACCAAGAAAATATGTCAGCTCTCCAAGTAATGACATTTCGAATTCTTTCTGCATCACCAAGGCAAAGTTTTGACTCATAGTTTCTTCATTGCTACCAAAGATAATATCATCTACATACACAACAAGTATTAGCAATTTGTCATTTTCAAATTTTATATAAAGATTGTTATCTGCTGATCCCTTTGAAAAGCCTTGTTGATGAAGATATTTGTCAAAACAATAGTACCAAGCCCTTGGATCCTGTTTAAGACCACAAAGAGCCTTCTTTAGTCTGCATACAAGATTTGGATCATTCCCAAGAATGAAACCATCTGGTTGCTCAATGTACACCTCTTCTTCTAAGTCTCCATTCAGAAAGGCTGATTTCATGTCCATTTGAAATACTTTGAACTTCTGAAAGCTTGAGAGAGCAAGGAACATTCAGATGGCCTCAAGTCTAGCAACGGGAGCAAAAGTTTCTTCAAAGTCTCTTCCTTCTTGTTGAGCATACCCTTTACAAACAAGTCTGGCCTTGTTTCTAATTACTTCCCCATTTTCATTCAACTTGTTTTTGAAGATACATTTTGTCCCTATTACATTCTTATCTTTTGGTCTAGGAACCAACTCCCAAGTGTTGTTCTTTTCGATCTGCTCAAGTTCTTCATCCATTGACTTGACCCAACATTCATCTTTGCATGCCTCTCTTACATTTTGTGGTTCAATGGAGGAGAGTAATGCCAAATATCTTGAAGCTTATGCAATTGTTCTTCTTGTTTGTACATCTGCCTCCTTTTGCCCCAAGATTTGAGATTCTGGGTGATTCTTTTGAACATACCTGGATGGAGTCTTCTCTTTTATCCTTATCTGTTCCTTTGCTGCCTCTTGAGGTTCTTCTTCATCATCAGTCTGATTTGAATGATGATCTTCATCCTCTTCGATATTTTCATAATTTACTTGCCTAGGAATGTTTCCTTCTTCATCAACCACTACATCAATGCTGTCAACTATACTTCCAAGTCTTTTGTTGTAACACTTATATGCTTTGCTGTGAGGAGAATAACCAAGGAGAATCCCTTCATCTGCTCTAGGTTCAAACTTGCCAAGATGTTCATCATTATTCTTAATATAACATTTGCTTCCAAAGATTTTGAAATGTTTTATCGAAGGAGTCTCACCATACCATAGCTCATGAGGAGTTTGAGTGCTGTTCACCCGGACATTGTTTTGTTGATAATAACGACCACAGCAAATGCAGCTTCACCCTAGAAGGTTGCGGGAGTTCCATATTCATCAAGAATTGCATGAGCCATTTGTTGAACCGTTTTGTTCATCCTTTCCACTACTCCATTTTTCTAAGGAGTCCTAGCTATAGAGAATTGCCTTCTTATTCCAGGTTCTTCACAAAAAGTGAAAAATTCATTTGAGGTAAACTCCCCACCTCTATCAGACCTGAGGCACTTAATTTTGTGATCTGATTCGTTTTCAACCAAGGATTTGAAAGATTTGAATTTTTCGAAGGCTTCGTCTTTGTGCTTCATAATACCTATCCAAACCATCCTGGAGAAGTCGTCAATGAATAATATAAAGTATTCTTCTCCTCGAGGTGACCTTTTCCTAGATGGTCCACATACATCTGTATGGACTAGTTCAAGAGGCCTGCTAGCTGATCCTTCCTTCTCAGGGAAGTTAGTTCTGGTTTTCTTACCAAACTGACATGATTTGCATATTGTATTGTCTGGAATTCTGATGTCTGGAAGACCACGAACTGCCTGGTATTTGCATGCTTTCCTTATCTGTGAAAAGCTTAGATGCCCCAACCTCCGGTGCCATAACTAGTTTTCATCATTCTTGCTCAAATAGCATTGTTGTTGTCCTTCTTCAAATATG
The DNA here is from genome assembly GCA_031772625.1 of Pinus tabuliformis. Taxonomy (NCBI): domain Eukaryota; kingdom Viridiplantae; phylum Streptophyta; class Pinopsida; order Pinales; family Pinaceae; genus Pinus; species Pinus tabuliformis. Next base: position 1,133,320,530 of record CM062807.1, read on the forward strand.
TATAAATTATTTGGAGTTCTTATGCCTTTGATCATTGTTTTTCCTGTATCAAGATCACGAACACTACATCCATTTCATCGAAATATTACCTCAGTTCCTTGATCGCACACCTGACTGACACTCAGTAGATTATGCTTCAAGCCATCAACATACAAAACATTTCCAACCTTGACTTTCTCTTCAACTAAATAATGCCTTTTCCTTTTATGACTGCAGGGGTATCATTTCCAAAAGAAACTTTCTTTCCTTTTTCTAAAGCACTATATGATTGAAGTTTTTCTTTATCACCTGTCATATGCTTCGAACATCCACTGTCGATGTACCATTGATTTTCATGTCCTTCTGCATATAAAGCTATCCCACATCTTTCTGGTTGCGGTTCCTTCATTCTCCATGTTCTGGCATTTGAGGTTTGTTCCTTCTGAGTTGTATTCTGAAACCTGCTCCTGCATTCAGATTCTTCATGACCGAAGTTATTACAAATAGAACATTCAATTTCACTTTCAAGAGCGGAAAAGTTGTTATAGGTCCTTTTTGTGATCCCAGTCATACTTCTTTGTTTTTTAGCTTCTCTAGTCATGATTGTCTTATAGGCAACACATTGAGCTGCTTTGTGACCAAAGTTATGGCAAGAGAAACATTGGCCATTGAAGAAACTCCTGTGATTATCAAATCTATCAACCAACCGATTGTAGTTTCTACTGACATCCATTCTTAAGGAAAATTGGGAAGATTTTACCTGTGGCTGGTTGTAGCTTCTGTTTGTCCTTAAGGAAGCTTGCCCCCGATTTTCTTGATAGTCTTTGTTCATTCTTGAGATAAATTGTCCCTAATTTACCTGATGGTTTCTATTAGGCCTTTGCTCGCTCCTCCTTGCTGCATCAAGATAACTTTTGGAGGTGGATGCTTGAGATGCTTCTCCATTATATCCTAGACCTGTCTTGATTAGTGGAGAACACTACACATTGATAATCTTATCCAGAGTTTCAGACCCTTTAACAAATTTAAGATTAAGAGATTTTGTTTTCTCAATCTCTTTTCTAAGTCTAACAATTTCACATTCCAATTTTTCGTGATGTTTTTCCCTTTTAGCCAGTTGACATTGCAGAGAATCAATAATCACATTTTTCTCTTCTAAACAAATTTTGAGATTAGAAATCTCTTCATAAAGACCTTCTTCATCTACAGTATCCATATAATCATCATCTTCAAAAGCCATTAAAAGTTTATAATTATTACCTCGTCCATCTTCATCACTATTTGAAAGTCCATCACTATCTTCATGAGTGTAATATCTTTTCTTATTTGCATTCTGTTTCTTGTTCCATCTAATAGGTTCCTTCCCCTTGTCAATCTTATCCTTATGAGGACATTTGGGAGCATAGTGACCGACTCTTCCACAAGAAAAGCATTTGAAAGGTAACTTACCTCGGAATCGTCTAGCACCCCGTTGAAGGTTTTTGACAAAATTTGATTCTTGTTCTTCTTCTGACACGTGTCCTGACTTATAGTAATCTCCTTTGTCGGAAGCCTTGAAGGCAGCTTCTCTCATGTCTGATGGTCCTCCTTTCCTCATTTCATAAGCAGTCAAAATTTCGTGCAGCTATGACATGGTAAGGTTTCGTAGATTATCCTTTTCTTCTATTGCAGAAACTTTAGATTCAAACCTAGGGGACAAAGATCTTAGAACCTTTTCAACCACAACAGCCTCTTTTATTTCTTCACCCAAATTTTTCATACAATTAACAATCTCATCTACACGAAGAAAATAGTTAGCCACACTTTCATCGTTGTGCATTCTGAGATTTTCATACTAAATTCTGAGGGTTTGAAGTTTTTCTCGTTTTACCTGATCATCTCCTTCATAGCTCAGAACAATCTTCTCCCATATTTCTTTTGTGGATTTATACTGCATAACCTTCATGAATTCGGATTGAGATAAACATCCTAGTAGAGTATTGACAACCTTTGCATTTGTTTCATATTTCTTCTTCTCAGCCGGATCTGTAGGAGTTGCTGATGGAAAAGTGTACCCTGTATCTATGATATCCCAGACTTCTGTACCAAGAGATTGAAGATAGGCAGTAACTCTTACCTTCCAATATACGAAGTTTGTCCTGTCAAAAATTGGTGGCCTGATAGATGCTTCTCTCTCATAGTTGCTCATGATGATGGATATTCCTTCAAGCGATCAAGCTTCTTCAGAAGGACCTGCTCTGATACCAATTTTTGAAAATAATACTGAGAGGGGGGGATGAATCAGTATTATCAAATTCTTTTCAATATATCTTCCAGATTTATACTTTAATTTATTCTTCAGATATTGATCATTAGTTTGTATGTCAGTACCATATAATAATGAGCAAGAACAGGAAAAACAAATAATCACACCAAAGAACACCAAATATAAGGTGGAAACCCAATGTGGGTGAAAACCACCTGCTGCAATATGTCTCTATCTTCTTTCAATTAGAAACTTTTTTTACAATGATTTTGTATTAGTGCAGTCCTTTACCAGTATGTAGGCTGCAACCTGTTGAGAACTACAACCCTCTCTCGTTTTCCAGTCTCTCCTGGAAGGGAGCTACAACCCCCTTAGCTCATGTACTAGCTAATCTACTAGTACGTAGGTGCTCGCCTACTTCTTTTCTTCCAAGGACCACTTTTCATAAATTTTCAAACTGGATCCATAAACATCAAATAATCATCAAGTACATGTGAATCAACCAATCTCCTTTTTCAATCAACCAATGAATCAACCAATAACTTCTCAAAATGCAGTAACCAGAACAACAATACCAGTAATCTAAACCCAGAACTCTTCAGCAATAGATAAAAGGCAGCCAACAAATATTTCAAGAAAATTCTGCAACTTCACCAATAGAAGCCTGCGAATATACGCAACTCTTATGTGTCTAAACTACGTAGATCCACACATGGTCCTTCTTCTGCTCTGCGTACCTCCACACCTACTCCTTGTGCTGCACTGTGTACCTTTGTGCAGATCCACACCTGTACTTTCTGCCTAACATCATACCTCCGCACTTGGTCCTTCTGTTCCTCTGTGTACCTCCGCACTGTGCCTTCTTCTGCATTGCGTACCTCTGCATCAGCGCCTTTTGCTTCACTATGGACCCCCACACCTGCACCTTCTGCTACGTTGCGGACCCCTGCACCTGCGCCTTCTGCTGCGCTGCAGACCTCTGAATAGAGCCAAATTGACAGTCCTCCAATGTGCCACAGACAGTCAAATCCACAGATCTGATCATGTGCTCGAGAGATCACGACCTATCAATAGATTCACCTTAAATTTCACCTTGATTTAGATCTATCTTTTCAAACTGATCACCCAAAATTTCAGATCTTAAGATATTCAAATTTCACAAGTGACTAGCCAAGTGATCTCCTTTCCTTTTTATAGTCAAGCCCTTATTTACACCATGGGACAAAACCATCGAAAACCAATACAAGGGATCCAAACCGGGGTTCAATAATTTAGATCCTATACCATGGGCCAAAACCATAGGATCATGAACATCGAGATAAATACCATGGGCCAGACATAAGAATTCCCATGTGTGTGCGCTTTCTCTACATTGGAGTGAGTGGACTGGGGTCCGCACCTTCTATTCGAATAACCTGTGGACATGACCGCACTTGGTGAACGACGTGCCTGTGAGCCCACACCTTTTGAACGGTGTACCTATGAACCCCTTATTTTCTATCATTTTGAGAGCCTAAACAGATATTTTCCACTTGAGTTAGTTGCCATCAAGTACAACACTTGTGCCATAGTGATGAGCCCCAAATTGGGTAACTTATTGGGCTCATTTTGCCTAATTATCCTTGTTCAGTCCTTGTTCAATCCTCCATTTTCATAGCTTATGCATTATTTTTAAGTATGTTTATGTCATTTGTACGAATAAGAGTGGTCACTCTTCCTAGGTGGCTAATACGTGCTTATTTCAGGTTTTTTGACACATGTTGGAGCAAAACCGAGCAATCATGGGCTAGAAGACAACCAAGCTTGAGGTGAGGATTCATAGGGGGGTTTTCTATGACATTAAATATCCCTTCCTCGGGATCTTCACCCCCAAACTCCAAGCTCATAGGCCACCAAAATCGGATCTTGAAGGCAGCCAAGTAGATTTTGGAAAAGGGACTGTCTACTAACAGTTGGACAGCCAAGTCCCCCAGATTTAGGAGGCTTGCTAGGGCCCTCATGGTGTATAAATGATAAGGCCTCAGCCTTCATAAGGGACTTTTTTGAAACCATTACATATTTTTGCACTATAGTGCTGTCAGCTTTAGCTCGTTTTCTTGTAGCCATTTTGGCATAACTCTTGACTGATGACTATTTTTTGATAATGATAAGCAGTCCTATTTCATATCAACTCTGAGTTTTCTATAGGAGCCGTAGCTCTTAGGGTTGGGCCCAACCTGAGAGCCTAGGGTCTCCTTTATGTACTGTTATCTTTCCTTAGCATCGTTGTTTTCCTTTTGTGCATTTGCAAACATATTTCTGTTAGGCAGATTAAGTTGTGTTGATTAACTAGGTCACTGTTTATGAATAGAATGTTTCAGATGTTTAGAATAGATTGGTAGGATAATAACAGGAAAAAGGCTCCAAAAAAGGGTCAACAAACACTTTTGGTTTCACCTCTTCCTTATTGGATCAGGGGCTAGAATTGAAGTAACCGTGTTGTCCCAAACAAAAACACTAGTTTGCTTTACCATGCAATCCTTAATGTATTGTTTTCATTTGCAGAAGTTGGTTATGTGTTCAGATCTCTGAAATGTTTCATTGCATAGTTGATATACATGGTTCTCTTTCAAATAAAGCTGCTATTCATTCACTTTATTGTTAGTTATATTAGATTAGCGAGGAATTTGATTACTCGCAAGACTTTGTTGATTCAGTTGAATGTATACGGTGCAGAGCATCTCTACCACTCTTTCATCCACCTAAGCTTCATCAGAGCCATCTGCTCCATCTCCTAGCTAGGTTCCTCGTCTCACATTTGTCCTCTTGCCCACGTAACCCTACCGTTTTGTGCAATCATTGTTTCAGCCTTCTTTGAGCCAATTTAGCCATCTACACCTTCTCACCACTCCATCCACCAGTCCCCGGGCCACTTCAGACCCCTATCCTACCTCCATATCCATTAATGCATCTTCCCTCACTCGCCCATCCTCCAAAATCCAATTTTTAAACATCCTGTAGAAATTTCTGAACATCTTGTAGAAATTCCTGAACATCCTGTAGAACCCCTGCAGACTTCCTGTAGAAGCTCACAAATGAGGTTTCTTGATAGCCAAACTTTGTGAAACTCTATGGAAGGGTGTTAGGTACTCCTTAGACCCTCTCTGAACCTTCCCAACCTCTTCCAAGCATTTCTCCTCCTTGATCCACCCCTGCTCAGTCAAAGAACAGTTAAAGCATATGCATGATGAAACTTACGACTTAATCAAAAATAAAAAAGATGTTTTCTTCAGATAGAGGTAGTCTAGACACATGTATTTTACCTTCATAGAAGTAATGGCATCTCTTTCAGTAGTTTTCATTCTCTCCTTTGCATCAGTAGGACTAGCTGGTAGAATTAGGGTTTTCTCGGTTTTGCATTTTCCTTCAGTTTTTCAATCTCTTTTCGCAAATAGATTAGCTTCCTTCGAGTTAGATTTCATCCATCAATTAAAAATATTCTTCTAAGAGCTCATAGAAGTTGGCTTAAGCTGCTAGCAGACAAGTTCCAGTTGACCAAGTGACAACGGCGGCAAGAGCTAGTACTTGTGCATACAGCACTCTCGCTTCCAAGTTTGTTACAAACTACCAGGTTGATAAAAGTAAAGACGGGAGTCCCAAGAGTTGCAGCATTATTGCTGCAATACTAGAGCCCACCATATTTTTGGTGCCGTTGCCGGGGAAGTGTCAGAGTATTTGTGATTGCTGATTTTCTTCTATTTTCCTCTACAACCTTCTACTAAGTAGTTTATTTCATTTCATTTCCGCAAAAGTAGAGTAGATATTGCCTGCTTTCATAGATTAGCATTTCAATTCCGCAATTTCAATTATGCAAGCGTAGATTAACATTTCAATTCTACAATCGTAGACTTGCATTTCATTCCTGCAATTTCATTTGAGCAAAATAGATTAGTCCTTTCCTGCTTTCATTTCAATTCCAAATTTTCATTTCAGCAAGATAGTTAGTTGCAGTTCAATCTATTTCAGTTTTGCAAGCACCAAAAGAAAAAAAAACAAAAGCAATCAAAAGACTTTCCATTTCATGCCTCGTAGGAACATAGATAAAACCGGAAAATTCTTACCCAACACCCCCACCACATCACTGAGTCAACCTTCTCTCTTCTCTGGTGACAGTGAGCTAGAAGAACCTATAGGTGAACCTCTTGAGATATACGAAGATCCTATAACAGAAGAAGAGTTAGAGAACACTCCATTTGAAGCCATGGATGAAAACCGAAACGGTAGAGGAGAAGATGAGAGAATAGAAGGTGCCTTTCCCATCCGGGAGACCAATGGAGACATGAAAATGAAAAACATAAGTCCCTCAGCTTTACCTCACTTCCATGGATTGACTACTGAAGACCCTGATACCTTCCTGTTTGAGTTTGTTGTCCTTTGTCGAAATTACGACTATGCTGAGGACGAGAAAAAGTTGAAACTCTTTCCCTCTACCCTCAAGGACGCAGCGTTACGGTGGTTCATGGGGTTACCTGGAAACAGTATCACCACTTGGGCTCAGATGCAGCAAGCTTTCAATGCCAAATATCGGGACTACTATAGGTCCAAGGAAACCAAGGGAGAAATCTTTCGGATGACCATGGGAAGCGATGAGTCTTTAGAATATTACGAGGAAAGGTTCCAACTTAGTTATAAACGGGCCAGGTGCACACTTGACCCGGAATCTCTGAAGCTGGTTCTGCTCCGAGGAGTCCCTGAAGACCTTCTAGACACCCTTAACATGCTGGCTAGAGGGGACATCTACCAACTACCTTATGAGGACATAAAGACCGTGTTTAGAAACCATTCTAGGGCGGCCCGGAAGAGAGGTAGGGGGAATCCACTTTCAGCTAGTACCACCTTCTCCAAGCATGAGTTTGCTAACCAGATGGAAGACCTCAAGAGTGAGATGAGACAGACTATTGCCATGCAACTTGATACCTTCTGAATTCAGCAAAAGAAAGAGGAAGCTGAGAGGGCTTTGGCCATTTTTTGTCCTAGATGCATGAGGAAGCATCCTAAGAATGAGTGCCCATTGCACTCAGTAGAGGTATGTTTCGTTTGTGAGGAAGACCACCCCACCAACCAATGCCCTACCTTGCCTGGATTTAAAGCCATGTACCTAGGGACTGAGGCGGCAACTGAACCTCTCTACTTCCTCAACCAAAGGAGGCCACATGGGCCCAGACCTTACCAGCAGGGGATGCAAGGGACATCCCAAGCTTATTATAACCCCAACCAATCCGCTCATATACCTTCTTGGGGCCCCCCTGCTCATCCTTCCTGGTCCGCACCTCCTCCGTGGTCTTATCCATCTCCATACCATACTCAACCTCCTCCTCATTCGTTTCACTCACATGCCCAGCCACAACCTCAGTGGAATGCACCTCAGCCAGGGTGTAGGCCCCAGTACAACACTCCTCTCACCATTTTGCCTCCACCACCGGCTCAACCACAACCATTACCTCCTGCTCCTCCAAGACAACCCCAGATGCCTGCTCAACCGAACCCGAACCCCAACAACAGACAGGCCCAATAGGTATATACTGGGGAGACAACATGCCCTACCTATGTTGTGGAGATCTAGGAGATCAACCTGCGATTTGGGAAGGTCCTTCCAGAGCACCAACCTCCTCCCCTAGAGGAGGAGGAAGAGAAACAGGAAAGTGAACCCCAAGCCATTCCACCCTTTCCTGAGCGACTCACAATAACCACACAACCCAACCCAGAAGAGACTGAGCTTCTGGGAGAACTCAAGTAGTTGTGTGTGAAAATACCACTTCTCTGGGCCATAAAAGATGTACCGATATACAAAAAATTGATTAAGGAGAAGTGTTTCAGGCACCCAGGCAGGCGAAAGAGAGATGCCTCAACTATCAATGTCATAGGACAACTGTCTGATCTTATGTTGGGGCAAGTAATCTGTCCAAAGTATTTGGACCCTGGGAGTCCTGTAGTTTATGTTCACATCAATGGCACCATCATACCCCACACCTTGATTGATCCAGGGGCCGCCATTAATGTGATGACCAGGGACACCATGCTTAAGCTCAACCTTCAGAGTTCCTTAAGGAAGACCTCGACAGTACTGCAATTGGCAGACCGCTCCACCGTGACTCCCAAAGGGATTGTGGAAGATGTCTTGGTATTTGTTGACTCCTGGGAGTAATCTGCGGACTTCTTGGCCCTTCAGCCAAAGGAAAAACTCACTGGATATCCCCTCATTTTGGGAAGGCCTTGGCTAGCTACCACGGATGCTTACATCAACTGTCGAGCAGGAAGCATGACCATAAAAAATGGGCCTATGTCTAAACAGCTGGTCCTATACCCTCCTGCCCAACCTCTGCTAGAACATGACTTACTCCTCTCGTTGGAAGAAGGAGGTGAGGATGAGGTCTACTCTGCACCATTATGCACAGTGGAGGCCACCAGGGGAGGTCCTCAAACCAAGGATGATTTGATTGAGAACTTGATCCAAAATCCTCCCCCCGGTGCACTCTCCTTGGAAGAGTTGGTGGAAGATACCCAAGCTAGTGCTTTAGTGGACCTATGTGTGACTGATCCAACCACTCCCAGAGTTAAGAATGTGGAGTTTGGCCCTGAAATAACTTTAAAGATCAGCTCCTCTCTCTCTCCCTCTCAGGAAAAGGAGCTATGTAGCCTCTTGACCCGCCATTTGGAGGCTTTTGCCTGGAGCTACAAGGAAATGAAAGGAATCCATCCCTCGGTCTATACCCATCATATTTACATTAAGGAGGACTGTAAACCAGTCAGGAAACCTCAGAGGAGAATGAATCCAGCCCTTAAGGACATTGTTAAAGACGAAGTGCAAAAATTGTTGGATGCAGGATTCATCTACCCCATCTCAAACAACGAATGGGTTTCCCCTCTAGTGTTCGTACTCAAGAAAAATGGGAAGTGGAGAATCTGTGTGGACTACAGAGAACTGAAAAAAGCCACCAAGAAAGACCACTTCCCTTTGCCTTTCATAGATCAAGTGTTGGATGGACTAGCAGGAAAGAAGTTTTTCTCTTTCCTAGATGGGTTCAGTGGGTAAAATCAGATCCAAATCAGCCCGGAGGACCAAGATAAGACCACCTTCACTTGTCCATGGGGTACCTTTACCTACTGAGTCCTTCCCTTTGGTCTATGCAATGCCCCTGCCACTTTCCAGAGAGCTGTACTGAGCATCTTTGCCGAGTTGGTTCATGATTCGGTGGAAATCTATATGGATGACTTTACTCCTTACGGGTCTAGCTTCCAAGAAGCCTTGTCCAACCTGGGAAAAGTTTTAAGCAAGTGCATTGAGATGAACTTGTCCCTCAACCCTGAAAAATGTGAATTCCTGATGACTGAAGGGACTGTGTTAGGTCATATCATTTCTCGCCAAGGATTATAGGTGGATCCTAATAAAATTGCTATCATCAAAAAGGTTCCACCTCCTCAGAAGGTAAGAGATGTTCGGAGTTTCTTAGGCGTAGCGGGATATTATAGAATATTCATTAAAGACTTCAGTAAGGTAGCCTCACCATTGTTTGGCCTCTTAGGAAAAGATGTTGAGTTTAAATGGAATGACGACTGTCAGAGGGCTCTGAATGAGTTGAAGGATAAGTTAGTGTCCGCCCCAATTTTGAGAGGCCCAAACTGGGCCCCACCTTTCCACATCCACACTAATGCCTCAAACAAATCCATAGGGGCAACCTTTGGACAAGTTGAGGAAAAACTTCCATATGACATATACTTTGTCAGCAAAAACTTATCTAAGGCAGAATTGAATTATACTGTAACTGAGAAGGAGTTCCTGGCCGTGGTCCATTCCCTGAACAAGTTCCGACACTACATCACTGGCTATCAAACATTTGTACATACTGATCATGCTGCAATTAGATATTTAATGAATAAACCTAATGTGAATGCTCGTATTATTAGATGGTTACTTTTGTTGCAACTGTTTGATTTGACTATCGTTGACAAACTAGGTAAAGAAAATGTTGTTGCTGACTTCTTGTCTAGATTGAATTTGCCTGCAGGTGAAGAAGGAACAGTGGATGACCAGATGCCAGATGAATATCTGTTTGCTATCTCAGTACTCTCTCCATGGTTTGATGATATACCAAACTACCTGGTCTCAGCACAGTTCCCTCCACATCTATCCTCAAAGGAGAAGAGCAGAATCGTGAGGAAGAGTGCCTCATTCACTTGGATTGGGGGCAATCTATTCAAACTTGGCCCCAATCATATCTTAAGGCGATGTGCAAGGGAGGAGGAAGTCTTTGAAATCCTCCTAACCTGTCACGATGGGCCCTGTGGAGGACATTTTGCAGCCAAGAGGACTGCCTTCAAAATTCTACAGGCAGGCTACTATTGGCCCACTCTTCATCAAGATGTCAGAAGATATATCAGCCAATGTGACCGATGTCAGAGGATGGGGGAACTAACTCCAAGGGACGAAATGCCTCTCCAATCTCAAGTGACCCTTGAGCCATTTGAGAAGTGGGGTATGGATTTTGTGGCTCCCATCAACCCTCCTTCAAGGCAAAGGTATTACATCATTTTGTGCACAGACTATCTCACAAAGTGGGCAGAAACCAAGGCAATCAAAGCAGCAACAGAAGAAAAGGTGGCTGAGTTTTTAAGAGAAAACATCTTCTACAAATTTGGCTACCCAAGAGAGTTAGTCGCTGATCAAGGAAGCCAGTTCACCTCCAACTTAATTGAAGACTTTCTCGGTCATCACAAGATCAAGCATAGGACTTCCACCCCATATCATCCTCAAGCAAATGGGCAGGTGGAAGTCACCAATAGAGCATTAGAAGGGATTTTGACTAAGGTGGTGAGCAGCAACAGAAAGGATTGGGCAGATCTCCTAGTTGAGGCCACTTGGGCCTACAACACCACTTGGAAGACCACAACCAATTTCACACCTTATGAGCTGGTCTATGGGAATAGATCTTTGCTGTCAATTGAGTTCGAGTACAACACATTGAGGATGGCAACTCAACTGGACCTAGATCTTAGCCATGCTCAACGAGAAAGGTTATTGCAGCTGAATGGGTTAGATGAACACCGAATGTAGGCCCTCCTCCACTCAGAAGTGGTTCAACTTCAGAGGAAGATATGGCATGACCGGCACCTTAATGACAAACAATTCTAGCCGGGAGATTGGGCGCTGCTGTATGATTCCAGACATAAGGATTTCAAAGGGAAGCTGAGGACAAGATGGCTAGGACCATATGCAGTGGAGAAGTGCAATGACAATGGTTCCGTCCTTATCCGGACCATTGATGAAGAAGCCATCCCCATGCTCGTCAATGGGCATTGACTAAAGATCTACAGGAAACCTCTTTCGAGGCAAGTGTTCATCAAAATTGTGGAAAAATCAGTGCTGGTAATAGAGAAGGGATCTGCCTCTGTTTTGGCCACACCTTGAGCATCATCATAAAAAAATTAAAAAAAAATAAATAAATAAAATACAATAAAAAAGATCCTTGGGTGAAAACCTCTCTGAGGCACCCAAGGCAGATGGTAGGGGTGAAAACCTCATTGAGGCGCCCCTGCTGTCTCTCTGAAAAAAAATTTGAATAAAAAGACCCTTGGGCGAAAACCTCTCTGAGGCGCCCAAGGCAGATAGTAGGGGTGAAAACCTCATTGAGACACCCCTGCTGTCTCTTTAAAAAAAAAAAAGAGAAAGAAAAAGAAGGAAGAAACAAAGAGAAAAAAACAAGTTTAATCCCTGGAAATTGTTGCAGGTTGCAGGAACACAATGTAGAAAGGAGGCCTCCCAACAAAAGGACAAGGGTCCCTACCAAGTTACCAGGCATCCTCACATCCACTCCCTCCATGAACACTCATTTTTTTTCAGGGTTTAGACACAATCTAGTCGTGGTTCAACCTTCTACAGGAAGCTACAGGACTTTCTATAGGAAGTTCTGTATTTCTACAGGAAACATCCTGTAGAACCTTTGGGCAGGCCATAATCGATTATGGAGAGGGATTTGAAGCTTGAAGTCTATTGAGGAGGCATGCAACCACTCTTTTCTTCCATCCTCCACTTGTTTCATCTTCTTTCACCACCATTGCCACCATATGGTTGAATATACCTGCACAGTCATACCAGAACCCTGTTTTCTCATATAAAAATTTGTTTTTTTCAAGTGAAAAATAAAGCATGTAGAGGCCCGCACACTTTACCTGTCAAGGCACCCTCAGGACCCTTCATCCGTGAACACAATTTTGTCTATTTCAGCATGCACGCCAGGAGGAGAAACGACTGCAGGATGTCCTACAGGAATCCTGTAGCAACTGATCCGGCTGGAGCACATACCATGGAGACACCAGCAGGAATCCTGTAGCAGCTGATCCGGCTGGAGCACATACCATGGAGACACCAACAGGAATCCTGTAGCAGCTGATCCAGCTAGAGCACATACCATGGAGACACCAACAGGAATCCTGTAGCAGCTGATCCAGCTAGAGCACATACCATGGAGACACCAGCAACTCACATCAAACGAAGCTGGTGCATGCAGCATTCACTACCAGAGAGTCGGGTCTCAAGGTCTTGGAACCGGCATCAGCCAATGGAAGAGGAGCTCCAGCACCTGTGCACGAAGCAGCAAGCAAGCAAATCCAGCATTCCTCGTCGTGAAGCCTGAGAAAAAAAAACGTCCACGGCCGCACAGGTAAGTGCCTAACCTTATTCGTTGAATTACATGAACTATACTCTAAAATTTGCATGACTATGAGAATGGGCGGATTGAACAAGTTTGGTGGCCATTCAACTGGCCACCCACAGCCAGTCAGATGGCCTCGTAGGATCCGAATGGGCTTGCTTATGCCAAAAAGAGGGGCAGTTGACACGTGGGAAGTGTCCAGTCGGGGAGAATCAGCAGTATGACAGAAATGGCGGCGGTGAATGTAGAGGGAAGGATTCGGTGGTCAAAGACACGCCAAGGAATGATGGCTATGACGTCAGCCAACGGATCGGCCTGGACAACTCACCCCTGCACCATGAATTCCACAGCATTTCAAATTGGCCAGTCGAATAACTCACGGTAAATTGTTGTCATTCGCACTTGCAACCATTTTTGTAGCCGAGTACGCGTCCTCCTCCTCTGCAAGTTGTTAGCCCGAGCTTCTCGGTCTGTTCCAACATCCTTCCGCAGCTCAGACTCGTCCAGAACCGCCGTAACATCCTCCAGAAGCCGGGAAAGCTTTCTACATGAAGGTGCATTACAGGAAGCCCGACATTACGAAGAAGCTTGGACTATTCACATCGAGGGTGGCAATTCTCAGAGAGGTAAGCCCAAACATAGCTTTCCCATGCAAAATAGTTCAAAAGGTGGTGAATTTGATGTGCTGGTGTAGAGAAAAATTTAAAAGCAAGTCTGTCTGCGAATCCAAAAGCAATTTACTTATCGTTGCATGAAATTGTATTCGTGGTTTGCGTCCAAGACTTTCTCCACAAAGTCCTGAGTTAAATTCCTCCTGTAGAGAAGTGAGACACTGTCAAGGCTAACCGGTGGAAAAACTATGAATTTTATATGATTGTGTGTATGTTGGAAACATAGCCCTACACTCTGTTTAGAGAAATCCTGAGTCGTCCTTCTGTACACGAGCAGTCCGGCTTCAAAACAGAGGAACTGATACGAAGAGGCCCGCAGATACCGTTTTTAATGCTCTGAGAAGGAAACACACCTAGAATTCCCTTTCTGCTCAAAGCGCAAGAAAAAGTAGAGTCTTTTTCACCATGCCAGGAGGGTTTATCCGAAAGGAACCCTCGGACTCCAAGAAACTCCGAGAAAGCCCTAAGGTGGTAGACTTATTTTCCCGTGCACACTGGATGACATTTTGTGACAAACTTCAAGGTCACGATGATGAAATTACAGAAGAATTCCTAAGGTCCCTAAAGCCGAAATCGAAGACACTAGCCACTGTCAACCTCAGAGGATTGACCCTAAGACTCACCCCATAACTCATTAGCAGAGTCATTGATCTACTGATGGGGGTACGCTGGGATAAGGAGGAGAGAAAATTGGGTCAAAAGGCTAAAAAGGAGTTCTTCTTGCCAAAGGAACAATTTTCAGAGGACAAGAATGGGGTCCGAAGAACCAGCCTACAGCCATTTTGGAGCGAATTCAGCCTCCAAATTATGAAGTATATTACCTATGAGGGGTGATTCAGCATCGTATATGGTTATCATTTTCGTTTGCTAACAGAACTCAGGCACCAAATGGATCTGCCCTCAGAACAAAAATTGAGCATCCCCTACTTCCTCCTGCAATCCTTGATTGAGTGTGCCACAAAGCTGAGGGATGGGACAACAAACCAGCTGGCCCATCATGGGCTTATCAAGCTCCTCGTGGAAGATGCACTCCATACTTACACTGTCCCTCTCTCCTGGGAAATTTTTCGAAATATGTCTAAGGATGATGACATCTGAATTTTGGCCGAGAAGCTCACTTCCTCCAGCAGCGAGGAGAAGGAGCACACCGAAGCATAAAAGAAAGCTGAAGGTTAAGAAACCTCGGGCAAACCACCAAAAAAAGAATAGAAAGAGCCACGAGAAAAATTCCAAGCTGCTAAGGCCAAAACAGTGGGTGGTAAAATAACACAAACACCCAGGGAGAAAAGACTGCAGAGCAGGGCAGAAAGGACCGAGAAAGTCCAAGCCAGTGAAGGCACCCCTAAGGCAGCCTCAGCCAAGCTAAAGGAAAAAGCACCCTCAGCCAAGCAGGCTAAAACAGTGCCAACTGGTTCTACAGGAAGCCAGAAGGCCATTTCTACAGGAAGTCCAAAAACTGCTTCTACAGGAAGCCAGAAACCAGCCACTACAGGCATTTCTACAGGAAGTCTGAAGAAAGGGTAGCAGAAGGAGAAATTGGCTGAGATTCTAGCTAGGGAGGTAGCAGCTGTGCTGGCCACCCTAAGCACCTCTCCCAAGCAGAAGGAAAAGTGAAAGAGGGAGACTCCCCTGTATTTTAAGGCAAGGAGGAGTGTGAGGATTAAGACTGGCAGACCCCAGCCTCCATCAAAAGAGCCAATCACAATTATAGATACCCCTACCACACCAAAGGAGAGGTCCCCCTCCAAGGCATCCATCACTTATGAGCGGGGAAGCCCGAAGACATCCACATGGAAGGAAAGGATGGAGAAATTGAACTCGGAGGCCTCTCTACAGGATGCCGAGGCTGCTCTACAAGAAACTTTGGCTAGGCTGAAAGAGACTGAACAGATGGAGGAAAGAGTAGCCAAGTCATCACAGGAGGAGGAGAAGGCCGATACCATTATGGAACCAAGCCCCCAGCCTAGCCTAGGCTCTTATTATAACTTCTTAGAGGCCGGGAAAATCATTCCTCAAAAATTCACAGTGCCACTTTTCCTAGCACTAGAGGAAGAAAGAGTACGGACCCATACTTGGATGAAGATCGCTAAATCCAAGGGGGTGGTAGATATAGGCCCTCTAGAGGAAAATCTCAAGGAGACCCAAAGAGAGTTGGCAAGAGTACAGCATGTGGAAATCTCTCAACAGGTCAAGCTACGAGAAGAGAATGAGCTGCTTAGACAGCAACTACAGCTACAAGGACAGAGGAAAGAAGAGGACACAGCAGCAAAGGACACCACAGAAGAGCCTGAGGGAAAAGAAGGAATGCAAGCTGAACTTGAGGCACTAAGTCGGAAACTACAGGAAAGGGAATTGCAAGCAAGCCTAGAGATACAATCTCTAAATAGAAGATGCAAGAAAAGGAGGCACAACTGGCCTGCATGGCCAGTTGGGCAACAGAAGCTCTGCAATGTAGGCAGCCGGCCAAATCTTATGGCCTATACCTCAGGGATCAGTGGCTGCAATTCCAAATCAACATGTTGGCACAGAAGGGTATCTCCCAAATCCAAAACCCCTAACAGTTCATGGATTTATGTAATAGTAGTTAATCAGAAGACAAGGCCAAGCTATCAAAGTTCTACCTTCATAATTTGGCCCTTCCAAATATAACCTCATGGGACCCCAACATAGCAGTAGGGGACATGCAACTGATGGAAATGACCTCATGGCTAAACCACAAAGAAAAGAGAGCGGCAGAGGTCAGAAATTTCATGGACTGAGAATTACAAGAACCACTGCTGATTAGAGCAGAGCCAGGGGACCCCACAACACTGATATCTGCCCACCAACACCTAGCAACCAACTCTCAGGCTCTGTTAGAGTACATGGATCAGCAAGCTCAGGCCATAGCACACTTTGAGGATATGGAGTGACTATTGGGGGACAATTGTGTTCATGCTTGCACCCGTAGGTGGAACACATTATCCCACAACCTCAAAATCAGGGAATACCACACTCCAACTAGAATGAGGGAGGCCTTGGCACGAATGCCTCTCTACAAAAAGTCTATGCAGAACCTCCAGGCTAGTTGGATAGGCCTCAAGTTAAGTCCCCCTTTGCTTTTGGGATTGTTAGAAGGAGGCACAGAAGAAGAAGAGCATAAATAGTGGGAAGAGGTGGAAAGGAAGGCCGGATTCCATGACAGTGAAGAGGACACTACTTCAAAAGCCTGGGATGTGAGGGAGGCGATCAAAGCAATTAAGTATGAGGAGCTGGACTAGTTGCTCATGGATGAGCAACCCTTTTAGCAGGGGGGTGATAATGAGCCCAAAATTGGGTAACTTATTGGGCTCATTTTGCCTAATTATCATTGTTCAATCCTCCATTTTTCAAAGCTTATGCATTATTTTTTAGTATGTTTATGTCATTTGTACAAATAAGGTTGGTCACTCTTCCTAGGTGGCTAACACGTGCTTATTTTAGGTTTTTTGACACATGTTGGAGCAAAACCAAGCAATCATGGGCTAGAAGATAGCCAAGCTTGAGGTGAGGATTCGTAGGGGGATTGTCTATGACATTAAATAGCCCTTCCTTGGGATCTTCACCCCCAAACTCCAAGCTCACGGGCCACCAAAATCGGATCTTGAAGGTAGCCAAGCAGATTTTGGAAAAGGGACTATCTACTAACAGTTGGACAGCCAAGTCCCCAAGATTTAGGAGGCCTGCTAGGGCCCTCATGGTGTATAAATTATAAGGCCTCAGCCTTCGTAAGGAACTTTTTTGAAACCATTGCATATTTTTGCACTACAGTGCTGTCAGCTTTAGCTCGTTTTCTTGTAGCCATTTTGGCATAACTCTTGACTGATGACTATTTTTTGATAATGATAAGCAGTCCTATTTCATATCAACTCTGAGTTTTCTATAGGAGCCGTAGCTCTCAGGGTTGGGCCCAACCTGAGAGCCTAGGGCCTCCTTTATGTATTGTTATCTTTCCTTTAAGCATCGTTGTTTTCCTTTTGTGCATTTGCAAACGTATTTCTGTTAGGCAGATTAAGTTGTGTTGATTAACTAGGTCATTGTTTATGAATAGAATGCTTCAGATGTTTAGAATAGATTGGTAGGATAATAACAAGAAAAAGGCTCCAAAAAAGGGTCAACAAACACTTTTGGTTTCACCTCTTCCTTATTGGATCAGGGGCTAGAATTGAAGTAACCATGTTGTCCCAAACAAAAACACTAGTTTGCTTTACCATGCAATCCTTAGTGTACTGTTTTAATTTGAAGAAGTTGGTTATGTGTTCAGATCTCTGAAATGTTTCATTGCATAGTTGATATACATGGTTCTCTTTCAAATAAAGCTGTTGTTCATTCACTTTATTGTTAGTTAGATTAGATTAGCGAGGACTTTGATTACTCGCAAGTCTTTGTTGATTCAGTTGAATGTATATGGTGCAGAGCATCTCTACCACTCTTTCATCCACCTAAGCTTCATCAGAGCCATCTGCTCCATCTCCTAGCTAGGTTCCTTGTCTCACATCTGTCCTCTTGCCCACGTAACCCTACCTTTTTGTGCAATCATCGTTTCAACCTTCTTTGAGCCAATTTAGCCATATACACCTTCTCACCACTCCATCCACCAGTCCCTGGGCCACTTCAGACCCTTATCCTACCTCCATATCCATTCATGCATCTTCCCTCACTCACCCATCCTCCAAAATCCAATTTTTAAACATCCTGTAGAAATTTCTGAACATCCTGTAGAACCCCTGCAGACTTCCTGTAGAAGCTCACAAATGAGGTTTCTTGATAGCCAAACTTTGTGAAACTCTTTGGAAGGGTGTTAGGGACTCCTTAGACCCTCTCTGAACCTTCCCGTCCTCTTCCAAGCATTTCTCCTCCTTGATCCACCCCTACACAGTCAAAGAACAGTGAAAGCATATGCATGATGAAACTGACGACTTAATCAAAAATACAAAAAGATGTTTTCTTCAAATAGAGGTAGTCTAGACACATGTATTTTACCTTCATAGAAGTAATGGCATCTCTTTCAGTAGTTTGCATTCTCTCCTTTGCATCAGTAGGACTAGCTGATAGAATTAGGGTTTGCTAGGGTTTGCGTTTTCCTTCAGTTTTTCAATCTCTTTTCACAAATAGATTAGCTTCCTTCGAGTTAACTTTCATCCATCAATTAAAAAGCTTCTTCTAAGAGCTCATAGAAGTTGGCTTAAGGTCCTACCGGACTTGTGCCAACTGACCAAGTGACAGCTACGACAAGAGCTAGTACTTGTGCATATAGCACCGTCGCTTCCAAGTTTGTTACGAACTACCGGGTTGATAAAAGTAAAGACGGGAGTCCCAGGAGTTGCAGCATTATTGCTGCAATACTGGAGCCCACCACATAGCGCCAAACCTAAATCATAATGCCAACACAAAAAACCCTGAGGGGGAGGATGCCAATAATCCTACTTAGTATCCATTTTCAAAACCTTCCTGTCCAGGCCCTGTGGAATAAACCCCTGCATACCCAACTTAAGAAGTATCTGCATTTTAGCTTCTGACGGTGGATTCTTAGGGAAAGTTCACACTATGGTACTTACCATTTCCTTAAGTTGTCTTAAGATTTGCTCAAAAAGGTGTTGGGAGGAACTTTTTTCATTCTTAAAGATTATGTTGTTCCTTTCTTTCCAGACAGTCCATATTATGAAGCTTGGCGTTAAAGCCTAGGCTGAGCCTAGAAGTTCAAAATCAGAGAAGTTGCGTCTCTAATTGATTAGGGTATTGATAATGCTTCCTTTGTCCTTTTCTATCTGCTGGAAGATAGTGGCAAAAGTATCCCACAACCAAGAGGTGAAAATGCAATTATTGAGAAGGTGCTCCATTGTTTCCTCTTGGGCTTCACAGAGCTGGCATCTGGAAGGGCCCAGAACACCCCTCTTCCGAATGTTATCCCAAGTCAGAATTTTCCTATGATGAACTAACCACATGAAGAGTTTAATCTTCATCCATCCTTGATGTCTCCATATGTTTTGCCAAACCCTGTCCGGTTCATTGGAATCCAGCTCAAGGAGTATGCATTTTTCCTCCTTAAGATTGAAGGTGCCTGCATTATTGTTGCCCCATCTAAGTTGGTCATGCCCCCCTGTCACTAATATTTTCCTTTGTTCCAACATTGTTAGAAGTGCCTCTGCTTTGGCTTTCAGTGGGCTATCTTCCCTGTGATCCATATTCTTCCAGGTTCTCCATTTTCCTTCACTGTTGGTTTGATCCCAAAAATATTTTACCTTAAATAACCTTTTGGTATCTGTTTCTTTCTTGAGGTCCAGAAGGTTCTCTCTTAACAGTATAGGTTCTTGTTGCCATTTTTCCTCCCAAAACAAAGCAAGATCACCATCTCTGATTTCCTAGAAGCTGTTTTTTTGTACTAATCCTCTATTTCCCCAGGCCTTATTCCAGATGTGTGAGCCCTTTATGATGCCAGACATCCTTATTAGATCATTATCTTGCCAATTACTGGCATATTTTTCTTTCCATATTCTAGCCCACTATGCCTTTGGGTCTTTTACCTAGCGCCACCATAATTTCTCCCCTAAAACTTTACTTAGTGCTTCTGGATCATCCAGTCCAACGCCCCCATAATTTTTAGGTTTGCAGATCTTCTCCTAGGCTACCAAGGCCCATTTCTTTCTTTCCTCCCCCTTACCCCAAAGAAACTCTATTTGAATGGTTCTAAAATGTTGCAAAACTCCTTTTGGAGCAGGAAGGGTTGATAGCATGAAGACGGGGATTGATTGGAGAACAACTTTTGTAAGTACTAACCGACCAGCCAAGTTTAAAGATCCAAAGGTCCGTTTCCCGATTTTATCTTGCATCTTATTAATCACCGGCTCCAAAATTCCCTTGTGCAAAGGCTTCTCAGTAAGAGGAACTCCGAAATATTTGGACGGAAGGACATCCCTTTGAAAGCCTAGAATCCTGGAGATATTTTTCTGAATAGCAATATTGGTATTAAAGAAAACAAAATCTTAGATTTGGAGAGATTAACTTCCATACCTATAGCCATGGCAAAGTCAGACAGGATATATTTGTACGCTAGAGCTTCTTTGACTGTTGGGATTCCCTGTAGCATAGTATCATCAACAAATTGTTGATGGGTCAAAGCCTGACCAGTCTCTGAAAGTTGGAGGCCTTTGATATTACCAACTTCTTTCGCCTGCTTGATAGACCAACCCAGTCCTTCCATCATGAGGATGAAGAGAAAGGGAGAGAGTGGATCACCCTTCGTAAGGCCTCTGGATGGAGTAAAAGTCTTGGAAGGAGAACCATTAACCAGAATTGAAAAGCTGGAAGAAGTTACGAGGGCCATGACCCATCTTACCCAATTATGATCAAACCCAAAAGCAATAAGGACCCTCCTTATATAGGTCCAATTCAACTTATCATAAGTTTTGACTAGGTCCAATTGCATAATCATACCAACCTTCCTATTGCTTGTCAATGAGTGCACCACCTCATGTGCTTGAATGATGTTATTGAGAATTTGTCTACACTCCACATAACCAGATTTCTCCACAGAAACTAGAGTAGGAAGAAGTGGTTTGAGTCTGTTAGCAACAACCTTGGATATTATCTTATAAACCACATTGCACAAGGCTATGGATCTAAACCTATCTGGAGTCTGAGCATTATCCTGTTTGGGGATCAGGGAGATGAAGGAAGTATTGAGCACCTTCAAAATAGTTCTATTCAACCTGGAATCCTCCACTACATTCAGAATATCTTGTTTAACTATATTCTAGCAAGCTTTAAAGAAATCCATATTGAAACCATCAAGGCCTAGCGCTTTACCATTCTGCATTTCTTTGATGACCTCACTAACCTCCTCTTCTGTCACTGGCCTATTGAGATTGAAATTATCCTCTCTAGTAACCAGTCTAGGAATATGCCCTGTTAAATCCCTGATAAAATGCTCTTTGTCTGAAATGGTTTCCTGTGCTATTCAATGGAATTTCTAAACTAATACTTCTTCTATATCTTCATGGGAATTAAGAAGATGACCGCCCTCATCCTTGATCGAAGAGATCCTATTATGAAATATGTTCGCTATGGTAGATCTATGGAAAAATCTGGTGTTATGCTCCCCTTCTTTCAGCCATTGAACTCTAGATTTTTGTCTCCAAAATATTTCCTCTTGTTTACATAAATTATCCCAGTCTTGATGGTGTTTGGTGACTTGGTCATTTCTATCTTTATCAAAGCCATCTGAGATAAGTGTTTGATTGAGTTCCCGCATTTTATCTTCAACAGCTTTTTTTGCTGCAAAAATATTGCCAAATTCATTCTTGTTCCAATCTTTAAGTCTTAGCTTGATATGATTTATTCTTTTGTGTAGTTGGAACATACTTGTACCCTGAATATGCAGATCTTATGTCCACCATTTTGTAATTTTGTTGATGAAGTCTGGGTGGGTGAGCCAAATATTCTCAAATCTGAAAGGTCTATTCTTGGGGGTACCAATGCCCTGAACCTCAAGTTGAACAACCCAATGGTTCGAGCCTCCAAAGGGGAGAATTATCACTATCATTTCCTTGTTGGTGAGCATAAGGTCCTCTGAGATTATGAATCTGTCTAACTTTGAGGCTACTTGAGACTCTCCTCCTCTTTTATTGTTCCAAGTAAAGAGACCATTACTCATGTCAGTATCAACAAGCTTCATATTATCTATAAAAGTTTGAAAATATATAGAGTCTCTGCTTAAAGTTATGGTTCCCCCTTTTTTCTCTGAAAGTGATTTGATCATGTTGAAGTCCCCACACAAGATCCATGGTACATCTACATGTCTATCTCTAGGCTCGATAAGAGAATCTAGAAACCTAAGTTTGTCATCCATTCTTTGAGGGCCATATACATTCGTGACCAGATAGGTCTCACTGTCTCACACCGGCTGTATGACCACTAATAAATAATTTTTAGATGCCTCTGCATCTATTATACAAATATTTTGGGGGTTCCAAAGAGTAAGTATGCCTCCTGATGTGTTATCTGCTTTGACTTCTAGAAACTCAAATCTGTTGAGCCATTTGTTCTGAATTTCTTTTATTTTTTGAATGGGACATTTAGTTTCCTGGATAAAGATCATATCCAGAGCTTCTTGTTTCATTCTATTACTAAGAATTCTTTGTTTTCTTTTACTACCTAGACCTCTGATATTCCAAGATGTAAACTTCATAATTAAAGATTCGTAAAGGAGTAGCTGGTTAGATCTTTCATCTTACCTGAATCTGTCATTAGCTTTCCACATTCCACCAATAACTCATTCTACTTTTTCCTGCCTCTTTTCTCTCTTGGGTTTCTAGGTGCTAATACAGGTGTGATTTTCATAGTTTTCACACCTTCGTTGCCCTGCCTTTCATTTTTTATTTTCCTGTCCAGCCCTTTAGCCTGAGTTTTCCATAGGAATAACTATTTTACTCTATTGAACTCTTCTGGCGGTAATGAGTCTACCCCACTCATGGTCCCCTCTTTCAAGAACCCTTCCAGATCTAGGTGTTCCCTGTCAAGAATCTCCTACAGTTCATGATCCTCCATTTCCATCTCACTCTGGGTCATTTCTTGGTCCATCTCCAGTTCTGCACCGCTCAACATAGTCTCTTTCTGTTTGTTAATATCCTATGTTTGTACTCTGTATTCTTCTTTCTCCTTATCCACTGGGCTTCCTTCCATTACCTGCTCTACTTTTGTTATCTCTTCTTCTTCTTCGAGTACTTGGAACCTATTCAGATTAGCCTGTTGACCTTTTTTTTGATGTTGCTTTGGCCCCCTCTTGCCCCCTTTTCCTCTATGTACCACTTTATGAAAGCTTTCAGTATCTTTCATTGTGGTTTCTTTACTTCTGTTCTCTATTTTACTGAGAGGGTAGTCTCTAAATACGTGCCCATGCTCATGGCATCTCTGATATATGAAAGGAATATGTTCATAGTCTACTGTTTGCACCCATTCTTCATCAAAAACTTCCAAGATGACCTCATCCGGTAGAGCTCCAGAGAGATCCATCTCCACACATATTCTTTCGAAGTAAGTGTACTTTCACCTTTTGGTAGCCTCAGAAGCTTTGACAAAATGCCCTAATTTGTTTCCTATGGCAGATAACGATTTCGTTTGCTGGTAATCAAGAGGTAGAGAGTGGAGTCTTACCGAGACTGGGACCGAAGTGAAAGTTTCTCACTCAGGGACAAAATTCATCATCCACGGTCGCATGTAGAGGCCTGCTACTGCATAGAAGTAGGGCCCTCCTTCAAACACCTTGTCTTTATCCTCAATATTTGTGAAGACCACAGTAAAGAAACCCTTTGACCTAAGATGCAGGTCAATGCTTCCTTTTGGTTTCCAGTTGTATTTAATCCATGTCTGTAAAGACTTTTTAGTGGGTCATAATCCCATGAATTTACAAATGATAGCATATGTTCGCATGTGGTCCCTATGCGCCTACAGAGTAGGATCATTTAAAACTACTCTGGGTGTGACCTCAACTTTGGGTTTACATGGCCCCTTTTGTGCTTTGATTTTCACTCCATGTTCCTTGTCTTCTTCCTCATTTTCTTTATTATTGTTATTCTCCCTTGACTTGTTTAATTCTTGCTCCTCTTTCGTGTTCCTTATCCCTTCTTCTGAAGGACCTCTGACACTCTCTAATGGTTTCTTACCTTGGCTAGCCACTGCCTGCCTATAGGAGGGAGTGGAGCTCCCTCCTTTGTGCCCTTCCATGGATTTCTACACCTGGAGATGCTTG
Source organism: Pinus tabuliformis (assembly GCA_031772625.1). NCBI lineage: Eukaryota > Viridiplantae > Streptophyta > Pinopsida > Pinales > Pinaceae > Pinus > Pinus tabuliformis. The sequence continues at coordinate 1,133,344,878 of CM062807.1, forward strand.
AAAACCCTAGTTCTTCAACATTCTCAGTTGTCTAAAGAACTCATCATTTTCTAAATCAAGGAATTTAATATCATTCACAAAGGCATAGTAAAAATTAACTATATGTCATTCACCAATGCTTTAACATTCACCAAATATTTAACACCAACAGGATCTTCAAGAAAGGACTCAATGCACAACATTCAATCTTTAATCAATGCAGAACCGACATGCATAGAATAACCAGTCTCATAATCAACATCCCATGACTCAGCTAGACCCATACATCACAACATCAAATTTGAAGGGAGTGATAACCAAATGATACCAATTCAACGCAAATTGTTCACAACCAGATCCAGTTGTTGTTGTTTCGTATTTAGCATTTTGTTGTTATGGCACGCCCTGCACCAAGAATTACTCTAGGAATGAAGTTGGTATTGTTCACTAACACTTTGATTTTTTGTGCAAACACAGTGGTTGATTCACATGGGATGCCTTGTTATGAATATTTTTCCTTTACACAATGTATATCTTATCCTGTTGTGCCTCTTTATGGTGGAGGGTTTTTTCGAAATCTCAGTTTTGGTAATGGAACTAGTGGCTGGAATGCTATTTCTGGCTTCAGCATAACACTACATATAGAGAGTCACGATGATGGCAGTAAATATCTTGTGGCATAAAATCAGCAAGAGATATTTCATTCGCCTCTTCAAAGTTTGGAAAACTTAAGGAAATATGTCAAGAATAGTCTCTAAGTGTGGGTGTAGGTCAGATCTAGGACTTTAGTTAAAGAAACTTTGGGAGCTTCATATGTGTTGGAAATGTTCATGCAACAAGTGGGTGTTGGTCTTTTCTCAAGAGCGGATTCGTTCTTGACTAGTCTCCCGCTCACTCTCGGTTATACTTCGAGAGTAACAATAGGAATTTCAAAACACTGATTGTTGTGGGGAAAAATGTCTATGCAGGACGATCCTATCCACCTAAGGCGTGATAGTGCCTTAGCAACAAACGAATGCAGCTACTTCGGTTTCTTCCTTTATGAAATATGAAAGAGAGGAGATTGGTAGACTTATCGTTATCTTTCGGTTGTCCCTCGATCTAAATCCTCTCCTCTTTGCGTGTCCACAGCTACTTGCCTCCTCGCTTTTGCTCCCACAAGATCACAGGAGAACAGCTACCTGTGACAAGAGGACAGCTACATGCAACAAGATAAGGACACAATACAAAGGCAAATGTACATATTCATAAATGATTCAAGATTAGAAATAAATCAAATACACTAATGCAAATCATACAATAAACACCAGCATATAGGAAAGAACCAAGAAGCTTTATTGATTGATAAACAAGGTTCAGGAAGAGATACAACCCATAGGGCTCCAACCCAACATCTCTTTCCCAGCAGAATGGAATTCCTTCTTCAGCCCCTTTCAAAGCATAAGCACCCAATGATCCAACCACAAACCAACAGCAATTCTTTGCAATTACAATCCAGCCTCCCTAGACCTCATGAGAGAGATCTATATATAGGAAATTTGGAGAAAGGATGAGTCAGCTTGAGGCTTGCATGGAGCTGACTAGTGTCCTCTCCCACTTCAGTTCTTGAGTCCACTTGGAGGTTCTTGCTTCCACTTGGAGATTTGGAACCTCTTACTCATCACCAGTCGAATTCCCTGATCCAAGTGTTATTTTGGAAGCTTCCTGGGCATTGACACCTTGAGAAATGAGTCTGCCACTTGTCCAATTACGCTCAGCGCAGGTAGCCTTCTTTGTAGTTGACATTCAGCGCAGGTAGACAGTGGAGCAGTTGACATTCAGCGCAGATGCTCAGTGGAGCAGTTGACATGATCCAGAATTGCCTTGTTTTTTAGTGTTTTCAGGTGGAGAACTTTTGTAAACTGTTGTGGTTTGCTGGCCTTGTTCCTCTAGGGGTAGGAACAACATGTTTAGGGACTTTGGATCCCTTAATTATTGACATTTCATGCTCAGTGATGCAAGGCACAAAAATGTCTATAACACTGATAAATATCATATCCCTGCAACCATTTATAGAAGATGAATGGCGTTTGTAACAAGAAGAAAGAATCACGATGAAAAGGAAAAATAAAGTCATTGTTCATGTGATAGTTTTTCATGGAAATCGACTGCAAAATGCAGCGCTGATATTAAAGTAGAAATCATGGTAGTTTCCATTTGGGTCTGCAATAGCTAAGACAATCCTCGAAAATGAACCATATCAGAGATGGTCTGCAAAGTGATTCAACACAACAGTATTCGAAAATGAGTTAAAATGGTACACGACGTAACCATAACAGGGAAAACTCAATTACAACCTTACATATGAGATGTCGGCCTTCTGTAATGCCAACAATATCTTTTCTCAAGGGCATAAAGTTCAAGTCTGTATGAGAGCAGTGGGAGTGTGGGTTTACCACAAATTCCACTAAACCAACATATCACTCAATAACATTCGATATGTCAGGCCAGTTGAACACAATAATAACACTCAATAACACAGTTACAATAAAGATAATCAGCTCAGAGTCATAAAATTCGACATACCACACAATAGTGCAATAAAAGAATTAACATAACACAACCTCCAATATAACAGTCTCCAAGAAACAAATTTTAAGAAAACAACATACCATTCACCGCACCGATGACCTATCCGCCTCTACAATAAAAGAGATTTACATATTTATGAGAGGAGTGGCTGGCAGAGAGATGAAATGGTTTACGAGAGGAGTTACAAAATAATATATCTAAGACCTGTGAATGTGGGTATGAGGGGAAGATGCTAGTTTTTTTCTATATCAGGATAATGGGCCGAGATGTAGGACAAGCATGCACAGAAAGGCCACAAAAAAAACTGGCTCACACTTGAGTATGGTAGGAGATCATCCACTCTATTACCATGTTAAACACACATGGAGAAGACATCCAAATAGGATAAACGTGAATACTTTATTATTCACAAGATGTACATTTATAATACATTGGTGTGACCCTTGGTTTCATATTCCAAGTGGTCTCTTAGACTCCCTTTGACTGTTCAACTTCCACACCAACCCTTAGAGGATTAGGTGTCCAACACTAAGTCAAATAAAGCATCAATCTTTGTCTTCTTGACTTGTATCTTAATGTGGCAGAGTTTGGTCATTTCCTTCTCTTCTTTTTGTTGAAGGCTAAGATTCACCTACTTCTACACTGATCTACAAATGATCTTCTCGTCCATGTTTGAGTCTCTTTTAACTTGGTTGCTCAAATCAATGGCCATGAGATTCTTTTTTTTCTTTCTCTAGTTTTTTTAGGTTAACCTTTGGATACAAATTCCAACACTTCTCCTCTATATGACCATCCATGTTGCGGTGGTTGATAGGATCTTTGTTGGTTGTTGTCTTTTTACCTTTTCCCGTTTTCCACTTCTTCTTCCCTTCCTTAGAAGTGTCTTGTTTCTATTTCTACTCTGATGCACATGATTACTCTTTCTTCAGGCCTATGTTTTCTAAGTTTTGTGCCTACACATAAGGCTAGTCCAATGATCCAGGCTTAAACAACATCACTTGCTTCTGTAGATAGCTATGTAGATCCCCCAAATACTTGAGAAGTAATTATGGATTCTTTAGGGAGATACTCAAAATTATGGCCATATTTCTAAATTTTGTGGTATACTCCTGTACACTCTACCACAAATTTTGTTTGAATAAGTGCCACCAGATCCAATGGTTCTCTACATACTCGATAGCACAAAATTGTGACTTTACGAGGGTTTTAAAGTCCTCCCACTTAGTCATTGGACGATATTCCAACAACCTCAAGGTCTTTGTGTGCCTTTCCCACCGAGTTAGGCATTAGATAAATTTTGAGGTCTAGAATGAGCCTCCCAAGGAATATTACAAAATAATAGTGGAAATAATAAAATAAGATTAGATTAAATCATCAAAGTTTAGAGGGAAAAAATAAAAAAACTAATTTTTCAACTTGTAATTTCAATTTATGTCCCAATGGTTTTACTCAAATTTCAAGTGGGAGCACTCATGCAGAATTTAATTCCTCATCCAATGAGTACCCATGTTACATACTTTTGATGGACCCTGTTGCATGAAAAACGTGATTACAATCACGTTTTCCATGTATTTATCATTTTTCGTGTAGTAGGTTCCATCGAAAGTATGCAACATGTGTACTCATTAGATGAGGAATTAAATTTTGCATCTAACGAGTGCCCCCGCTCAAAGTTTGAGTAAATCCGTAGTGAGATAAGTTGAAAAAGTAGTTTTTTTTTTTAATCTTTTTACATTTTTACTCCAAAAATGGTGAATCATCCCCCATGGTTGACATCATCATCTTGAATCCTATTAGTTCTTATAAATTTTATTTTGGTTCTACATTTTTGTTTTAAGGCCCATATTTTACCTCAAAATTTCTCTAATGGCATGGCCCTCCAATTTTAGTCACGCAAATGAAATCTTATGTTCTTCCTCTATATGATGAACACTTAAATAAACTACTAACTGCTAGAACAATGATTTAGATTCAGAGTATCAAGCTCACCATGGTATGATTTGATATCAACCTTCACTTCCATTTTGAATGGGGACTATGAATTGTTCACGAGACTCAAACTGGGTTGATCTTTTTTGGGTCATTTTTTTGGTTTGTTATTCATTTCTTCTCGATCTCTTGATCTACCCTTTGATTGGACCTATGCATTAGAACCCCCATCTTCTTCAAATAACTTGAGCTTATTTTTCAAAGCTCCCATGAGGAGATTCATGTTATAGTTTGTATCTGCAACTTGTGCTTCTACCCATAAAAACCTCTCTTTTGTAGGATCACAAGGGTTATTCACAGATTTGTTACCCATGACTACGAATTTCTAACTTTTTTGATTAGATGATCTAGATCCCCTGCAAATCGCCATAATATTCCCAAAGAAACTTGCTTTGATACCAATATTATCTGTAAACTACCATGAATATTCCATTGGACATTTTTTCACAACATATATGATAAAACGATACTTAAAATCCAAAAATATACACTACTAGGCTTTATTCCTCCTTAGATTTATGGATATGTATATTATTATTTATTGCATATGCATGCAATTAAAATGTATGCAGGAAATAGAGAACAACAAAATAAAATCTCACAAACCACATTTAACATAAGATATATCATAGGAAACCCTTTCAAGAGAAAACTCGACTAGAAGGTGAGATTGCTCTGCTCTCTTTCTCTTAATAGAAAATAGTTATGAATACAAAGAAGTAAGGAATGTGGCCCATGGACTACTACAACGCACAAATACTCTCTCAGTGCTCTCTCCTTATCCTCTCAGCTACTATGATCGCATATGAAACAAATGCACTAAAAAATAATGGAGCTCTGCCTCCTCCTAATGTCTTGGTTATAACACAACCTAATAGCCTACTAGTTGTTAGGTTTGACTCCCTCAACTCTTAACCAGGGCTATAATATGGAATATTCTAGATTCCTCTTCATCACAATCACATCGATAGCCCCCTTTCCATGAATAATGGGGGCTAACAAGAACCCTCTTGAATTATGGTGTCCAAAACAAGAAGGTCAACATCTGAGTGGTATAAATTTTGCATACAGACTCTAATTGAGGTGATTATTTTGTCATTGGAAAGCTCTATATGTGTAGAATAGGAATAAAAAAGTATTGCGACAAAGTAAAAAAAAATTATCCCCAAAATACGTCGTTTGATGCCTCAAAATTCTCTTGGAAGGTTTCATACCCAAATCTGTCAAATTGGGTTCAACTAGTAAAAATGATCTTGTAAGCTGTAGAAATTAATGGAAATTTTCTACTATTGATCTATTCAAACTGAAAACAAGAGATTAAAAATTTCCTCTACTATTCTATGGAATGAAAATCACAATTTAGAAACACATTCAATGACACGGAACCATCAAAACCACAAGAACACAATGATTTACAAGGGAAACCAACTGGGAAAATCCCCTCCATTGATTTGCATTAATTAAAATGAAAAGAGAAACAATTACAATGTCTTAATTCAACTCTGAAGCACAACCTGCACTTCAATCCTATTCTCCTACTTCTTAACATGACCTAGCCAACACTTAGTCAATTCAAGCCTCATCCGACCTCTTATTTCCTTGCACAATCCTAGAGGAATTAGCCCCTAAAAGATAGGATAAATTCCCTATTTCCTTGCACAATATCTTGAGGAATTGATCACCTAATCAATGAGAAATAATTGTACACTCAACAATATCCAAATATAAATACAAGCATGCCTTTTCCTCCACCTCAACTAGGCAATTTGAATTCCATGCATGACTATGTCCATTTTTAGTTGATTGACTAGTTTAACTGAGAGATCACTAAGTTAATAATTGTTCTAATACCCAATTGACCTTCACTTGAATCAACTAAGGACTTGAGCTTAGTTAACTAAGTTCAAAAAATAATAACTCAACTAGATTTCTAAATCTTTGCAATCAAAACATTCACAACTCTACTCTTACCCTACAAACACGAATTTACTCAACTAACTAGGAGACAAGACCATGTCTGATCTATCTGACTGAAATCCAAGTCATCCTGTTGATGTGGAAAATTTAATTACTAAATTTGACTAAGGCACAAGTCAAAATTGAGCCTTTTCTTGCTACATTTCTAACACTCCCTCTTAGCAATAAAAGGGTTCTGCACAACCCCAATCCAGCTCCTATGGAGTGTATAGTAGCACTACCTCTCATTGTTGTTGTTGTTACTGCAAAAAATGTAACTGAGAATCATCCAAAATATTGAACCAACCATGTCTCTGAGCTGCAACTATCTCCTAAGTCTGTGAATGCTACTAGTATTTACACTGTCTACTCTCAAAACTGCACTATTGTTGATTTTGCACTATGCCTCTTGCATTGTTATCAATATTGCTTTGTGCTCCTCAACATCTGATTGCAAATAGTCTATAATTGTCTCTCAAGATCTGACTACATCAACTGGCATTGATCCTTCTGCTACTTAATATTGTGGGCCCCTATAGCAAGGGTAATGATCCATGAGAAGAGTATATTGCAACTACTACTACTCTCCTATGGACCTTGCCCAAATATTTGTAACTCTAGGACTAAGGCTATACATCTCCCCACCTCACTCCTAGAGGTATAGTTGCATGCATGGTGAAATCTAACTCTAGCTTGTTGTAGAAATTAATGTGTAGATTCAATACTTCTCATGAAATTTGCTAAATCACAAGAATCAAAGCTACTCTACTGATATGTGGAATTTAATTCACCGTCTAGAAAAAAATCATAGACATCCAAAAGGAAACATCACACATGCACAAATATTTATCTAGGGGAAAGAAACTGCTCAAAACCCTTTACTATCTATATTTCATTAATCAAAGAATAAAGAAGAAATGCATATACTTTCTTAAGCTTGAGCACACCCTGCAAGTGTATAGCCTATCCCTCTACCTGACTGACTGACTACATAGCCAATTTTCAAGTCCTCCAAGCCCTTATTTCCTTGCATTGTTCACTTAGGAAATTGCCCCTATTTTTTAGGAATTTCACACCATCGAATTGCATAATTTCCATAGGTCCTTTCTCTGACTGCATGCACCACCTGTACACAATGGAATATGTTACAACTAATAATACACTGCCTTGGAATCTCCATCTCAACTGGGTAACACAAATTCTCTACATGCAACAATTATTTTGGGTTGATTAATCAGTTAATGGTTGATCATTTAGTGTGGTTGAAGTTCCACTTCCACAACTTGATCTCCACTAGTTCTTCTAACTGTTACAACTGGTTAAACTAACAATAGATCAAATTAACTTAAATAGATTGCTACAAATTAGAAATCAAGCATACTGAATTGAACTCAATCCTCCCCAACTTTAATTAATTGAGTTAACCGAGTGACAAGTGCCATGTCACCTCAGTTAACTACCTCTAATATTTCTGCTGAAATAGAAATTTGAATTTTCTCTAGTTTTACCAAGGCAAATTCAAGTTGAGATTTTATTGCTGCATTTTCAACACTCCCTCTCAACAAGAAAGGGAGTGGATCATAATAGTATAAGATCAATAAATAAATGGATTATCAACTACCCCTATCATGCACCTGTGGAACTCGAACTTCTCTCTTGACAAGGCCTTTGTAAAAATATCCACATATTGTTCCTCTGTCGAAATGTAATGCAACAACATAATTTTCCTTTGCACACAATCCTGTAGATGGTGATACTGAATATCAATATGCTTGGATCGATCGTGAAAAATAATATTCTCATAGAGATTGATGCAACTACGATTATCATAGTAAATTAGAGTAGGAGCCATATCTGACTAAACAAGCCAACAAGTATCTTTCTCATCCAAATCGCCTCACATGCTACTTGACTTGCAACCATGTATTCTGCTTTTGTTGAGTTGAGTGCCACTGATATTTGCTTCCTGCTATACCAAGAAAATATTACGGACCCAACATTAAAAATACCACCTAATGTACTCTTCCGATCTGATGGACTTCTTGCCCAATCTACATCCATGAAGCCACACAACTTCATTCCCGCTATTTGTATGTACCAAATTCCAAACTAGATAGTGCCTCTGAGGTACTGTAGACCATGATTTTCTTCCCTCCAAAATAGTTTGGTTGGCCTAACCATAGCTTGACTTAGTTGGTTGACTACATAACACATATTTGGTCATGTGTTCAAAAATACATTTGAACCCACTAACTGTCGATAAACATTCACATCTACTTCCTCACTTGAAATGACATCCTCTTTCCTCTAGTTGGTCACTAGAGGAGTCTCCATGTTTTTGCACCTGTCCATACAGAACCTCCGAGGTATCTCGTTGGCATACTTTCCCTAAGAGACAAACAATTCCCCATCACCTTTCCATACTTCCAATCCAAGGAAGTAGTGCATGAGACCCATGTCCTTCATCTCGAACTCTCTTGCAAGGTCATCCTTGCAAGATCTGATCAGTTGCTCATCACCAATTAGGATCAATTCATCAAATTATAAAACAATAATCAACCATTTATCTTCTGACCAAATATGATAGAGGTTTGCATCTCCTTCACTTTTTGTGAAGCCCAAACTAGTGAGATAGCTATCGATCTTGATTTACCAAGCACAAGGTGCTTGCTTGAGACCATACATCACTCACTTGAGTATGCACACATGAGACTCTCGATCAAAAGTATCAAAGCCTTCTCGTTTCTCAACATACACCTCCTCCTCAATAAATCCATTGATGAATGTTGTTTTCACATCCATCTAGTGGATCTTCCACCCCATATATGTAGCCAAAGCAAGGATTGATCTCATGGATGAGTACCTTGCTACAGGAGCAAAGGTCTCCTCATAGTTAATCCCCTCCACCTGAGAGTACCCCTTGGCAACAAATCTGGCATTTTACTTTTCTATCCTTCATTTTGTTGCGTGCTTCACCTTAAATATCCATCTTGAACCCACAATTGATTTTTTTGTTGTTCTTAGGACCACTTCCTAAACATTTTTCTTCACAATGGATTCATACTCCTCCACCATTGCATCGACCTGTTAGTGTCAGTCTTTCCATCCTTCCTCCAGTGATCAAATATGCTCTTACAAAGTGGTCTCAGAGTGTCAAGGTCAAATTTTGTCATTTCAAAGAGTTTTCAAGCAAAATTTGGTCACTAGGCATTAGGTCTAGGGTTTGCTTTCACTCCTTCTAAAGTTGTCCAAATGTTGGTCCATGTCACCATTCAGCTGAGTTTATCATCATTCATAGGGTTTTCATTATCATGTCAGTGTCTAATGAGTCATTTTACACCTTGTTTATGCTTCAGTTGCACCTAGGCAAGGTCATTTCCCTCTCCTAGGGTTTTGAAAGCTAATTTCTCTTGAATGGTCAAATCAATAGAAAAACTTGTATCCAGATGTTCATACACCTTCCCCTATCCTTCATGTACCTTATCAAACACTTTCCATCACTGAGATCCCCCAAATTCCTCATTTTTGCACAAACCCTTGTTTCTAGCTACAACCTGGCAATTTTCTAGGTTTGGCCTGTGTTTTGCCCTTTTGGACCCCTTCCCCTTGCTCAATCTCTGAGATTCCACTTTCCCCTGCTTCCTAACATCCCTCCCCACTCCCAAAAATTTCCCCAAGAATTTAGAAGCCCCCTATCCCCTTCATTTCGCTTCATTTCCACGAACTTCCTTGTTTCACACATCGGGATCAGTTTCACTCAAAAGATGTTTCAAAGCAATCAAAGATGAATTTGGGAAACCTGAGAGAGGTTTTTGTCCACAACAGGCCAAGTAATAAAAACCTCCTTCACTTTTTGGACAGGTGTCATGGTTTTAAAGAAATGTTAAAAATACAATCGCCAGATCCAAGGAGGTTGGCCAAGGCACTAAAACGACGGAAAAGGCCCGATTCACTCCAAATTTTGGCCAAAGCCTCTTTGACTGAGCATGGTACTTGATTGGGGACTCCCAGCCCAAATTTCAAGAAATTTGGAGAAAATGTTGTCAATTGTGAACTTTTTGTGCCAAAAGCAAGTTTTCCTCCCCAACGCGTAGCGCGCCACGCGCGACCCTTAAGATGGGCAACTCCATTTCAGGAAAACTCAGAATTTTTGGATTTTTCATGCAAAAATACACTTTCTCAGCAATTTCCAAGAAATTTCACCAATTTTTGAGCCTCCAGAAGGTCAAAAAAAAGAAAAAAATGACTTTCTGCCACCTTTTTGACACACAGGAAGCAGTCTTGGGAGATTGCAATTGTGGAGGGTCAAATGGTCACCAAATTTAGAAATTCCACTTGGGTTGGAAAGTAGACATCCAGACCTTTCCAACAAGCCCACTTTTGCCTCATTTGGACACCTGAAAGTGCCTGAAACGTTGCTCCAAAGGCGCACTACGCGTTCAGAATCAGGGCGCTACGCGTTGGGCAATTTTCACAGAAATGCACCTACAGCTCAGCAAAACGCAGTTTTGACTGGATTTGACTTTTTGGAGTGGATTTTGATCCTCCTTGTTGTAAATGATGTAATTTTATGGTACTTTGACACTTATTTATCTCTTCTAGAAGATTCATTCATGAAATAGGCAAAAATTTAATGAATGAATTGGTTTCCTAGCTTACAGAGGCAAGTTGTTTTGACTGCCTAGATTTTAGTGCTCAGTTTGGAATTGGTTGAAATAGCTCCTAGGATAGTGAGATTGACCCCTAGAGGCAAGGAAAGATGTTATATTGCCTATATTATTTACTTTCTTGGTCATTTTCATGGTTGGACTCTTGAGGGAGAAAGCTTCTATTGTATTACTCATTGTATCTCTGCAATTTTGGCAAAGGAAGAAAGACCAGGGTTTTGCAGTCCTTTTTGGGATTCATGTGGTTACATGTATTGATGGTGTGTTTATCTTTGTACTTTTAAGTTTTTTATGTGATTCATCTTCTTACTTTTCCTTCTGCAAATTAGGAAAATAAAGTGTTAAAGTAGAATTCATGATTGCCATGCTCTGCTTTTAAGTTTGTTTAATATCAATGTTTTCATCTGTTTAAGGAGAACTCAAGGTGTTTACTTGCTCTCCTTAGCTCCTCACCAGTCATTCTTGCCCATCTGACTCTTTCAAATATATCAATACAGTCTCCTACCTTGCCCCAAAGAACCCCCTGCAAAAACTGTGTCCAATCCCCGCACCCAAAATTGCCTTTCCCCGATTTTCCACCAAAATCCTAAAAATCTCAAATCAAACCTTTTATCAGTTTACTAGCCTAAAATCAGTGTTCTTTATTGGTTATCTCTGCCCTTTGAAGATCTTTGCCGAGATATACCGGAGAGAGCCCTCTCCTGCCCCGTAGGGCTAGCTACGAGGCTAAGTGGTTTGATGTTGCCTTGGAGTTTGCCTTTCTCAGCCTGAGGTGAAATTTCAAGCGCTAACACAACCCATACTGGTTTCTCTACTACTTCCTCAAAAGAGGATGGCTCAATCTCTACTATCTCATTCATTAGAGCCATGTAGTTAGTGTACCAATATGGTGACATTCTCTGCCCGCACTGATTTGAAGGAGCACCCACATTCTCCCTCACATCCTGCACAAGTCTCTCAGCTTTCCTGGTTCTCTTCCTACCTTCTCTGGATGATTTTGCTTGAGTAATTGTCTCCACCCTTTGATCCTCAACTTGTTGCTACTCCAAAACATCTAGAGGCTCCTCCTTTAGAGCTAAAAGCTCCTCCTTTGGTGGGATTGGCGGCTCCCTCTTAAGAGAGCACCCCATGGCTTTTTCTTCATCAAATTTGACATCCCATCACACAACTATCATTCTAAGGGATGGAAAATAAACACGATAGTTGTGAGGAGTTTTTGTGTAGCATAAAAATACCCCCAACTATGTTGTCAGCTCTAGCTTCTTCCTTGATTCTTTGGAGACATGGCAATAGAAAAAGGCTCCTAAGATCCTGAATTGCGACACATTTGAGTTCCTCCTCGAGAAAGTCTCCTCTAGTGTGATCATGCCAAGAATCCAATGAGGACTCCTATTCTGTAAATAGACCTTTGTATTGCATGCTTAAACCCACACGTGTAGAGGTAGGCTTTGGTCATGAAACATCTCCCATTCTTCTCCCACAAAGCTTCTGTTCTACCTCTCAACCTCCCCATTGTGTTGTGGGTTGTGGGGTGCTATCAACTCTCGTCAAATGTCTTCTTTTGCACATAATTTTTTAAACTCATTTGATATGTACTCACCTCCATTATTGCTCCTGAGAGGCTTCACCTTCTTGCCCGTTTCTTTATCCACTAGTTCCTTGAACTCTAAGAACTTGGAGAAAGCCTCATCCTTCTTCCACATGGAGAAGATCCAGCACTTCCATGAGTAGTCATAAACAAAGATGAAAAAATACTTGTGCCTAGCAGTGGAAGTTATCGAGAAATGTCCATAGACATCAGAGTGGATCCTTTCAAGGACTGCATGTGCTCTATTGTCTCGATCATGGAAAATGGCTTTTGTTTAATTCCCCAAGGTACACCCTTTTCACGTATCTTTTTTCTCTAGTGCTCCTTTAGGGAGGCCTATGGTAATCTGTTGCATGATATTCAAAGCACCATGATGCAAATGGCCAAGTCTTCTATGCTAAAGTTCACCGACATCGCAGCTCTGCACCTTCTCTGCCTTTGTGCTCAATGCATGATATGATTGGTAAAATTAGTTTTTTTGTGCTAAATTCCTTTTTAGAATATGTTAAAAGTGCTTCAAAATTCATGAGGTTAATTGAAAGTTTAAATATGGGTTTTTGAGTGCTTTTATGTAAATTTTATGCTAAAATTAACATAAACAAATGACTGAACAACAACATATAACAGACATAAACATCACCATAAATAGTATCATGACAACTCATGATGAAGGAGTTTACCCCTCATGGGATACGTCTCCTTGGTCCAGCTTCCAATGGCTTGACCCTCTCTATTATGCTCAAAAGTGTGAATACATCAATTTACAATGCTCATAAAGCTATGAAACCTATTCCAATGACTCCCAAATGCCAAAAATTCATATGTAGCATCTTTCTGGTCCTGATTTGGTAAAAAACTGAAGTTATGGCCTTTCCAAGTTTTCTGCTAATCACACCGCAATTCCCAAAAATTTGGCACCATCCTACAAATTTGCCCTAAAACATGCTAATAGAGCAACAACTTTGTTGAATTTCAGGCCAAATTGTTGGATGCTTTAAATAGCCTCCAACGCCTTAATTCTGAAAAATTTGGGCCATATGGAGGCCACGTGCCCGAGGCTAAGGCCAAAGGCCTGCCCCCATTGGCTGTGCCCCCGCTCCCCTTTGGTTGGTGGCCATATGGTAGTTGTGTGACCAAGGGACAACATCTATGGGCTGGCCCCTCCCCCGAATGGCGCATACATTGAATTTAAATAGATGTCACAAACTATAAGGGTTAAGATATTTGGCTATGGCATATTGGTGGAGGCTTTGGACTTGTGTTGTGAGGTCGCATGTTTGACCTCCACTATTGCTGCTTGGACATCGACCAAATATTTTGGTGGCCCCGGAGCTGCCATGTGGCAGCCTTTGGTTGGGCCACATGTCGCCCATGGTTGGCCACCAACCAACCAATCAAAAACGTCGAATTTCACCCAATATAAAAATGCCACATGTCACAACATGATTTGTCAGAGTATATTTACCAGTCAGCCTACCACATAGGCCTGCACATTCAACGCCACATCAGTAGTTTAGACTACTGACTGGGCTGTCTAATTTTTACAAAAATTCATCTGTTTGGGAAAGTAAACAGAATATGATTCTGAGAAAATATGGTGTCTATTTCATGTGAAACAAGTTGCATTGGATTCAGGATGATGAGAACTACGCATTCGTTTAGGTTACACACCGATCTAATAACTTTTAATTTTGAGCTATTTTTAAGCACCTGATCATTCCTCCCCACTAGAAGCCTTTTGGACCCCAAAATATCACTTTCGTTTGTCCAGCAGGTGAGGGTATAGCTCCCTCACCTTTCCAATCTCGATCCATTTTACCTTTGAAGGATTTGTTCCCTTGAGCCCCAGTCGAAGGTAATCCACATTCCCTCATTTTGAAGACCTTGTTCTTATGTCAAGAATGGTGTCTTGTTGTAGTTCATCAAGGTATTCAAGAGAAAAATCCTCAATGGAAGGACTTTTGACATTTTCTCCTTGATCTTCAATCAAAGGAGGCTCATACAACCTTAAGTTCTCAAAATTAACAGTAACATAAATTTGCATATATGAAGGCAAATCCAACCTGAAGGCATTGTTACCAATCCTTTCCAGAATTCTGAATGGACCATATCTAATTGGTTTTATCTTTTTACCTTCTCCTTGGAGCCTCTCTTTTCTAATGTGAAGCCAAACTTCATCATTGACTTGGAACTTGTGATCTACATGATGCTTTTCATGCCTTGCTTTGTACTGGTTGTGGATCTTTTCCAGTTGTTCTTGAACTCTTTGGTGTACCAATTGGAATTGTTCAATGAACCTTCTTTCTTTGTCTATGTCACTATGACCATAAATAGAAACATCATTTCAAAAAATGAAATCAAAAGGAGACTTAGGCAAGTATCCCAAACATGCGTCAAATGGCAATGTTTGAGTTGAAGAGTGCTTGGCCCGGTTGTAAGCATGTTGAATATAATGCAAATGTTCATCCCACAACTTAGGATGCTTGCTGCAATACCCACGAAGAAGATGTATCACTATCCTGTTCACTATCTCCGTTTTACCATATTTTTATGGATGAAATGTTGTACTCTTTTTCAATTTGGTGTCCATGAATCCCCACAAGCTTGACCAAAAATTACCAACAAAGCGAAAATCTTGATCACTAGCAATGGGTAAGGCCAATGTATGGCTACTGTGGTTCTATGTTTTGATACCACTTCCTTCCAGTCGTGATGTGGGCAATCCAAAATGCACCCATACATTCTGAGAGAATAAATGAGCAGTTTGTTTAGCTGCAATTTTATTTTTACATGGAATCAAAATACAGATTTTGCTGAACCTATCCACAACTACATACAAATAATCATGACCTCTTTTTGACAATAGAATACCTCCTACAAAATCCATAGAAACACTCTCCCACGTTCGTGAAGGAACCGGAAGTGGTGTGTACAATCCTAACTTCCTATTGCTAGGCTTACTGATTGCACATAATGAACATCCTTTAATAAAACGACACAATTTCAAGCATACGAGGCCAATAAAAATACCTTTGTAGATGTGTCGCCATCTTACTTACACCGAAATGAAAAACAATAAGAGAAGTATGTGCCTCTCTTATGATGTTGACTCTTTCTCCCTATGGAATACAAATCTTGCCAAGATGGTTCAACAACTTATCATGCAAATGATAATCCAATTCCTTTACTTGGTTACCTTGACTCAATCTTGCATAATCATCCTAAAAGTCATTGTCTAATGCATATTGGTCAATATAACTTTCATGCCAAACATAATTATGCTTGAGTAAAGTAGCTACACTAATAATAGACCTAGAAATCATATCAACAACTTTATTGTAGATACCTTTCTTATACCTTATTACCAAGTGGAATTGTTGAAGAAAACCCATCCATCGGAAGTGCCTTGATTGCTGCAACTTAGATTGAGATTGCAAGTATTGCAATGGATGATGATCAATGTGAATGATTGTTTCCTTACCCATGAAGTAGTCTTTCCACTTTTTCACACTTTGCACCAATGCATACAATTCCTTGTCATATGTAGGATAATTAATCATTGCACCATTGAAATTTTCCGAATGAAAACAAATAGGCTTACCATGTTGCATGAGGAATAGACCCATGGCATAGTCACTAGCATCAATATGGATCTCAAATGACTGTCTCAAGTCTAGAAGTGCAAGTAATAGAGTTGAATTGATATTTTCCTTCAATGCATCAAAAGCCTTTTGTTGTTTTCCTCCCCACTAAAAAACCTTTTTCACACTAGTTAATGCATGCAAAGGAGTTGTTATAGAAGAAAAGTTAGCAATGCATTTCCTCCAATATTGGGTTTCTCCCAAAAAACTTCTTACCTCAGTAACTGTCATGCGGAAAGAGTCGATTGTGCGGACACAACCAACCTCCCTAGGAGCCTAAGACTCTCTAGTGACAAACAAGACAAACAAGAGCAATCCTTCTCTAAACATGCATTTACTATATAAGAAATCAAGTGTTTAGATCCTACCTGTAGTCCCACGTTGTTTTAGCAGTCCAGCTCCGCTGATCCAAATGAGCTCCTCCTTCACTTTGAAACCTACATCCACTAACAATCAAACGATTAAATAGCACTTGATAATCTCATAGAATAAAACATATTTAACATATAGACCAAGGAGTACATGAAACAACTCATAAATAACAAGTTATTGAGAAGAATGGACTCATTTGCATTAATAGGTAAAAAAAGGAACAATTACAACCTGAGCCTTGGTGTTGTGCAAGTCCCTCCCAGGGTCCATCAAGAGTTCTCCTTTACTTTGACAAAGCTCACCCACTTCCAAATAGAACAAGCAAAGATGGCAATTTCTCCTCACAAGCTTCTAAATGGGAGTCCTAATTCCTGCAGCATCTACCCTTAGAAATGTTTAGCTTCCAACCTCCTCTCCTTCTGGCCCAATGCCTGTATTTATAGTGATCTAGAGGAAGTTATTCAGGTCCACCATCAATGGGATAATCCCCTCTTTGGATGGGATAGCTCCCTTATTGATGGGATAAGTTCCTCTTTGGTAGGGGTACATGAACCATCTGGAGGTGCTCAATACACGTCGAACAACCTTCTAGAATGCTCTAGAAATGACCATAAGTAACTTTTTAAAGATGAAACTTGCGCATTTTGACCTTTACAGGGGGACGCACCTGCCCCTTTACATACAGAGCATCCGAGGACGCAGCTTTTGTGAACATTGGGTGCGTACCCGCAGGTAAGGTTGAGAGAACCTGCGTACCCAGAGATAAATACATTTATAAAGACTTTCTCTCTTTTTGGAGTTTGACATGGAGAGCAAAGGCATAAGACTTGCCTAAGAGGATAGCATGACTGTTGATAGAGCCATACTAACTGTAAATAGCCACGGTGACATTTTTTAGTGTAACAGATTGCCCCCTAAAGTGCGAAGCCTGTAATAGATTAGGGTTTTGTATTATCTAGGAAGGGTGAAGCGCTTTATCATTTCAAGGATTATCTTGTGGAGAGCCTGGTCAGAACCTGCAATTTTCAACACAAAATACATGTATAAGATTTATATCATCACTGAGGTAGGCATTCCCATACTCAGATCAAAACTTTAACTAATAGACTAACTACTCTGATACAGGAATGATCTTGCAGTACATCATAATCATAGACTTTTGTAGACACAGTATGGGCGCAGCCATCTGTTTATGATTAGTCTACTTAGATAATGAATACAAAACTCCTCGCAGCCTGGATGGTGGAAACTAGATCCAGGGTCTTCATTTCTACTTCCCGAATTGGTACGATTCTAGCCATGCGAATAAATGAGTTGATGTCGAACATGGTAGAAACCACTTGATTACCAGTCGAGGATGTAAACTGTTAACAAGTGTGAGAGAGACCACCAGTAATGTCAATGGTTCTCAAAGTACCCAGTACAATCCATGAGATGTGAATGAATGATTTGATGTCGAACATTTCACGGAATCCTTTGATCGAAAGTCAATGATGTAAACTGACGTCAAAGGCGAGAAACCTGCCATTGATGCATGCAGACTTCAAGGTACTGACGATTTCTAAGTCATCTCTCTAGATAATGTGCTGATGTCAATAGAAAGCGACCCGTTGTAGGCAAGCCCACAACACGAAATCATTGTTCAAGTTGAAGAAATGTTGCTGTAAGGACTGACTCAGGGATGGTCAAATGGATGGCAAGTATTTTGCATATGAAAGTTTTGTTTGCAGACCTCTTGAACACATAACGACACGACAGATGGTTTGGTGATAAACGACTCAAAGTTAATCCCCGGAACCCGGCTGAAGACTTTCAAAGTGGTTTGATCAACTGTGAGGTAAAGGATTTCCCAACCCAGGTGAATGAAAAGTGTCGTGTCCAAGAGTGGTAATAAAGTTTCTTCTGAGACAAAAGATAACAAATAGGCTCATTCTTCTCTCTTTCCCCCCACCATTTCTGGCAAGTACCTCTTTATTTTTAACAAGCTTGAGGAGGATAACATATGCTTGATTATAAGCTCATCCTTCGGATGAGTCCAACCTAGTTTTGATTCGAACCCTAGGAAGGAGTGGTTCGTTCCTGTTTGTAATTGAACAGGTCCTTTACTGTGAAATTTTAACGAGCCCAGTATAGGAGAAACTCGGCGTTTTTCAATTTTAGAGAGTCTGAAAAACTTAAGAAGACTCCAAGTTGAACTTTTTCGTAGATTTGTGTCCCTCAAGCCCGAAAAAGTATAAAATAATACCTGGGGGAACCGCTTGATCTTGCGACCAAGGAATACTTTCATAATTAGTGCCACTGACCTGAAAAGTAAAAAGCGATCAAGGACACGTCGTTTTATTTCCAGTATCGAGTTTGAAACGACAAAAACCCGGCAATCTTTTCCTGATTTTACGGTCAGAAAAGAGCTATAAGGGGACCGTCTTTTAGTTCCGTTTTAACGAGTGTAAAAGAAACACTCGGCAATCTTTTCATGATTTAGGAGTCAGAAAAGGGCTTAAAAGATGACTCTGATATTTTGGTTTGTGAAAAATGACAATTTTGCCTCTAAATCCCTTTGTCCTGCACAAAAACGACACATTACTCATACCTGTTTAAGATAGGAAAAAATGCATTGAAAAATATCCTTCCATGGTGAAAAATGAACAAAATTAGCATTCACTCATCCAAAAAACCTATAAAAAGACTTTTTACCATGTCATTTTTACCATTTTACTGTTGAGGTTGAAAAAAGGGCTTTTGGCAAGAAACTTCCTGTGGTTGCTGCGGAGAATCCGACCGTCAGAATCGAACGCCGTCTCTTCCAGGTATTTCACAACATCCTCCTCTTCAATTTCATTCGATTAAAAGTTTGTTTTAGGTTTTAGTTTTCGTTTTTGGGGGGTTTTGGGTTTTAAAACCCGCTCTGCGGGGTACGCAGGTGCCCTGAGGGTGACCTGCGTCCCCCGACTTTTTCCCACACAGGAAAAAGGTCGGGGTACGCAGCCCACCTTCAGGCCAGCTGCGTCCCGACGCTCTGTGTCCTAAACGCGGGGTGCGTCCCCCGCGAAAGGCGGAATTTGAAACTTCAAACTCCACAAACAACCATTTGAATTTTCCCAAATCAATTCTAATCTTCATTTCTTGGTGTGTAGGGCACTCACCATGTTGGATTGGAGAGAAAGAGAGCACGAGGACGTTGATTTAGCCGCAATTAATCATCAACCTTCCATTGATGCCCTAAAAGCATGTGGACTATATAAATACCGGGCCATACCTGGCATGAGGGTTCAGGTGAGATTCTTGGAGTGGCTGGTTGAGAGATGGAACATTCATGAGCAATGATTTTACATCGGAGGGCACCAGCTCGATATAGAGCCCTCTGACATATACTTTCTCACTGGCTTTCCAAACAGGGGTGAGCAACTCAATCTAGCCGGGACTAGGCCGGGTGGCCAATCCCTTGCTATTCTCCGGGCAGATTGGTGCATACCCAATGCACACCATGCGAAAGGTGTAGAAATCAAACACATCTCTCTGCGTGAACTCAAGGTTATAGCTTTCACGGTTACCAGAATTTGCGGTGCAGCCGCTTTACATATTGCCACCGGGTCCCAAATGCGGATGGCGATTGACTGTTTCCAAGGCACCATTTTCAACTGGTGTGATGCTGTGTCGGCCAATATGAAGGGCCAACTGACTAGGGCAAAGAACGGACAACTGAAGACCTTTGGATATGGGCCTCTAGTTGTGAGCTTTGCCTTAGAGAGAGTTCCGATGTTGATCCCTCAGCAACTCACTGTTGAAATCTTGGGTCCTCGGGAGCCAAAGCTGATACGATGGGTTACGGTGATGGCCCGGCATCCTGACGAGGGCGCGACGGTTGTTCGATTCCCTGATAGTTATTTTCACTGGTTAGAGGACCAGGTTTTTTCGATCCAGGACTTTCCGTATGCCGGAGTAGATTTTCGAGGTGATCCGGACATGGTTCTTCCACAGGGAGAACAATGGGATGACAGAGGTACTTTTTTTCACAAGTTTTCAAATTATATATTTTTTTTATTTTTTATATATATATCGTCTTAAAACTGACAGTAAAAATTTTCAAAATGAAGATGTTGGTCCACAGCGCCCAGCCAACCTCCGGCCTTTTGAGAGGAGACATCCAGTTGCACCGGTACCGGCTCCATAGGACGCGGCTGCAGAGTCACTAGCTGAGTTGGAGCAGGATCTAGAGCGCCTGACGGTGGATATACCTGAGACTACCATAGATGATATTCCTATCAGACTTCAGCGCTATGTAGTTGCAGTCCCTGGACCGTTTAGGAGGTTCTTGTGTAAGGTAGCCCGTGCAGTGGTGTCGTATAGGGAGCACCACCAGTGATTGGCTAGTCACTTTTGTAGACACATATGACATTTTTGACTTTTTGTACTTATCATTTTGCCGATCATAAGGTGTTTTTCAACCTATGATCGAAGACGATGTATATTTTTTGACACACTCCTATCTATATATATATCACTATTACCGGCTTATCTTGTTTAACATATGTGATGAAATGCTTTTAAATTTACTTGCATAATTATCGTAAATGTCTGTCCAACATTCGAGAAGCAATTGCATCTGCTAATGTATTTAAAGACCTTGGAATATGTTGATATTCAATGTAATCAAATTCATGTTCCAAGAGACGCACTCTCAAAAATAACCTTAATAACACAGGATTTCTAATGACATATACTCTATTAAGCTGTAATACAACAAGTTCAGAATCTAACCTCACTATCAAACGTCGAATTCCAAATGAAATAGATTCGGATAATAATTCAACCACTGCACTGTATTCTGCAATGTTGTTCGTTGTTTGACCGAGGCTTACCCCATGCATAGAAACTAACTCGTCAGAGGGCGAATAGATAACCCAAGCCGCGGAAGAGATATTCCGTGTACTACGACAAGCACCATCAGCAAATCCGATGTATGTTTGGAGAGGCGTCGACATCTACAATATCAAGAGTAAAACCAAGATAAGCCAGAATAACGACGAAAAACACACTCTCTAAGCTAAGCACACTGACTAAACTAACAAACATACTAGCTGGAAAGAAAACCTAACCTAACTAAAAATTCTCCATACCCACCATTTAAGCATAATACCTTTTTAGGTAAAGTCCATTTCTGGGTTTACCCAAAGAGTCCTCATCAAAATCTACCAGCTCATAAGCCCCTTTTGCTAGCTTTTGCTTTACAATGTAGGGTCCATGCCACATAGGAACGAATTTTCCAGCACCTAGCTTATCGTTAGCTTGATCATATAATAGCACTAGGTCTCCCTCCGAAAAACTTCGAGGAGTCACATTTCTATCATACTGAGCTTTCATTCGGTTTGCATGAGTCTCGATTGCCAATGCAGCGTCACGTCGAGTCTCATCTAATTTAGCTAAGTATAATAAACGCTTCTCCTCTTCGGAAGTAGCTAGAAGTAATTCGACAGCCATTTGAAGTGATGGTATTTCGCATTCAATGGGTAACACAACTTCCAAGCCATAAACTAGCTGGAAAGGAGTGAACCGTGTTGAAGTTTTCACTGAGGTTCGGTATGCCCATAGCGCTGAAAATAACATGTTGTGCCAATTTGACCGATGAATACCAATGGTTCGTCGGATCATGATAACCAGAACTTTGTTGATAGACTCAACCAAACCGTTGGCTTGCGGATAATAAGGAGTAGAGCTATCGTGGCGCAAAACAAGCTGGCTTGTAAGCTCAGTCATCATGATGTTTCGAAAATGGCTCCCATGGTCAGTAATTATTTCTTGTGGGACACCAAACCTAGTTATAATATGATTGAATACGAAAACTGCGGCTTTTTTGCCACTTGCGTCGAATGTAGGCATCGCCTCGGCCCATTTAGTAAAATAATCAACCGCGAGGATGATATACGCATGCCCCCCGGCCGAGTGAGGGTTACAAGTAATAAAATCGATACCTCATTTGGCGAATGGACCAATGGAAATTATAGGGTGGAGAGGAGCAGGTGGTGCGCGCATCTTGCGATCAAACACTTGACAGTTGTGGCACTTCCGGACTGCAATGATACAATCTTTAAACATAGACGGCCAGAAATAGCCAGCGCGCAACACCTTCTGAGTTGTGGCATACCCAGACATATGACCGCCACATGCTCCAGAGTGACAATCATTCAAAACCCTCTCAGCCTCTTCGTGAGTTAAACAATGTCGAAAAACTAAGTCTACCCCCCGGCGATAAAGTGTATCTCCAATAATCTTGTATTGCTGGGATTGAAACCGAATTTTTCGACGTTCCGACTTTGAAGCTTCAGGCCGAAAGGTTTGGGTTTGGAGATAGATGATTATATCCCCGTACCACAGATCTAAAGTACTGATAAGAAACAAAGATTCGTCCGCAATGGACTCCTCTGCCACAGTTTCTGTGTCAGCACGCGGGAAATCACACATCAATTCCGCAAAAACTAAGGATTTCTTAGACTTGGACTTCTCAAACTCCAAGTCGAACTCTTGCAGGATAACGATCCATTTAGAGTACTTGCCCCCTAGAAGTTGTTTTGTCAAAATATAAATCATAGGGTTGCAATCCGAAATGATTGTAGTTTTACGGAGAAGAATGTAGTGATGAAAACGCTGGACAGCTTGAACAGCTGCCAGGGCCAATTTCTCCACATGCGAATATTTTAGCTCAGTGGGATTTAATGTCCTACTAAGATAATATATCACATGTTCCGCTCCGAATTCATCTTCTTGAACTAACACCATTCCAATGGTGGAATGCGAAGCTGCGAGGTATAAGAAGTAGTCCTGGTTGTAGTTGGGAGGATGCAACAACGGTGCATGGGTCAACGCGTGTTTAAGTGCATCAAAAGATTGTTGGGAAATCTCATCCCAAAAGAATTGAGCGTTCTGTTTTATTCTATGAGATTATCAAGTGATATTTAATCGTTTGATTGTTAGTGGATGCAGGTTTCAAAGTGAAGGAGGAGCTCATCCGGATCAGCGGAGCTGGACTGCTACAACAGCGTGGGACTACAGGTAGGATCTAAACACTTGATTTCTTATATAGTAAATGCATGTTTAGAGAAGGATTGCTCTTGTTTGTCTTGTTTGTCACTAGAGAGTCTTAGGCTCCTAGGGAGGTTGGTTGTGTCCGCACAATCGACTCTTTCCGCCTGACAAATTGGCGACCATACTGGGGACTCCATTGATGTGAAAGTCTTTTCCTTTGTATGCAACTTTGCTCTGAGAAAAGTCATTTATTTTCTGGTTTTTGGCTCTGTGACTTTGTTTTTGGGTGGGTTAGCTTAGGGTTAGATTCAATTTAGGTTTTCTTGAATTTTCCAATAGGACGCACCCTCTGAGTATTGCACAGTGCGTCCCTGCACGCACTGTTGCTGTGTGCACAGAGCGGGCCCGCACCTGTCTTAACTGGTTGCCTGCGTCCCCTGCTAAAATTTAAGAAAATTCCATTTTTTGCATTTTTTCTCTTAGATTTTGCTTTTTCTTAGTTTTTACTGCCCAGATCCATTAGTCTCTTGTCAAAGATCATCACCTGAACTTGTTTCGATAACATTGAGTGTTTTAGTGGATTTCATAGAAGTTTAAACCCTAGGGTTTGATTTTTGAGTAGGTCTTGTAGTGACTTTGGCGGTAGAAGTTGTCAAGCCTTAGATCTCTCTAGTTTTGTCAGCCTTCTTAGAAGTCAGACCTGTCATAAAGTCTACCTGTGAGAGCAACTTACCTTTGAGTTGTCTCTTTGGCAAATTTCGAAGTGCTTGTTGATTGAGTATTGAATTCCATTTTACAAAAAGAACAAAAAGATTTGAGTTTTGTTTTGACTGGTCTTTTGATTCTGCATTAGCTGGTCCTTGGCTTGATTTTGGTCAAGTAAAACATCCTAGAATCATCTTTGTAGGCTTTTGCCTCGTTAGGTTTGCTTAGAGTAAATTCCTTTTTGATTTGCTTATGAGTCAAGTTTTCATAGATTTTATAGCTTTTGAGATTGATTTTCGTTAAAATAGATTTATATGCTTTATTAAATAAGAGAAAATACAAAAACATCTCCTTTGAAAAGTTTTGTTTCAAGTAGCTTTGAAGAGTTTTGAAAGAAAAAGAGTTTTTCGTGCACGTAAGGAGTGGTCATGTTTGTATGCTTGAAAAGATAAAGAGAATTGTTTCTTTGATTGTCTTTACTAAGAAAGTTGTTTTCTATAAAATTTGCATCTCTCAACTCTCTTAGTTAGGAATTTCATTAAAAAAGGAAAGTAGCGTAAATCATCTTAGGTGCATCTTTGTAGTGGTTTGAGTCGAGTCTACACACCATTGGTTTCACTTCCGCTACCTTTTGTCTTTAAGAAAAACCATAAAATTCACGCTTAAAGTAAAATCGACGTAGTAACTTTTATTTACTAGGGCTCTGAAACACCAATTTAGATCAGGCTAGTGTCTTGGAGTAGGAGAGTAATTAACTCTCCAAGACAACAAAACCAAACAAGTAGCTTATCTTGTGATAGAATAAATCCAATTGTCTCATTTGTACTCTGGGAAAGCTCCTCTTAAAGGAGAAGCACGAGCCCGTGTCCGAACCAGTGAGGGGATCAATCCCCTCTCGTTGGGAACGACGCCAGACACGCACGTATTACAAATGGTAAACCTCGGATTAACCATTGTCGAGGAGCCAAGGGTCACTTGTCGGTAAACCTTGGATTATTGTCAAGGAACCAGCAAGGGGATTGAGCTTGATACTTTGCCCTTGCGTGCTGTCGGAGTGTAAACTGTTCCCCCAGGTGCATTTGTTGCGGTTGGTAACCTTAGTGACCATTATCTTTAGGATTCTACCGAGGTGACGGTGGAGGGAAGATCCCACTGTACCTGGAGCAGACGTTGGCTAGACTCACTTGTATTTTCCGGGGGGTTCACTTCACTCGAGACGGTTAAAGTGGAGGAACTTGTGCCGGTCTATTCATTAAGCAGGTTTCCGAGGTAACTGTTCCACCCGCCACTTCTGTACTGAATCCGGCGATGTTGGGTTTCATCACCAACTAGCGTTTTCAGTCTAGAAGGCTACTGTTTGTGCTTGGTTTGACGCCCTAGATTCTTTAGGCGTGCGATTCAAATTTGTTTGGTTCTTTAGAGACTTTAGGTGGTTTGATTTGAAATTTTACTTTGTTTTCGTGTGTAGTAGTTAAAAGTTTTTAGCTGTGGAGGAATTACCGAGACAGTCCCGTAGACTTCGGGGCAAGTCACCTGAGATTGTCACCGGAACTGATTTGTTGAGAAAACTCCGTAGATCACGGGGTGGATCTCCTGAAAACGTCCCGGGTTAGTACGAAGGATTGAAGGTCCTTGTAACTCCTCCTAGTGGCAGTAAAGTAGGTTCACCTGAAGAAGGAGAATCTTCCTTGGTAGTCCATCCAGATTACCAAAGTCTAGAGACAGGTTATAATCCTGAAGCTGTTACAGTTTCTGAGCTTGCTGGTAGTTTTTCATCTACTAGTGGTGCAGGCGAAGAACCTGAAATATCTGAACCTGTTACTTTGACTTCTAGTGTTCTAGATTCACCAAGAGTAGAACGAGTTATCACCGAAAATCTTCCTACTGGTCTGATTGCTATTGAAGAACTTGCTCCAGAGGAAGAAATAGGCGTCTCTAACCTTGAAGATCAACTTACTATTGAGCTCAGGGAGCGTGAATCTATCTTTTACAGTCCTCCTAGAAGTACTACTTGGTACCTTTCGTTAACCAATTATTTAGACAACTCAGGGGTAGGTTTTTCTACACCTCGTACTCCCTTTCCACCTGGAGGTATTTATACTCCTGTAAATATGTCTGGTCAGTCGTCCGTGTTTACTCAAGCTCCTGAATCTTTCTTACACGGCGGTCCTTCTGTTCCCACTGGGTATCAATCACTTTCTGGTACCTTTGCGGGGGCATCTCCTCAACCCATTGATCATGGGTTATTAGCTGGAAACAGTGGTAATATACCATTGGGTGTAGGAGACATTTACATGATGTCAGGTTCAGTTCCCGTTTCCCAACCTCAAGGTGGCCAATTACCGCCTGGGGGGCAGCCTCAGTTAACGTTATCTTGGTCCTTTCCAATTCAAAATG
Organism: Pinus tabuliformis; assembly: GCA_031772625.1. NCBI lineage: Eukaryota > Viridiplantae > Streptophyta > Pinopsida > Pinales > Pinaceae > Pinus > Pinus tabuliformis. The sequence goes on from CM062807.1 coordinate 1,133,371,763, forward strand.
ACATCAACCTTAGAGGGATCTATTTTCAATTCACCTCCTCCAACAATATGACCCAAGTAAACTAAAGAATTGTTTCCAAACTCACACTTTGACATCTTTAAATACAATTGTTCTTTCTTTAAGACATCAAGTAATTTTCTCACATGCGTGACATGTTCATCACGAGATTTACTAAAAATTAAGATGTCATCTAAGTAGACTATAACAAACTCATCAAGAAATGGCCTCAACACATCATTCATCACACGCATGAAGGTAGTAGGAGCATTACAAGGCATAACTAACCATTCAAACAAACCTTGTTTGTTTTGAATTTTTTCTTCCAAATGTATCCTTCAATAATTCTATTTTGATGGTAGCCACTCCTTAAGTCCAACTTAGTAAAATACTTTGCATATTTCAATTGTCCAAGTAAATCATCTATTCTAGGAAGTGGGCAATGGTTCTTTACCATAATCTTGTTCAATGCACGGAAGTTCACACACATGCGCCATGTTCCATCCTTGTTTGGCACCAAAAAAATAGGTGAACCACATGGCGAAGAACTTGGCCTGATGGTCCCTTTACCAACAGCTCTTGAATTTTCTTTTTAATTTTTAGCACTTTCCATCACTAACATCCTATACATGCCAATGTTAGGAAGAGGACTATCTTGTTGCAACTGTAGCTCATGTTGGATTCCTCTCTTGGGAGGTAATCCTTTTGGTTCTTGAACATCTCATCATATTGGTTAACAAAATCAACCAATTCATATTTCAATCTTGAATCACAACCTTGAAAAGCTTCATTATCAACATCATTCTTGGATTTGATCATTAAAAGCACAAAATTCTTGCTAGAATTCACTAGTCTTTTCATCTGCCCCGCATTAACAAGTGAAATATTTAGTTTCTTGCTATGAGCTCTCACAATATATTCTACTCCGTCTTTGAACAAATGGTATTTTTTTTCATGTCTATGGAAGATAACTTTTCTGTCATATGGATACGGGCTGCCCAAAACTATACCACATATGTCTCATGGCACAACATGAAGCTCCACTTCATCTATGAAATTTGCAGTAATGGCGAATTTCAGTTTACACTTTCTAGTTACTTGAAATTGTGCATTGTCACTCACCCATCCTAAAGGATATGGCTTATGATGTGGAATGGTTTCCAAGTTTAAACTTTTGACAATATTTTCAGAGATGAGATTGGCTTGAGAGCCACTATAAAAAAAGAGTGTCAATTTTTCTAGTTTTGAGATTACCCTTATGTGAAAAAGTTCTATCCTCTTCTTTTCATTTGGAGTTTCATTGTGTAAATTTGAAGTACTAGTGATAGCAATGTATTCTTTTCCTTTCATACCCATGGCTATATTTTTAGTTTCATCAACCGAATCGGATCCCAAATCCTATTAAGTGGTTGCAACTATTTTTTGTTTTCCCTCATTATTGAATTTCTTTGGTTTCATTTCGGGATGAAGCTTCCAACAATGAGCTTCATCATGACCCTCTTTGGAACAACGATTGCATGTTAATTTCTCTTCTTCCTTCTTAATAGATGCATTTTTCTTTCCCTTTCCTTTAAAACTTGTTTCTTTTCCTTTACCCTTAAATTGAATTTTACTACCCTCTTATGGAATATTTTTTTCTCTTATCTTAAGATGAGTGGCTTGCACACACACCTCATCTAGATTATTGGGATTAAACATAAGGATAATATGCCTAAGGTAACTACGTAATCCCCCTATGTACTTCAACAACGTGTCTTGTGATTGCAAATCTACACCTAACATTAGAGACCTTTTTCTGACTTCTTAGGTGTAATCTTGCACATTTTGACCTTTAAGTTGTCTAAAGTTATACTAATTCATGATGGCTTTCTGCATATATGCTGGAGGGTACAATTGTCTTTTAATTGCAACAATGAAATTAGACCAAGAATTTGAGATTTTACAGTGTTTTTGTACCTCTTCTTGTGTCTTTGATTCCCACCATACTAGTGTTGTACCCTCCGGCCTCAAGGAAGCTAACTGAATATTTGTGTCATCATCTTGAAGGTTTTTAAATTCTGCAATAGACCTCCAACTGACGAGCCCAAGTTTCAAGCTTCTCTGCATTCACTTCACCATTATACATGGGCAGTTCAAATTTAACATCAAGTTTTAACAAGGATGATTTACCAGTTCCTTTTGAGGTATGTTGATGAGTATGATTAAGGGTTGTATTAGTGGAAGAGGGTGAAGATGCCTGTGAAGAAGAAGATGAATAAGATGGTGGAGATGGTGGAGGTTTACTTCCATTTCCATTACCTACTCCATCTAAAGAACCTTCTCCTTTAGGAGGCTTGGAGCTTCCACCCTGCAGTCTGGTATTCCTCTCTACATAGAGGACCTTCACCTTCTCTATCATATCAAAGAAATACTTCCTAAAGACCTTCTCATCCTCTGTCATGTTTGTAGGCTCTCCTTCATGAGACATGCTCACTGAAGTCTCAACTGCAACTTGAGGAAGAACTGGTGGTGGAGATTGTGGCAACCTTGCACTCCTTCTCCTTGACCCAACTTCAGGGCTTTCAACCAACTTCCCTTATCCTCTCTTGAGCTTCAACCTTGTAAGCATGAAATTCACTTGCAAATAGTTAAATTCTTCTTGCACAAATAAAACCAAGAGCTGTGGTACCAAACTTGATCTGATTGGGAAAATTAGTTTTGTTGTGTGCTAAATTCCTTCTTAGAATATGCTAAAAGTGCTTAAGGATTCATGAGGTTAATTGCAAGTTTAAACATGGGTTTTTTAGTGTGTTTATGTAAATTTTATGTGCAAATTAATACAAACAAATGACTGAATAGCAACATATAACAAACATAAACATCACCATAAATAGTATCACAACAGCACATGATGAAGGAGTTCACCCCTCCTGGGCTACGTCTCCTTGGTCCACCTTACAATGGCTTGGCCCTCTCTATTATGCTTAAAAGTGTGAATACAATAGTTTACAACGCTTAGAAAACTCTGAAACCTATTCCAATGGCTCTAGAATGCGCAAAAATGCCTATGTAGCCTCTTTCTACTCCTAATTTGGTTAAAAACTAAAGAATTTATTACCTTTCAAAGTTTTCTGCTAATCACAATGCAAATTCCCCAAACTCCGACACCATACTACAATTTTTTCCCAAAACGCGCTAATAGAGTGATAATTTTGCCGAATTTTAGGAAAATTTGTCAGATGCTTTAAATAGCCTCCAACACCTTAATTCCGAAAAACTTGGGCCATATTGGGGCCACATGCCGAGGGCTAAGGCCAATTGCTCACTCCCGCTAGTCGAGCCTCCACTCCCCTCCAGTTAGTGGTTATATGGTGGTTGCGTGACCAAGGGTCGACCCCTGTGGGCTGGCCCGTCTCTCGAATGGCGCACACATTGAATTTAAATACACGTCACGAACTATAAGGGTTAAGATCTTTGGTTGTGACGTATTGGTGGAGGCTTTGGACTTGTGTTGTGAGGTTGCAGGTAATACCCCTGCTACTCTTGCCCGAACTTCAACCCAATATTTTGGTGGCCCTTGAGCTACCACGTGGTGGCCTTTGGATGGGCCACATGTCAGTCGTGGTTGGCCACCAACTGACCAATCAAAAATGTCGAATTACACGCAATAAAAAAATTCCACTTGTCACAACGTGATTCACCAGAGTATGTTGACCAGTCAATCTACCACATAGGCCTGCATAGTTAGCACCAAGTCAGTAGTATGGACTGCTGACTGGGCTGTCAAATTTTTACAAAAATTTGCTTATTTGGTAAAGTGAAGAGAACATGATTCTGAGAGCATACAGTTTTAGTTTCGCACAAAACTATTTGCATCAAATTCAGGATGACGAGCACTACGCAGTCTTCCATGTTCCACTGTTATGCTCTTAACCTGTAAAGCGATACCCAAACATAGAATTTGCGAAGAAAAGATACCGAGAACACAAAATATGCGAAGAAAATATACCCAGAGCACAGAATAGCAATGATTTTATTATCCAGAGAGAAATGTTCACAGGCCTCTTCGAGGGGGCAACCTCCAATAGAGCAGAGCTCGATTACAAAACAAGACACAATGCTCCTCGCAGGGAGTCTCTATCCTTTATATATGACTCATACATGCAATACCACGAGCCAATATCGTGGGTTTTATTAATACCATCTATCTAATACTACCGCCCATTTACCATCTAACTAATACTACCGCCCATTTGCAACTAACTGTGGTCCCGTCATTAATTGCGGGTTAAGCACTTACAATTATTAATATGGGCTTTATTGACTCTTGACTATGACGTGATCCCCTGACATAAATAAGGGGGTTAGGGTGGGACCCTAACATGCCCTCCCCCTTAAGACTAGCCTTGTCCTCAAGGCTGAAGCTGCGGAAACTGCTGAAGAATAGCGGTTGGTTCCCAAGTTGCATCTTCCGACGAGGTGTCTTTCCATTTGACTAGGACCTCCTTAATCACGCGGCCACGCAGGTGCTTGTCTCGTGTGTCTAGAACCTATTCAGGTTGAAGCCAGAATGATCCTTCTTCATCCAATTCAGGTAGACTGGTTTGAACTCGGCAATTGTTCCCAATCACTTTCTTGAGGCACGATACATGGAAAACTGGGTGGATTTTTGCTGTAGGTGGCAAAGCCAGCTTGTAAGCCACTTCTCCAATGCGCTGAAGTACTTGATATGGTCCGTAGAATTTTGGAGAGAGCTTTTGACAGCCCTTGTCTTTGAGTGATGTTTGCTTATATGGTTGCAACTTCAAAAAGACCTGATCCCATTCTTGAAATTGGCGCTCTGAGCGATGTTGGTCAGCCTGTTGCTTCATACGGTTCTGAGCTTGATGAAGATTCTCGCGCAAGTGGGCCAGCATGGTTGCACGGTGTTGTAAGAGTTGATCCACTGCTTGTACTTTGGAGCACCCCGTGAGATAAGAAGTAGGGGACGACGGAAGTTGTCCATAGACTGCTTCATAGGGAGTCATTTTGGTGGTGGCATGATAGTTGGTGTTATACCACCATTCCGCCAGAGGTAACCACTGTGCCCAAAGGTGTTGTTTTTCTGAAGTGAAACACCTAAGGTAGGTTTCTAGACATTTGTTGACTGCTTCGGTTTGACCATCTGTTTGCGAATGATATGAAGTACTGAGTTTGAGTTGAGTGCCTTGTATTCTGAAGAGCTCCTGCCAAAAATTACTGGTGAAGATTGGGTCGCAGTCGGACACAATCGAAGTGGGCATGCCATGCAATTTGAAGATTTGATCCATGAAAGTTTGAGCAACCAAAGTAGGTGTGAATGGTTTGGGTAGAGCGCAGAAATGAGCATACTTCGATAGTCGGTCCACAACCACCATGATGACTGATTTGTTCCCAGAATTTGGAAGACCTGTAATGAAATCCATGGAGACCTCCATCCAAATTGACGCCGGAATGGGCAATGGTTGTAATGTGCCTGGTGTGTTGACGGTTTCCCCCTTGTGGCGTTGACAGACGTCACATTCTGCTACAAAAGTAAGGATGTCTTGTTTCATGCCGGTCCAAAAAAATGATCTTCTGGTGCGAGCGTATGTCTTCTGAAAGCCAGAATGTCCTGCAATGGGAGAGGAGTGCAATTCTGCCAAAATGCGACTTTTGAGGGTGGAAGTTGGTGATATGACGACTCTGTCCTTGTAGCGAAGAATATCATTCTGCCACGAGTAGCCCTTGCTGGAATTAGGATCTTCCTGTAATTGAGAAATGAGTTGGGAGAGCTCAGGATGTGAAAACCATTCCCCGCGAGCCTCTTCAATCCAGTCTGGAATGGGGAGGGATATTGCGAGCAAAGTACTTTCCTCCTCAAATTGGCATGACAATGCATCTGCTACCATGTTGTCTTTCCCTTTCTTGTAAATGATCTCATAATCATAACCCAGCATTTTGGCTAACCATTTATTTTGTTGGGGGGAAGATAGGCGTTGCTCCAAAAAATATTTAAGACTGTGATGATCTGTGCGGATTTGGAAACGTCGCCCCAACAAGTAAGGTCGCCAGGTCTCAACTGCATGTAAGATGGCCATCATTTCCTTCTCATAGGTAGATTGGCCCAAGTTCTTCCCACTTAGTTGTTGGCTGGTGAAGGCCAATGGTCGCCCTTCCTGCATTAAGACTGCTCCAATACATGTTCCCGAAGCATCAGATTCAATGACAAATGTTTTGGTGAAGTCCGGTAGTGCTAAGACCGGAGTGGAACACATGGCGGTTTTGAGAGCGGTAAATGCCTGTTGTGCTTCTTCGTTCCAGAAGAAGGAATTTTTCTTGAGAAGTTGCATCAGGGGCTTCGCTATGCAGCCATAGTTGCGGACAAATTTACGATAATAGCCTGTGAGACCCAAAAATCCTCTCAAGCTTTTCAAGGTCTTAGGTTGAGGCCATTCTTGCATTGCCTGGATCTTTTTGGGATCAACCTTGACACCTTCACGGCCCACAATGTGGCCTAAATACTCAACTTCTTCCATGCCAAACGCACAATTAGACATTTTGACAAATAGTTTATGCTTGCTGAGCAGTTGCAAGAGGATATCTACATGCTTAAGATGTGCCGCCCAAGTGCCACTATAGATGAGGATGTCATCGAAGAAGACCAGGACAAATTTTCTGAGATATGGTCTGAGGAGGTGATTCATAAGGCTCTGAAAAGTAGAGGGGGCATTACACTGACCAAATGGCATGACCAAGAACTCATAATGGCCTTCATGAGTTCTGAAAGCTGTCTTGGGAATGTCAATTTCCTTCATGCGAATTTGGTGGTAGCCTAAGCGAAGATCCAATTTAGTGAAGAATTGAGCCCCATTGAGTTCGTCCAGCAAATCGTCAACCACTGGGATGGGAAATTTATCTTTGACTGTTAACTTATTGAGGGCCCTGAAGTCTGGACACATCCGCCACTCCCCATCTTTCTTGAGGACCATGACGACTGGAGATGAGTAAGGACTAATACTAGGACAAATGACACCTGCTTCCAACAATTCCTTGATGATTTTTTCTATTTCATTCTTTTGGGTGAACGGATGTCTGTATGGCCGCACATTTGGGGGTTGGGCCCCTGGGACCAATGTGATGCTATGATCATGTTCCCCTCGCGAGGGTGGAAGTTCATGAGGTTTGTCAAAGACCGTCCGATGTTTATTCAAAATCTGTTGCATCTCGGGATGAATTGGCAAAGACATGGTATCTACTACCTGTATGGCATTAAATTGAGCTACTACTCCATGATGGCCCTTTTTTAACAATTTTTCCATACGATGCGAGCTTATGATAGAAGGGGCTCCCGCTTGTAGCCCACAGAGGGTATGTGTGTAGTCGTTCTGCTTAAAACTCATATATAACTCCTGGAAATCCATTGTGATTGGCCCAAGAGTGCAGAGCCATTCCGCCCCTAGGACAATGTCGCAACCCCCCATGTGTATTGCAAACATGTGGGTTTTCAATTGATAATCCCCCATTTGAATTTTGACATTTTCACAGCGACCTTCACATTTCATTGTGCCTCCATCTGCAATCTGGACTTGGAAGTTAGAAACTGCTCGGACATAACAATGTGTTGCTTCAGCGATCTTTTGGTGGATGAAATTATGGGTACTTCCACTATCAATCAAAACTATTACTGGCCGATGTTTAAGAAAACCCCTGATTTTGAGAGTTTGAGGTGAAGAAATTCCTGCCAATGCATGTAGCGAAATCATTGGTTCATCAGATACCATCTCCTGTTGGGTATCTTCTTCGGTCGCCTCTGGTTCCTCAAGTGGTGGATCTTCCTCGGTGGAGCTGTGGTCAGTGGCATCTATTTGAAAAAACTTGTGCTCTTTGCATTTATGACCCAGGGAATATTTTTCATCACAGTAGTAACATAGTCCTTGCTTCCTTCTTTCGGCCATTTCTGCAGGTGACACCTTTTGAATCTTAAGTGTTTGGGTCATATTGGGAGCCTGTGAGGGACGACCTTTAGCGGGAAAGTTGGGGCGGCTGGATTGAGCTGTTAATGCCCGTTCCACCTTGCGGGCTACCTGGCAAGCCTCGTTCCATGTGGGGGGTGGTGGAGTAGAACCTGAGCTTTGATGGCTTCTTTAAGACCGCTGATAAAGCATTCCATGTAGAATTCATCTGTGAGACCCTTAGTGTGGAAGGCTAAGGCTTCAAAAGCAGTAATATATTCATCCACTGTACCCGATTGTCGGAGCTTAGTGAGACTCCCCAAAAAAGATTCTTCCTGTTCAAAGCGATTTCGAAGAGCTTTGGTAAATTGGCCCCAATTCTGAAATTGTCCATTGCAACGCTGATACCATTCCTTCCATTGCCATCGTTCATTGTCCAAGTACATGGTGCCCACCATAAGCTTAGTCCCCTCATCTATGATATGATTCAATTGAAAATACTACTCCATTTGTGCTAGCCATGTGGATGTGTGAGAACCGTCAAATTTATGCATATCCAAATTGGGAGGTCTCTGATTGGGTGGTGGATGGGTGTGCCAGACGTGAGGAGAGTGGTTAGACTCCCCCTCATGGTATTCATGACCCTTATACGCCTCCTCGTGGGCTGGCTCCTTGCCCTTGTCCTGTATTAGGCACTCTAATCCTTTAAGATGATTTTCGATCCTTTCCACCACAGAGTGGAGGGAGTGCACATCTTCTTCTATTTTTTCTATCCTTTCATTGGCCATTGCTTGAGCGCGAGTTTCTACCATACACCCGTCTGACTAAAATTTGGGACCGCTAAATTTATTTTTTTTTTTGCCAAGAATTGAATGGTACCACCTTGCTCAGCTCGTCGTCCTGATTCTGATGGGCTAGGTCACCAATAAGCGCCCGGGAAGATCTCAGACTTTTTTTTTTGAAAACTCCTAATGGAGTTTTACTCCTTTCTGATCAATACTGCAGTCGCCAAATCCTCAAAATGTCAATGCCACCAAAAGTCCTGCGAAAATTATATCCAGGTACAGGAACCCTTTCCAACTACTCCGATCTGGCTAATCTGGGAGATCTGAATGGTGGAACAACTGCTGCTGCTGATCTGGAATATCAGATCTGGTGGATCTGAGAGATCTGAATGGTGGAACAACTGCTGCTGCTGATCTGGAATAGATGATGTGTGATCCCTCGAGAGAAAGGGAACTAAGGTCTTGGGGAGTGTCAGGTGCTACAGATCGCAATATACATAAGGGTCTGACAGTAGTACTCGGCCCAATGTTTCAGGGCTCTAACTAAGGAGGATCGACCGTACCCTTAGCCGTACAACCCGACTACCCTATCGTACGGGCAAGTAATCTCTCCGAGTGCTGTTCTCGGTGTACTGTAGCAACAAGACGGCCGAAGGTTTATCTATGGCGAGGTTTCAAGGGAGCTAGGGGGCTTCCTATATACCCATAGGGTACGTGGAAGATAGTCCGTGCGCGGTTCTGTCTAATGCGCTACTACTCAAAGGGGTACCCACAGGGGTTACAAGGGAGTCCAACAGACGTGACCACCTATTGTATTTCCTGCGTGCATGCCTCCCCAAATCCGCAGGTTTATGCACTTAATGACAGATCCCGTGGTTTAAAGACGCCGGAACATGTCTCTAGCCTAAAAAATTTTTGCTAAAATTTGGAGATCCCACCGAGCCCTGGAAAGTGCTCTGATACCACTTGTTATGCTCTTAACCTGCAAAGCGATACCCAAACATAGAATTTGCGAAGAAAAGATACCGAGAACACAAAATATGCAAAGAAAATATACCCAGAGCACAGAATAGCAATGATTTTATTATCCAGAGAGAAATGTTCACAGGCCTCTTCGAGGGGGCAACCTCCAATAGAGCAGAGCTCGATTACAAAACAAGACACAATGCTCCTCGCAGGGAGTCTCTATCCTTTATATATGACTCATACATGCAATACCACGAGCCAATATCGTGGGTTTTATTAATACCATCTATCTAATACTACCACCCATTTACCATCTAACTAATACTACCACCCATTTGCAACTAACTGTGGTCCCGTCATTAATTGCGGGTTAAGCACTTACAATTATTAATATGGGCTTTATTGACTCTTGACTATGACGTGATCCCCTGACATAAATAAGGGGGTTAGGGTGGGACCCTAACATCCACACCGATTTGACAACTTTGAATTTTGAGCTAGTTTTTTTAGCACTTGATCAATGGATCATAATCCTCCACATCTAGCACGTAGAAGTTCTTCACATGAACCCTTATCTGCTTCACCTATCCCATGGCTATGTGTCTGATCTACTTCACTTATCTCATGGCTATGTGTCTCAAGAATTCCTTTCCTTTGTTGAAGATTACATCATAACCACAGTCTTCCAAAACTGCAATGGAGATGAGATTCTTCTTTAGAACTGGAACAAACATCACATCCTTGAGCCTGAGAGGGGAGCCCGACTCCCCCTTAAAGTTGACTATACCAATCTGGGTCGCACTATACCTTCCATTATCTCCCATCTATATATGAATATGGAGATCCTTCTCCTCCAAATCACTAAAAAAATCTATATTCCATGTCATATAGAACGAGGCACCATTGTCAAGATACCACACACTTCCCATCATTGTGTTGGCCATGCATGAAATGAGATTAAAATCAAGCTCAAACTATGAAGCCAAAGCTTCACCTACTGCTCCTCCTACGTCTTCTTTCTTGACTTCTTTTGTGGACACTTTTTGGCATAGTGCCTGAATTCATGACAATGAAAGTACTTGATTCTGGACAAGTCTTTCTTCTTTCCCCGTTGACTAGATTCTGCTTTGGATTGGGATTTCTTCCCTTTTTCCTTTCTTTGCCTGTCCATTCAATGCACAATTCTCCTTGTCCTCACCCTTGGATGAAGTCTTGTCTTTGGTATTCCCCCCTATTTCCTCCTGTACCAAATCAGACTGTAGGCATTCCCAATTTGGTAGTTTCTCCCTCCCATTCACTGAATCTTGGTAGTTGTGCCAACTCTTGGGATGACCTAGAAGGGCTAGGCTCACCAAATCATCCTCTACTACAGTAACACCAACTTGACCAAGTTCATCACGACATTATGAAAACCTACTTAGGTACTGTGGAATGGACTAGTTCCTCTACATATTGATATTTCGAAGCTTGTCCTTTAGTGTCATCTTCCTATGGTCCCTACTATTCTAGAAAAAAATCAGTGCTTTCCACATTACATATGGAGTCTATTTATTGTGGATATTGAGACAATATAGTCGCTCACTCCCTCCAATATGATCCTCCTCGCCTTGGCTACACACTTATTCCATTCTTCTAGATCCTTAGCATAAGATGTTGGTGGTTTCATAATATCATTACCAACAAATTCCTTCAACCCATTATCCTTGAATTTTTCCTCCATGCGGTCCTTCCATGCAACATAATTTGATCTTCCCTACAGGGTATACTCGAGCCTTAGTCCATTGAAATCCATGTTCTCAATCCTAAAGAAAACCTGCAACCCTGATCTGAAAATTCGAACCTCCTATAATGAAAACTTTGAAATCTCTGCTCTATAGTGATTCCAACTCTGATACCATGTAGAAACTAATGTTTAGATTCAATATTGCTCACGAAATTTGCTAAATCACAAGAATTGAAGATACTCTACTAATCTGTGGAAGTTAATTCACCATCTAGAACAAGAATCATAGACATGCAAAAGGAAACATCACACATGCAAAAAGATTTATCTATGGGAAAGAAACTACTCAAAACCCTTACTATATATATTTCATTAATGAGAGAATAAAGAAGACATACATGTGCTTGCTCAAGCTTGAGCACAACCTGCAAGTGTATAGTCTATCCCTCTGTCTAACTCACTAACTCTAGCCAAAATTTAGCCAATTTTAAATCCCTCTAAGCTCTTATTTCTCCATGATGTTCCCTTGGGAAATTGCCCCTATTTTTTTAGGAATTTCACGCCATGGAATTGCACAATTTCCTTAGGTCCTTCCTCTGACTACATGCACCACCTATACACATTGGAATATGCTACAAATAACAATACACTGCATTGGAATCTCCATCTCGGCTGGGTAATTCAAATTCTTTGCATGCAATAACTATTTTGGGTTGATTAACTAGATAGTTGGTTGATCATTGAGTGTGGTTGAAGTTCCACTTCCACAACTTGACCTCCACTAGTTCTTCTAACTGTTAGAACTAGTTAAACTGATAATAACTCAAATTAACTAAAATATATTACTACAAATTAGAAATCAAACACACTTAACTAAACTCAAGCTTCCCCAACTTGAATTAGCTGAGTTAACTGAGTGACAAGTGCCATGTCACCTTACTTAACTGCCTCCAATATTTCTGATGAAATAGAAATTCGAATTTTCTCTTGTTTGACCAAGGAAAAGTCAAACTAATATTTTCTTGTTGCATTTTCAACACTTGTAGAGATTTTTCACTCCAACTCCAATCAATTTCACTTTCTCGATAGCTACATGTTTCAGAAGGGATTTTCCCTTATTGAAAACAACATCATAACCTCTATCCTCCAATACAACTACAAAAAACAACTTTTTCTTCAACTCAAGTACATACATAACATTTTGCATATGAAAATGGGAGCCTGACTCCCTCTTAAAGGTGACAGTACCAATTCCTTTGGAACTATACCTCCCATCATCTCCAAATTCTATATGCAGTTGGAGATCCTTCTCCTCTAGGCTACTGAAGAATTATTTGCATCCTGTCATATGGAATGAGGCACCAAAATCTAGGTACCACTCACTCTCCCTTACTATTCTTTCCATGCACGCAAATTGGGTAAAATATAGTTTGAATTGAGATGCCAAGGCATCTCCTCCTGCTCCTGCTTCAACCTCCTTGCTGGATTTCCTGTGCGTGCACTTGGTTGTATAGTGTCCATATTCATGGAAATGAAAACATTTTATTTTGCTAAGGTCCTTCTTTCCTTTCTTATGGTTGGACTTGGCCTCACCTTGGGCATTCTTTCCCTTAACATTCTTTCCTTTTCCAACTAGAGCAAAGTCCTCATCCTCCTCAGTTTTGGATGTTACTCCATCTCTATTGTTCCTTTGAATTTTTTCTTGCACCAAATCATACCAAAGTCTCTCCAAATTTGTTAATTTTTCCCTTCCGTTTCTAGAGTCCTGGTAGTTTTCCAAGATTTTAGAAGGCCTATGAGAGCTAGGCTCGCCAATTTCAAAGAAAGAATATTTTCTCCAACTCCTCCAAGCTCATATTGACACTGAGTGAATATGTAGAGGTAATGTGGAATGGTTTCATTTTTCTACATGTGGATGATTCTCAACTTGTCCCTCAATACCAATTTCCTAGCATCATTACCATTTTCTAATAACTCAGTGAGGGTCTTCCACATATAAAATGGAGTCTCCTTGCCATGTAAATTCGATACTATGTGGTCTCTCACACCCTCTAGGATGATCCTCCTGAATTTTCCATCTTACACTGGGCTAACTATTGTGCATTCGATATTGTTGGTTTTGGAATGTCAGTTTTGGCGTACTCCAGCACTCCATTATCATTTAGTATAACTTCCATCTTGTCCTTCCAAGCTGTGAAATTCGAGGTTCCCTCTAGGACATACTCCAATATCAATCCATTGAAAGAAATTTTCCTACATGGAAGAAAAATTGCTTCACTAAATCTACAAATCGAAATATCTAAAGGAGAAGATCTATTGACTAGTTTAGAGTGTGATTTCTACTCAGATACCATGTAGAAATTAATGGAAATTTTCTACTACTAATGTATTTGAACTAAAAACAAGAGATTACAAATTTCCTCTACTATTTTGCAGAATGTAAATCCTAATTTAGAAACACATGAAATGGCATGCAACCATCAAAACCACAAGAACACAATGATTTATAGGGGAAACCAACTAGGAAAAACCCCTTCGTTGCTTTGCATTAATTCAGATGAAAAGAGAAACAATTACAATGTCTTGCTTCAACTTTGAAGCACGCCTTGCATTGTTCTGGCCAACACTTATCCAATTCAAGCCTCAACCAACCTCTTATTTCCTTGCGTAATCTTGGAGGAATTAGCCTCTGAAAAATAGTAGAAATTCCTTATTTTCTTGCACAATAGCTTGAGTAATTGATCACCCGCTCAATGCAAAAGCACTGTACACTCAACAATATACACATATAAGTACAAACATGCCTTTTCCTCCACCTCAACTAGGCAATTTAAATCCCATGCATGATTGTGTCTATTTTTAGCTAATTGACTAGTTTAATGAGAAATCATTGTGTTAACAATAGTTCTACTGCTTAACTGACCTTCAACTGACTAAAATAAGGACTTGAGCTCAGTTAACCGAGTTCAACTAACAATAACTCAACTAGATTGTTAAATATTAGCAATCAATACATGCACAACTCTACTCTTAGCCTACAAACTTGAATTTACTCATCTAACTTGTCAGCTAACTGAAATCCAAGTCATCCTACTAATGTGGAAAATCGATTACTCAAATTGACTTAGGCACAAGTCAAAATTGAGTATTTTCTTGCTACATTTCTAACATAAGCTTATTCCTCCATTGTTTCCACTCTAAATGCATTGAGATGGATTAAAAAAAATATAATGATTCAATCTAAATCAATCACAGTTTATTTGAATGAATTCATTTCTTTTAATTTTCTTAGTATCAAGAACATTGTGTTTGTGATAGGCATGCACTTTATTCAAACTTGAAGATGAATTGCGTAATAATTTGAATTTCAAGGACAAGTATTCCAAGAGTTCATAACATTTGTAGTTTCTGAATTTATATAAGCATGAGAGATCATGTATATTTCTCTTATGCATCTTGTGATTGTGCCGAGAGGCGCTCTCCAACCCAGTATAGAAGAGATGTTGTAAAATTATGTTATGTGATGTTATGTTATGTTATGTAAACATTTTGACTCGATCAAATTACATAACAATAAAAATAAAAATAAAATACATCTTATCTCTTGAGGTGCAAATCTTTGTCATGTCCTGCTATATTATGTAAATATTTTACCTGGTCAAATAAAAGAAAATAAAAAATAACCCTACTTTAAACATTTTTATTTGGTCAAAAATAGAATAAAGAAAATTAAAAATAAATATATGTTAAAACAAAATAGCTTTTAACTAAAATAATAATGTAAAATCGATTTGATCTCTAGGTTAACCCATGGTATTGACCCATGGTATTAATGTGGAATCTAGCCCATTTAAAGGAGGAAAATAAACTAGCATAGATCCATTTTAACTTTGGATCTACCAAGAGCCAAGAGGGATCAAATATCTTTTCACTCCAAAAGAGTTTTAAATCTCA
The DNA here is from genome assembly GCA_031772625.1 of Pinus tabuliformis. NCBI lineage: Eukaryota > Viridiplantae > Streptophyta > Pinopsida > Pinales > Pinaceae > Pinus > Pinus tabuliformis. The sequence goes on from CM062807.1 coordinate 1,133,387,119, forward strand.
AGAGATTTGATCTCTCTCGGTGTTTGGTAGATCTGTAGTTAAGATGGATCTATGAAATCATTTAAAGCACTTTGAATTTCTTGGATATCAATTTTATTTCTTGTCTATGAATTTTGCTCCAATCGTTTTCTCATTATTTAAATTGAAGGACATGACAAAATCGAAGTAAATGTCTATTGCAAGTGAGGGTATTGTTTCTCTATTATAATTTATTTTTTAGCTATTCTACCACCTACTCCACTTCACAGGTGTAGATATAATGAAAGCATGAGTTTATTGTGTGGACAACATTGAAATTCTATGACAAGTGCAATAGAATACAACTTTCTACTAGATAATTACCTCTTAATGATTTTCAAACACTATTTTTATGCCAATGCTATCATTGAACAATTATACTAAGAAAATATCAACATTAAATGCAGCAGAAACAACAAAGATCATAGAAAGAAAGCCATGCGCAATAGAGACAATAATTTTACTTTGGGAAACCCAACTTTGGGAGAAAACCCAACAACATTTCCTTAAAGATAAATTGCCTTTAAACAAGGTTTACAAATCAAAATTTGTCTAGAAATATGTGTCAAAATACTAGTCAACCTTGGCCAAACTTCAACAAGTCAATGCTATTCAAATTTAGTCAAAATTCAATGTTGATCAAACTTCAGTCTGCCATCAACCTCGACCCTATAATCCCCGATGAGAAATCTACATCTGCAATTGTGGTCAACCTTGTCGTCAAACCCTCACATGCACGACCTTTTTCCTACATTCAAACTCAAGTCAATTTTTCACACGTGCGCTTGGTCAAGCTTATTAATAACCCGATTAACTCAACTAATCAAACTATTCTTCCTTTTCACATGTGCGATTAGAACAAGAAAGAGATAAATGATAAAGATGATTTCCAACAATTTTCTTCTTATGAATAATATATATATATATATATATATATATATATATATATAATCATGAATAATGGTTAATTAATTAATAATAAATTTAAAATTAAAGGGATTTGCTATGGGCCAAAAGGCAAGGGATTAATTTATTAAATTGAATAATTCAAACATTATTATGGTCCAAGGAACAATGTTTGAACATGAGCGAAGATTATGTTATTGTGGATGGATCGAAATTCAATGAATGAATGAATGGTATTTTAATGTCGACGAGACTAAAAATAGTCTATAGGACCACTAGCCGAGCCTGTTTTTTGCCTTTTGCAATTCAATCATTTTCTTACTCAAATTGATGATGAGTTGACCCAACCTTCTAAGAGTCCCCTTTCTAAAAGGACAATGCCAAAGAATTGACACTAACATATTGCCATAAGTGTCCCTGATGTCTCTGAAAGCATCACATTCCAAAATGAAATGCTTTTACGATTCTACTGCCCCAGAAGTGCAAAAAATACACACATGTTCTTTCTAAGCTTCTTTAGGTCTCTTCCACTGTTCCATTTCACACCGAAGTTGATGCGAGTTAGTTCTTAATTGAGCAATAAGAATCTTTTCTGTCCACGGAATGCTAGCTCCAATGTACTCTTTTTGTTGGAGATCACAAGTGGGGTTCAATTCCTAAATATAGTACTTCTTCTTTCTACCCAACTCCTTTCCCCATATATGCTTACAGAACTTCTCTATAACAAAATTCTTTAATTCCTTGCTATTTGTGAGACAAGCATTGAAGTAAAATTTTGCATCCATTTGATTTATTTCTTACACTCATGCCTTCGTTGAAAATAACTTTTGGCCATCTACCTACTCCCATTTGTTCAATTATTTTTAGGTACCTTATAAGACACACCGTAGAGCGGCTCATGGTTCACTCAACATTATCCCATAAAGAACTGAACTTTTTATTTCAAATTTTCTCATGATCAAACGTTTTAAGATTTTCTTAATTTGTTTCCATTTTAAAATAAGAATGCTACTAGCCCACAGTTTACACTCATATAATATTACTGGACAAATGAGAGTTCAAAATGCACTTTAATCATTTTCCAATCCCATAACCCAGCCTCTCTACATTTGTTTTGAAGTACATCTGTTTTGAATTTCTTAATTTGTTTCTATTTTGAAATAAAATGCTACTAGCCCACAATTTACACCCATATAATATTAATAGACAAACCAGAATCCAAAATGTACCTATGACTTGGGAACAAGAGTATTGAGTTTGGGCACATTTGAATCTTTGTGGCTAGTCTAAGAAAGGTTTCTCGCTCAATTTTTAAACAGAAGTTCTATAACACTAAAGGGTTTCTGGATTTCGTTTTTTTGGGGGTTTATCTGGGCTTCGAATTATTGTTTTTGTTGGACAGATCTATGCAGAATATCACTTCATTCGATTTTTTCGGTTTTACCTTTTGAAGAGATCGAAAGTCCATTGATTATTTTAGACCGAAAATTTATTGGAGTAATCTAGATCCATGAGGGTTGGACAAAAATATTTGGCTTCCTTATGTAACGACAAATTGCTAAGTAATTTCTTTTTCAGCCTTGCAGATCTATTTTGAAGATTTGCATCACAAAGGCCAAAAAAACCTGTGACACTTCCCTAAGGCACGAATTCATGGAAGATATGAAAACCATGAGGCACCAAGAATGCTTATTCTGAGGAGCAAGTTCTCTTGGAGATTTTTGCTCTCTGCTTTGGAGATAGTGCAGAACAATTGATCTAGTCAACATAATTTGTTTCAGTCATGTCCCCATAAGAAAAGGTGAATGGTCTCCAGAATTTCTACTGTATGTTTCAGGATCATATTGTGTTTCCTGAAACAACAAACCTGCCATAAATATACGAGAATGAATTCTATGTAAATTTTGTGGTGTTCTCTTGAAACAAGACAGTGATCAAATCCCTTTGAAGCCATGAGAAATCGATGAAAAGTATTCACTATGTTGAGATTTTCTGTTTGAGCAAAATAGGAAAAATCTCAGCTGATGACAACAATAGGGATTCAGTTCCTAGATTAGCTCCAGGTTGTTGGGAGGGAGTTAATGCCTCCTATATTTGATGTGAGGGAGTTATGAGGTTGTTAGATTCTCTATGCTATATAACAAGCAATTATTCGGATGGTTTGCTAAGAGTGTGAGAGTTTTGTGAGGCTTTCATGATGTAATCTCCTGATTTTATTAATAAATTCTTGATGCCTATGTTTGGTGGACGTAGCCCAGATTGGTTGGGTGAACCACGTTAAATACTGTCTCTTATGTGCTTGATTGTTCTGCTGTGTGTTTAATTGATTTGCTGTGCCTCTGAATTCCAACAATTGGTATCAGAGCTTGTTGGAGGAGCGGCACTGCTGGAGGTGGAGCACTGAGTTGGTTTAGTTGCTGGTGAGCAGATCGATTGCTGCCTGGAGGTGCTGCGTGGCTCAGGCAGCGTATGTCTGCTGAACAAATGTTGCCGGAGTGCTGGTTGACCACCAAAGCGCTGGAGATTGTTGCCTGCGTGTTTACAATTGCTGCCTGCGTGGATTAAACATTTGCTCCCTGCGTATGGACAACGGTATGACGCAGTTTTTTTCAAAAACGTCTTCTTGATATGCATTAGAAACTGTGTATTGAAATGGTATGACGCAGTTTGAGATAATGCGTTTTTAAAACGATAGTTTTAAACACAAGATGGTCTGGTTAATGCGTGGGTATGTGTGTAAAACAACGTGTATATATAACACAAGATTGTCTGGTTAATGCGTGGGTATGTGTGTAAAACAACGTGTATATATTCCAAAAAAACTCAGCGCAGTTATATGCTCTATTGGTAGAACAAGCGTGTCTTCAACCGAATGACCATCCTGCTGCTTTAGATATAGATGTGGGATTTTTTCTGCATGTGATACGTTGTTAGAAATTAATGTAACAGGTTGCCAAGTCTTTATCGACAGAGAATTTGTGATACGCTGTTTTAAATGACCGAATGTCATAAGAAGCCCGTACGCAGTGTGTCCAGAAACGGGAATTTGTTAAATGACCATGGTGGTTGTTGTTGACATAAGTTCTCATTAAATATATAAACAATCAAATGTCCATTGAGATTTGGTAGCATTAAAGCTCCTGTAGCGCAATGTTTACATTGGCAATAGGCAAGCATGAAATATTTACATTGGAAATAGGTTGCGTTATAATACCAGAGAGGGATACAAACAAGAACATTTTTTTTTTGTGAAGTGCGCATTTGTGTGAGCCAGAAGCTAAGAACACAAAACATTTTTTAAAGGAAAAGGTACAAAGACATAGGCAGGGTCTTTTGGTTGTGTAAAAACAAATGCAAAGGCAGAATTTTTTTTTGTGAAGGGAACATTTCTTTGTTTTAAAGGCATAGGCAATTTTTTTTTTTAAATTGCTGGTTTAATATTGGAGATTACTGTGTTTTCTGCTTATATCTAATGGCGAAAACTCAAAGTGCCCGATTTGAAATTGAAAAGTTTAATGGCAAGAATAATTTTGAGATCTGGAAGGTAAAGATGCACGATCTGCTGGTTCAACAAGGTGTGGCGAAAGCACTGTTGGGGAAAAAAAAAAGGCCTCCTTCCATGACGGAGGATGATTGGGATGAGATGGACGATAAAGCTCTGAGCGCAATTCGGTTATGTCTGGCGGACGATGTTCTGTTCAACATTGTGTCAGAGAAAACCGCCGCAGGCTTGTGGTCAAAGCTTGAGAAGCTCTATATGACGAAATCTTTGACAAATCGGATTCTCGTGAAGCGGCAGCTTTACAGTTTGCGAATGAAAGAAGGTACCTCAATTGCTGATCACCTGAATGTTTTTAATACCTTATTGGTGCAATTAGACAGTCTAGATGTGAAATTTGATTCAGAGGATAAGGCAATAACTCTATTGTGTTCATTGCCTGAATCCTGGGATCACTTTGTTACTTCCATAAGCTTTAGTACATCAGATATCCTTGAGTTTGACGATGTTGTTGGAGCTTTGTTGGCTGAGGAGACGAGGAAGAGGTCGAATGCAGACACCTCCACATCAGAGGTAATGATGGCCAGAGGTCGCTCACGAGAGAGACACTCCGGGGGAAAGCATAGCGACTCTCGTTCAAAATCCAAAGGAAAGAAGCCCAAGGTGAAGTGCTGGCATTGTGGCAAGGCTGGACATCTGAAAAAGGATTGCTGGAAGCGAAATCAGGCTGCTAAAGAAGGCTCTTCGACAGAAAAGAAGGAAGCCAACACCACGGATATAGGTTCAGGTATGAGTGATGAGGTATTGTCAGTTAATGTTTCAAAACATGATCAACATTGGTTGTTAGATTCCAGGGCATCTAACCACATGTGTATACATAGAGATTGGTTTAAAACATATAGATCAATTGATGATGGTGTTGTGTACATGGGTAATGATGTAACATGTAATATTGTTGGGATTGGAAGCATACAACTACAAATGTTTGATGGCACAACCAAAATATTAACTGATGTGTGGCATGTACCAGATTTAAGGAAAATTTTGATTTCATTAGGAGCACTTGATTCAAATGGATATAAAACTGTAATTCAAGGTGGAGTTATGAAAATCTATAAAGGTATCTTACTAGTGATGAAAGCTAAGAAAGTAGGAAATCTATTTCAGTTAGAAGGTAGAACTGGGTCAGATCATGTGTCTATGTCTGAACATGACAGTAGTTCCATTCACTTATGGCATCAAAGATTGGGGCATATGAGTGAAAGAGGATTGAAAATTTTGGCTGACTGAAAGTTACTTCCTAATCTAAGATCTGGAAAATTGGATTTCTGTAAACATTGTCTGTTTGGTAAACAAAGTAAACAAAATTTTAAAACAGGCAAACATACTAGTAAAGGGATACTTGATTATATTCATTCAGATGTTTGGGGTCCAGCTCCTACAGCTTCATATGGTGGTTCATCTTATTTTGTATCATTCATTGATGACTTTTCTCGGAAAGTTTCGGTCTTCATGTTGAAAAAGAAGTCTGATGTTTTTACAGTTTTCAAGCAGTTTAGAGCATTGGTAGAAAACAGCACTGGTAGAACTATAAAATGTTTAAGAACTGACAATGGTGGTGAGTTTTCCTCCAAGGAGTTTGACAGTTATTGCAAGGATGCAGGGATCGAAAGACATAAGACCACGGTTTATACTCCTCAGCAGAATGGAGTTGCTGAACGCATGAACAGGACTCTTCTAGAGAGAGCAAGGTGTATGCTGAGTAACGCCGGGTTGCCGAAGGAGTTGTGGACGGAAGCAGTGGCAACTGCTTGTTATGTGATAAACCGATCTCCATCAACGACAATAGACTGCAAGGTTCCGCAAGAGGTATGGACAGGACACCCTTGTGACTATTCTAAACTCAGAGTGTTTGGTTGTGATGCATATGCTCTAGTGCCTAAACATCAGCGAACTAAATTAGATCCGAAATCGAAAAGGTATATCTTTGTTGGGTATGGTGATGGAACAAAGGGATTTAGATTGTGGGATCCTACTACCCGCAAAATCATCATCAACAGAGATGTAAGGTTTAATGAATCCTCTCTTGTACAGTTAGATGTAGATGGAAGATTGAAACAGGATGATGTATCTGATTTCCAGCATATTCAGTTTGACAGCATTTCTAATGATAGTCATAACGACCATAGTTCAGATTCTAGTCATGAACAGGTTTCAGAATCAGATTATGAACAGGGTTCAGATGGAGGACATGAACAGGTCTCAGATGGCGATCATGAAGAAGTTCCTACAGTTGATAGACAGCCAGTTGTGGAAGCCCCAGAAACATTCTTAAGGAGATCTACAAGGATCAAATGTCATCCAAGAAGGTATGATGATCATTTTACTTCAGTTGCTTTGATCGCTAATGATGATGAACCTTTATGTTATCAGGAAGCTGTAGAAGGTTCAAATAGTGACAAATGGAAAGCAGCCATGAAGGAAGAAATGATGGCCTTAGGTAAGAATGGCACGTGGGATCTGGTTGAACTTCCCAAAGGCAGGAAAACTGTGGGATGCAAGTGGGTGTTCAAGCTGAAACGGGGTGTGAATGATACAGAAGACAGGTACAAAGCTCGGCTGGTTGCAAAAGGGTTTTCTTAGAAAGCTGGCATAGACTTTTATGAGATATTTTCACCAGTGGTTAAAATTGTTTCAATTAGAATTGTGTTAGCATTAGTGGCTTTGTTTGATTTAGAGTTGCAACAGTTAGATGTTAAGACTGCATTTCTACATGGTGATTTAGATGAGGAAATATATATGGAACAACCGGAAGGGTTTGTTCAGCATCGCAATGCGAAATTTGTCTGCAGGCTCAAGAAGTCATTATATGGCCTGAAGCAGTCGCCTCGGCAGTGGTATAAGAAGTTTGATTCTTTCATGTTGAGTCAGAAATATGTAAGAAGTGAATATGATCATTGTGTTTACTTTAAGCAGTTAAATAATGGCATGTTCATTATCTTAGTGTTATATGTTGATGATATGCTTTTAGCAAGAAAAAGCATTGAAGAGATCAACAGGTTGAAGACTCAGATGGCAAGGACGTTTGATATGAAAGATCTAGGAGCGGCAAGACAGATTTTGGGCATGGAGATTTTCAGAGACAGGGGCAATGGTAAGTTGTGGCTATCACAACAGAAGTATGTTGAGAAAATACTTTTGAGGTTTGGTATGAACAATGTGAAGCCTGTGTCGATCCCTTTAGCTTCCCATTTTAAGCTTTCTTCGAGTTTATGTCCTAATACAGATGAAGAAAAGGATTATATGTCTTGAATTCCTTATGCCAATGTAGTAGGATGTTTGATGTATGCGATGGTGTGTACACGACCAGATATTTCTCATGCAGTTGGGGTTGTCAGCAGGTACATGGCAAATCCAGGTAAAGAGCACTGGTCAGCAGTAAAATGGGTGCTTCGGTACTTGAGAGGCACAAGTAGTTATTGTATTTCTTACAATAAGAGTAGTGAATTTGTTTGCGGATATGTTGATTCCGATTTCGCAGGTGATTTGGATAAGAGAAGATCAACTTCAGGGTACGTCTTTACTCTTGCAAGTGGAGCTATAAGCTGGATGTCAAAGCTACAGAACATTGTTGCTTTATCCACTACTGAAGCATAATACATTGCTGCTTCGCATGCTTGCAAAGAGGCGGTTTGGTTGAAAGGTTTGCTTGGTGAGTTTGGTAGGTTACAGGATAACATCAGGTTACTTTGTGACAGTCAAAGTGCAATACATTTGGCTAAGAATCCGGCCTATCATAGTAAGTCAAAGCATATTCCAATCAAATATCATTTTGTAAGACAGGTTATCACTGAAAGGGGAGTCTCTCTTGAAAATGTGCATACAAAGGAGCACTGTGCAGACATGTTCACGAAACCAGTTTTGTTGGAGAAGCTACGCTGGTGTTTGGCTTCTCTTGGCTTGCAGAAAAGATAAAATAATAATAACAGGGCATCAGGCGAATTGTTGTCAAGGTGGAGATTGTTGAGATTTTCTGTTTGAGCAAAATAGGAAAAATCTCAGCTGATGACAACAATAGGGATTCAGTTCCTAGATTAGCTCCAGGTTGTTGGGAGGGAGTTAATGCCTCCTATATTTGATGTGAGGGAGTTATGAGGCTGTTAGATTCTCTATGCTATATAACAGGCAATCATTCGGATGGTTTGCTAAGAGTGTGAGAGTTTTGTGAGGCTTTCATGATGTAATCTCCTGATTTTATTAATAAATTCCTGATGCCTATGTTTGGTGGACGTAGCCCAGATTGGTTGGGTGAACCACGTTAAATACTGTCTCTTATGTGCTTGATTGTTCTGCTGTGTGTTTAATTGATTTGTTGTGCCTCTAAATTCCAACACACTATCCAGATTTTAGTTTCCAATTTTATTTAAAAATTCTACAAGAAAATTTTAGGGAACAAGAATTTTTACCAGCCAGCATCATTTGAATCAATCAAGAATCAAACAATGTTTATCTTTTGGATAACCATATTTAGAAAACCACACTTTATGGAGACCTGAAAGATCTACATTCGTACAATTTAAAAGACTCTATGGATCTGTAATACTATATGCTTGGTGCTGAGTCTTCCAACACGAGATTTATTGAGGGTAATTTCACGGAGAGTTTATGGTTGGTTGATGTCTTCTTTGATGTTGGAAGAATCTTTTCAAACGTAATGACATGTTATGTAAAGGCATGAATCAATTAGAATTTTTTGGGCACTTATTTTACAGAGCCAAGCAACCTTATGCAGTTTTCTATGATTCTGCGATGAAATATTTCTTATGATCAGTACATATATGGTCTGCATAAGTTGACTTGATTATTCACGGTGTGTTCCAACAAAGTGGCATTAATTATCGACAGTAGTGTGAATAATTGCGTGATCTCACAAGCTGGAACAATAGCTTTATGGATGCAGTGATAAATAAATGAAACATTGAGGAGCACCTGGTTTCATGAGAATACACAACTCTGTGATGAGGCATTGTTTATGAGTTCTAGACAAACCAGGACTAAATTGGTTGGCAGCAGTGGAGTGTGGGAAGAGTGAACAGCAGCAATAGCACAGATCTTTTCAGTGGCAATAGTACAGACTTGCAGCAACGGTAGATGGTGGTGCAGCAGTGGCAGAGGACAACAATATACAACAGTGATTAGTGGGAGAAGTGGACAAAATGGTAACAGAAGCAGCACGAGTGACAAGTTGATAGTGGGAGCAATGACAGTAGCAGATGTTGTTTGACTCTTGTAACTGGGCCAATATCCTGAGCCCAATCATTCAGGGAGCAATTGTTTCCTTCCATCTGGCTAGAAAAACTCTTGGGAGTCTCGCACTTCCTTCCCGGTAAATGTTGTATGTACACTCATACATAATACAATGCTGTGTTAAGCCAAATTTCCTTCCGGGTAAATGTTGTATGTGCACTCATAGATAATAGAATGTTTTGTTAAGCCAAATTTCGTGTATTTTCTTGGATATAATGATGATTTATGTTTTTTTTCTTTAATGATTTATGTTTTTTTTCTTTAATGTTTTGAATGTGTTTGAAGATTAACTAACCAATTAGGAAGAAAAAAAGGAACTATTAATTTACCTTTTAATTTATATATCTATATATATATATATATATATATATATATATATTAATTCATATCACATTAGGTATTAAAGAAATTATACATGTTTATAATATATATATATATATATATATATATATATAAAATCTTTTAATTCATAATGTATTAAACAAATTATATATTTATGTTTGAAAAAAAAAAAAAAAAAAATTAGAAGAATCAAAGAAAATATAGAGGTATACATAAATTTATATATATATATATATATATATAGATATATATATATAATTTTAAATCTTAAGTTTATTTTCAAAAATAAAATGGATAATTTAGAAATGAAGGAAGAAAGGTTTTCACGAACTTCATATAACTATGCTTTAGTGTTGTTTAATTTAGAATTAGGGAACTTCTTAAAGAGAATATATTACTATTAGTAAACATTATATAAATCCTAAAACGCAAACCAATTAAAACAATATGACATAATCTATTTACAATTAACACTCATACATAATGCAACACTTTATTAAGTCAAATCTCGTGTATTGTCTTTGTTATGATGTTGGTTTATATTCTGTTCTAATGCTCTAAATGTGTTTGAAGATTAACTAACCAATTGGAAAGAAAAAGAGGAAATATTGATTCACCGCTCCCCCTCTCAATATTTTGAACACACACATATAATCCCTTAATTCATATTGCTCTAAATGTGTTTGAAGATTAACTAACCAATTGTAAAGTAAAAGAGGAAATATTGATTCACCGCCCGCCGCCCCCGGGTCCCCTTCTCAATATTTTGAAAACACACACATATAATCCCTTAATTCATATCGCATAAGGTACCAAAGAAATTATACATTTATGTTTCAAGAATAAAAAGAAAATTGGAAGAATCAAAGAAAATATAGAGATATACAAAATTTTTATAATACATATATATGAAAAAAAAATACCAATAAGAAGTTACACTATATAAATATATATATAAGGATTTCCTTGAACCTTAAGTTTATTTTGAAAAAAGAAAAATGGATAATTCAGAAATGAAGGAAGAAAGGTTTTCAGGAACTTCTTATAATTATGTTTTAGTGTTATTTAGAATTAAAGGAATTTTTGCAAGGAAAGATATTACTATTTCTATCACTCTCGATGAAAGTAAAAAATTATATAAACCCTAAAATTGCAAATTCCTAAGTCAAATATAATTGAAAATTACAATGTTTTAACCAAAAACAATGTGACGTAATCGATTTGCAGTTAAACATTAGGGATTATACATTTATATCACAATTCTCAGTTCAATCTCTATGGAGCGATCAAGGTGACATTATTTTGGATTCACCCTGAATGGAAAATCTAAGGTCCTTTATCTTAAATATGAATCAATAACACTAGAAAACGTACAAGATATCCCAAAAGTAATTTTTCAAAAAGGTGAAAAAGTGATGCAAAATATGCAAAGGAAAGTTGAAAAAATCACTGCTGACAAAAATGAAGAAGTTTCTCAGCTTAAGAACCATAATGAATAATTATTGACTCAAATTAAGAAGGACAAGAAGTCGTTAGAAAATAAGGTACAACAACTTATCAAGAAGGAATGACAAGAAGTCGTTAGAAAAAAAGGTACAACAACTTATCGAGAAGGAAACGTCGAAATCTTCAAATGTAGAAAAACAAATTAAAGAAAAAAAATTACCAATAAAAAGTATTATATATATATATATATATATATATATATTATCCCTTAATTCATATCACATAATGTACCAAACAAATTATACATTTATGTTTGAATAATAAAAAATTAAAAAAATTAGAAGAATCAAAGAAAATATAAAGGTATACATAAATTTTACAATACATATATGTATGAAAAAAATTACTAATAAGAAGTATATATATATATATATATATATATATATATATATATATATATATATATATATATATATATATATATATATATATAATGGTTACTTTAAACCTTAAGTTTATTTTCAAAAATAAAAATGGATAATTCAAAAATGAAGGAAGAAAAAGAACTTCATATGACTATGCTTTAGTGTTATTTAGAATTAAGAGAATTTTTCAAGAAAAATATATTACTATTTCTAACTCTCTCGACCAAAGTAAAAATTATATAAACCCTAAAAGGCAAAGCAATTAAAAAAATATGACATAATCTATTTACAATTAAAAATTTGTATGTACACTCATATATAATACAACACTTTATTAAGTCAAATCTCGTGTATTGTCTCTGTTATGATATTGGTTTATGTTCTGTTCTAATGCTCTTAATGTATTTGCAGATTAACTAACCAATTGGAAAGAAAAAGAGGAAATATTGATTCACCACCCCCCTCTCAATATTTCCAACACACACATATAATCCCTTAATTCATATCACATAAGGTACCAAAGAAATTATACATTTATGTTTCAAGAATAAAAAGAAAATTGGAAGAATCAAAGAAAATATAGAGATATACATATATTTTATAATACATATATATGAAAAAAAATTACCAATAAGAAGTTATATATATATATATATATATATATATATATATATATATATATATAGATAGATAGCAAACCTTGTAATGTGGGATAAAAAGAAGTTCCTCTTTGAAACTTTAGTCACTCCTGTTATCTTATATGGCTGTGAGGTTTGGGGTTACAACATCTCCAGAGAATCATGGAGAAAGATTGAGCAAATCCAGAAGCGTTTTATAACTTATAACCTGAAAATTAAAAGTAATACACCCTATCCTATTCTCCTTATAGAAGCAGGTCTTACCCCTATTGAGAGCGTAGCTATGCTTAGGTTTCTGTTGTACAAGCACAAAATCACTAACATAGACGATCATAGACTTCCTAAGCTAGCTTTAAATTCTAGCCAAAACCACCTAAGGCTCAATCGAGGGTGGCATAAAGACACAAGGGCCTGGTTAAACTATTGGGAGATCAACGAAAATGATGCATTGCAAAACATAAATAACATTAAAGATATTGTTACTTCTAAGTTCAAAGAAAAAATGTGGTGTGAGAAAGACTTAGCGGCTAAAAGAAAATTAAGTTATTATAAGAAAGTCATCAACCCCACCCTAGAAGATCAAAAGTATCTCTCTATTTTAACTAGCTCAAAGAAGAATATTAATATAGCAAAGATTAGAACGAATTCTCATGAGCTCCATACTGAAACAGGTCATTGGGCAGTTCCTAAAACGCCATGGACGGAAAGGATTTGCCATATATGTGAGAATAGGAACATCGAGGATGAAAACCACTTCCTCTTAGAATGCCCGGCGTATAACCACATTAGATCTCAGTTTCACAATCTTTATTACAATACTGATCTTCCTAGCCTTTTACACTGTCAAAAGTATAGTGAGCTCGGGAGGCTTCTCTCCAAACTTTTTGAGCATAGGAATAAAATCTTAAATCAAAATAGATAATTTGTTTCTTTAGGTCCGATAGACCATTATTTGGTCTCAGCGGATGTTAATCATCATCATCATCATCATCATCATCATCATCATCATCATCATCATCATCATCATCATATATATATATTATATATATATATATATATATATATATATATATATATATATATATTTCTTTTGAAAAAAAAACAAAATGAATAATTCAGAAATGAAGGAAGAAAGGTTTTCAGGAACTTCATAAAATTATGTTTTAGTGTTCTTTAGAATTAAGGGAATTCTTGCTGGAAAAGATATTACTATTTCTCTCGCTCCTAATGAAAGTAAAAAATTATATAAACCCTAAAATTGCAAATCAATTAGTGATTCCTAAGTCAAATATAATTGAAAATTACAATGTTTTAACCAAAAACAATATGACATAATCGATTTATAGTTAAACATTGGGGATTATACATTTATATCACAATTCTCAGTTCAATCTCTATGGCGCGATCAAGGTGACATTATTTTGGGTTCACCCTGGATGGAAACTCTAAGGTCCTTTATCTTAAATACGAATTAATAACACTGGAAAACATACAAGATATCCCAAAAGTAATTTTTCAATAAGGTAAAAAAGTGATGCAAAATATGCAAAGGGAAGTTGAAAAAATCACTATTGACAAAAATGAAGAAATTTCTCAGCTTAAGAACCACGGTGAATAATTACTGACTCAAATTAAGAAGTTTAAGAAGGACAAGAAGTCGTTGGAAAATAAGGTACAACAACTTATCAAGAAGGAACGTCGAAATATTCAAATGTAGAAAAACAAATCAAAGAAAAAATGAACGAATATCAATCCATTCGTTATCATAACTCAAGAAGATGACAAACTAGTTGAAGGAAAAAGATATTCAGATGTTTTAGTTCAGGCAATGAAAAATCCAAGTGCAGATTATGTAACCAACTCAACATCATCAGTACCTGAAGTAAATCAAGAAATCACCACACACATTGTTGGATACCTATACTAATAGGTTTCATATTTCATGATTGGCAAGAGAAAAGCCAAATATGCTCTGCTCTGGTATCCCAAAGATCCCATATTTCCTAGAAAGCAAGAGCTAGGTAAAGTGTTTCAAGTATTGAGGACCTTATTTCAATTTTGTGGATGATTCAACAGTCTAATCTGGATCATGCCAGGTGTTCAATTTTGAGTTTTAGAATAGAGAAAGAAGTCTGTCCAAACAGCCTAATCTTGGCAGACAAATAGTTTAGGCAGAGAAGCAAAGGTTCCCAACAGTTTAATCTGGGACCTTGGAAGAGATAAGGGTAGAAATAGATAGAGAAAAGAATAAAGAAAAAAGCCAAAGAAAAGAAAAGGCAAAAAGGGTTTGCAAGTTCAAGTGCACCCTCCAAGGAGAAACAAAAAATGCTAGGTAAGCAGCTGGGTAGGTAGTTGGGGTCGCAGAAAGTGAGTCCTATCATTGCAGAAATGGTGATGATGGGCAGCAAAGTAAAAGACTACAGCAGGAGCATGACTAACTTCCCTCTTCCCCTTTATTCCATTACTAACACTCCCTTTCTTTCAGCTGAGATTTATGGAGAGAGATCATGGTTTTATGGTGGTTCTAGTTCATTCAGAATCCACATTTCTTGTCTAAGATCTTTTCATTTTGATCTACTCTCAAAACCAAGTCAATTTCAGATAAACTCAGTAAAATCCCTTTCATTTGCCCCCTTCATTCATATTAACCTCTAATTTTACTATATAGCTCCCCTATTTTTCCCATTCCCCTAATATTACTAACACCAAGGTGTATAAATCCCAAACTCTTATAAATACCCACCCCCTTGGCATTATAGCCAATAAAGTTACAAGTCAGGGATCAAATGACATCAGGTCATGTTGATAAACCTATGCCAAATACCCCTTCTCCTCATAAGCCACTTCCTCTACCTCTACCCCCTTTTTTTTTGCACATCAAACCTTTGAAATGGGCCCTAAACCCCACCTTACCCGCTTAAAAGGGGCCAAAGCAGCATAAAACCCACTTTCCGCCCGTTAGCCAAGGTTGGCGCATATAACTCTTTTTATCAAAATACATTGGAAAAGCGCACAAAACAGGTTTATTTACTTCCGCCCTCATCCGTATACTCCGCATATGTCATCTCCCCGACCACCATTAGATCAAGGGCCTACAGATCCGACGGCCCTGATCGCGTTGGACTCCTTCCGACGTCTGAACGATATCCGTACTAACCTCCCGTCACATCTGCCTCGCGTCCGCCGTCCGATCAAAGTCCGTAGATCTAACGATCATCGTGACGTCGGAGCCCATCCGATGACCGATAGATATCTCCCGACGTCCGTATTTGGAGGACGTCATGCCTCTGCCATGTGCCCTCACCACCTTACGTCGGAGGTACTACTGTCCGATACCGCCCCGTACAGAAGGCGGTGCGATATAAAACCACTGCTGGTTTCCGGATTCCCTCATCCCGCCTACCCGCGTCAGCAATGCGTCACCGCCCCGTCACCCAGCTACGCTGCCCCGTCGACCTCTCTGTCCCCGCCATTGGTCCACCTGTCCTGCCCTGTCACCGCCACCGTGTACCAACCATACAGCGCCACGTCACCCGATGACGTCAACATGACGTCATCCGACCTTGACCCCACCCTATGACGTCATGCTGACGTCAGCACATATTCGCGCCAAAAGCATAAAAAGGTCTATTTTACCCAAAATTTCATATTTTTTGGTCATTTCGCGTATTCGTCGTTAATCTGCTCTGCATGCAAACAACGTCCAAATTGTCTACCAGCTTGCTAAATTGACCAGAAGGCCTCCGGCGCACCAGTTCACCTGCGGTCTCAACCTTTGCGCATTGTTTTACCAGGTATTCCTCATCATTCATCCTCTGTGCGCCTGCAATTATCTGTTTAACGCCTTAGAGAGCTTAATGAAAGCCGAAAATCAAAATTCACCACTCAATTCCTCAGCAAAGCCTCAGAGTTCCAATTATAACTTCTAAAGAACACCAGCTGAGCCTTCCCAGTTGCATTTTGCTAAGAAACCAGGCCCTGTCTGCGCAATCGTGGCAGGCGCATTTGAAACCAATTATTTAACATTGAAAGGTGCCAAAGGGGCTAAAGCTCCGCTCTTAATTACAAAAAACAGCATTTCAACTGCTGCGCACCCTGCTTTACCTCCAACTCGCATTTCCACCCCTCTACAAAGAAACTTTGCTGTTGTTACTCTGCATAGTAACATAGTCCCTGAGTAAGAGTAAAATTTGCAAAGGAAAAGCATGGACCCCCCTGTAGCTCCCATAGCCCTCAATGTGGCTCCCCTGAATGTCCCTAACAGAACATTTGACACCAGAGCATTGGCAGACCTGGACTACAAGATAACAGAGGAAACAAGGAGCAGAAGCAGGTTCCATCTGCTGATATTAAATGAAATAAAGATCAAACATGAGAGGGGGACAGACATCCTGGGAATTTGGGAATCATTCCTCCCAATATTCAAACTTCCTCAGGTTAATCAATTCCCTGAGCTTGTGCACATAGTTGCTGAACACTATGATGCATCCCAGAGAGCAGTGCTAGATGCTGAAGGTTCAATCTTGTTCCTCATTACCCCTGAAGCCATCAGGGAGATGTTGCAATTCCACACAGAGCATAAGTTGGTCCCTCTGACACTAGCTGATTTGATAATACAGGGAGCCAGAACCACAGAGGCCCAAATCACTAAGGTCAACCAGCTCTTCATCAAAGCTGACACTTTGCAGATTCCTCCCATCAACTGTGTTTACCTCAATCAATTGGGCCAAGACCTGGTTGACATGATCAGTCCCATCCTGGGATATGATTCAATAGAATATATTGATGAAACAGTTATACAAATGATGCTTATGTTCTCCCCAAGAAGGAAACCAATCCACTATGATTATGCAACATACATATCAGACAAAATGCATGAACAGTTGATGAATTTGCCAAGAGAAAGAGTGTTTAGGTACACCTCCTACCTATATCATCTGCTCATATACTTCCAGCATAATAAATTCTCTTTCCCAATAAAGAGACTAGATGCACAGGGCAATCTCAGATCAGTAGTATATTGGACATCTGTTTTCCATGTATCATGCTACTCTCCATATACCTACTGTGAGTTTATTGATCTCTTCATCCATCCAGCCTTGACTCTACTGATTGGTTCACCTCCTCCTAGACTGACAGAGGACATGAAAAGGTGCCTGCATTTGTCAAAGGTATACAGTATTGGGGACTGGTATCTTTACCAACACCACACCGTTATCAGAATATATGGGTGTGAGTTACCCCCATTTAGACTACCCAAATTTGTGCCCATGAGGCTATTTGCCTTAGAATACTTCAGGCAGTTTGGCTATGTAGATATGTTCCACTTCTCAGGCAGAGGCAAGAAAGCACAGCTGAAAATCAAGAGCCAACTTGGCCATTTAGTCTACAATGAAAGGGATGAAGGGTGGAAGGAGGCAGATAGAATACTGGGGGGTTTTGGTTTGAAGCACAGTTTTACATGGAAACCCTATGACCCCAACAACTTCATCACAATGAGGAGACTCAAATATAAACTGTCTGCTTATGGTCATCATAGCCTCCCCAAAATTGAAAAATATGCCAATCAGAACAAGTGGAAAAGGGGAACTCTAGAAGAAGATATAACTCAAAAAGAGCTTGATCAAAGAGCTCTGAACAATCAAAAGAAGATGGCTGACCTTGAGTTTTATGCACAGGTCCCCTCACTGCCAAGCACACAAATTGGAGCAGCAGCCTCCTCTTCAACTACTCCACAGCAAACTACAAAGGTTGCTGGAAAAGTCTCAGAAAAAGGAAAGGAAAAGGAAATGGAGGCAGAGCAAGAGCAACAGTAGGAAAAATAGCAGGAAAAGCAGCAGGAAGACACAGAAGAGCAAGAGGAACAGCAGCAAGAAAAACAAGGGCAGGAGCCACCTGCCCAGCAAAAGGAAACAGTGGATACTCCTCAGACCACTGAACAAGTCATGCCTACAAGGCAAGACTCTACATTCGATGCCTCGGTCCTACAAACCCCTCAAAAGGAGGACACATTTATCCTGAGGAAAAGGGAAAGAGAAACTCCCTTGACATCCTCTATCAATCAAGGAGAGAAAAGGCAAAGACTCAACGATTTTCCAGAAGAGGATATAGCCATCCGAGAAGCATCAGGCATGGGCCCACCAAGTCAAGATATTTCAGCAAGTTCCTCCCAGCAGGAACCAGACAGGACAATGGGAGGGGAAGTCACCTCCTCCAGCCAGCAGAAAGAAGAAAGAGTGAGCATAAAGCAGCAGTTCATAGACATTAAGAGAAGGAGTGACCCAATCAAAGTTCAATTATACAATCACCTACTTAACATGGCTCCGTCCAATCAGCAGAGACTCATGTCTGCTTTCGATGTAGGTGAGGGCAAACTGACCTTGAGTCATTTTATGCCTACAGCACTCAAGCCACAGTCTTCTGCTGATTATCTCAGGACCAATTTAGAGGTCCTTGCCAAAGACATACACCCCATGGACAAAATTGAGTTGCATAAACAAACAGGGGAAATGGTGTATGCTTCATTGGCCGATAAGACCTTGGACAACTACAAGTTAACAAGCAGTCTGAATGCCACGGCTTCCCAGCTGGAGCTAGAGAGAGCCTCTTCTCAGGCCAAAGATAACAGGATCAAAACCCTGGAAGAAATCATCATAGAGATTGGGCACAATCCCAATGATATTAAAGGGATACAAGAGATCTTAAAAATCAGAGATGCTGATATGGCTGCACTAAGGAAGAAGATTAAACTTCCAGCCACTATCCATCCACAGACCGATGAAGTGGCAAAACAAAGGTATGAGCAGGATTCCACTGCTCTGTTAATGTCTGTTTACAAAGAACTTCTGAAGGCACAAGAAAAATTGGGGCAATATGAGGCCTCACAAGCACCTCTGAAAGGATCATCAACACAAGCACAAGAGGGGCAAACATCTCAGCCCCCTCCACAGGTCATTAATCTTGAGGAGACTGCTCCTACTACTGCACCTCCACCTCAGCACGTTGAACAACCAGTCACATCTACTTCAGCAGCACCCACCAGCGCAGATCAGAGCTTAGACATGCAAAAGCTAAAAAATGAAATACAAGCTTTAGAAGCACAAATGATGCAGCTGAATGAAACTAAGGAGCGGCTGGCCAAGGTGAGTGAAAGGCATGACAAAACAAAAAGAGAAGTAGGAGAGAAGGCCCAAGAAATCAAAGCTCTTAAAGACAAAATCAAGGAGCTTGAGAAAGAGCTACAGCTAGATAAAATCATAGCCGAAATCAGAGCAATGATATGGTCCAATATTGGTAAGTCCATCAATAACCAGTGGTCATATATTGAGACAATCCATGAGCAACTGGAGCTCATTCCTAAAGCACAGAGGGAAATCAGAACAGCAAGGGCCTTGTTGGGGAACATGCCTGAAATTGCAACAAAATTGATCAATGTGCTCAATCATAAGACCAGTTCTCAGTTGACAACCATGGGAATAACAAACAGAACTGATACTATCCAAATGATCAAGAGGGTTACTACTCTTAGGAGTCTGATGCAGACCTTAGACAGAAGAACCCAGGATATGCAAACTGAGGTAAACAGATTCTTTGAGAAGTTTCGGGTATTGGAAAGTAAAGGACTCCCTAGCTTGCTGAACAATGGAGGCAGATTATTCACCCATGAAGAATATGCCAAGAGAGTGAATGTTTTTGCCTCATCACAGGTAAATGAGAAAGCCAGCACCTCAGAAGATACAGGGCCTATCACAGGACAGATTTTCTATGGTAAGATAGAACATCTACTTTTTATAATGAATGAAATGAATCATCTATTTGATGTAGCCCCCAATTTTTTCAAATATACAGAAGCAGAAGAAACAATGCAGGCCATCCTCAAGCATCAGCTCCCTACACAAGAATGGTGGACAGATGCCATCCAGAGAATTTTGTAAACATTAAGCCATCCATTAATTTCTGTTTTTTCTATAAATTCTGATGGAAAGAACAGTCAGCAAAATCAGCAGGCATCATAAAGTCAAAGCTGAGCCAACTCAGCAGATGGAGCAGCCAACAAAGCAGGCAAAAGACAAACGCAGCTGGCAAAGCCGAGAAATTCATTGCGCAGGCAAAAGTAAAGGCAAAAGTAAATGCGTACCTACAGATCAGTACATAGTAAATGTAACCGACTCAGTGACTCCTTAAAGTCAAAACAGTCATCTGACAGACATAATGGGCATTTACTCCACATTTAATGTTGCAATAACTCCCTGCGTACTTTCTGAACACTACCGAAGATATTTTCTCCCTCTCAGATGACTCAATGCCTGAGATATTTTGTATACTTATTTCTATATAAACCCCGGCGCATGATAGAGCAAGGGGTTGTTGTAATTTTCCTTGGAAGAGCTCTCGCTCGTTGTAAAAATTCCCAGAGAGAAATAATAGAAAAGGAGAATGGAATTTCCAAAGCGTGGTGTATTTGGTGCATTGTGGTGAATGGTGAATGTTGCAGGATTCCAGTTGTTTCATAAAACAATAAGTCTTCTCAAATCTCTGTATTACATGTTTTCAAGTCTTTTGTTCTCTTTTATCGTTCAGATATTTTACACTTAATAGCAAAGTAGAAGAATAGTTCAGGACTTAATCCATGATTACCCTGAACTCAAACTGAGCTATTATCTATGTTTTCCTCAGATATAGTAACAGAAGAGTAATTCTTAGTTGCTGCACTTTGAATCTATATCTTTCACTGTGATAGACATTCCCAGGGATTCAAGTTTGCCCCTGTGACATCTGTCTTTTCTCGTAACCAGTTTGGTGGAAACAGTTAACAACGAGTGAAAATTCTTGAATGCTTTCATTGTTTGTCTTACCTGTTTCCTGTTATTAATCAAAATTTGTTCTATAAAACATCCAAATGGCCCTGTAAGTTTCACCAGTTCATCTCAAAGTTTCTAGACACCTACAGCCACAGACTCCATTGCCCAATGGTACTTGACTCTCTGAAAATCACATCACAAGAGATCTGAAGGATATTCTTCAACCAAAACATAAACAAAACCTGTGCATAATAGCTAGCCTAAAACCCTATCATAAACAGTTACAAATCATAAAGAGAGAGCCCTCTCTGATCACAGTTTGGCTAGAAACAGTGATCCAAAGATTGGTTAGTGGTTACCTCGGCCGTATTCCCTTGGGAGTCATAGGGAACAACCTGGGTGTTAACACACATGATAAAGGAAAATCAAACCACAAAAACTCCTTATTGACATTTGAATCACAAGAGTAGACAACTCAATCAGTCTGCATATTTGTATCATTCATAACAAAAACAACTTACTTATGTTCCGTAGAAAAATTATGTCAACACAATCCAATTTGACAATAACAATTTATCCCCATCTTTCAAATAACTACAAAGTTCCACAGAAGATTGATTTAGGGTGGTCAGATCTCTTCTCAGTGTGATAATTTTATTTATCACTTATTGGATCTTATTGGATCTTATCATCTTGTATCAACAAAGTTGACAACTCCAAGAATTTGTAAAAAATGTGAATAGATTACAAGACAAGAAACAGATGACACGCCTTGTCAGCAATAAGCTTTGAGGATAAATATTTTCTGAAAAAGAAGCCCATTAGAGAAATTTTGAGGTTTAAAATGGGTTTCCTAATGAATATTATAAAATAATAGTGGAGATAATAAAATAAGATTACATTACATTATCAAAATTTAGAGGGAAAACAGAAAAACTATTTTTTCAACTTATCTCCCAATGGTTTTACTAAAATTTTGAGCGAGAGAACTCATTGGATTTAGAATTTAATTCCTCATCCAAGAAGTACCCATGTTGCATACTTTCGATGAACCTTGCTAAACGAAAAATGAGAAATACATGAAAAAACACAATTGCAATAATGTTTTTCATGTATTTGTCATTTTTTGTGTAGCAGGGTCCATTGAAAGTATGCAACATGGGTACTCCTTGGATGGGGAATTAAATTCCGCATCCAACGAATGGCCCCACTCAAAATTTGAGTAAAATCATAGGGAGATAAGTTGAAAATATGCATTGAAAAAATAGTTTTTTATTTAATTTTTTAACCATTTTACTTTGTTAATCCAAAAATGGTGAATCATTCCCCATGGTTGACATCATCATATTGAATCATGTTGGTTCTTATAAAGTTGATTTTGATTTTAGATTTTTGTTTTGATGCCCAATTTTATTCTCAAAATTTTTCTAATGAATGTATGAATAAAATATATATAAAAATAATACAAATGATATAAATAATAATGATCATGAATAATGGTTAATTAACTAATAATTAGTATTGAGGAGACATGTCTCTAAGGACATGACCATTCGTGAAGGGGTTCCTAACTAGATATATATACAACGCCATCATTTGTAACAATTTGTTGAAATATGTCACCAGGTTCGGTCTTCATAATGATACATATAATCATGATTTTATGTATTTAATGTAAAGAGAAAAACAAAATTATTATTGTTGTTCTTGAGGCATGGGTTTCATGCTCAAGGAAAATTTTATTTTTAGGTCAAACTCCCATAGTGAGCTTCTAGGGCTTATCATTGAGTCTACAAGTCAAGAAAGTCATTGTCATGTATGAAAGACCCTTCTTGGGCATGATACATATTATTTGAGTCAAAGTTAGAGTCAAAAAACCCTCCAAGACCTTGTCAAATAAGAAAGAAAAAATCGGGTTTCTAGAAAGATCAAGTTGGCCTACAAGGTGACATGTCAACCTTATAAAGAAGTTATTCAACCTGCTAGAGAGACTATATATATGTGATCTCGATTTCATTTGGAAGAGAATCCATCATTAATAAAGAAATTCAATCATAAGTAAGAAAAACGTCTCCTCCTAATCGAGGGAAATATTAGTAGAGAAGAAGATCAAAGCATTTTTTGGGAATGTTTTTGGGCTTCCTATCCTCACACATGCAGAGCTAGGGCATCATTGTTGCTGCATGAGGTACCAAATTGTAGTCATCTAAGGAAGTCAATATTTATCTTTGAATAAGTCCCCACATCAAGCCGAGATCCATATAAGAAGACTTTATCCCAAGTGAAGGAGAAAAACCTCTCATTTTTTCCCACGTCATCTCACACATGAAAGATTGCAGGAAGTTTCAAGAGGACAGAATTTTAGAATTGCAAGTCCAAGATTTTGAAGAAGAAAGTTGCAGCAAGAAAGTTGACTTGAGCTAATTATGAAAGAGCGTTGACTTGGTCTTGGAGGGTTGTTGGTCAAGGGTCTAGGTATTAGAATTCTTCAATTGAAGATTCTATAAGAAGAAGAATTCTTGTGGGTTTTCCTTTCAGTTTGGAGAGGTGTTGGACCTAGCTTATCACTTATATATTTTGTCTTTTGTCTTATTTTTATTTATGGTTTGGTAGTTGTTTCATGATTAAAAAACACTAATAATAAATAAGAGAAAGGAGAAGCTAACTAAGTGAAGTAAAAATATATCACAAGCAGTTATCAAGAAAAGAGAAATCATCTATTTAGTTTCCCCCTAGATTTCTCAACATGGTATCAAAGCTAAGGTGACAAGTCAAGGAAAGACATCTTTAAGAAGGACACTCAAGGACAGAAGCACAAGAAGATCAATTGGGAAACATCAAGAACAAAGTCATAAGAGGGTTTGATCAAATTTTGGATTCTCAAATTCTGACCTCAAAATAGTGAAGAAATTACAGTGAATTATATCTTTGTCCTAAGAATCTTTCTCAAGATATTGAAAGGAATTAAACTCTCTCCAAGGATAAAAAAGTTTTGGGCTACAATATTGGCTCTTCATAAAGTGAGTAGACCTTCGAATTATGTGCATAAAGGAATAATTTTTGAAGAACATTATATCATTGTCTCGAGAGGTTGAAGGCCTAATTTAAATATTCAAAGAAATCTGAATCCTTTGGCAAGAAAAGAAAACCTCTAGGCCTTCAAGGAAAGGATTGTTTACATCACCTCAAGAAGCAAAAACCACAAAACTGAATTTTTGGGCATTCTCAGAGAAGGATCGAACTGCTCAAGAATATCAATAATCTCATTAAGATAAGTCGTATTTCTATCACTCATTGCATAACCCAAATTTATGGAGAAACAAATCCCTGTGGCTCTAAGAAGTACATGCACCAATAATACATTCATACTTGTTCTCTATAGCAGATTTAGTCATTCAAAAGGACTGATAATCATCTATACATTTTTAGTAAGCAATTGAAACGAGGAATTACAGGCTGAAAATAAGTGCAACGAGAAGAATCCCCATTATGAAGTTGTGTTGCACACAGGTCTTGTAGCCATCAACGTAGCGGAAAGGAACTATGGATAGAAGTTCCTAGGGAGAAATATGTGAAGGAAAGAAAGAAGAGATCGTAAAAGATGCAACTATGGAAAATAAAAGCAACATTCGATGACTAGAAGAATTGACCTCGAAATCTCCATGGAAAAAGATATGAAGACTCTAATGAAGTATGTAAGGAAAGGAGACCCTTGACATTGAATATCTTGGAGATGTGTCAATATATGTGTGCGAGATGTTGATTTTGCAGATGTCATGATGAAAGGCCATCACAAAAAGGTAATTTTGATTTGATGTTCATTTTTGGTTTTTGAACAAACATTTGGATGGCCTAATGGAGGACTATTGGAAAAAGAGTTGTAGATGTGTTGTTGGGAAAAGTATCCAATACAGAATGACCCTATCCCACTCTAAGGGTGATAGTACCTCAGCAACAATCAAAGCAAAGCTATTCGAGATTACTTCTTTATGAGATGTAAGAGAGGGGAGAAAGAGATCCACTAACCATTGTCTTCCGCTAATGATTGATCCAAACTTCTCACTTTGCTGCTTGCTCCCAACTCCTTGCTCTTTCACTGGCCCAACTACACCAAGATCCTGCAAAATGGCAAGAGAGGGAAACTACAAGAAGCATACATTCATAATTGATTCAAGGATTAGAATAAATCAAGTATACAATCATAACAATACACCATTGAGATACATGCATATAGAAGAACCTCAAATGCTTTATTAATGGAAGAAGTAAAGTTTTGAGAGTGTTACAACCATAAGAGGCCCAATCCAGCAACACCTCCCAGCAGAAAGAAATCTCCTCTTCACCTCCTTCAAGCAAATCACCCAATAGTTCTATACTCAAACCAACAGCACTTCCTTACATACACAAGATTCCAGCCTCCCTAGACCTCATGAGAGAGCTCTATATATAGGAGATTTGGAGAAAGGATGAGTCAGCTTGAGGCTGGCATGAAGCTGACTAGTGTCCTCTCCCACTTTAGTTATTCTTCAGTTCTTGAGTCCACTTGGAGGTTCTTGCTTCCACTTGGAGATCTAGACCCTCTTACTCATCAATAGGCGAATTCCCTGATCCAAGTGTCATTTTGGAAGCTTCCTGGGCATTGACACCTTGAGAAATGACTGTGCCACTTGGCCAATCTCGCCCAGCGCAGGTAGCCTTCATTGGAGTTGACATTCAGCGCAGGTACCGAGTGGAGCAGTTGACATTCAGCGCAGATGCTCAGTGGAGCAGTTGACATGATCCAGAATTAGCTTGTTTTTGAGTGTTTTCAGGTGGAGAACTGATTTTCAATGCTGTGGTTTGCTGACCTTGTTCCTCTAGGGGTAGGAACAACATGTTTAGGGACTTTGGATCCCTTAGATTATTGACATTTCATGCTTCATGCTGTAAGGCACAAAAATGTCTATAACAGTTGCCCCCTAAAGTATGAGGTCATTTATCGGGTGAAATGATTTATCAGGAGGATCCGAAGTTCATTCAATCGCTGAGAGGTGACCTGTAATAAAATACAATACAATACATTATTTTTCATTCTGCTTTCATGATCTAACTGAGGCGGGCATTCCAATGCTCAGCTTTATAAATTCATTTTGGTACATAGAACAGACGATCGTCTGATGATAGACTGATAATTCTCTGCTGAAATTATCATCCTTTGAGTAGGATGATCATCTGCTGCAATGATGTACATGTCAAATGTCTTTATGTTTCCTGAATATATATCGCAGCCCGGATGGATGAAACTAGATCCGGGGTCTTCAAACTCGTTCGATCTTCACTCTAAGTACAAGTCGATCCATGTGAGAATTGCGCTGAAGTCGAACATGGAAAGACATCCCTTGATTACCGGTCAATGATGTAAACCGTTAAAAAGTGCGAGAGGAATCACCGATAATGATAATGACCCTCAAGGTACTGCAGTACAATTCACGTGGTGTGAATATAGGACTTGGCGTCGAACACCACGCAAAATCTCCTGGTCGAAGGTCATTGATGTATACCTGTCGCCGGAAGTGAGAAACTTGCCATTGAGGCATGCAAGCTTCAAAGTACTGAGGGGGGTGTTCCTAGATCAACTTCTTGGATAATGAGCTGAAGTCGACAAGAAGCGATCCGTCAAAGGAGGGCCTTAATGAATCCCACATCAGTGACACGGAACGGAGCTAATGATTTTAGTGGAGGTGAAAACAATCTGTGAAATATGATTCAGGGTGGCGATCATGGGTGGATGAAGGATAATGTATGGCAGTGGATGGGACACGGTTGACTCTTTCTGAACAACATCTCTTGAACATATAACGACACTGATGCGATGGATCGGTAGCATTACCCCAAATGTGGATGGTTTGGCGAGGACCATGGTGATGAGACCGGTGAATGAAACAACCCAACCCGATGTGATACGGAGGAAAAGTGTCATGTTCAAGAGCAACTTGCTACCATTAAAGCTTTGAGGTTCTCCCAATTTTTCCCCAGTCATTTCTGACCAGTACCTCTTTATTTTTGTCAAGCTTGAGGAGGATAACATATGCTTGTTCTATAACCTGCCCTTCGGGCAAGCCCATCGCTATGTTTTAACGAGCCTAGCGATAGGGAAACTCGTTCTCGTCTAAAGACAAGTTTGTTGCTATTTAATCATTTTAACGAGTCTAACGACAAGGAAAACTCGGTCCTTTTCATTTTTAGAGAGTCTGAAAAGGTACAGAAAGTTAACTCCAAAATTCCTTTTTCGTCATCTAATCCCTTAAGTCCGAAAAATTATAAAACAATACAGAAGGGATGAGTTTTCGATAATTTTAACAAGCCGAATAAAACAAGCGCTCGACCTTTTTGTGTAATAATCCCTCAGGTCCAAAAAGATTAAAATCTAGAGGAGGGATAGCTCTTCCGGTCCTTTTAACGAGCTGGAAGGCCAAAGCTCGGCAAACTTTTCATATTTTACGAGTCAATTGAAAAGAGCTCAAAGAAGACTCGTCTTTTGAGGAACGAGTGATAAATAGGGATAGCAGCAGATTCCAGGTACAAGTTGGAATTCTCCAATCACGGCAGTGTCACAAGGATGGCTAGGTGAAATCACTCTTCACAGCTGTTCCTCAAAATGGGTAAACAATCATATGGAGGTGAACGGTCGGCCAAATGGAATGGAGGTGGCAGGCGCAAACACGACCAAGGCTTTTTATGGCTAATAAATTTACGATCACAATGGTTATTTACCGGAATAGGTTCATTTTTTAATGAGCTTAAACTCTGGAGGAAACTCTTGCTCACGCTTTTCTATTTTTTAACGAACATAAATTCCACGGTAAAACTGCTCGATCTTATGTTTATTTTTTAACGAGCATGAACTATGTATAAAACTGCTCGGATCTCGCTTTTCTATTTTTTAACGAGCATAAATTCCGCGGTAAAACTGCTCGATACACCAGTCATAAGATAAGAATGTCTCCTGTGAGATAACTATTTTTTATGGAGCTTTATCTCACGAAGCTATGCTCCTTCTCATCCTTTCTTTATGCAAGTTTGGAAACGGCTAATCCTACGAGTTTAAAGGGTTAGACCTACAGGTTTAAAGGGAGGACCTAAAAATTTAAAAAATAAATAGTCGTCCCTTGCTTGCACTCCAAAAGGTTGCATGCCCCCAGGTATAAGACAGAGTTTCAAGGTTACCCCTACTTCTTTCCGCCAAAACTTTCGTTTCACCGAGAGAGGCATACCTCTTTCTGGTTACCCAAAGATTGTTTTGTTAACACCATCAAACGAAAACATTTCTTCGGCACTGTCTACCAAAGTAGACAATGGTGAATGACCTTTGTCAAACAAGTAACCTTGACAAAAGAATCCTATTCTAGAACAACCCCTCTTCCATCCACGGACGGGGTACGGACTAGTCATATTCTTTCGCGGAAATTTTACCTTATACCCAAGGTTTCCTCTGCCCAAAGCAAACCAGGATGCATGCCCCCTGGGTTCCAGTCCCATCTTTCCGAATCACTCGCACTCATCGGGAAGAAGGACTGGGGGTGGAGACATTTCTTGAGTGAATAGACCATTGAGGGTTGGTATTTGACTATTTGCGATGCGTGATCCCGGAAATGAAAGTTGGTCTACGAGCTTGACCATTCTTCCTTCGTGTGGAAAACACATTACTCTAAAGAGTGAGGAGACTATAGCTCCCATGCAATATATATAGTCTCGTCCAAGGAGTAGGTTATAATCCAAGGGTCCTTGAACGACCATCACGTTCATTTGAACGGTCTTCCCTTTCAATGTAACAGGTACATTGGGGAGGATCCCTAATGGTCGACTGGTTCCTTTATCAAAACCCGAGAGATTTCTTATCTCAGGCAAAAGCGCCGGGGAACCCAGTGCTTTCCAAGCAACAGAGGAAATGATACTCACAGATGCCCCTTCATCAATGATAGTGCCAGCCATTACCATTCTATAAATTTGGACTATGATTCTGAATGGTATACTGGCTGGCAACCGGGGTCTGCCTAGTTGGTTCCAATCAAAGGACACAACCAGGTTGCTTGGTGGTGGGACCGAATACACGGCCGGATATGATCCTGACGATGTTCCTTCCTGCGATAAAGGAATGGGCGCATTTCCATGATGCTCATCAGAATCTGTGTTGATGAAAAGAATCTGGATGGTGTCATCCTTATTCTCTTCAGTGAGGGTGTCATTTGAAGATGAATCTTCAGTGACGGTGTCTTTTGAGGATGAAACCCCTGAAGGAAGAACCGGGTCAACTGCCGTATCGACCTTTAGACTTTCGTCTGGTCTGGATTCAGTAGGTTCATTTTCAATGACTGACGCTTTAGCTGACCACTTGAGCGGGCCAGCTGTATTTTCAACCAACGAAGGACTTGGCACGAGTTTTTTGTATCCAGGAGGAAGTCTCAACGGTGAAACTGGGCGATCTTCCAAAACTCTCTTCGCTTCGTCTAAGAAGGGACAACGGTGGATGGCGTGATCGCCTTCACACAGTCTGCAGGGGGATCTTGCTCCCCCTCTTTGTCTTGAACCTTCACTTTCGCTGGTTGACGGTAAGCATTCAACATGGATATCAGAGGTTGATGCTCCCGAATTGTGCAAACGAGTGGACCAGTCCCTTAGTATCCGGGGAATACAGGGACAATCTCTATGGAAGTGGTCTCCTCTACATATGACACATGGCGATTTAGGCCCGGTCTGTGATGTGTGTGGATTTTTGTCAGATGTCTTTTGCTTGCCCCCAGTCGCCTTAGGCTCCTTCTTCTTCTTCTATCTCTTCTTCTTCTCCTTCTTCTCCATGGGAGCTTGGCTTTTGCTGACTCTACCTTGCGAAGACGAAGGATTGGAGGAAGAGTTATAGGAAGTTGAAGGCTGGTGGGCAGCTCTAGACTGATCTAACTGTTGACTCGACTATTCAGGAACCATGGTATTCTGAACTACATTGGTTGAGAATAGCCAAATAGGCAGGCCAATTGTCAGTCCTGGAAGCGACAATGTGGCCATGTGGGGTGCACCAACTTCTCCCCAAGAGGAGAAAGGACTAGGATTTCCATCATGTGGAATTCCTTGGTTGGGGCGTTCCATGTTGTTGTAGATCTGATCCAAAAATATATGAGAATAGAGAATAACCCAATAATAACGAGATAGAAATAGATAGAAATGCTTCTTTATTATCAAAACCCTTACGGTAGGGCAACACCATACATTCACTCCTTAAGGAAGGAGAACACTCCACAAGCCATATGCATGTTCATACAATAATACTTCTCTTCATCTTCATATCCCTCCATGTGGAGTCTCTAGCCTCTATATAGGCCTCATACATACAATACCATGCATCATTACCATGGTTTCCTCATACCATCAACTAATACCATGGGCCCATTACATTATTATTAACTACTTGTGGTCCCTTACATGACATGGGTTAACCACCTTATTTATTACTATGGCCCATCCCATTATTACATAAGATAATGCAAATATACCCAATAATAATATGAAATGATTCTTTATTGATCAAACCCTTAAGGTAGGGCAACACCATACATTCACTCCTTAAGGAAGGAGAACACTCCACAAGCCATATGCCTATTCATACAAGAATACTTCTCTTCATCTTCATATATCTCCATGTGAAGTCTCTAGCCTTTATATAGGCCTCATACATACAATACCATGCATCATTACCATGGTTCCCTCATACCATCAACTAATACCATGGGCCCATTACATTATTATTAACTACTTGTGGTCCCTTACATGACAATGGGTTAACCACCTTATTTATTACTATGGCCCATCCCATTATTACATTATTACTTTGGGTACCACCCTTGGTACCCCATATTATCCCCCCTAGGTATATAACATTCCACCCCCCTACGCATGTTTCGTCCTCGAAACATGGGAAGAACACAAATAATAAGATCTACTCAAAAGAGTAGTCCACTGGTACCATGCACGTGCATCTAGCCATCCAAGAGAAAGGTGAACCCTCGATCTCGCTAGTGCCTCGCTCGCTTGAGATGGAAGTTGACCGTGGCAGTTCTTCTGTGTTGATGTGTAGTGGGTGGATCTTCTCTCCTCGCGATCCGTCATGTGACGACTTGGTTTCCATCTTGATGGTTGTCTCGCTGGGTGATGTGGGTGATGATATGTTGAAGTTTTAACCCACGATGGCTTTTGCTTGACTTCACCCTGCTGTGGTGCCTGTTGTGGTGTCTTCTTTGTCAATATGACTTCAACCACTGAGCCCTCCTCTGATGTATCATCACCTGTAACCTTTTCTGTTGTAGTCTATGTTTGTGTTTGATTGTCGACCATCAAAGGCTCATCATCTGATATGTCAATCCCTTGAACATCTTCTGCTTCAGCCTCCATGTGCTCTACCTGTTTATGGATGGAAATATCCTGTAATGTAATTTTCTTCTTTTTATACCATAGCTTCAGGAATTTCTTCCGCACATTAATATTAATAGTACCCACGGATTCCA
Organism: Pinus tabuliformis; assembly: GCA_031772625.1. Taxonomy (NCBI): domain Eukaryota; kingdom Viridiplantae; phylum Streptophyta; class Pinopsida; order Pinales; family Pinaceae; genus Pinus; species Pinus tabuliformis. Next base: position 1,133,419,033 of record CM062807.1, read on the forward strand.
TCCAAGGATAGCCCAAAACAAGATCCATATTATCCATCTCTGAAGCATAAAAATCACCATGCAACACATATTTATCCATAGAAATCTTCAAATCCTTATACACTTGAACATCCTCATTATCAATCTGTGCAGTTTCAATGTGTTTTGCTAGAACTTGCAATCTTTTTGCCAAATTAATACTTATAAGATTTTTCTTGCAACTAGGATTTATAGACACAACGATTTTCTCCTTCTGAATCAATCCATGAACCTGCAATAAAGATATACCAGAAGAAAATAACCCTTTAGGTTCCTTGGTTTCCTTCTTTTCTAAAATAACTTTGCTAGGTTGTGTGTCTATCTGTGTGAGCTTATCCACAAGATTAGCTTTACGGTCAAAGTGGTCCATAAGATCTTTTGTGAATGTGTCCCAAGTCAAGGGCCTTTCATAGCAACGTTGATGCCATTGCCACCATTGCTGTCTTTCATTGTCCAAGTACATTATTCCCACACCCAACTGAGTCTCATCATCAATGATGTAATTCAATCTAAAATATTTCTCCATTTGTGCTAGCCATTTGGCTGGATGAGAGCCATCAAATTTATACAAGTCCCTGAAATTCTGACCTAGGGCCGCCATCACAAAAATATTGGTGAAAAATTGAAATGGTCACATATCCGTCAATATTGCTCAGAATCTCTATTATAACCTATTTTTGGAAATGGAACAATCATTCTGCATCTACCCATATGATAAAAATCCAATACGGAATGACCCTATCCCACTCTAAGGGTGATAGTACCTCAGCAACAATCAAAGCAAAGCTATTCGAGATTACTTCTTTATGAGATGTAAGAGAGGGGAGAAAGAGATCCACTAACCGTTGTCTTCCACTAATGATTGATCCAAACTTCTCTCTTTGTTGCTTTCTCCCAGCTCCTTGCTCTTTCACTGGCCCAGCTACACCAAGATCCTGCAAAATGGCAAGAGAGGGAAACTACAAGAAGCATACATTCATAATTGATTCAAGGATTAGAATAAATCAAGTATACAAGCATAACAATACACCATTGAGATACATGCATATAGAAGAACCTCAAATGCTTTATTAATGGAAGAAGTAAAGTTCTGAGAGTGTTACAACCATAAGAGGCCCAATCCAGCAACACCTCCCAGCAGAAAGAAATCTCCTCTTCACCTCCTTCAAGCAAATCACCCAATAGTTCTATACTCAAACCAACAGCACTTCCTTACATACACAAGATTCCAGCCTCCCTAGACCTCATGAGAGAGCTCTATATATAGGAGATTTGGAGAAAGGATGAGTTAGCTTGAGGCTAGCATGAAGCTGACTAGTGTCCTCTCCCACTTCATTTATTCTTCAGTTCTTGAGTCCACTTGGAGGTTCTTTCTTCCACTTGGAGATCTAGACCCTTTTACTCGTCAATAGGCGAATTCCCTGTTCCAAGTGTCATTTTGGAAGCTTCCTGGGCATTGACACCTTGAGGAATGACTGTGCCACTTGGCCAATCTCGCCCAGCGCAGGTAGCCTTCATTGGAGTTGACATTCAGCGCAGGTACCGAGTGGAGCAGTTGACATTCAGCGCAGATGCTCAGTGGAGCAGTTGACATGATCCAGAATTAGCTTGTTTTTGAGTGTTTTCAGGTGGAGAACTGATTTTCAGTGCTGTGGTTTGCTGACCTTGTTCCTCTAGGGGTAGGAACAACATGTTTAGGGACTTTGGATCCCTTAGATTATTGACATTTCATGCTTCATGCTGTAAGGCACAAAAATGTCTATAACAAGATGTCACCTACAACTAACACTCATGTGGTGGGATGGAAGATCCTAAAGGAAACATGATGTGTAAAAGGTAGTTGTGTAAAGGAAAGCCAAATGTGGACTAGAAAAATCACTTTCTGATAAGGGGAAGGATGACATGACTAACTTGAAGAAAGTGATGGATGGACAATGCCCTACAAGATGAAGGTTCCATAATAATGAAGATAAAATTCATGACATCAAATGGAGGAGCTCAACAAGCAGCTAAAAGTCCCATGATCTCCACTAAAGAAGAAAGTTGTTGTTGGAAACAAGTCCCTAGGTAAGAGGGAGCTTGGAAGAAAGTCCCTAGTTAAGAGGGAATTTGGACAAGTCCCTGGATAAGAGGGAGCTTGGGTACATTCATTTTACAATAATGGATACATTCCTTTATAGGAATGGGCATATCCTCTCTATTTGAGAGGGAGAGATAGAAACATCATTATTTTCTTCATGTTGGGAAGAAATAATGGAGGATTGGTTAAGCATCTAGCATCTGATACTCTTTGAGGATGTGGTAGGGCATCCAAGATAAGAGTAGTCGTAAAGGACCGATATTCTTTGAGGATTGGGAATCCAAGGTAAGAATAGTCCTAGAAGGAAATACTCTATGAACACCCGGGTGGAGTATGTTCCTTGAGAGAATGATTATGATGTCTATAAATCATTGGTCTAGCTAGCATTATGCTCTTATCTTGTGGAGAGATAGAGTTGTTAGTCAAGGCCTTTCTATGTGATAATGTTGGATGGTATGATGCTAAACATATGGGTTACCAATCCGACCCTTCTTATGACAATTATTCATATTGAGAATGTCCAAGTACCTTGTATGGATTATGAATACCTCCCTATATAAGAGGGAGTGTTGAAATATGTAACTAGGTTCGGTCTTCATAATGAAACATGTAATCATGATTTTATGTATTTAATGTTGTAGGTTTTAACCCCATACAGAAATTACCTGCATACAAATTCTAAATGACAGGAAAATAAACAATTTGAGAGCATAACACATAAAACACATATACACAGAGATTTTCCCCTGGATCCAAAAACCGGGACTACCAGCTTGATTTTTCATTAAATTCCTTTCAATATTACAATACATCTTTATACATGCCGAAGCATCCAATACCATGGACCGAAAACCATCGCATCCAAAACCATGGACCGAAAACCATAGGTAGGTTCGCCCAACCTAATATAGGGTCCAAAAAAAAATTTCCCGGGACTCTGCCCTGAACCCCGTAGAGGGGGGCTACCCGCCCCCCCCCCGTGACCCCCTCGCTGCACAATCGGCGCAACGAAGGGGGGGCTCCGTGTTATGAAACCAGCTCAAGAAAAGATAGAAAAGAGATATCAACGCCTTAGAATTCAGCCTCTTCGAGGGGGCAACCTCCTTTACATTACATAAATGAACAATTCTTGGATGATACAAATGACAAAACCTCCTTTCTATATATAGGAGTCTAAGGAGTCACAATATAATCCAGCCGACCTAACAATAATAATATAAAGCCACAAAAATAACAATAGAGGGATTCTATGGGGCACAAAAATAACAATATGGGGGTAATAGGGGCACAACAATATAAATAAGGGGTATAACTACAATAGTAATGGGGTAATCACTAGTATTATAGGGACCCAACATGCCCCTCTCCTTCAAAAAAGTGTTGTCCTCAACGCTTGAGTAGTTCTGGATACTTCTGCATAAAATTCTCATCCTCCCATGTGGAATCTTCAGCGGATAAGTTCTTCCACTTGATAAGATACTCTGAAATTGATCGATTTCGTAGCTGTCGAGTTCTTGTTTCTGTGACTGCTTCCGGTTCCAATATAATTTTTCCTTCCTCGTCAAGTTCTGGCAATATTGTTTGAACTGGGAGCTTGTCGCCTATAACCTTCTTTAAACATGAAACATGGAAAACTGGGTGCAATCGAGAAGCTGCAGGAAGCTCCAATTTGTATGCCATAGTACCAATCTTTTGCAACACCTTGTACGGACCATAATACTTTGGTGATAATTTATTATCCTTCTTAGCTTGCTTTAGGGACATTTGCTTATATGGTTGTAGCCGTAGGAATACCCAATCACCTACATCAAAACTTCTTTCACTGCGATGTTGATCTGCCTGTTGTTTCATTCTATTTTGTGCCAACACGAGGTTATCCTTTAAGAGTTGGAGGACTTGTTGTTGATGTTCGATGTGATGTTCCACTGCCTGAACCTTAGAATTTTCTCTTAAATATGATGTGATGGATGGTGGTTGATACCCATAAAGTGCCATAAATGGGGTCATTTTTGTTGCTGTATGGAAGGAAGTGTTATACCACCATTCAGCCAGAGGCAACCATTTGACCCATTGTGTCTGTTTATCAGATACAAAGCAACGAAGATATCCTTCCAAACATTTGTTTACTATCTCAGTTTGCCCATCAGATTGAGGATGATAAGATGAGCTATGAGCTAACTGAGTACCAAGACAAGAAAATAATTCTGTCCAAAAATTTCCAGTGAAAATGGGATCTCTGTCACTTACAATAATCTTTGGGTTTCCATGTAGCTTTTGAACTGTTTCCATAAATGCAGTAGAAACTGTACTGGCTTTAAATGGATGTGATAATGCACAAAAGTGTGCATACTTGGTAAGTCTGTCAACTACCACCATGATGACACTCTTTCCCTCAGACTTGGGTAAACCTGTGATAAAATCCATTGAAACCTCCTCCCAACGTTGGCTTGGAATGGATAAAGGTTGTAATAGACCCGGTGTCTTAATTGTTTCAACTTTATTTTGTTGGCAAACCAAACATTCCGCCACAAACTTTTGAATATCTGATTTAAGGCCATCCCAAAAAAATTCCTTCTTAACCCTGTGGTAAGTTTTTAAAAATCCTGAGTGCCCTCCTAAGGGAGAAGTGTGCAATTCCATAAGAATCTTTTGTTTTAGCTGGGAATTCTTACAGAGGTATAAGCGATCTTTGTACCATAACGAATCATTTTTCCAGCTAAATGTATCAGAAGTACTGGAATCTTGTTGTAGCTTTCGAATAAGTGCCCACACTTCTTCGTCATTCTTCCATTCCTCCCTTGCTTCGTTTATCCAATCTGGTTGGATAATAGAAATGGCACACAACAATGCTTCCACATCCTCATCCTTTCTTGAGAGTGCATCTGCCACCACATTTTGCTTCCCTTTTTTGTAGATGATTTCAAAGTCATAACCCAACATCTTTGTGACCCACTTTTGTTGCTCTTCAGAGGATAATCTTTGTTCTAAAAAGTATTTAAGGCTATCATGATCCGTTTTTACCTTGAAGTGTCTTCCCATTAGGTAGGGTCGCCATTTCTTAAGTGCATGGAGTATTGCCAACATTTCCTTCTCATAAATAGCTTTGCTTAAAAACTTTCCCTTGATTGGACGACTTTCAAAAGCAATGGGTCTTTCATCTTGCATTAGAACAGCACCAATTCCATTTCCTGAAGCATCACATTCCACAATAAAGGTTTTTGTGAAGTCCGGTGTAGCTAAGACCGGTGCTTGGCACATTGCCTCTTTAAGATGTTCAAAGGCCTTTGTTGCTTCCGGAGTCCATGAAAATGAATCTTTCTTCAATAATGTTGTTAGAGGTGCTGCTATTCTCCCATAATTCTTAACAAACTTGCGATAATACCCTGTCAACCCAAGAAATCCTCGCAGATGCTTTATGGATGTGGGGATTTTCCATTCCTTAATGGCTTTAATTTTGCTAGGGTCTACCTTAACTCCTTCATGAGATACAATATGACCCAAATATTCCACCTCCTGGACTCCAAAGAAACATTTGGATCTTTTTGCATATAATTGTTTCTCCTCCAATAGTTGTAGCACCCTGTCAACATGTTCAACATGATCCTTCCAAGACTTGTTGTAGATTAGTATATCATCAAAAAATACTAACACAAATTTTCTAAGGAATGGTTTGAAAATTGAATTCATCAAACCTTGAAATGTTGAAGGTGCATTGGTAAGGCCAAAAGGCATGACCAAAAATTCATAATGACCCTCATGAGTTCTAAATGCCGTTTTCGAATGTCTTCAATCTTCATTCTGATTTGATGATATCCCGAACGAAGATCCAACTTGGTGAAGTAAATTGATCCATGCAATTCATCCAGTAATTCATCAATGACAGGAATGGGGAACTTATCTTTAATAGTGAGCTTGTTGAGCTCCCTATAATCTGGACACATGCGCCATGATCCATCCTTCTTGTGCACCAATACTACTGGAGCTGAGAAAGAACTTTGACTCGGTTGAATTATACCAGCCTCTAGCATTTCTGCAACCATACGTTCAATTTCACTTTTTTGGACATAGGGATATCTGTACGGCCTGATGTTTGGAGGAACACTTCCTGGAATCAGATGAATAGCATGATCATGATCACGCATAGGTGGGAGACCTTTGGGAGTCTCAAATACCTTGGAATGATTGTCCAGGACTTTTTGGAGATCTGGAGAAATAGATGATTCCAATGTGGAAACATCTAGCGAACATAATTGTGCAATTACACCTCTTTGCTCCTTTTTTAGAAGCTTTGTCATGCCATTAGAGCTGATTATCTTTCCTGGTTTCCCTGCAATACCCCTTAATTCAACTTCCTTTCCTTCCACAGAAAATTTCATGAAAAGTTCTTGAAAATTAAAAGCTATTGTACCCAAGGATTGTAGCCATTGGACTCCTAGTACAACATCAGCACCTCCCATTGGAATGGAAAGCATTGGGCTAGTCAATACATATTCTCCCATGGATAGCTTGATATTATGGCACTTTCCAGAACAATTTATTGTTCCTCCATTTGCAATCATCACTTGACACTCTGGTGCTGGATATAGGAAGCAATTCAATTCTTTTGCTACCCTACAATGAATAAAATTGTGGGTGCTTCCTGAATCAATCAACACTATTACCTTTTTCTTCTTGATTTGTCCTTCTATCTTGATGGTTTGAGGAGTGGTAATTCCCGCCAATGCATTACAAGATATGGTCGGATTTATTTGTTCTTCATCTAGGCTTTGTTCCTGGAATATATCCTCTTCTTTTGACCTTTCTTGCTCCTTTTCTTCTTCCTCTTCACAATCTATGTAGAATAATTTCTTCTCAGCACACTTATGACCTTTGTGTATTTGCTATCACAATTGTAACAAAGCCCTTTTGCTCTTTTTTCTTCCAATTGTTGTGGTGTCAACCTTGTAGGTTGTGGAAGACTATGGGCAACAACACTTCCGTCTTTATAGTTGTGAATGGTATGCTTCCTAGTTGCCATAATTTTGCTTTCCATTTTTCTTGCTAACCTGAATGCCTTCTCTAATGAATCAGGTTCCCAAAGGCGCACATCATGTTGGATATTATCCTTTAAAGACCCTATGAACACATCAATCCTATGCTCCTCTGGAATATCTTTTACCCTTATGTTCAATTTTTGGAACTCCTCAATGTGCTCCATTATTGAACCCTTTTGTTTGAGACTTATCAATTGGCTAAAAAAAGTGTTGCTTTTTGTATCCTCATAATGTGCTATCAATTCTTCCGTAAAAATTGCCCAAGTGATAAATTGTTTACGAGAACAAAGCCATTGATACCATACAAACTGATTTGGTTCCAAATATAAAGTTGCCATACGTACCTTTTGTGTGTTTTGCACATTATTGAGATCGAAGAATTGCTCCATCTGTAATATCCATGTGGCGGGATCCTTGCCATCAAACTTCCTCATATCGATTTTTGGAACATGGTGAGTCTTCGATCCAACATTAGAGTCTATGGAATCATGATTAACATTTCTTTTGTTCTCATCATGAGTTTCCTTTAGTACTCTTTCACCCTTAGTGACCATTTCTTGTAGCAACTTATTCATATTTATCTTCAATTCTTCCATCTTATCATCCATGCCATCAATTTTAGCGTCCATGCCATTAACCTGAGCTTCCATGCCCTTATCTTAGATTCCATGCCATTTATCTTAGCATCTGTTAGCTTTTGTGAGCGTGACATTTGTTGCACTTGTTCTTGTAATTTTGATATATCATGTAGCATTTCTTCCTCTTCTTCATGAGTCATGCTAGAGCTTTCAGGTTCCTTACTAGGTGTTTGCATTTTCTTTCCTCGGGGCATCAGTTACCGATAATAATGCTTTACTATGCCCTTTGAATTCCTTCAAAACAAGCTTATGCAAAAATTAAAAAAAACTACACACCTTTTTTTACTTTGTAGAAGCCTGATATTGAATCTGATGTATCTCTGTAATTTCGAATCATCCAGTTCTGAAATTGTGACCTGTAGTAGCCTTCTATGTCCTCTTTCCAATGCCACTAGTCTGATCCAAATTGGATTCTCCAAGAAAGAGTTATGCACAATCTCCCGCAGTGACCTGATTATAGACTAGTTCCGTAGAGCAAACTTGTATGAAGTGCCACATGTCACTATTTCAACCTTTGACTCTAAAAAATAGATAAAAGAAAACTACAGTTCGTCCTCTTTCTGTAACTTCTTACGAAATTTCAATCCGATTCTCAGAAAGAAAGTTATGATGATTTTCCCCAGGTCACCTGTTTTGAGTGTAATTCAGGAGTCTTCAAAAAGACCAACTTCCTCAGATCATATCTACGAAAATATTGCGCGAAAAGCTCTGAAATTTGGACCCAAGGTTCAGCGTGATTTATTCTCAAATGGGTTTTTTCCGTGACGTCTGAAACATCACAGAAAAATATTTATAGCGAAACTGCCACGATGACCTGTTTGGAGCAGCGAAACCCTAGAATCCAAAGCTTTGATACCAAATGTTATGAAACCAGCTCAAGAAAAGATAGAAAAGAGAGATAAACGCCTTAGAATTCAGCCTCTTCGAGGGGGAAACCTCCTTTACATTACATAAATGAACAATTCTTGGATGATACAAATGACAAAACCTCCTTTCTATATATAGGAGTCTAAGGAGTCACATATAATCCAGCCGACCTAACAATAATAATATAAAGCCACAAAAATAACAATAGAGGGATTCTATGGGGCACAGAAATAACAATATGGGGGTAATAGGGGCACAACAATATAAATAAGGGGTATAACTACAATAGTAATGAGGTAATTACTAGTATTATAGGGACCCAACACTCCGCCCCCCCTCTAACCCCCTATTTCACTACGTGGGTTAGTCGTGGAAAGAATATAACACAACCCAACAATCTCCCACTTGTTGTTTTATTTCCACAGGGGGCCACAGGAGAGCTTAGTCATTTTTCCAGCCCTGAAATGCCCATTGTTTCTCTACACCAATAGAACTTCTCAGAGCTCACAGATTTTGTCAATACATCTGCAGTATTCTTCAAAGTGTCCACCTTTACCAGCAACACCTTTTTGTCTTCTATCATATCCCTCACAAAGTGATACTGAACATCAATGTGCTTTGTCTTTGAATGATAAGCAGGGTTCTTTGCCAAGAAAATTGCACTTTGGCTGTCACAGTCTATTCCTATAGCTCCATGTACTAACCCCATACTTGAACACAATCTCTGCAACCAAACTGCTTCCTTGCTTGCATGAGTGGCTGCCATGTATTCTGCTTCTGTAGTTGATAGTGCCACTACAGATTGTTTCTTACTCATCCAACTGACTGCACCTCCAAATAGGTTAAACACATACCCACTTGTAGATATTCTCTGATCCAGATCCCCAACCCAGTCTGCATCAACAAAGCCATGAATATCCAACACTTTGTCCAATCCTGGGCATCCTTGGTAGCACAAACCATAATCACTAGTGCAACACAAATACCTGAAAGCCCGCTTCACTGCTGTCCAGTGCTCCTTCCCTGGTTTTGACATAAACCTGCTCAATACTCCTATTGCATGTGCAATGTCTGGCCTAGTACAGACCATTGCATACATCAGGCTACCGATTGCACTCGCATATGGAACATGGGACATGCCCTCTTCCTCTTCTTGTGTCTTGGGACACTATTCAGCAGATAACCTCACACCTACAGGAATAGGAACCTTCACCGGTTTACTATTCTGCATATTAAACCTCTGCAGTATTGTCTCGGCATACTTCCTCTGGTTTAACCAGAGCTTCCCCTTTGCCCGATCTCTTTTAATTTCCATGCCCAAAATATAGTTTGCAGCACCAAGATCTTTCATGTCGAATTTGGAGGACAATTGGGTCTTCAAATCCTGGATAATTTCTTTGTCATTTCCAACCAGCAACATATCATCCACATACAAAACCAAATAGAACATGGTCACCAATTAATTTAAAATACACACAATGATCTACTTTGCTTCTAGTGAAGCCAAGTCCCCGTATAAATGTATCAAATTTCTGATACCACATCCTTGGTGATTGTTTTAACCCGTACAGAGACTTCTTTAACTTGCATACCAACTCTTTCTTACCCTTAACCGCAAATCCTTCAGGTTGCTTCATGTAGATTTCCTCTTCCAAATCCCCGTGAAGAAATGTTGTCTTCACATCCATCTATTCTACTTCAAAATCAAAAGCAGCAGCAACAGATAAAAGTAATCTAATAGAAGTTACCTTGGCAACAGGAAAAAAAATAACACCAAAATCAATTCCCGGCACCTGGGAATAACCTTTTGCTACCAACCGAGCTTTGTATTTCTCCACCTTCCCTTCTACATTTGTCTTCTTTTTGAACACCCATTTGCTGCCGATGGGTTTCCTTCCAGCCGGCAACTCCACCAGATCCCAAGCCTCATTTTTGTGCAAAGATGCCATTTCATCAACCATGGCCTCTTTCCAGAGTTTTCCATCCTCTGAATCCACTGCTTCCTTCACAGTTCTGGGATCATTATCAATAACAGACAAAGCAAATTTTGAACAGAAAGTAGATGGACTATACATTTCTGGCTGCCTTCTTTCTCGAATTGATCTTCTCAGAGCCGAAGTTTGTGGCTCTTCATCTTCTGATTCCTCCTTTGTTGTAGAGTCTGATTCTTCCTCCTTTAGCTCAAACTCTATCTGCTCGGGTTCCTTTGGTTGGACTTCATGTTTAATAACATCTTTCACCTCTCTGAACACCACATCTCGACTGTACACAACTTTCCTTGTTATTGGGTTCCAAAGCTTATAATCCTTTAAACCATCCTTATACCTAATAAAGAAGCACTTTTCAGATTTACTATCCAACTTGGTTTGTTTCTCCTTTGGAACATGTACATATGCATCACATCCAAATACCCTCAAATGTGAAAGAGAGGGTTTCTTACCAGTCCATACTTCTTGTGGAGTCTTATCCTCCAACGCTGATGAAGGTGACCTGTTGACCAAGTAACATGCAGTAGCCACCGCCTCTGCCCAGAATTCCTGTCCTAACCCGACACCACTGAGCATGCTTCTTGCCCTTTCCATCAACGTCTTGTTCATTCTTTCTGCGACTCCATTTTGCTGAGGTGTATATGGAGTAGTCTTCTGCCGTGCTATACCACACTTCTCACAGAATTCTTCAAATTCCTTGCTACAAAACTCTCCACAATTATCTGTCCTCAGCACCTTTATCTTCTTCTCTGTCTGATTTTCCACCAAAGCCTTAAATTCTTTAAACCTGTCAAAAACTTCAGATTTCTTCTTAAGGAAATATATCCATGTATTCCTTGAGAATTCATCTATAAATGATACATAGTACACAGACTTACCCAGTGATGGAACTTTCACAAGTCCAAACACATCACTGTGCCCAAGCTCTAATATCTGTTTCGTCCTCTTAGCACCAGAGGGGAAACTCACTCAATTATGCTTCCCATATACACAATTTTCACAGGAATCAAAATCCAGAGACCTATTACTCATACCTTTTACCATACCTTTACCATGAAGTACTCGAAGGCCCTTCTCTCCAATATGTCCAAGCCTTTGATGCCACAACATGGTCTTCTCTCCAGAGACCACTAGATTTTCAGCTCCACTTTCAGGAACCATAGAACTGTTGCACCCATCAACAACAGTGCTACCTTGCAGCTTGTACAGAGTTCCAGTCCGAACTCCCCGCATCAATACCAGTGCTCCCCGAACCATCTTGCAGGTATCCTTCTCGAACACTGTTTTTACACCTGCATCATCCAACTCGCTTACAGAAATCGATTTCTGGCCAATGCAGGAATATGTAGAACATCCGGAAGTGTTCTAACCCTTCCACCTTGCAACTTCAACTTTACTTTTCCGTGACCAATGATTCTAACCTTCCTATCATCTCCTAAGAAGACATCACCACCATCGTATTTCTCATACTCGCAGAACCACTCTCTATGGGGAGTGAACTGAAAGGATGCACCTGAGTCAATCAACCAGCCTCATGATCTACATGTGTACTTGAAGAAGCAAAGTACACATCCCCACCTTCATCTGAGGTGGTTTTCGCCTCTGCAGAAGGAGCATCATCAGATCCCTTTCCTTTATCAGGAGATTTAGATTTACAGTCCCTTTTGAAGTGCCCTTCCTTTCCGCATTTCTAGCACACCACCTTTACAGGTTTTCCTGGAGATTTAGATCTCCCTCTAGATTTATATCTCCCACTCGATGACTTATTTTTGTTTCTATTCTGGGACCGTCCTCGTACAGACAAGGCATCACCATTCTGGCTCTCCATATTTTTCTGTCTCATCTCCTCCGTCAGCAAGGTTGAGACTATTTCATCAAACTGCAAAGCAGTTGCATTGCTACCTATTGCAATAACCAGACTATCCCATGAATCTGGTAGAGAACACAACAAACGGATGCACTTATCTTCATCTAAAATTTTAATATCAACAGATGCTAACTAACTTACCACAGTATTAAATGCGTTCAAATGCTTTGTCACCGAGTCTCCATCTTTCATCCTCAGGTTATACAGCTTTTTCTGCAGGAACAGTTTATTCACCAGAGACTTAGATTGGTACAAAGTCCCTAACTTGTCCCACAAAGCCTTCGCCATAGCTTCCCTTGATACATTCAGCAATACTGAATCTGAGACACAAAATCGTATTGTGCTCTTTGCCTTCCGATCCAACTTCTTCCATTCTTCATCAGTCACTCCCGTTGGTTTATTACCCGGATCTACCGCGATCCACTAATATTTCTTCACCAACAGATCATCCATCTTGAGTTTCCACAACTCAAAACTCTGACCATTGAACTTCTCGATCTCTATCTTTCTGCTGCTCGCCATCTTCTTTCACCACTAGAATCGATCTCACATATCTCCCACTGAACAGGGTCTACCACAGGCCCGAGCGAAACCCCTTAGCAACAAAGGCGTCCCATTGAAGCCAAAACAGCTCTGAAACCAAATGTAGGTTTTAACCCCGTACAGAAATTACCTGCATACGAATTCTAAATCATAGAAAAATAAACAATGCGAGAGCATAACACATAAAACACATATACACAAAGATTTTCCCCTGGATCCCAAAACCGGGACTACCAGCTTGATTTTTCATTATGTTCCTTTCAATGTTACAATACATATTTATATATGTCGAAGCATCCAATACCATGGACCGAAAACCATAGGTAGGTTTTCCCAACCTAATATAGGGTCCAAAACAAAATTTCCTGGGGCTCTGCCCCAGACCTCGTAGAGGGGGGCTACCCACCCCCCTCAAACCCCCTAGACAGGGGGGGCTGCCGCCCCCCCTGTGACCCCCCCGTTGCGCAATCGGCGCAACGAAAGGGGGGCTCCGCCCCCCCTCTAACCCCCCGGTTCACTACGTGGGTTAGTTGTGGAAAGAATATATCACAACCCAACAAATGTAAAGATAAAAATAAAATTATTGTTGTTGTTCTTGAGGCATGGGTTTCATGCTCAAGGAAAATTTTATTTTTAGGTCAAGCTCCCATTGTGAGCTTCTAGGGTTTTTCATTGAGTCTACAAGTCAATAAAGTCATTTTCATGTATGAAAGACCCTTTTTGGGCATGTTACATATTACTTGAGTCAAAAGACCCTCCAAGACCTTGTCAAATAAGTAAGAACAATTTGGCTTACAAGGTGACATGTCGGCCTAATAAAGGAGCTATTCGACTTGCCATAGAGACTATATATGTGAGCTCAACTTCATTTGGAAGAGCATCCATCCTTTGATAAAGAAATTCAATCATAAGTAAGAAAAATGTCTCCTCCTAAGCGAAGACGGGATATACTAGTAGAGAATAAGATTGAAGCATTTTTTGGGACTATTTTTGGGTTTCCTATTCTCACACATGTCAAGCTAGGGCCAATTGCAGTCATCTAAGGAAGTAAATATTTATCTTTGAATAAATCTCCATAGCAAGTCGATATCCATAGAAGAAGATTATATCCCAAGAGAAGGAGAGAAACCTCTCAATTATGCCCACGTCATCTCACACATGAAATGTTGCAGGAGGACGAAATTTCAGAACTGCAGATCCGATATTTTGAAGAAGGAAGTTGCAGCAAGAAAGTTGACTTGAGTTGAGGGTTGTTAAATTATTGTATGTTCTATGCTTAGAGCAGTTTACTTATTTTCTTCTTATTAGCCATAGATTAGCAATCACATATACATTAAGTAAAGTGCAGTTAGAACATTAAACAATCAACAAAAAACAAGCCAAGACAAGAGACACAAGATGTGGCAACTAGCCAGGGACAAACCCCAATGCGGGGAAACCCTTTGATCAAATCTTCTTTTATCTTCAATAGTTTAGCAGAGAGAAATAGTACAAAATCAGAATTCTGTAATTTTATATCAGTAGCAGAAAACTCTAGATCAGCAAAGTCAAACTTGGTCAAACGAGTTGAAATTGACCTCTAATATGCTTGTTCAATTTCCGGTCAACTAGCACTCAAACGGCCTGAAGAAATAGCCATTGAAAAACCCAAAAAACACAGTCAAACTGCTATTGACTGAAGTCAACTTGCTGCCCAAAACTAGGGCAGTCAACGCTGGTCAAACCTGTGGACGGATTGCCTCAATTTTTGTGCCAAAATCTGCGGCCTACCTAGCAAAGGCAACCACACCAAAACTTCACCCTTGATGAGTCAACGCTTGGTCAACACAGGTCAAAGAGACCTTCAGAAGCTTCTACATCCTCCTTTCAGCTTCCTCCTTGCCCTAATGCGTCCTCCTTCTTCCCACGTGTGAGATGCTCCTTGTATAACCCAAAGCTAAGGAGAGAGAGAGAAGAATGAGTGAGATGATATGATCAGAAAATGAATCAAACTCTCTTGTATTTATATGATTCACTGGGCATATGTGCCACACATTTAACTGATGGCCAACCTTGACAATTTGTCAAGTAAATACAAATAAATTCATATCTCCATAAATACTTGTCAGAATCGAACGATATTTAGATCAATCCTACACAACGCGACAAGAGGAATCTAGGAAAAATATCATTTTCTATAAATGAGGTGGCCCACATGGATTTTGTCCCTAGTTGCCAATTTTAACACTCCCTCTCAACTAGGGAGAAATCCATATGCAATTCATTTGATCGTCGCTACTATCCCAACCATCAAATGCATTGCCCTACACTGTTTAGCCCTGCTTTGATCTGATCTGCTCTACTCTGCTTCAACTATGAAGAATAAGAAATGATCGAGGATGTATCGTACCATCCTCCATTGACCCGAAGTCAATCATAGATTGTGTTATGCCACTCTCATTGATCCCAAATCAATATCGTTGATCCCAAATCAGTATCATTGATCCTAGATCAATGGAAGTTATCCTAACATAGGGAGTGTGGTAGATACAACGATGTGTCCATCGATAGTACTACTAATGGTCCCTAACCCTATTTCCCTACTCATTGATCAAATGAGAGGTACTTCCCATGAGTCCCATACTACATGGGTAGGATGCCTCGACAAGAGAACTAATCATCTTGTCCACAGGAGAACGAATCACCTTGTCCAACAACCACCACAGGAGAACTAATCATCCTAGACCAAAGGAGAACTAATCATCCTATTCCACTGTCACCATGGAGAACTAATCATCCTGGCCCACAAGAGAACTAATCATCATGTCCTGCAGTCGCCACATGGTGTCACAAGGGAAGGTTGAACCTTTCACCCTGTACATAGTGCACCACCAGGGGATGGTGAGTCACCCTATGGTCGCATGTCACTCCAAGAAGTACCCCGCACCCCCCTTGGAGCTCCCAGAGCTCAATACATCATACTCGACCCTCATAAGAGAGTCTCTGAATGACACCAAGTCGTTCCCAGAAAGTCAAGAATTTGACCTTTTCTAGGGGCTTCGTCAAAATGTCGGTTACCTATTCATATGTATCGATATGTTGGAGCCTTATTGCTCCCCGTTGCACCATATCCCAAATATAGTGGTACTTGATATCGATATGCTTGGAGAGGTCATGAAATACGGATTCTCTGATAAACGAATCCCGCTTTGGTTGTCACATAGGATCATGGTGGTATCCAATGTAAATCCAAACAGCTCACTGAAGAGATTTCGCAACCAGACCGCCTCACAAGAGGCCATACTAGCAGCAATGTACTCTTCCTTGGCGATGCTCAAAGCCATCGACTTCTACTTCCTACTCATCATGGATATTGAGGCATATCCCAAATAGAAACAGCACCCAAAAGTTCTCTTTCGGTCCACCACACTGCCTGCCCAATCAGCATCGATATATCCATGTAGTCTCACATTTCCGGCAGTGTATCTCAACCCATAAGTGATTGTGCCACGAAGATATCTCAACATATTCTTGGCACCAATCCAATGTGAGAGGTGAGGCTCAACCATATGTTGACTCAACGTGTTGACTGCAAAACATAACGAGAGTTCACCAAGAACATCAATGCTCCGATGAGTTAACTATACTTGGTATCATTTCGTAAAACGGGTCCAGTAGCACTACCACTTATCTTCTTGAAGTCAAGCTCCATCGAGGTAGTCATGGGCTTGTAATCCACCATACTGAATCTCTCCAATATCTTCACCACATATTTTCCTTGAGATAGGGAAATCTCCCCTCACTTCTGCCAGACTTCTAGTCCTAGGAAATAGTGCATCAATCCGAGGTCCTTCATCTCAAATTCAGAAGCCAACTCCCTCTTACATTTGTGAATGAGAGGGTCTGCACATGTTAGAAAGAGGTCGTCAATGTACATCACCAATATGAGAGTTTTGTCATCTTCAACCTTAAAGTAAAGGTTAGGGTTGGCTTCACTCCTAGTGAATCCCAGCTTCATCAGTTAGCTATCGATCCTCGCATACCATGCTCGGGGTGCTTGCTTTAGCCCATAGAGGGCCTTCTTCAACGTACACATATGATATTCTCGATTATGAATCTCAAATCCTTCAGGTTGCTCCACATAGACCTCCTCTTTTATCAAACCATGGGAGAACGTGGTCTTGACATCCATCTGATGTAGGTTCCATCCTTGCAAAACAGCAAGGGCTATGATCGAGCAGATGGTGGTATATTAGGAAACAAATACGAATATCTTGTCATAGTCTATACCTTCCTTCTGAGAGAAGCCATGAGGGACAAAACAAGCCTTATACTTTTCCGCACTTCCATCAACTACATGCTTATCTTGTAAAGCCATTTCGAAGTGACAACTGCTTTGTCCTAGGGACTGGGGACCACATCCCAGATATTTTTTTTCATGATATACTCGGAGTCCTCAGTCATAGCATCCTTCCATACTTGATGCTTGACAACTTTTTTGAATGACGAAGGCTCATTTTGGATGATCGTGCTCATGATGGTCAAGTATCTCTGATACCTAATTGACTTGTTACTTTCCCAGAAGGTTCCCCTGGGTGCAACGTGCCCTTCAACATCACCAAGTGTCCCCCTTAGCCATGAAGGCCTCTTCCTAGAAGAGGAAGGCTCTTGTAGAGGGGGATCAATAGGATGCATAGGTTCTTCTACATCAGGCATCATATCATCTTCATTTTCCTTTGGCTCCCTGGTGTCGGCTTCTTTTATTCCCTTTGAGTAGGAAGATTGTCAACTTTGCTAAGAGCCATATCTTCGTCAAAGGTGACATCGTGGCTAATCTCGATTTCCCTTTGACCAACCACATAGATTCTATAGCCCTTACTGTTTTCGCTAAATCCCACAAAGATTCCTTTCTTTCCAAATGCACCCAATTTATTTCTCTTCATCTTCGGCACATGAAAATATACCGGACTTCCAAAAATTCTAAAATGAGATGCGTCGGGTTTCTTACCAATGAACATCTCTTCGGGAGTCTTGGAACCCAATGCTTGATGAGGACATCGATTTTTCACATATACAATGGTATTCGCAACTTCGGCCCATAGAAACTTTGGAATTCTTTGATCATGGAGCATAGCACAAACAACTTCCACAATCGTACAATTCTTCCTTTCCACCACACCATTCTGCTCAGGAGTATATGGTGTTGTAGTCTCCCTCTTAATTCCAGCTTCTTTGCAAAATTCATGGAACTCATTGGATTCATACTCAGTCCCATTATCAGTCAAGATATTGATTTTCTTTTCAGTTTGATTCTCGATCAAGGATTTGAAGTGACCAAACCAAGTGAACACTTCATCCTTCTTTTTCAAGAAGTATATCCAAGTCTTGCAAGAATAGTTATCTGTAAAAGTGAGGTAATATAAATATCCTCCCAATAAGTTCACAGGCATCATACCGAATATGTCTGAGTGAACCAACTGCAATATATTGAAGGTCTTGGTTTGGCTTGAGGGGAATGGTCCCCTTTTGAGCTTCCCTTCGGTACATCCCGGACATACACCTTCTTGCTCTACTCAAAACCCGGGCATCCCTGTCACCATTTTTCTTGCTTTGGGTAGAGCTTTATAATGAAGGTGAGCAAACCTCTGATGCCATAGTTTGAACTGAAGTGATGTGTCACAAGACATGACACCAAGCGGGCTTCCTCCAACCTAATATAATGAATCAACTCAAAAGCCAAGAGTGAAAGCTTCTTTAAAATTATTTTTCCATACATGTACCTTTCCATTGATGAAGGTTACCTTGTAGACTTTGTCTTCCATTACTGAAGCAAACACCAAGTTTTTTTTGAGATCAGGTACATATAGGACTTCTTGCAGATGAATTGTATTACCATGATTCAATTGAAGAGTGACATTCCCTATGCCTTTCATAGGATATTTTGCGTTGTCCCCAAGAACAATTTCTAGGTTGGTCTCCTTCTCTATCAGATTAGAGAGAGCTTCTTTGAAACCAGTGAAGTGCCTTGAGGCACCACTATCAATAAGCCAATTTCCCAGCGTGTCTGAGGAAGTAGTAGTAGAGAGGGCCACTAGTAGAAAATATTCATCTTGCTTATTGTTAACAACGTTAGACTCATACCTGGAGTTTCTTGCCTTCTTGAAGGGTTTTCCTCTTCCTTGATTTTCGTCATTTCTTTTACCTCTGCGATTGGACCTGCCATTCCTTTGATTTCCTTGAGAGTGATTTTGGTCATTGTCATGGTGTGAGACCCTTTTATCAGGGCACTCCCTTGCATAGTGGCCCATTTTATTGCAATTGTAGCATCGTCCTTTTCTTCCACCCTTCGGTCCAACCTTTCCTTTGGATTTAGCCCCAGAATTGTTTCTTCTTTTAGTATGAGAAGAAAATGCAAAGGGATGGCCTTTAACTATAGGCATTTCTTGTACTTCCATCCTTGTCTCTTCTTGAATACATCTAGCCATTAATTCCTCAAATCCTGGGATGACATTATTAGTCCTGAATATATACCATTCAGGTGGCAGTCCTCCAAGAGTTGTGATAGTCATTTCCCTGTCAGGAACTACTTCCCCAATAGATAGGAGATCATTCTTGATCTCGGTGATCCTTAAAAAATATGCTTGCATACTCTCATCTTTGCCCTTCTTAATTTCCTTTAGCTTATTACTAAGGAACAGAACTTGATTTGCATCATTAACTTTAAATAAACTCACCAACCTATCATAGATTTCCTTGGAGGTTGTCATCTCAGAAATGTAGGCCACCAAGCACTTGTCAATAGAGTCCCAGATGATCTTCCTTGCTTTGAATTCTCCCTTCGACCACTTCCGTTTGGCAGTAGCGGATGCATTTGATGGAGGCGCAATAATATCTCCTCTCACATGGTCCAACACTTCCTGATCTTATAAAGTCATATCGAGAGACATCTTCCATCCGTGATAGTCATACTTCTCATGGAGCTTGTCTTCATTAGGGAAGAGTGTTGGACACCCCATGAAGTTTTTAGTATAGCCTTGCCAACCTTCTCTTCGGTGATTGCTCTTGCTCTTGCTCTTGCTTGGGCTTTGTCATCACCTCAACTCTGATACCATGTTACATTAGGTATGTTCTATGCTTAGATAAGTTTACTTATTTTCTTCTTATTAGCCAAAGATTAGCAATCACATATACATTAAGTAAAGTGCAGATAGAAGATTAAACGATCAACAGAAAATAAGCCAAGACAAGAGACACAAGATGTGGCAGCTAGCTAGGGACAAACCCCAATGCGGGGAAACCCTTTGATCAAATCTTATTTTATCTTCAATAGTTCAGCATAGAGAAATAGTACAAAATCAGTATTCTATAATTTTATATCAGCAACAACAAACCCTAGATCAACAAAGTCAAACTTGGTCAAATGAGTTGAAATTGACTTCCAATATGCTTGTTCAATTTCCGGTTAACTAACCCTCAAACAACCTGAAGAAATAGCCCTTGAACAACCCCAAAAACACATTCAAACCACTGTTGACTGAAGTCAACCTGCTTCCCAAAACTAAGGTAGTCAACACTGGTCAAACTTGTGGACGGATTGCCTCGATTTTTGTGCCAAAATATGCAGCCTACCTAGGAGAGGTAGCCACACCAAAAGTGCACCCTTGATGACTCAACGCAAGTCAAAGAGACCTTCAACAGCTTCTGTGTCCTCCTTTCAGCGTCCTCCTTGCCCTAATGCATCCTCTTTCTTCCCAAGTGCGAGTTGCTCCTTGTATAACCCAAAGCTAAGGAGAGAGAGAATAATGAGTGAGATGATATGATCAAAAAATGAATTAACTGCTCTTGTATTTATATGATTCATTGGGCATGTGTGCCACACATTTAACTGATGGCCGACCTTGACAATTTGTCAAGTAAATACAAATAAATTCATATCTCCATAAATACTTGTCGGAATCGAATGATCTTTAAATCAATCCTACACCTCTCGACAAGAGGAATCTAGGAAAAATATCAGCTACCATAAATAAGGTGACCCACATGGATTTTGGCCCTAGTTTCTAATATTAACAAGGGTCTAGGTATTGGAATTCATCAATTGAAGATTCTATAAGAAAACGAATTCTCGTGGGTTTTCCTTTCAGTTTGGACAAGTTTTGGCCCTAGTTGGTCTCATATATCTTGTGCCCTTTGTCTTATTGTCTTTTATGGTTTGGTAGTTATTTGATGAAGAAAAAATAGCAATAATAAACAAGAGAAAGAAGAAGTTAACTAAGTGAAGTAAAAATATATCACAAATAGTTATCAAGAAAAGAGAAATCATCTATCTAGTTCCCCCCTAGATTTCTCAACACAATCATCGTCCCATATCCTTTTGTATTCAAACATATATATATATATATATATATATATATATATATATATATATATATATATATATATATATTTATTTATTATCCTATGATGGATACTTTTATATTTAGGATATTCTGAATCTTTTTGTTGTGTATATGAACTTGGTTCGTTACATTGCTATCAGAGTGTAACTGAACTTTGTTCATTACATTTCTCCTTAGTTGAATTTCTCCTCCACATAGAAAAGATCAGTGAGCTTGCTATGTTAACTTATTTTCCTCTCATGTGTATGTCTATTTATATAGAGCTCTACTATTTGTTCGACACCCATAAAGGTGGCTCTTCACCCCCTTACTTATGGAGCCTACATGACAACTAAGCATTAAACTAGAATTGTTAACCCCACTAATGGGTAAAAGCCTCATATGACAAACAATTCAAACACACTCTATAAAATAGATCACTCCACCCTAGATCTAGTAATGTGAGTATTGTAAACCATTTACCCTAGCCAAATCAGCATGACCCTATGGGTAAATGTATTAATCTCCCCTAGTCAAATCAACATCATTGCATGGGAGAAAGTCTACCCCTGGGAAAATCAACATGGCTTCTTGGGTGAATGTATCATTCCGTCACTAATCAATTCAGCATGACTATGTGGGATAATGTCTGGTTGATGTTGCAAAAACATCAGCAGAAAAGTATGGTGAAAATCCGAGTGAGAAAGAGGAGTACCACGTTTATAAAAATGTATAAAGGATCTTAATAATTTACGATTGTATTCTCTAAAATAACAAAATATTTACAAGAAAAATTTAACTTATTGTTTTGGATAAGAGACAATATTGGTAAATTTTTGAGCTCTTAGTCTCCTAAGTATACATGTCCAAGTTTCCCCTTCTTTCCATCGAAGAAGCCCTAATTGCATTGTCAATATCCTCTTTGCAACATAAAGGGAATGTTATGGCTATCCTTTCAATCCTTGAAGGCCATAAATTTATGGTTTCCCTCTTTCTTTTCCTTGGGATCAATACAACCCCTTGTGCCTTTCCATCAATTACATTTTATGGATTTTTAGAAGAAAATCATTGATTAAGTTGTATGACATCTTGAACATCATAATAGAATTCCACACAATCCAACATATACACATAGTCTGACTCCCCAACTTTACTTCAATTGTTTCTACCAACAAATCATTTAAATTAAGCTACACTAGTATACGAGCCACCAAACATGAAAAATTTGTTTTAAATTTTTCACCGACCTCTTATAAAGCCCCAATACCATCTATAATAACCTTAAATTCTTCCATTAGTGAAAGCTCCAAAGCCAAGCTCGACATTTTCTCAAATAGGATGCATTGTAATCCTCTCTAACATAAGATCACAACAAGGAGACAAATTTTCAAGATTAAAGACATAATGCCTTGAAACCATCTCATCTTCAATAATTTGATGAATTATTTATTCTCCTGAAATAAAAGGTCAACCAACCTCTCACTAGTGTGATGACCAGGCAAGTATTATAGCATTTTATTAATCCAAACCCTCTTTATCAAAGGGGTGAAATTATTCTAAAAGATATGTTTCCATAAAAACACCCAATCAAGGTTTTACTTGACATTTCAACTACCTAATCCATAGTATCATCTTCACCTAAGACCAATTTTGTCTTGGCTTCTAGCAGCGTGACACATTTCCCAACTTCTTCCTCAACCTCAATCCCCTCTCGACCATATTAATGCGTACACTCAATCATCACGTAAGAAAGTTACAAATTAAGTTGCTGAGTTATGTCATAAATCTATTGGCTTATAATATTGTTGTGGCTAAATATAGGGTATTCATAATGTAACTAAAATATATATACCATAAGTATAAATCCCAATTATATTGTCACAACCAAATAAAAGATATTCATAACAATATACAAGATGTGATTATATATAATCATATTTACTAGTTTTGTGGTGAATTTATATGGACATGCATTGAGAGTACTCTAGCTAATTGTGTGTGTATAATTTTGTCTTGGCTTCTAGTAGCGTGACACATTTCGCAACTTATTCCTCAACCTCAATCCCCTCTCGACCATATTAATGCGTACACTCAATCATTACGTAAGAAAGTTACAAATTAAATTGATGAGTTATGTCATAAAGATATTGGCTTATAATATTGTTGTGGCTCAATATAGGGTATTCATAATGTAACTAAAATATATATACCATAAGTATAAATCCTAACTAATATTGTCACAACAAAATAAAAGACATTCATGACAATATACAAGATGTGATTATATATAATCATATTTACTAGTTTTGTGATGAATTTCTATGGACATGCATTGAGAGTACCCTATATATATATATATATATATATATATATATATGATCTGTTAGTAAGATCTTAAACAATTATTAAGTTATTACAAACTCATGTGCATGGATTTTCCTATGTTACTTTGTGCAATGGATCGATAAGATTGCGAAATACATAGACAATGAAGCATTAAAAAGAAACATAATAGATAACACACATAAACACAGCAAGTTTAATAAGGAGTTCACCCCACACTCTTGGGATACATCTCCTAGTCCTGCCTTCAGTGGTGACCTTTCTATTATCTCTTCAAACAGAGTTTTACAACATTGAGCTCAGTTTGAACCTCACACAATAGATACAAAACAATAAGGCTTCACTTGGATCCCCCAAGTCTCTTTTGAGTACACAGACTCTCCTCACTGACTCTCTGTCTTTGTTTCTCTATCTCAACACTGCCTTCTGTTAAGATATTCTGACACATAGGATATAGTTGAGTTCAACTTGGTCTAGTATAGAGTTAGGTTAGAGTTAGGTAAAGTGTGTTTTTTTACCGTTGTACATTTTGTAACTTACAATCCGACGGTCACGATATGTAGTGATCCGACGGTTCACTCTCACCTCGGTATTACTGACACTTGATCCGTGGCTTGACACCCGATTGGTCCATGAGTTCTATTTAAAGCGCATGGAGGGTCATTGTTCAGAAAATCCGTGCATGAGAGAAGCTTATGTAAATTTTCATTCTTTGATTAATAAATTGCCTGTAGTACCCACGTTGGGACAGGCCGTGGACTGTTTCCCTCCTTGCACTCTGAGGGTTTTAACCACGTCAAAAATACTGGTGTATTGATTTGAGATCTGGTTGTGAGCGGTGTCCTTTTGGTATTCTTTCTGTGGAACTTACCCTGTAAATTCCTACATGGTATCAGAGCTATTTGAGGGCCGCGTCCGTTGGTGATCCAAATCTGAAGCCGGTAGAACTGCATGCGGCTGTCGTTTCCTAGATCTGCTGTTTCTGACTGCTTTCGGGCCGAGAGGACTGCTCTGTTGCGTTCGGAGCATCTGTTCCAGTGAGGAACCCCTTTCGTTTCACGCGAAAAGGTTTACGGTAGCCCTAGCTGCGTCATTTTTCAGATCAGGAGGTATACATGTTTTTTTTGCAGTTTACTGTTATTTTCTCTCTGCTTATTTCGGTCTCAGTTTATTTAGCCTTTTTTTTACCGGATCTATACCTTTCATTTCTGCGTATGCTCTTTGCCCTGCGACTCTGTGCGATCTGGGCAAATCAGAAACAGAAAGGAAGGATTTTTCTCATGCGTATGCTCTTTTCCCTGCACCTTAGTGTGATCTCGGAAAATCAGAAACATTGAGAAAAATATTTAGTTTTTCGGCTAAAGCTAACTTTGAGATTTTTTTTTTTAAATTTCTAGTTTTTTGGCTAAAGCTAACTTCGAGCCGCAAGGTTCGTTTTTCTTTGCATATTCGTGTTGGGTTTTGTGTTTTGTGTTTTGTAGGGAAAAAGAGCTTTCTCAAGGCAAGCACGCAAACCAAGGCCCCCCTCTCTCTCTCTCTCTCTCTCTCTCTCTCTCTCTCTCAAATTTTTTGTATAGATCAATTGGTTCAAAGCTATTTTAAGAGAGTAGAGGTCTTGGGTTCAAGTCTCCATTTTGTGGGGGCGGATTTTTTCATTCCCGCACATTCGCGCACTTTGCCGGCAACGTCAACAATTTTTTTTCAAAAAGCCATAACTTCTTCATCCGGAAGCCTTTTTCAGAGCCGTTTTTTTTAAAACCGCCTATTTTTTCGAGATCTATCCATTGGAACACTTACTTTCAGCATCTTCAGCTTCAATTTTTTTTTTTAAATGGAAAGTCCATGCCAAGTCATTCTTGACAGCACTAACTACTTCCAATGGGTAGAATACATGGAAGATTTACTTAGAAGTAAAGGTCTCTTCAGAATAGCCACAAACCAAGAGAAGAAACCAAAAGATGAAGACAAGGCGGCAAAATGGGAAAATAGACAAGATCAAGCACGTGGTTTGATAGGGATGTCTATTTCTCCTGATCTTAGATTCCACATTGCAGAACTTGAGACTCCTCATGAAGCATTAGAAAAACTTGCTAAAGTTTTTGGGATTAAAAATGAAATTAGAGCCCATCAACTTGAAAATGAGCTGCTTACTTTGGATCCTAATAATTTTTCTTGCATTGAAGATTTCTTGTCCAAATTCAAGACCCTTAGATATCTCTTGGAAGGTGTTAAAGTTAAGAAAGAAGATGGTAACCTTATTTATTCCATCCTTACTAAGTTGGGACCAGCCTACTCTGTATTTGTTTCCACTTTCCATTCTACAAGGGAAGCTTTCATTTGTCAAGGACAAGACTACAAGGCCCCTTCCTTTGACTCCTTTTGTGATTCCTTAATAAGAGAACAAGAAAAACTCTTACACCTTGGTCTTCTTAATCTTGGAAACTCTTCCACGAAAGCGTTAGCCGCCCAGCAGCAACCAAATTCAAAGAATCCTAAGAAGTCATATCCTCAAAAGAATGGTCCTAAACCATCTCAGCCTCAAAATGAAAGATCATTTCAGCAAAATGATAAGACCAATAAAAACAAATGGAAGAAGACTGATAGACATTGTAACTTTTGTAATCGAGATGGCCACTTAGAATCTAAATGCTTTAAGAAGATGGAAGCCTTGGAAGCCGCAATGAAGAAACATAACATCCATGTGGAGCCTACTTCAACTTCAACTTCCGGAATGGCACTTTCTGCATGTCATTGTCAATCATCTCAGTCTGGTTATGCATTAAATGTATCTTCTTCTTCTTCTCATTCTCATGAGTGGCTCATTGATTCTGGAGCCTCTTGTCACATGGCCAAAAACCAAGCCATGTTTTCTTCTTTAAATGATTGTAACACCAAAAATATATATGTTGGTGATGATAGATCTCTTAATGTTGTAGGGACTGGAACTGTTCATCTAGACAATGGTCAGTTTAATGATGTATTATGTGTTCCAAACTTATCCTGCAACCTTCTATCTGTCTATCAGATAACTCATTCAGGTGAAGGTAAAATTGTTGAATTTTCACCTCATGATGTTGTAATCAAGGATCTAAAAGATCCTAAACAGATTCTAGCTACTGGTCTTGCTGATGATTCCAAAAGGTTGTATAAGTTTCACAACTTTGGGTCATCCAATCTTCCCTCAGTATTTGTTGCTCATAATGATGAAGTGAGCAAACTTTGGCATGAGCGATTTGGTCACTTAAACTATCGCTCCCTTCAGCATCTATGTAAAGAAAATATGGTGACAGGTCTTCCTATGGTATCTTGCAGAGATGGTGTTTGTTCCGGATGTGTACTCGGAAAACATCATCGGGACAGTTTTGACAAACGTGCCTCTTGGCACGCCTCAGCCCCTTTACAGCTTGTGCACAGTGATTTATGTGGTCCTCTTCCTGTTGCTTCATTCTCTGGCTGCAAGTACTTCTTAACTTTCATTGATGATTTCTCCAGACGCACTTGGGTATACTTCTTAAAACTCAAGAGCGAAGTATTTAACACTTTTTTGGCCTTCAAAGCCTTTGTTGAAAAACAATCTGGACATCAAATTCTTAAGCTAAGAACTGATAATGGTGGAGAATATGTTAAAAACACATTCATCAACTTTTGCACCGAAAATGGAATTCAAATGCAACATACTGTTCCATACACTCCACAACAAAATGGTGTAGCTGAAAGGAAAAATCGCACCTTAAAGGAAATGGCTAATTGTATGCTGCAATCTAAAGGACTCAGTCTTAGTTTTTGGGCCGAAGCAATTAATTGTGCAAATTATATAATCAATCGCACTCCTACTAAGGTTCTAGAGAATATCACTCCAGAAGAAGCTTGGAGTTCCATTAAACCAGATGTAAGTCACTTTCGTGTGTTTGGAAGTGAAGCATGGGCCCATATTCCAGATGAAAAGCATAAAGCTTTAGAACCTAAGAGTGAGAAATGTACTTTTGTTGGATATTCTGAAGATGTAAAAGGTTATAGACTTATTCCATTTAAGTCCAAAAATGTTATCATTAGAAGAGATGTAAAATTTGATGAAAATAAATCGGCCTGCGAGCCTAGTCCGGCGGATGTGCCACCTCTTCCTATCTCTTCTACTTTTGAAAACATTTCTTCTTCAGATGATGAAAGCGAGGATGATAATCCTCCCCCACCTTCTCAGGATCCTCAACTTCCAAGATGGGTCCGTGCTACTCGGGATGCAGCAGGTGATCTTGCCGGTGATCCTACAGATCAGCGACGTACACGTTCTCAGTTTGAAAGAGCCTCTTCTTTACTGGCTCAAGCTCCAGTAAATCATGATCCTGACACTTTTGCAGAAGCTTCAGGCCATCCACATTGGGAAGCAGCTATGAATGAAGAATATCATTCATTGATGACAAATGATACATGGGATCTTGTTCCTCTACCAAAGGGACGCAAACTTGTTAGATGTAAATGGGTTTACAGAACCAAGTATGGACCAGATGGGAAAGTTGATAAACATAAAGCTCGTCTCGTTGCTAAGGGCTTTTCACAGGTTGAAGGCATTGACTACACTGAAACCTTCTCCCCTGTTGCCAAAATGAACTCTATCCGCCTTGTTCTTTCCCTTGCTGCCTCTTTAAAATGGGAAGTCCATCAGATGGATGTTAAATCTGCCTTCTTGCATGGGGACTTGCAGGAAGAAATCTATATGGAACAACCCATTGGCTTCATACAAACAGACTCCAGCCTTGTTTGTCGACTTAAGAAATCCCTTTATGGCCTCAAGCAAGCTCCTCGGGCTTGGTATGCCAAAATGGATAGCTTTCTTTTAGAATCTGGCTTTTCTAGGTGTCATTCTGACAATACTGTCTACACCAAGAAAGTGGGCAACTCTCTTATCATCCTTGTTCTTTATGTTGATGATCTTATTCTTACTGGTAGTGATCCCAACCTTATAAACCATGTGAAGTCCAGCCTTAAAAAGAAATTTGAAATGACAGACTTAGGACACTTACACTATTTTCTCGGTCTTCAAGTCTTGCAATCCCAAGAGGGTATTTTCCTTTCCCAGTCCAAGTATGCTTGTGATATTCTTCGTCATTTTCACATGGAAGACTGTAAGCCAGCCCCTTCTCCCTTTCAGTCTGGAGTCAAACTTTCAGTCTCTTGTACTTCTCCTGAAGTTGATGCTACCTTATACCGTCAACTTGTCGGAAAACTCTTGTATTTAACCCATACTCGTCCTGATCTTTCCTTTGTTGTTGGCCTTGTTGCTCGTTTTATGCAAAACCCCCGTGAAAGTCATTGGAAAGCAGCTAAAAGAATACTTCGTTATGTTCGAGGTACAGTACAGTTTGGGATTCATTACAGTGCCAAAGCAGCTCCTCTGTTAGTTGGTTTCACTGATTCTGATTGGGCTGGTGACCCTGATGATCGGAAGTCTACTGCCGGTTATGTCTTCACTCTTGGTTCAGGACCTATTACATGGGCTTGTAAGAAACAGGCTGCCATTTCTCTTTCGTCAGCAGAAGCAGAGTATCGTGGTGCCGTGGAAGCTAGTAAGGAAGCCTTGTGGCTTCGTCAGATCCTATCAGAGTTTGGCTTTGAGCAGCAGCATCCAACCACACTTTGGTGTGATAATCAAAGTGCCATTCAGCTATGCAAAGATCCAGTCCAGCATCAGCGCAGCAAACACATTGAACTACACATGCACTTCATCAGAAAGCTCATTCATGACCATGTTCTTGAAGTGCAATATTGTCCAACAGATGATCAGGTTGCAGACATCTTCACAAAGGCTCTCACAGAGGCGAAGTTCACTAAACTTCGATATATGCTTGGAGTTCAGGAAGTTGTCACTAAGGGGGGATAGGCTCTAGTGCCTCCTTCCTTCTCCTATTGTGTCATATTTGTAAATCCTTCAATCCTATCCCAAGTTGTTCTTAAGGGGGGATGTTAGGATATTCCGACACATAGGATATAGTTAAGTTCAACTTGGTCTAGTATAGAGTTAGGTTAGAGTTAGGTAAAGTGTGTTTCTTTACCGTTGTACATTTTGTAACTTACAATCCGACGGTCACGATATGTAGTGATCCGACGGTTCACTCTCACCTCGGTATTACCGACACTTGATCCGTGGCTTGACACCCGATTGGTCCATGAGTTCTATTTAAAGCGCATGGAGGGTCATTGTTCAGGTAATCCGTGCATGAGAGAAGCTTATGTAAATTTTCATTCTTTGATTAATAAATTGCCTGTAGTACCCACGTTGGGACAGGCCGTGGACTGTTTCCCTCCTTGCACTCTGAGGGTTTTAACCACGTCAAAAATACTGGTGTATTGATTTGAGATCTGGTTGTGAGCGGTGTCCTTTTGGTATTCTTTCTGTGGAACTTACCCTGTAAATTCCTACACCTTCAATACTGCCTTCTTTTGTTTCTGTCAGTCTGTGGCTTTTAAATACAATCTGCGTTGTCTGTTCATTCTCCCTCTCGGGCTCCCTGACTTCCCGACCTCTGCCCGCTCAGATCCCCCTCTGAGTGTTAGCAATCATTTCTAAATGCTTTCATGGATGGTGGCCACCTGTACTGTAACGGAATCGGTCATCGGGCCTTTGAAATCCCAAAATTGGTCGTTTTTTGTTAACACATATAAACGCTGGAAAAACACGGAAAATCCTCCAAAACACTGTTCATCAGATTTGAACTATTATGAATCCACTTTATAACTCCTATTGGGTCCACCTTTGTGGCAATATCACATCTCCACCATTGATCTGGGAGATCCAGATCCAACGGCTGTGGTCCATTTCGGGTGTCCCTTCCGTACAGAGGTTAACAACCTAATGAGGGTGGTTTTCTCTCTCCTCAGCGTGGACACATGGTAGCCAATGTATGGGCTCGAGCAAAGCCTAGCCCAAACCACTTACCGCTTTGTTCCTCTCGAAATCCCACTTGTTTCATGGTTTTCCTTTACATTTGGAAAATACGTTAAAACACTAAAAAAATCCCTTAAAAATGGCTTTGGGAGGATTTGAAATATTATTCATTTTCATTCCCCAACCCTTTCGGGTCCACTTTTCATTGCATCGGTGCTCCCCTTGTATTTCGTTTTGTTAGAAAATTATATATTACGGAGCAATGGAACACATAAAGTATTGCAGAAATATAAACACAGAAAACGCACAAAACAAGAGAGACACAGATATACGTGGTTCACCCAGTTTGGGCTACATCCACCCCGAACAACCAGTCCTTCCTTTCTATTATCCAGCAAAATGAAGAGACACAACCTACAGCAAATCCGCTGTAATATCCTCTGTTTTCTCTCACAGTCTCACCTCTCTATTTCTCGCTCACAGAATACACATCTCCAATACAGTACCCTCATACAAAGAGAGGGGTTGCCTTCTAGGGAAAAAAACCCTAAACTAAACATAAGTTCTACCGTCAGATCATCTGCTTAATGAACAACCCAGATTGACTAGAAATTACTATACTTTTACAAGGCAATTTTACATTTGTTTTTAGCTTCGGGAGCGCTACCCCCAAGCCCCCGTCGGGGGACCACTGGCCCCCGGACCCCCCAGCCGGGGGGGATCGGCCCTCCTGGACCCCCGCCGGGGGGACAAGTCCCCCCCGCACCCCCCCGCGTGGAGGGGTGTACAAACTTCCTGGGGTATACATCCGGTTGAAACAAAGACCTTTGAACAATCATGCTCCACACACAACAATCTCCCACTTGGAGAATGATTGTAGCAACTCCACTGCTACTTCATTTGCTGGACAATGACTCCTCTTTGGACCTGGCTATTTTTCATCTTCATCGTCATCCTTGAAGACCAATTGAAACTGAGCATGTTCTCAATTTCTCCCTGGTTATGGAGCAGAAAAACTTCTGGATAACAGAAATATATATAGAAATAATTTATTAATAAAAGAATAGATAGATGATGTCTTTTACAATGGGGTTTCCTGGCTTAAGTACTGCCACGGGCACCCTTTGGGGAAAGGGCATGATCTTATGATCGTGCCCTTTCATCTAATTAATCCTAAAACTAAATAATAAATCTAAAATTAACGACTAACTAATTTTTTACATAACATTGCCTTCCTCTCGAAAGAATGCTTTGTCCTCAAAGCATATGTAATGACGGATGTTGTTGAAGAATGATTCATTCTCCCAGAAAGCGTCTTCTTTGGGTAAGTCCTTCCACTTGATCAGATATTCTAAGATGATCAAGGTCGCTTACTTTAAAAGGTCTTGGATTAATCTCTCAAGTTTCGTTCTTTGGTGATGTGGATATCGGTATAGCTTGATGTTGACAGGGTCTGATCTTGCCTTGACTTCTATTGTATGCTCAATTTCCCTATTAGGCGGCATCTTCATAGGTAGGTCTTGAAATACTTTTTCATGCTTCCGAATCAGATCTTGTATCTCTGGTGATTCTTCTCTGGTCATATTTGCAGATAACATTTCTAATTGATGACATTGTACTGCATAAGCAGGTGCTCTTCTTCGACTCAGCTTCATCATCTGAGATGATGATACAACATGATTTTCTGGTGCTTGGAATCCATGTAGTTTGTACTTCTGACCTCCCCATTTGAATTTTATAAATTGTACTTGATGGTTGGCGGCATAAGTACCTAAAGTTCGTAGCCATTGGATACCTAAGACTACATCTACTCCTCCTAACGGTACTGTGAAAAACGGAGACTCTAAACTGAAGTCTTGAATCTGCAATTTAACCTTATGGCATTTTCCCACCTTTTCAATCTTCTTACCGTTAGCTATCATCACTTTCATGTTTGGTAAGGGAAATGAAAATATATTGAGTCTCTTTGCCATGGTTGCATCTAAAAAATTGTGTGTGCTTCCAGAGTCGACGAGAACCACTACGTTGTTCTTCGTTATGTGTCCTTTTAACTTTAAAGTCTGAGGTTGTGATATACCTGTCATAGCTGATAATGATACTTGTGGAATACTTCCATCATCTAGTTCTGGTGAAAATTCTGGAGCGTCTTCTGTGTCTTCTACGTCATAATCTTCACTGTTTGAATCATTGGTTGCTTCGCAATTATATAGGTTCTTTGGTTCTTTTCCTTTAGCACATCTATGTTTGGGGTCCCACTTCTCACCACAGCGTTTACATTTACCCTCTTTTATCCTTTGCATTTCCACATTAGATTTTTCATCTTCACGACGATGTGGTGGAACATATCTTGTATTATTTGAGTCCACATACTGGGGTATCCTTCGTCTTGCATAAGCTTTTTCCGCTGTTGACCAAAATATTGGTTCGGATTTCTTTTCGGCTGTTTTTGCTTTTCGTCTTGCTTCTTCTATAGATGTAATATCATGCATCTCAAGTTCTGCTTGTAAATGGGTTTTGAGTCCCGAGATGTATGATTGAATTAGACGAGATTCTGATAACCCAGGTACTCGTGTTACTAGGGTCTCCCATTCTTGAGTGTATTCGTCCACACTTCCTTTTTGTCGTAATTTGATGAGTTTTGAAAAGAACTCTTCTTCCTTTACACCTTGGAATCTTTTGAAGAATGCATCTTTAAATCTCTTCCAGCTAATGACGTGTGTTGTCTTTTTCCACCACATATACCAGTTATATGCTTCTCCCTCCATTTTCATGGATGCATGTCTGAGCTTTTCGTCATCGTCAGTGATGTCATATATCTCAAAGTATTCTTCTGCTTTATTTATCCATGCAACATTGTTTTTTTCGTTTCCATCGAATTTAGGCATCTCGACCTTTGCCCTTCGCTGGTATGTTGCTACTCGTTGAGCGAAAAAAGGGTGTTGATTGGTAAAGTTATCCCAGAGTTGCTTGTTTGTAAAGACTGTGTTACTTGCTTCTTGGTGGGGTGTCGCTGATTTTTTTGGGGATTCAACCTTGTCATGAGAGTCTGTGGACTTAGTTGAATCCGACGAGACATGTTCTTGATTCTCTTCACCTTCTTTCAGTAGTTGTTCTGGCATACAATTCGACCTTTTACACAGAACTTTTAGCATTGTTAAGACCTCTTTGAAGTTTACTTCTGTTTGGACATGTTGACTTTCCATTTTTATCTCTATTCGATTTGTCGTATCTTCAAGATTTTTTATTTTGTCCGCTTGCTCTCCCAGCTTGCTCTCGACTTCAATTAATCTTTTACTGACCTCGTCGTGGTTGTTATTTATCTTTTGTTCTGCATCCAACAACCTTTTTTGGAAATCCGCCATTGTCATTGTCGACATTGAGCGGGTTTGCGGGGGCGTGTATTTATTTGCCAGCTAAAATATTTTTCCTCCCTCCTTTTTTTATTTATTTTAGCTAAAATAAATTTTAATTAATTAAAATAAATTTAATTAATTAAATTAAATTTTATATATATAACTTTTAATTAATTAAAATTAATTTAATTAATTAAATTAACTTTTTATGTACATAAAACTTTTAATTAATTAAAATAAATTTAATTAATTAAATTATATATATTATATATAATATAATTATATATATTATATATAATATAATTATATATATATATGTTATATATATTATATATAAATTAATTAATTAATTAAATTAATTAAATTATATATAATATATAATATAATTATATATATGTTATATATACTATATATAAATAAACGTTATATATATAATTTTTAATATAATATAATTATATATATTATATAATATATAATTTTTAATATAATTTAATTATATATATTATACATATATATAATAAAACACTTATCGACTTTAACTTGGAGCGACATGACGGTTTGAGCGGATCAACAAGACAGACGTGGGCAGTAATAAAGGTTAAGGAACAGAACGATGAGGAATATCGGACAATGACGACTGTAACAATTTCGGAAGGCGGAAGTGTGTGGCAGAGGACTTGCAGGGACTGGATTGCAGTGGATGGGGGTCAGGGGTGTATAGGATGGACGCAGCAGGGACGCCGGATGCGGAAACGTAACGTGATCTTTTGGTAAGAAGCAAAACTAGTAAAGTGTGAAGCCCCTTTAACCTTCCGTTGGCACTCCCTATACACTCTGAAATACAGTCTGCAATGGACTTCAAATATCTAAGCAGAGCGCAACCTGTGTAACACGTGGGCCGTGAAAAAAAATAGCGGAAGTGTGGTCAGCGGGAGTATGGACCGCAGTGAGGCGGAAAGTGCGTAGACAGGGTTTAGGTAGTGAATATGGCAATGGACAAAATAGTGATATGTACAGTGACAACAGTAGATGGATGTGTGACCAGCACAGGCGAGAGGATTCGACCGCTCTGATACCAATGGAGCAGAAAAACTTCTGGATAACAAAAATATATATAGAAATAATTTATTAATAAAAGAATAGATAGATGATGTCTTTTACAATGGGGTTTCCTGGCTTAAATACTGCCACGGGCACCCTTTGGGGAAAGGGCATGATCTTATGATCGTGCCCTTTCGTCTAATTAATCCTAAAACTAAATAATAAATCTAAAATTAACGACTAACTAATTTTTTACATAACAGGTTACAACTTTTGTTAGAATATCTGCAGGATTCTTGCTAGTGCGTATCTTTTCCAGCTTCAACTCTCCATCTTCCAACAATGATCGTATGAAATGGTACTTGAGCTGTATGTGTTTAGTCCTGGAATGAAATGTTGAGTTCTTTGCAAGATGAATGGCACTTTGACTATCACTGTATAACGTGCCCATATCATGCTCCTTACCCAATTCACCCATAAACCTTTGTAACCAAATCATTTCTTTACTAGCCTCTGTAGCAACAACATACTCTGCTTCTGTTGTTGAAAGTGCAACAACACTTTGGATTTTTGAAACCCAACTGACATTTGTTCCTCCAATAGTAAATACATATCCTGTAGTGCTCCTCCTGTTATCTCTGTCACCTACCATATCTGCATCAACATATCCTTGTAGGGAGATGTTTGAACCACCAAAGCATAATGCTTTATTTGTGGTACCTTTCAAATATCTGAGAATCCATTTCACTGCCATCCAATGTTCCTTTCTTGGATTGTTCATGCACATGCTTACAACTCCCACTGCATGTGCAATATCAGGCCTTGTGCAGACCATTGCATACATTAAGCTTCCAACTACTGATGCATATGGAACTTTAGACATATAATCCATGTCTTCTTGGGTCTTTGGGCACATTTCCTTGCTAAGTTTGAAATGGCTAGCAAAAGGTGTACTAACTGGTTTTGTATTGTGCATGTTAAATCTTTTCAACACCTTTTGTATGTACTCATTCTGAGACAATGTTAATTTATGATTTTTCCTGTCTCTAGTTATTCTCATACCAAGGATTTGTTTTGCAGCTCCCAAATCCTTCATTGCAAATGAATTTGCCAATTTTATTTTGAGCACATTTATTTCCTGCATGTTAGATCCTACAACAAGCATGTCATCTACATACAATAACAATATAATATAGCTTCCATCATTTTTCTTTCTCAAATAAACATAATGA
Source organism: Pinus tabuliformis (assembly GCA_031772625.1). Lineage (NCBI taxonomy): Eukaryota > Viridiplantae > Streptophyta > Pinopsida > Pinales > Pinaceae > Pinus > Pinus tabuliformis. The sequence goes on from CM062807.1 coordinate 1,133,455,273, forward strand.
TCAGAGTGACATCTAGTATAACCTTGTTCAGACATAAACTTGTCAAATTTTAGATACCACTACCTTGGAGCCTGTTTCAAGCCATACAAGCTCTTCTTCAACCTACACACTAGTTTCTCCTTCCCTTTCACCTCATATCCTTGTGGCTGCTGCATATATATCTCTTCCTCCAAATCCCCATGGAGAAAGGTTGTCTTTACATCTAACTGCTGAAGATGAAAATCTTCAGCTACTACAAGACTTAAAATGGTTCTGATTGAAGTCATTTTAACAACAGGAGAAAATATTTCATCAAAATCAATACCTTTCTTCTGTGCAAACCCCTTCACCACAAGTGTAGCTTTATACCTCTGTTTTCCTCCATCTTCTTCCTTCAGCCTGTAAACCCATTTATTCTTCAATGTAGTTTTTCCTACAGGAAACGTGACTAAATCCCAAGTTTGGTTATGAATTAAGGAGTCCATCTCTTCTTCCATGGCTACCTCCCACTTCTTCCTGCTTTCAACCTGCATTGCTTCTTCATAACATTCGGGTTCACCGGAATCAGTCAACAATAAATAATATAATGAAGGAGAGTATCGTTCAGGGGTCTACTTATCCTGGTAGATCTTCTAACACCACTTTCAGGTGTTTGGGGTGCCCGTTGTTGTTGTGGTGTTTGTTGTTGTTGTGGTTGTTGATTATTATTATTTGCAGGCACCTTTGCTTTTTCAGTTATTTCATCAAGAACTGCGTATTCCTTGTTTTCCTTTTCCTGTTTCTTTTCCTGCAATTGATTCTTATACGAGACCTTTTCATTGAATATTACATCTCTGCTCCTAATGATTTTGTGATTTTCGTAATCATATAAGCGATAACCAAAATCATTAACACCATATCCAATAAAGGTACATTTCTTTGACTTTGCCTCAAGCTTTGTTCTATTTTCTTTATCAATATGGACAAAGGCGTCACAACCAAAAGGCTTTAAAAATGAGTAGCTTACCTTTTTACCTGTCCATGCTTCCTCTGGAACACCACCATCCAAGGAACTTGAAGGCCCTCTATTTATTAGATAAACAACAATATCTATAGCATCTGCCCAAAACTATAAAGGCAATCCTGCATGCAATCTCATGCACCTTGCACGCTCCATGATTATTCTGTTCATCCTTTCTGACACACCATTTTCTTGTGGTGTTCTTGGAACTGTCTTCTCTCTGCGAATTCCATGCTCTGAACAGTACCTATCAAACTCTTTGCTGCAATATTCACCTCCATTGTCTGATCTAAGACACTTCAATTTCTTTCCTGTCTCAATCTCAACCAAAGCTTTCCATTTCTTGAAAGTATCAAATACATCAGATTTATTCTTAATACAATAAATCCAAGTTTTTCTAGTTGCATCATCAATAAAAGTAACATAATAACGAGAGCCACCAAGAGATGATACCTGAGCAGGTCCCCATACATCTGTATGCATAAGCTATAATTTTTCATTCTTATTTTCTTTCCCAACTTTGAGAAATCTGACTCTCTTCTGTTTTCCATAAATGCAATTCTCACAGAAGTCCAAATCAACATTCTTCAAACCCGGCAACAAATTCCTTGAGTGAAGAATCTTCATCCCCTTTTCACTCATGTGTCCGAGCCTATGATGCCATAATGCTGCATCTGCTCCTTTGGAAGTTAAATCATTAACAGAGTTAGAAATACCATTGTATAAATACAATGTACCAACCTTTTCGCCTTTTGCTATTACCAGGGATCCTTTGGTGACCTTCCAAGCTTTATCTGTGAAAGTTGTCACACAACCTTCACCGCCTAACTGCCCTGTTGAAATCAGATTTTTCTTTAACATGCCTTACCTCCTTTAATAGCCATTGGTTTCCATTCTGCTATTTTACAAGGACCTTACCCATTCCAACAATTTTACAAGGTTTATCATCACCCAGACGAACTTGTCCAAAATCTCCTTGAACATAGTCATGAAAGTATTTCTTATCAGGTGTGGCATGGAATGAAGCCCCTGAATCTACCACCCAGGCATCAGTAATATTTTCAAAAGAAAGAATCAAAGCATCTTGTAACACCTCACCTGTCACATTTGCTTCATGATTGTTTTCTTGTTGTGCATCTCCTTCTTTTCCCTGTCGAGATCTACAGTCTTTGTTTAGGTGTCCTTTCTTTCCACGTTTCTAGCACACTATCCCAGATCTAGACTTGGATCTGCCTTTCCTTGATTTACTGCGATATCCTGAGCTCTTTCCTCTTTCCATTTTTCTTCCTCTAGACTCTGCACTCAAAGCATTTCCCGATGTCTCACCGGAGCTTTTCCGTCGCATTTCCTCACTAAGGATAGCACCGACAACATCATCAAAATTTAAAGTACTAGATCCAAAAACAGAGTTACTAATGGCCATTACCAAACCATTCCAACTTTCTGGTAATGAGCACAAGAATAACAGAGCTCTAACTTCATCATCAAATTTTACCCCTACAGAACTTAACTGACTTGTAACTGTATTAAAATCATTTAAATGATTTGCAACAGATCCACCTTCCAACATATTCATATTAAATAACCGTTTCATAAGAAATACCTTGTTTGAAGCCGAGGGTTTTTCATATAGTTTCGAAAACGTCTGCATCAAACCCTCTATCATGGTTTCCTTCGAAATGTTGAAGGCGATTGACGCAGCAAGGCACAACCGTATTGTTCTGAGTGCCTTTCTATCGAGAAGGTTCCATTCTTCGTCTTTCATACCCGTCAGCATCTTTGTTTTTCCGCCCAATGGTACATATAGATCTTTCTGATACAGATAATCTTCCATCTGCATCTTCCACAGCGAGAAGTTTTGGCCGTTAAATTTCTTGACCCTAAACTTACCATCTTCCGCCATTGCTCCCACTCGAACCAGGAACCCTTCTTTCCTGCGAGTTTATCAGCCAAATAGACCTTTGGCTCTGATACCAGTTGTTAGAAAATTATATATTACGGAGCAATGGAACACATAAAATATTGCAGAAATATAAACACAGAAAATGCACAAAACAAGAGAGACACAGATATACGTGGTTCACCCAGTTTGGTCTACGTCCACCCCGAATAGTCAGTCCTTCCTTTCTATTATCCAGCAAAATGAAGAGACACAACCTACAGCAAATCTGTTGTAATATCCTCTGTTTTCTCTCACAGTCTCACCTCTCTGTTTCTCGCGAATACACATCTCAATACAGTACCCTCATACAAAGAGAGGGGTTGCCTTCTAGGGCAAAAAACCCTAAACTAAACATAAGTTCTACCATCAGATCATCCGCCTAATGAACGGCCCAGATTGACTAGAAATTACTATACTTTTACAAGGCAATTTTACATTTGTTTTTAGCTTCGGGGGCGCTGCCCCCGAGCCCCCACCGGGGGACCGCTGGCCCCCGGACCCCCGCGGGGGGGGACAAGTGCCCCCCCCCCCCCCCCCCGCACCCTCGCGCATGGAGGGGTGTACAAACTTCCTGGGGTATACATCCGGCTGAAACAAAGACCTTTAAACAATCATGCTCCACACACAACACGTTTAATAAACGAAATACATGAAAATACATTAAAAATGTCATTTGACGGATCTCAAATCTTATGAAATAGTGTTTATATTTTTATCGGGTCCGGTCTATCGCAGTCTTAGTCATAATCAGCCCCGCTCCTATGCATAGCTCTAATGTGATATTGTGATATCGCAATTGCATGTCGTTGATCCTCCCGAGTCGTGGTTAAGTCCATATATATATATATATATATATATATATATATATATATATATATATATATATATATATATATATATATATATATATATATCAGTGATGCGATAGCACGATTGACTCTGGACCGTTGATCTGCAAGCATTAATCAACGACTCTCATTTGATCGCGCTGCCCACTCTCATGCTTCCCATACGATTGCCTCCAATAGCCTCCGATAACCTTTTCCGATTGCGATTTTTCGATCGGATCTGGACCATTGATCGGCCAAATCTGACGGATCCTATGCATCATTCCTTTGACCCACAATAAGCATGTTTTCCATTGTTTTCTTGGTGTTTTTGCCCACTGATAGTGTAATCCAACTTTTCCTTGGGTTTTCCTTATCCGATAGTTTTGATCTTTTAAGTGATTTTTGAAGACTTAGAGGTTTTTTTGGATCCATTTAGATCAATATATATATGAAATGAAATGATATTTTAAGGTCCACGAGACTAAAAATAGTCTATGAGACTATTAGTTCCATGTTTTTCGCTTTTTGCAATTCAATCCTTTTCTAATTCAAATTCATGATGAGTTGGCCCAACTTTCCAACAATCCCCTCGCTAAAAATACAATGCAAAGAAATTGATGCTAACATGTTCTCATAACTTTCTCTGATTTCTTTGAACGCATCACATTCCAAAATGAAATGATTTTCCAATTCCACAGCCCCAGACGTGCAAAATGTACACACCCATTCTTCCCAAGATTCTTTGGGCCTTTTTCACCATCCTATTTCACACCGAAGTTGATGTGAGTTGGTCCTTAATTGAGAAATAATAATCTTTTCCCTCCACGAAATGCTAGCTCCAATGAACTCTTTTTGTTGTAGATCACATGTAGAGTTGAATTCCTCAATGTAATATTTCTTCTTTCTACCCAGCTCTTTTCCCCATACCTTTTTATGAAACTTATCCATAACAAAATCCTTTAGCTCCTTGCTATTTGTGGGACATGCATTGAGGTAGATATTCCATTTTTTCATCCATGTGTAGTTTTGTTTCATCCATGTTTTCTTTCTTTCACTCATGCCTTCATTGAAGATAACATTAGGCCATCTACCTACTCTCATTTTCTCAATTCTTTTTAGATATCTTATGAGCCGCACCATAGAAATTGTTTCAATGGGAGTTACTCCTATTTCACTCAACATTATCTCATAAGGTACTAAACTTTTTATTTTGAACTTTCTCATGATCAAGCATTTTTGGATTTTCTCATTTTGTTTCCATTTTGAGACAAGAGTGCTGCTAGCCTGAAATTCAGACCCAAGTAGCATCACTAGACAAACTAGGAGTCCAAAAAGCACTTTAGTCATTTTCCAATCTGATAAATCTACCTCTACATCTGTTTTGAAGAGCATATAATTATTTCCACCCTCCTAAAATTCTCTTCTTTCTGCAGTCCTCCCAATTGAGTTTGTTTTTGAAATCAGTCCCAAGGTACTTGTACTCAACTTCTTCAAGAATGTTGTCTTCAAATAAGAAAGAATGTTGGCTCTGCTTCCTTTTATTAGAAAAAATCATTATTTTGGTCTTGCTAGTATTGACTTGCATCCCCACTGCTCTACAAAAATACTCAAGGGAATATAAGTGCATTTTCAATCCATGGGCCGATTTAGAAATCAATACAATATCATCAAACATATAAAATATGTTTTATCACAAACTCCCCCAGCCGAACACCATCTCCAAGTTGCAGATTTAGCCACTCTTCCAATTTATCAATATATAGACCAAAAAGAGTAGGGGATAGAGGGAAACCTTGCTTGACTCCAATGTCACTTCTAAAGCTTTCTTAAATACCTTCTAAGGTTCTAATTTTGACTTTCACTTCTTCATAAAGTCTATGGATAGCGGCTCTATAATGCACAAAAATTTCAAGTTCTTCCATTCTACGCCACAACTTATCCCTAGGGACTGTGTCAAATGCTTTTTTGAAGTAAAAAAGCAACAAAATACTTCTTCTTTGTCCTCCCAAACATTTTCAACAATGTGTCTCAACGTGATGCCATGATCCACTATAGAATGTTACAGCCTAAAACCCGCTTGTCCTCTTGCCCTCTTTTCTTTTACTACTAACCACTTACTAATTCTGCCTTCTACCATGCTTTCGAAAATCTTTGCAAAAAAAGGATTGATCATAATTGTTTTATAATTGGATGGATTATTAAGGTCTCCACTTTTAAAAAGGGGTATTTCTAGGCTAGTTGTCCAATCTCTTGGGAATCTTTGTTGAATGATGTTGTTGAATATTTCCATGATGTGCGGTGCAAGAGAATTCATTCCCCATTTTAGATACTCTGCCTAAAGTTCAACCAAGTCCTTTGCCTTTCCTATTTTCAAATTTTTAATTCCGTTCTCCACCTCCAGTAATGTGAAGAGCTTTGAATTTGTGTTGATCCTAGGGGGGGACACCACCTCAGATTCTTTCTCATAGAGTTGCCTTGCATATTCAAACCATTGATTGGATGTAATATTATTTTCAACTTCTTCTTCCTTAGTTGTAATATACAATGCTATTCTATCTTTCCATTCTAGTTTGTGTTATTTAAAGTTTTGAAATTTCTACACAAAAGTGTTGTGACCCTATGTTCACTGATGTTCTAATGTTTATTACACTGGAAAAATAATGTGCATCATGTAGTTATTTTGGTTTCAATTTTGGCTTAACCTTAATGGCCTAGATTGTAAAAACTATATCGTGTGTTCTAATGTTTATTACACTGGAAAAATCATTTGCATCAATGTAGTTATTTTGGTTTCAAGTTTGGCCTAACCTTAATGGCCTAGATTGTAAAAACTATATTGAGTGTTTTAGCGCCAAGAGGCACTCTATCAATATGGGGTAGATCTCACATAAAAACTAAACGTAAATGTAAACACACTCTATCAGTATGGGATAGATCTCACATAAAAACTAAATGTAAACGTAAACACCTAAACATAAATGCAAACACTTAAACATTTAACATGTAATGTTTAACATTTAACATTTAACATTTTTAATCTAATGTCGATCCTATTAAAACATCAATCTAATTATTATTATGTATAAACACAACATAAATTTAAAATATGAAGAGGTTTATGAACACTCAAAAAATAGGTATGATAAATAAATAAAAATATAAATAAACCATAAGTATGGTAAATAAATAAAGCCTATTTTTATACTTACTCCAGATGTATAGTAAATAAATAAAAATATAAATAAACTAAATGTATGGTAAATAAATAAAATCTCTTTTTATATTTACTCCATAAACCTCTTTATATTTACAAAAACTCAAAAAGGAGGTTTTATTTAGGTGAAGCCTATGGGCCAAATACCATGGGACAAATTATTATTAATATCATGGGCCAAATACCATATTTATAAAAGAGATACGACAAAGAAATAAATATAAAAGACGTATAAAGAGATATGGTAAATAAATAAAAATATATCAAATAGGATTAGAAATCAATATCTAATTATATATCAAGCCTATGGGTCAAATAACATGGACCAAATTATTATTAACCCTAATATTAAAATTAAAAGATTATTATTATTATTAAATCTAATATTCAAATTAATATATTATAATATTAATATTATTAAATTTAATAACTTTGGATTAGTAAACTATTAAATTTGTTTTATATATATATATCTATATATATATATATATATATATATATATATATATATAATATATATATATATATATATATATATATATATATATATATATATATAAACTCTAGATATATATGGGAGGGAAGAACAAAGACATAGAGTGATACAGGTGGAGAGATAGGGGGAGAGATGGAGATAAACTAAAGGAAATGGGAGAGGACGAATGAAGAAAGAGAGAGGGAGAGGGATGAGAGAAGTAGAGAAGGATGAGAGAGGGAGAGGGAGACATAAAGATGGAGGTGGGAGAGAGAAGGAGAGAGGATTGGAGGGCAGAGAGAGAGAGAGAGAGAGAGAGAGAGGGAGGTAGGAGAGAAAGGGAGAGAGAGGAAGGACAGGAGAGAGGACTTGAAAGAGAATAGAAGAGAGGGATGGATAGAGAGATGGAGTTGGAGGGGGAGAGAGGGAGGGAAGAAGAAAGACATAGAGAGTGAGAAGTGGAGAGAGAGAGGGAGTGATAAGGGAGAGATGGAGAGGGAGTGTGTATGTTTAGGGGTGATATAAAGAGACAAAGAAGGAGAGATGGAGACAAGAGGAGAGAGAAGGAGAGAGAAGGAGAAAGGGGGGGACATAGTAACACAGTTGGAGAGAGAGAGAGAGTGTGTGTGTGATGGGGGAAGAGAGAGTATTAGAGGGAAAAGAGAGAGAGAGAGAGCGAGGGAGATAGATGGAGGAAAAGAGAGAGGACTTGAGAGAGAGAAAGAGAGTGATGGGGGAAGAGAGAGGATTGTAGGAGAGAGAGAGGGGGGGATAGAGAGTGATGGGGCAAGAGACAGGGAGGTAGTAGATAATGGGAGAGAGAAAAGGATGAGAGGAGGAGAGAGAGATGGATAGATAGACAGATTTGGAGGGAGAGAGACAGAGGGAAGAAGAAATACACATAGAGTGGGAAGTGGAGAGAGAGAGGGTGTGATAAGGGAGAGATGGAGAGGGAGTGTGTTTGTGTAGGGGTGAGATAAAGAGACAGAGAATGAGAGATGGAGACAAGGGGGGAGAGAAGGAGAGAGAACGAGAAAGGGAGGGACATAGTAACACAATTGGGGGGAGAGAGAGAGAGAGAGAGAGAGAGAGAGAGAGAGTGATGGGGGAAGATAGAGAACTAGAGGGAAAAGAGAGAAAGAGAGAGAGAGAGTGAGAGTGATGGGGCAAGAGAGAGGGAGGTAATAGATAATGGGAGAGATAATAAGGATGAGAGGAGGAGAGAGGGAGGGATGGAGAGATGGATTTGGAGGAGGAGAGGAAGGGAAGAAGAAAGACACAGAGAGTGAGAAGTGGAGAGAGAGAGGGAGTGACAAAGAGATATGGTGAGAGAGTATGTATGTTTTGGGGTGAGATAATGCGAAAAACAAGGAGAGATGGAGAGAAGGAGAGAGAGGCATATAGTAATAAAGTTGGAGGGTGAAAAGAGAGAGAGAGGAAGAGAGAAAGGTGGGAGAGAAAGGGAGAGAGGAAGGAATAGAGAGAGGATGTGAGAGAGTGGAGAGAAGTGGGGGAAGAGAGATGGAGATGGAGGGGGAGAGAGAGCGGGGTAAGAAGAAATACATATAGATAAAGGTGGAGAGAGAGAGAGAGGGAGTGACAAGGAAGATGGAGAGAGAGGGAGAGAGGACATCAAGAGGGAAGAGAGATAGAAGCGGGGGAGAGGGAGAGAAGGGAAAGAGAGAGGGATAGGAGGGAGTGATATATAGATAGATTGGAGAAAGAGAGTGTATGTTTTGGGTGTGATATTGAGAGAGAGAGGGAGATAGAGATATAGATGGAAAGTGAAGAGAGGGATGGCGATAAGGAGGGAGGGACAGAGAGATAGATATGGAGAAAAAGCAATCTAATTATTATTATGTATAAACACAATATAAATTTAAAATATGAAGAGGTTTAAGAACACTAAAAAAAAGGTATGGTAAATAAATAAAAATATAAATAAACTGGGGGTATGGTAAATAAATAAAACATCTTTTTATATTTACTCCATAAACCTCTTTTTATTTACAAAAGGAGGTTTTATTTAGGTGAAGCCTATGACCCAAATACGATGGGACCAATTATTATTAATACCATGGGCAAAATACAATATTTATAAAAGAGGTATAAAGAGGTATGGTAAATAAATAAAAATATATAAAATATGATTAGAAATCAACATCTAATTGAGCCGAGAGGCTCATTCTACAACTCAGTGTGAAGATGATGTGTAAGTGTGTTTGTGCTCAACTTGGAGTTGACATGTCCCTCTTAAACTAAAAATAAAATATTCTCTAAATAGAAAAGAAATGTCAACGAAAAAAATAAAAAAGAAACATGTTATGCATGTTTAATTAGTTGTCTAAGTGACTTGATATAATTTCATGTAAAGTAATTAGAAGTAAAAAAATTATGTAAGTAAGACATTTAAACCTTATATTTTCAAAAATATTTTAACATGTGATTTAAATAAATTATTTGAAGATCTATGTTAACTAATTTATGTAGATATCAACTTCATATATATATGTATGTGTTTGTGTGTGTGTGTATTAAAAAAAATATTTTAAGATTTTTTTGGACTTACAAGTTTAAATTATGTAATCTCTATAGCATTCAAAAATACAATTTAAACAATGAAAAATTACACATTGTTTTTTAAACACTAAAATAAGTTTGCATCTAAAGAAATTTGATCCCTCTGAGCTCATGTTAGATTTGTGCTTAAGATGGATCTATGTTAATTATATACCAAGCCTATGGGCCAAATACCATGGACCAAATTATTATTAATACCATGCAAAAACACATTATTAACGCTAATATTAATATTAAAAGATTATTATTATTTTTATTAAATCTAATATTCATATTAATATATTATAATATTAATATTATTAAATTTAATAACTTTGGATTAATACAATATTAAATTTGTTATATTATAATATATATATTAATATATCATGATATATGTATTAACTCTAAATATATATGGGAGAGAATAACAAATCCATAGAGTGAAAGAGGTGTAGAGATAGGGGGAGTGACAAGGTAGAGATGGAGATAAACTAAAGGAAAGGGGAGAGTACAAATGAAGAGAGAGAGAGATGAGTGAGAGAGGTAGAGAAGGGTAAGAGAGGGAGAGGTAGACATAGAGATGGAGGTGGGAGAGAGAGAAGGACAGAGGGAGGGAGAAGGACAGAGGAATGGAGGGCAGAGAGTATTATAAAATAATAAAGGCAATAAAGGTTTTCTTGTTCTTGATAATTACTTGTGATGTTTATTATTATTATGATTATTTATATCTTCATTATTTGGTTAATCAAGCAATTACCAAAAGTAGCAACACATAAAACAATAGACACCATATGTAGGCACATGCCAAGGCAAAACCCTCCTTGAGGGGAAAACACAGTCAAGATAATTATTCCTTTCAATAGTATTCTTTGAGACTCTTCACCCTAGACCAAGACCAAACCTTTCCTCCACACCAAGTCATCTCCCAGAATTTCGATCTCTTCCCAACAACTTTGACCAGGGAAAATTTTAAGAACCCCCCCTAAATTTATAAATATAATAAATGGGCGAATCTCCATGGTATATAGGAAAAATGGAAGGCGATTTTATCAATAATATAATATGTATATATAATTTTTTGGCGAATCTCTCACCAGGCATGGCGAATATTTTACTCAATTATAAAATCTTGTAAGATCTTAGCGAGTTTTTCACTAAATAATAAAACTTTGTAAAGTCCTAGTGAATCTTAGCATAGGCTACATGTTGGTTTAATTCCCCCATTTAAGTGAATACCATGGGTCAATACCATGTGCCATTTTGGTGAATACCATGGGTCAATACCATGTGCCATTTTTATTTTTATTAATTCTAATATTAGGGTTAATAATGGTTTTTTGCATGGTATTAATAACAATCTAGTCCATGGTATTTGTCCCATAGTATTTTGGCCATAGGTTTCACCTAAATATAACCCATTTTTTGAGTGTTCTTAAATATAAGGTGACTTATGGAGTAAATATAAAAAAATGTTTTATTTGTTTACCATACCTCTCGTTTATTTATATACGTCTAGTTTATTTATATTTTTATTTATTTACCATACCTTTTGAGTAAGTATAAAAAGACGTTTTATTTATTTACCATACCTCCACTTTACTTATATTTTTATTTGTTTACACCCTTACATGTATATAAGGTGACTTATGGAGTAAATATAAAAAATGTTTTATTTATTTACCATACCTCTCATTTATTTATATTTTTATTAATTTACCATACCTCTTTTATAAATATGGTATTTGGCCCATAGGATTCACTTAAATAAAACCTATTCTTGAAAATGGGCGAATGGATTCACTTAAATAAAACCTATTCTTGAAAATGGGCGAATGGAAGGTTGTAAGTCCTAATTTCAAGGGCTAAATTTACCCTTTTTACCCTCTCCCTTAAAATAAGGTGGGCTATTTGAGGTGATTTGTAAAAATGTACTATGATACAAAATATTCACCCACTAAAAATTTAAAACCCCTTAATTTCGCCAAAGGGCAAACATTCGCCCCTAAAATTATCCTTAACTTTGACTATGCAGCAACTTACGACAACTGGCATCTTTCGGCAACAGTGAAACTTGAAAGACTTCGATCTCCTAATCGAAGACATGAAATAAAGAGAGAGAGATAGAGAGAGAGAAATTTTAATTTTCCTTGTCTCCTTAGACTTCCCCAAACTCACATTCACTTTGGATTCCTGACAACAGACTTCGCACCTTTTCCTAGATACAAGATAACTTCACACTTTTTCCCATCAACAAGAGATTTTCACACTTCTTCCCAACTACGAGAGAATTCTAACTTGTGAGAGAATGATGCTCTAAATTAATTCGAAGAGCTTCCTTTTATATTCTTCTTGTGGGGTCGAATAGGGTCTTTAGTCCAACTTGATCTTCTTCTAGGCCGACATGGTGTGGAGGTTACATAATTCATATTTGACTCAATACTTGACCTTTTTACATGATTCAAAAGTCCAAGAAGCGTTTATTTAAATATACAATAACTCTATAGACTCAAAATAAATCCTCGAAGTCCTCAATGGGTTCTTTGACCTAAAACATGGTGACCCAAGCATGAAACCCATGTTTTAATAAGTCACAATAATAATAATAATAATAATAATCATAATAATAATAATAATTCTTTATTCTCTTGACAAGTACATGACTCAAGTACATTATTAAAGACCGAACATATTTACATTTTCTAACACTCCCTCTTAACTAGGGAGGTATTCATAATGTACAAATACAATAGAAGATCTCAAACTATATGAACCATGAAGAACTTTGAACCATGAAGAACTTTTAGGCACGGCAATGCCATGGACTAGATTCCTCACTAGGGCAATCTATCCAACTAGTAACTCAATCATTTAGGCACTAGAATGCCATGGACTAGATTCTTAACCAAGGCAATCTATCTAGGTGGGACTAAGATGGACTCCAGATTTCAGCCCCTTTAGGTACCCCAGAGTTACTTGCTAACCATTAACCCAAAATCCAAGTGTGTATTCAAAACATAGTTCAATGACCAACACCATCTTTCCAACTTCGGGACTCAGACATCAACACCAAGTGTCATCCAGATGTCTTCCCAGACAATGCTTCACTCACAAAGCCTCAACACCCATGATCCACCAAATCAAGAATGACCAATATCTCCCAATCAACCTGATTGGTTACCAACATGCTATCAAATCCTCTAAGAGATTCACCTGTACAAACACAACCCCAATCAATAATATACTTTCACATGTACATAATCAAATACAAACCTCCAGGGTCTTTCAGACAACTAGATGTTGCTTCTCATTTTTCATAGTAGGACTACAAATCGAATTTTTGACAGAAGATTCCTCAATTATACACTTTTCCTTCATACTTCTCATCAAACAACATATCCTCTGAAATATATTCTTTCAATCAAAACCAAGCTATGCCCTCCCTCTTAACCAGAAAGCATCTCATTATCTGGGCTCACTCTTAATCTTAGGGAGTTCTATTCTATTCATGCTTCCTAAGGGAGATCAATTTCTTCTTTTCAACATCGTAGATTATTTCATGGCTTCCAAACATTTCATCCAGGTTATCATCATCCTCATCATGCTCATCACATCAACGAGCATCTTCACCCAATTGAAGATAGTTTAACTGCACATCATTAAATAGCAAGTACAACCAAATCTATAGAAGCATGATGTTAGCATTATGTTAGGTCCCTATAATACTAGTGTATTCACTTATTATTGTCATCGTAGCCCCTTATTGTTATTTTTGTGCCCATGTTGTCCCCATATTGTTATCATTGTGCCCCATATAAGCCCACTATTGTTATTGTTGTGCCCTTACATTATTATTCTTATGTCGGCTTTAACTATATTGTGACCCCTTAAACTCCTATATATAGAAATGAGGTCTTTCCAGTTGTATCATGCAAGAATTGTTTATTTGTGTAATGTAAACGAGGTTTCCCCCTCGAAGAGGCTTATTTTGAAGTCATTGTTTTATCTTTTCCTCTATTTTGTGAGTTGGTTACATAACAATTGGTATTAGAGCTTTGGATTCTAGGGTTTCGCTGCTTCAAATAGGTCATCATGGAATTTTCACTATAAATTTTTTTTTATGACGTTTCAGAAGATAAAATTAAAACTCATTTGAGTTGAAATATTTATAAACCTTGGGTACGAATTTCAGATCTTGTATCGCTATATTTTTGGAGATATGATCCAACGAAGTTAGGGTTTTTTCAAGCTCCCAAATTATATCTCAAACCGGTGACCTGGGTAAAATCGTCACAAATTTCTCTTTGAGCGTTAGATTGAAATTCCGTAAAATGTTACAAAATGAGGATGGACTGTAGTTTTTTTGTATATATGTTCCAAGTCTGAAGGTCGAAACAGTGACACGTGGAACTTTGTACAAGTTCTCTCTACTAAACCAGTTTATAATTAGGTCATCGTGTGAGATTTGGAATAAATCTTTATTGGAGAATCCAATCTTGATCAGACTTGTGAGCTTGGAACAAGGACTCAAAGGGCTACCATAGGACGAAGCTTCAGACTTTGGAGATTCGAAATTACAGAGATACATCAGATTCAATATCGAGCTCCTACAAAGCCAAAAAATGTGTAGTCTTTTAAAAATTTTGCATAAGTTTGGTTTGAATAATTAATTTGAAAAATTAGTTTGCATAAGTCAATATTACATTAATAAATGGGGACCCTTTAAAAAATATTTCCAAAAATAAATTTAGCATTTAGGTATTTTCTTTATTAATTTTGGAATAAAACAAGATATCAATCAAACCCCTTTTCAAAAGAACTAGTAAATGATTGCCTTTCCCACATATCGTATGATTAAGCATGATTGAAAACCTTGCTAACCCACCAAATCTAGCAAAAAGCAATCAAAGAAGGACTTCAAGCTAAAACACTTTGAAACTACTAAGTTCCTTATATAAACTAGTTCCTTGGGTATTTCTCATCAAAAATAAGTCTCGCATCGCATATCGCTATTCATAGAATGCACGCCTTAATAGGTTACCTCAAAAACAAGCGAAATGTGAAATTGCGATCACATCATTTCCCTTACCGCATCACATTTCGAGCATTTAAAATAACACCATAGACCTACTACCTGTCGAAATTATGAAATGCAATCAAGACCCCGACCCACTCCCTACATACTTTACAAACAAATGTTTAGGTCCATCGCTTAGTAAAAAGGTATTTACATAGAAAACCTAACAAATGAGCTATGTCTTAGAAATAATAAACGAGCGGCTTGCATCTCGCATCTCACATCTCGCATCTTGCAGAAACATAATACATAGTAAGAAAAGAAAAAAGGCATAATGTGATAATGCAATCTACGATATTGCTTCGCAAATCACAAAATCAGCATTATCGCAATTCGAAGGCCCGCCACCCTAGAAGCTTTCTTCCCAACTTACGATGCAGACATTTATGAGCATTAAAGCTAAGAGATAACGAACATTAGTGGCCATTTAGTGAAGGTTAATGGCATTTATGTGTGAAAAATCATTTAACGTGATATGATATCTTCTTACATGTGTTCAAATAAAACTTATTTTATTACCTTTACAAGTTATCTGTATCATTTCACATTCATTATTATCTATGTGTATCCAATAGTTGTTGTTTTTCTCCACTTTCAGGATCAATCCACAGAACAAATCTTCGGGAGTGATGGTGAAGAAAGGCAAGGCAGTCGCGTCTAAGAAATCATAAATGACTCCCCTATTGTTGGATACTACTGTAGTAGAGATGGAGGAACCTCTAAGTGGGAAACCATGTATAATTTCTTAGAAGAAGAGGAACCAAGACTTCTGGAAACAAAGATCACAGTTGACGATTGTGATTCCTCATATGCCTCCATTTTCGAGACGACATGCTCATTTTTGCATCGCACAGCTGCACGCCCAAAGATAATCCCTTATACTTATATGGTTAAATGGGTTATTGATGAGGCTGATATCTCAGACAGAGAATTCAGGACCAAAATCCAAGAGGTTATGGGATCCTTTTCGTAGGACAACCTATGGCTTATGTACCACCTACTAGAGCCACAAGTCATCTACAACAAACAGTTCGTTAAGAATTTTACCAAAGAGAATGAGGACCCAGCAAACTGCGCCTGGACCTAGTCAAATAATGAGGGAAAAATCAAAAAGGACAAAAGTAGTATGTACTCTACTGCATATATTTATCCCCCTCATAGTTTTGTAGCAGCTATGTATGTAGGATGTTTGGCAAGCTCAACAACACTAAATTTTCCCAAGAATGGTTGCCATTAATAGATGCATCCATAAACGCAACTATAATGAATTGTGCCCAAATTTTGTCTGATAATTTAGCAAAGGAAATAATCGATTATAGGAGGAAAAGGAGTGTCTCAATGAGGGTTTACCCTCCATTTTTTATGAGTGCCTATGTAATGGATGCAATTTGTTTTGGTTCAAAGTTTCCTGTCATGGGATGGAAGTGGATTGTCCAAGATCCACTTCCCATTCATATATACCATAAAGACATGTGGGAATATCAGTTTCAACCACAATTTTACAAAAAATTGTCATGGAGTCATGCTCCCTATCCAAAAACAGATTTACAACCGAGATGCCCCTATATTTTCCAAAAAAGACGAGGTAGATATCCTCCCAGTGGCCAGATGGTTTGGAGAGGAAACATTCATGTATATCAGGGTATTTGGTAGCATTACCCCGCCACATGTCCTCCCATACTATGTTTAGGAAAAATTGATGGCTAGAGAGATAGCCTATCAAACAACTAATGAGGGTGGGTTGAGAAAAGCATTGAAGGAAGCAAAAAAGGCCATTTGGCCTACATTCCCTTTGCAGTGTGGAGCATTTTCACTACACGATTTGGGGCATGCATTTAAAGAAGCAGAGAATATGTTATCTCTACAATTACCTAAATTCCCAGGTAGGCAATATGACTCATTTAGCACTACCAAAGACTTAAATTCCATGGTAAAAGTGAAGGTATTCAGTCATGAGGAAGATCTATTTGATGACATCTTCCTACAAAAAGAGACATTCACAGAAGTGAAGCACATGTCATCACTACTTTTTGACCAAAAAGATCTTAAGGCCTTTCATCAATACAGAGAAAGGAGATTGTTAAAGGTCCCATTGGACCAATTGAGGATTGAACCAATAAGGTAGCCGACTCCCAGCGTAAGCCTAGAAGGAAGTTCCAGAGGAAACTCTAGAGGTGACTCCCAAGTAGAATCCCAAGAGAAATCTACTAGGGAGTCAGAGCACTCAGAACAACAATCACAGAATGGGAAAAGCAAAAGTAAGGATTCAAAAAGAGATACAAACCATTCTATAGAAAAGACAACTGAGCAAACTTTAGCTAAAAAATAGGTTTAAATTCATTCCACCTCCACCTAGACAATAAAACCCCTGGTGATTGATTTAGACGAAGAATGGGAGCACTTTAATAAAAATATCCATGCAAAGAAACAAGCATCAAAGCTACAGACTCCATAGCACATAACAACTCAAGAAATTACAGTAGAGAAAACTGTAAATAATCAAGAGGTAGAGCATATTCCTGTCACTCCTACCTCTGAAATTGTTTTGAAGATTGAGGAGATTCCTCCTTTAGATGTATTCTACATTCCTGCCCATAAAGACGTTTCTAAAAGACAAAGGAAGAAAAGGAATTTGGATGCTACAGTTGCTACTACTCCCGATAATGAACCGATGGATATTATCTGGAAAGATTCACCCATCGACCCATCCGCAAACCTTACTAGACTGTCACAATTTGTAGGAGCCTATGCTACGACAACTATCGATAAAGCAACAGAGGTGCAAATGTTGCTAAAGGAAAGGGAAAATAAAATCTTGCTCTTAGAGCTCCAGCAAGAATTCAAGCAGATGCAAATAAAACATCAAGCCAGCTTAACAAAGAAGGAAGCGCAAATACAAGGAATAACTGATCTGCATAAATATGATCCAAAAATTGATTAGGTTATTACTGAAGCGCTTAGCTTTAACTCCCAGTTGATGCACCAAAAGCACTATTATGCAAGAAGATCTCGCAATGGAATTCTTATTGCGAGACAAGTGACAAATTGACGAGTCAAGTCATTGAAATGAGACTTGAATATGATAAAATCTTCGAGAAAGTTTCCGACTTCATTACCTAGCAGAATTCAGAAGATGGGAGAAAGTTTAACTTACCTAAACTGGAGGAATCACACAAGGAAATTTTATTTCCAAACTGGGATGTTAGGCTTAGACAGGTAGAAAAGGCAACAAAAAACGCAGCAGCAGCAACAAACAATGTTATCGAGAACATCAATGAAAATTTTCAAAGCACCAACCTGGTACCAGAGTCCATTCCAGGTTTTCTTCCAAATGTCAAACAACTCGAACAACAGTGGAGGCAGGTAATAGAGGAAAAAGGAGAAGCAATTATGCAAATGACCAGGTTAAACTGGGAAGCATACTAGCGACATTTAGTGAAGACTCAAAGCCAGTGGATGACCCTGCGATGCCTAACCACTTCTACGGAGAAAATGATGCCAGCACTGGCCGACGTCATGTTCACGAGGTAGTTGAAATCTGAAATCGGTCAACCGTCACAACTTAAGCTCATGATGGACATCTGTGACCTTAAGGATCAAAGGCAAAGGAGTTAGTCACCATGATCATTTCTATTTTTGGTTTATTTTTCATAATTTGAGGAAGGTCGTTTAAATCTCCTCAATTATTTTTACAATAATCTATTTTTAGTTTTGTAGTTTAGTATTTAAACCCCTCTCATGCATTTCGAGAGGGGTCCAAAAATTTTATTAGAAACAATCTTCAAAACATGCACTTTTGTCCCTTTGAGGAAGTTCTGGTGAAATGAATGGAACAAGATTTATTTTTATCTTATCTGGCATCTTCTACTGAAATTTCAATTTTGTATTCTTATATGGTGTTGGTTTGATCGGAAGTAGATCAATATTGTTGAATCACATGAGCAGGACTTATTACAAATCATACTTTTATCTCATAATTTTGTTTTACTTATGTATTAAGCAATAACTTCTCTTAAAGTTGTTTATGTATGAAAGTTTGAGTCTTGGTTGTCATTTATTGCACTTTTGTATGGTGATGGCCTAAATTGTATGCTGAATTACATGAATAATTTCTTATGCAATATATCTTTCACAATCATTTCGGATAACTATTTATCTGAAACGATTATTTTTAAAATGATTTCATTTCTTATTGCAATTGAATAATCTTTATTAGCAATTTCTTTCAGACATTATTGTAGATCGCATACTTCAAATTTATTCTCAAGTATAGTCATAACTAGACAGTGTTTAAATTAGGATATATACATGTGATTATTAGCTTAGATTAGATTACTTTTAGCTTAAACATTACTCCAAATATCACATATCACCCCATCAACACTATCATAAATTAGATTGGGAAACTGGTCCCATTATCCCCAGTCAGAGCCACTACACCAAACGGAAAAGGAACAGCCAACCAAGGGCAGGATCGAGTGGTTTTCCCCCATGTTGTAAGCAATGATTTTCGAGGTTTAAACATTTTGGCGCTAGAAGGAGGGCTTGACTGTGAATGGCAAGTAAATCCAAATAAACATGCCTTTCTAGGAGTAAAACTCCCTCACCATCACCTTCAACTTCTCGATTGCATTCCAAATCTCCTGATCCGAAGCGAGAAGTTGCAAATAAAACCAAAAAACGCACTGCTGAAATCCCAAAAAACCCAAATCATTCTTCTTCTACTGAAGTCCCTGAATTCCAATCCTTGATTCATAAATTACAGGGGATTTCGTTATCTCAAGAAGAATCTGAGTTATCCGAAGATAGTGTTAGCTCTAATTTTACCCCATCTCAACGGTTAGCTAGAGAATAGAGTGAAAAACTTGGAATCCCACTATTCGAATTCCCTCCACCAAGCCATAAGAAAGCTAATAAAACAACATCTGAATCTCACATTGAGGCTCTCTCATCGACACAATCGTCATCTTCATTCATTCCATCTATACCATCACAAGATCAATCATCCGACTTGCCACTCCAGATCGTGATTCACACAAGTATAGGAACTACATCCTCCTCTACCCAATCACCTTCGACCACTGCTACACCTTCTCCTACTCGCATACCAGCAATGGCACAAAATCCTCTAAGACCATGGACAAACCCAGGAGCTGTTAGGATTGCTGGGCCTTTACATCAATTGCCAGCTCATCCAGAGAAATGGTTACCCAAATTAAATCTTGATAATGGCCTACTTGCTGAGGAACATATAAACAATTTCATGTTGTCCATTAACTTGAATGAAGTAGTGGAAGAAGACGTAGTTGTAAGATTATTTCCATATACTTTACAACGAGCAGTAGGATCATGGTACTTCTCATTACCATCAGGTTCTATTAATAGTTGGGATGATTTTCAAGAGCAGTTCTTAACTAAATTTTGAGATGATAGATCCGCAGCTACCCTAATTAACGACCTCTCCAATTTGAAAGCTGAACCTAAAGAACTAATAAAAGACTTCAACTCTCGCTTCAATAAATTATTGAATAAGATACCAAGCATGTCTAAGCCTAGCGATGAAGTCCAAAATGAGCGGTATATTTATGCTCTCCCTTTAAACAAGGCTATTTTCGTTGATAGAGCTGCCAAACCGACTTTGGCAGAAAATATGAAAGAGGCAACAGTTGTAGAAAAATGCATTCTAGCTGCAGAAAAGAAAAACACAGTAGAAGAACGAAAATATAAGAAAGTGAATTTTAGGGATGACTCCAAGAAGAAAACACCTAAAGATCCTTTTGATCTTGAAGGTTTACAAAAAGTCCTCAAAACCATGTCTAACGAAATGGTTGATATCAAAAAACAGGTAGTAGAGACCTCCTCTAAAAAATCTTTTAGACCATCTAAGAGGAATTCCCGTACCGAACCTAAACCCCAAATGATATATCAAATGTCGAATCAGATGGAGAGGAAGATGAAGTTTTAGAAAACAAAGAACAAACAGATGATGAAAAAGTGGTGGAGTTGCAAGGAATGTGGGATTTTATTCTTCCCGACGAAGAGACTCAAGAAGCATTGTTTGTTTCCACCTAAAGTAAAAATCCTGTTGATTTGTCACAAACAAATCCAAAGCAGAAGGCTTCAATGCCTCCTCCCAGGGACAAAACAATAGGTAAGAAATCTTCACCAAAATCCACTCAAACCACTCCTTCTCAATTAGATTCTTCACCTTCAGCTAAAAATTTGATAGTTTCTGATGAAATGGAATATAATATTATTGATGATATGAAGAAGACTAAGGAAAACATCACCTTTCATGAGATTAGAAAATTGAAACATCAGTAGAATCTACTCCTTAAAGAACTCAAAGTGGTACCTACTACACCTCTTCCTGCTGTCGTGATCTCACAAGCTGCCCAAGAAATGGGAAGGCCCCCTAGCACCTCTTTAAACAAAATTGATCCAAACGACATCGCTCTAATCGGAGGAAGGTCTAAATCTCATACTCCTCCATTCCTCCTTACTTTTGAAGTTTCTAATAAGAATTTACACAACTGTTTAGTTGATTTAGGAGCTTCATCTAACATCTTATATAGAACAGTTTGTGCAAAGTTCAATGTTCAGCCCTAAAAATCTGTTGTATGTATAGTACAGTTAGATCGATCTCAATTCGAAGTTATTGGGGAACTTAATCAAGAAACCATTATAATTTCGTTAAACCCTAAATTTTGTCAAGTCATTGACATTCTTGTGGCTGATATTCCTGAGTTCTATGGCTTAATCCTTACTAGAGTCTGGTCAGAGAAGCTTCATGGTTATTTTGCAACTGACTGGTCTCACATGTGGCTTCCCTATAATGGCAAGCCAAATCAAATAAGGGTTGATCGCAAAAAACATCAAAAGTACATAGTCACAGAGCTAGAAGGAGAAAATGAACCAGTTGCATATAGCAACAATATCATCGGTAACTACTCAGTAGAATCATTTCTAGGAAATTTAAATTCTTACACTTCACCTTTCTTGGAAAACTCTGTTGTATCTCAAGTCGAAATTTTTTCCCAAACACACACTTCTAAATGCGTAAATTTTATAGATAAACCTGTAGTTAGCTCTTTACTTTGGAAATTATTTTTTGATGGATCTAAATTCAATGATGGAGTAGGAGTAGGATGCATATTAGTTAGCCCTGAAGGATAAAAGACTATGTTAGCATGCCAACTTTAATTGATTGCATAAATAACACTGCGGAATATGAAGCATGATTTAAAGGTTTGTATAAGGCCATTGGCCTTAATATCAAACACCTCCAAATGTTTGGAGATTCAGAAATTGTGATAAAACAGGTAAGAAATATTATACACTATCTGTTAGCACATTTGAAACACTACCAATAATTGGTCCAAGACCTAACTTCCCACTTTACAGCGTTTAATATTTCCCCTATTCCAAGACTCCAAAACGCTCGTGTCAATCTCCTAGCTAATGTCGCTTCCAAGCTTATTCCAACAGAAGATTATAGCCCTGATCGCTTTTCTATTGAATTGATTTTTAGGCCTTCTAGTCCCGATAATATCACCAACTGGAGAGTCTTTAACAACAACCCGAATATAGTAATATTTTTTACCTCAAAAGGCTCTTATGATGACCAGATAGTTGATGAAGACCAGCATGATAGCCAACTTAAACAAGAAACAACCAATAATGCTATACCAAAGTCTGTAGTTAAGTTGGAAGATTTATATGACCTCAAAGATAGATTTAAAAAACCCACCAATTCAAAACTTTAGAGTTCAACTTTGAGGTTTGAATTGATTAACCTTAGAACCAACCTGAAACATCAAAATATTAATCTAGGCCTTGGGCTTACATCAGATGAAAAATCAGCCTTTACACGGTTGTTGAAGAGATATGAGAATGTCTTCGCATGGAGCTATGAAGATATTTAAACATACGACACTTCTATTATTCAACATACTATCCCCATGATGTTTGATGAGAAGCCTGTTCAGCAGAAATTAAGGAAATTCCATCCTAATTTAGAAAACCAGATTAAATCTGAATTAAACAAACTACTGAAAGCCAAGATTATTTTCCCTGTCAGACATTCCCAGTGGGTCTCCAATCTTGTCCCAGTCAGAAAGGGGAACAGTGATATTCGGATATGTATAGACTTTCGGAACCTCAACAAAGCTTGCCAAAAGGAAAATTTCCCATTACCTCCTATGGAACAAATATTGCAATCAATTGCAGGATCAGAACTAATGTCTTTCCTGGATGAATTCTCAGGTTATAATCAAATCCTAGTACATCCAGATGACCAGCTGAAAACCACATTCAGAAAAAAATGGGGCACTTATGCTTATCAAAAGATTCCATTTGGACTGATTAATGCTAGTGCTACTTTCCAGAGAGCCATGGACATAGCCTTCAAAGGTTTAGTAAGCAAATCAATAGCGATCTACTTAGATGATATAAATCTATATTCCAAAAAGTGCAGTAATCATCTAAGAGATTTAAAACAAATATTTGAGTGTTGCCAAAGGTATGGAATTTTTCTTAACCCTAAGAAACCTTTCTTCACATTAAGTGAAGGAAATCTCCTTGGATTCATTGTGTCCAAAGCAGGGATTCACATTGACCCTGACAGAATAAGAGAAATTTCTGAAATACCTTTTACCTCATAACAAAAAATCAATGCAATCTTTCCTAGGTCAGATAAATTTTGTTAAAATCAATAAAACACTTCAGAACTTTTCTCCTCAAAACCCACACCAAAGTAATAGTGTCATTCTCAGCAATGAGAAATCTGTTAATACAAAGGGATGTAGGTGAGAAGAGAGCAAATTGGGTAACAGCTCTGCAAGAATATGACATTGAAATCAGACCAGCAAAAATTATAAAAGGTCAAGGTTTTTGCAGGATGTTAGCAGGAGCATCTAATCTATCAACACTACAAGACTCAGGTGATGATGTACAATTCTATGAGGTAATCCTTAATTGCACTAAGTCAAAATATGTTGATATCATATTTTACTTAAAAAATGGATATGCCCCAATGCAATTAAATTACAAGAAGAGAAGGGCCTTGAGGCTAAAAGCTAGACAATATCAAATCGTCAATGATGTGCTATTTAGAATAAATTATGATTTTGTTTTACTTAGATGTCTTGAAAAATATGAGGCAGAGAAGGTGTTGCAGGAACTTCATGATGGACCAGCTGGTGGACATTTTGGAGGAGATACCACCGCACATAAAATCCTGCATGTCGGCTATTACTAGCCAACATTATTCAAGGATTCACATAGTTATGTAAGATGTAAAGTTTGTCAGACAGCTACTGGGAGACAAAGAAAACCCACATTTCCATTACAGCCAATCAATATTGAACAACCTTTTGAGCAATGGGGATTGGACATAAAAGGTGATATCATTCATCATTCTTCTAAATAGCATTGATACATCCTTACAACAACCGATTACTTTACAAAATGGGTGGAAGAAATTCCACTCAAGGTAGTCAATTCTAAAAACATTATTGAATTCATCGATCAATTAATCATAACCAAATTTGGTCTACCATCTACCATGATGTTTGATAACGCATCTTATTTTTCAGGCAATGCCATGACATAATTTGCTCTCAAAAGTGGTTTTAAGCTTAAGTACTCTGCCAACTATTATCCCCAGGGAAATGGGTTAGCTGAATCTAAAAACAAAAATCTCATAAGGGTTATTAAACAAACTATTGAACAAAGTCAAAAGAACTAGCATAAGTCTTTGATATTTGCTCTGTGGGAAGATCGAATAACTCAAAAAGACTCTATTGGCACTTCTCCTTTCAATTTGGTCTACGGGAAAGAAGTTGTCTTACCTTCAAATTTAGCTATTCCATCTTTAGCATTAGTTCGGTTCATTGAAGAAACTCTCTCCTCTTCTATGCAAGTTAGAAAGTTACAAATCCTTAAGATTGAAGAGGAAAGGGAGAAGGCCATAATCACACACGCACATCATCAACAATTAGTCAAGACTTCCTTTGATTCAAATTATGTAAGTTCAAAATCTTTTCAAATCGAAGACCTAGTATTGAAATGGGATAAAGCCCATGAAGAAAAAGGTAATCATACCAAGTTCCAACAAATGTGGCTTGGCCCATTTCAGATTGTGGAACAAATAGGCCCATCAACCTTTTTATTGCAGGATTTATCAGGTAAGAGAGAATCTCTACCTGTTAATGGGCAGATCCTAAAGAAATATTTTCCATAGAAGATGATCTCTTCTATTCACTGTATATTATTGCCTTTATTTTATTTTTCTAGAAAGAATAATACAAGTTAAAAAACATTTACTTTTGGCTTTACAAATAATAGTCTCTTTTTAATTTTGATTTTTCGCTTGTATAAGTAAAGACTATTATGAAAGTAATATTCACACTTGAAAAATATAATTAAGTTCTATTGCTCCAAAACTGCCTGTTCTCTGCCAAAATTATTTGATCTTTGATAAAACTTAACTTTAGAAAGAAATATTTCCTCTACATTAGTCAAGAAAAGTATTAATAACAAAAGAAAGTCTCTCTACAAAAAAGCATCTTCAAACTCTACAATTGTCATCCAGAAGCTCTTAAGGAGCCAATGATTCTCCCCACCTAATCAACTTTCATTTTTAGAAGTGTAATTCTAAAATATACTTAAACTTAAAGGATAAGAGGTCTCATCAAGATCCCGCTTACCATGATCATAAGGTTATAACTAGCTAACATTACCAATACTGCATATCAAAACAGGGTAATGTCTTGAGATTATATTAATTTAAAAAGACAAGGGGTCTCATTATGAGCCATCTTGTTCAGTTAAGTTATAAATCAAGTGAAAGGCATTGTCAATTTTGGTCACCAAACCAAGACATTGTCCTTTAAGGGTTAAAAGATAAAAAAGTCGAAGAAAAAGAAGTATTTCAGAAAATAAAAGGCAATAAGTATATAAATCTAAGCTTATCTCTAAAATTGCATTCTAACCAAGGTGGGATACTGAATCATTTCTGGCTAAAAGGTAACCATGTTGAGGCTATGAACGCCTGTTGGCAGAAGAGGCTCTACCCATGACAACTGAGTATACCAAAAACTGATCTGAAAAGAGCCTCCCTGTTTTTATTTTTAAAACCAAGTAATCACTTATTTAGACAAAGTAACTTTCTTATGCGCTAAGGATAATCAAAAGGATGATGATTAAGTAGATATTTTTTAAATATTCAAAGAGCGGTATGACTTATCTTATATTTCATGTAAATTCTAGTTTCTAAATCATCTTTATTTTGGAAGTTTTAGAAATTTCAAAAACCTCACAAAGATAACTGGTTCTTCCAAGTGAATCGCCAATTGTTGTGTTATTCAAAAAACCCCCATTTGTTAATAGTAGTAGTCAATATTACATTAATAAATAGAGACCCTTTAAAAAATCTTTCAAAAAATAAGTTTAGCATTTAGGTATTTTCTTTATTAATTTCGGAATAAAACAAGATATCAATCAAACCCCTTTCAAAAGAACTAGTAAATGCTTGCCTTTCCCACATATCACATGATTAAGCATGATTGAAAGCCTTGTTAACCCACAAAATCTAGAGAAAAGCAATCAAAGAAGGACTTTGTGCTAAAACTCTTTGAAACTACTATGTTTCTTATATAAACAAGGTCCTTAGGTATTTCTCATCAAAACTAGGTCTCGTGTCACATACCGCTATTTGTAGAAGGCATGCCTTAATAAGTTACCTCAAAAATAAGAGAAATACGAAATTGCGATCACATCATTTCCCTTATCGCATCACATTTCGAGCATTTAAAATAACACCGTAGACTTATCGCTCGTCGAAATTACGAAATGCGATCAAGACCAGGACCCACTCCCTACATACTTTACAAACAAATGTTTAGGTCTACCGCTTAGTAAAAAGGTCTTTACATAAAAAACCTAACAAATGAGATATGTCTTAGAAATAATAAACGAGCGGCTCATATCTCACATCTCGCATCTCACAAAAACATAAGACATAGTAAGAAAAGAAAAAATGCATAATGCGATAATGTGATCTGCGATATTGCTTCGAAAATCGCAAAATCGAAAGTATTGCAATTTGAAGGCCCACCATCCTAGAAGATTTCTTCCTAACTTATGATGTGGACATTTATGAGCATTAAAGCTAAGAGATAACAAACATTAGTGGCTATTTAGTGAAGGTTAATGGCATTTATGTGTGAAAATCCATTTAACGTGATATGATATCTTCTTACGTGCGTTCAAATAAAACTCATTTTATCACCTTTACAAGTTATTTGAATCCTTCCATTTCATGTTCATTATTGTCTCTGTATATCCGGTAATTGTTGTTTTTCTCCACTTTCAGGAACAATCCACAGAACAAATCTTCGAGAGTGATGGTGAAGAAAGGCAAGGCAGTCGCATCTCAGAAATCAGAAATGACTCCCCTATTTTCAAATACTACATGCAGCAGAGATGGAAGAACCTCTACGTGAGAAACCATGTATAATATCTTAGAATAAGAGGAACCAAGACTTCTAGAAACAAACATCACAGTTGACGGTCGTGATTCCTCAGATGCCTCCATTTTTTAGACGACATGCTCATTTTTGCATCGCATAGCTATGCGCCCAAAGATAATCCCTTATATAGTTATGCTATGGTTAAATGGGTTATTGATGAGGTTGATATCTCAAACAAAGAATTCAGGACCAAAAGCCAAGAGTTTATGGGATCTTATGTATCACCTACCAAAGCCACAAGTCATCTACAACAAACAATTCGTTGAGAAGTTTGCCAAAGAGAACGAGGACCCAACAGACTGCACCCGGACCTGGTCAAATAATGAGGGCAAAATCAAAAAGGACAAAAACGGTATGTAATCTACTGCGTCTATTTCTCCCCCTCATAGTTTTGCAGTAGCCATGCTATGTAGGATGTCTGGCAAGCCCGATAGCACCAAATTTTACCAAGAATGGCTGCCATTAATAGATGTAGCCGTAAACGCAACTATAATGAATTGGGCCCAAATTTTGTCTGAGAATTTAGCGAAGCCAATAATCGATTATAGGAGGAAAAGGAGTGTCTCAACGAGGGTTCACCCTCCATTTTTTGTTGAAAAATGGCAACAAGAAATGCTAAAAATAGCAATTTGGGTACCAATGTTGGATTGGGCAACAGGGAATGAAAAATGGAAGTGCTAAAAATAGAAGTTCTATCTTTAGCAGTTCAGTGTGGATTCCTATTTTTAGTCAGTCCCTGGACTACAAATAGGAAGTAAATTTTGAATTTGATATTAACAACAGTTTGTAAATCAATTAATTAATTCAGTTTGAGTTAATTAGTTAAGGAATTATGAACTTGAAGTCTATGTGAGGACATGCAACAGTTTCTCCTTTGATTGAGGGATTTAACCATCAGTTAAAGGATGAGGATGAGTTGTAATTATGAGTTGTAATTAGTTGGCTCAGTTAACTGAGTCAAGTCCAGTTAGATTAATTTAATAAGTTGTTAAATTAATGAGATTCAGTTTGTTAATGCTTGCATGCATGTAACAACTGGTATTTTCAGATAACTGAAGATTCACTCATGGATAACTCATGCATGTCAGTTCAAACAAAGACCCAGTTGGGATCAGATGGAAGGATAGTGTACTATCAGTTGCTAGGATATTCCTTGTGAATATTCCTTGCATGCAGAAGGAATATTATTCCTTATGGATTGCGTAGTTGGACCTGAGGTTACAGCAGGTATGATGTGGCCAATTCACACATGTTATGACATTGGACCCCAATCAAAACTGCACAAGGAAATAGGATCTTGGAGGACTTGTGTAGCCTATATATTCAGGCCTAGGTAGTCCATGAGCTACATCATCATAGTACAGAGAGAGCAGGATAGCTTTTGAGTTGATTCTTTTTGTATGTTGTTGAGGATTTCCACTTGATTGATAATACAGAGATGGGGTTTTAGGCTGGTGCTTTCCCCAAGTTATATCTTCTATGTTATGGTTGATTACTTCTCATTCTCAGTTATATCTATTCATGCTTGATGTTGCTCATGTTCAATTAAGCTTCCGCAAAGTTTATGGTAGATGTAGATCTAGTATTATTCTTTAGTACATTGCATATATTAGTTTGATCTGCAAGTGAAATTTCTACATGATATCAGTGAGCTAGCTGATTTGAAGAGAAAATTATACATGGTATCAAAGCACAGGTGATCAAGGAAGAACAGTATACAAGAAGGGAGAAGTTGAAGTTTGTGGTTTCTGAATATTGAATTGAGTTCTTATCACATCTATTTCACCGATGGCGTTCTATGGTTTGAGACTCAAATATGCCCTTGATGGTAGTTCAAATTATATAACTTGGAAGGATCGCATGGAGACAGTATTAAAAGATAACAGTCTAAAGGAATTCATTGATCAAGAAGTCCAGAAGCCGACTGATGCTACTCAACTGGCGGAATGGAAAAAGTGTATGGCTAGAGCAAGGAGAATCCTTCTGGAAGGAGTTCGAGATCACATTGTCTCGAACCTCCATGGGAAGGAGACTCTGTTTTCATTATGGAAAAAATTGAAAGATCTTTATCAGAATAGTAGTGATCAGAGGAAGCTGGCACTGAAGGACAAACTTCGAAAGATCAAGAGTGAAAAGGATGACACGATCTCTATGTATCTGAACAAGCTCACCTCATGCAGGGATGAGATTGGAAGTGTAGGGATCGTGACAGCTGATGATGACATGGTGAGTCTTGCACTCCTAGGTCTTCCTAAGAGCTGGCATAGCTACCAGGACTCGGTTAATGGAAGAGAGAAATTGTTAGATTGGGAATGACTTTGGTCAGATTTGATGCAGGAGGAGATAAGAAGAAGCACCAGAGATGGTTCTTCATCCATGGACAATGAAGAAAGTTGTGCCTTAGCGAGTAAGGCGAAGAAGGGGAAGGAGAAGGTTTCTCTTTCCGAGTCCAGTTCTTCCCATGGTGGGAAGAAGGTTGACAAATCGAAAATGCGATGCTTTTGTTGTCATGAGGTGGGCCATTTTGCTACAAATTTTCCACAGAGGAAATCCAAGAAGGGATCCGGGGAAGGATATTAAGGTGAGGCATTTTCTTCACAGTTCGAGTTGGATTTCACACTCTTCGCATGCATGGTTTCATCCATGGTGGGAATTGGTTGGTTTCTTGAACATGGAGCTTCTTTCCACATGACCGGTGACAAGAGTTTGTTCAGTACTTTGGAGGAAAAATATCTCTAGATACTCATAGCGATGGGTAATGATGAAAAGTATAGTGTCTTAGGTGTAGGCATGGTTATTT
The DNA here is from genome assembly GCA_031772625.1 of Pinus tabuliformis. Taxonomy (NCBI): domain Eukaryota; kingdom Viridiplantae; phylum Streptophyta; class Pinopsida; order Pinales; family Pinaceae; genus Pinus; species Pinus tabuliformis. Next base: position 1,133,485,682 of record CM062807.1, read on the forward strand.
TTCAGATGGAGCATGGAGCTCACCTTACCTTGACCGATGTCAAGTATGTACCAGGACTGAAGAGAAACTTGGTGTCGATCGCGATGCTAGAAGAAAAAGGCTATGATGTAGTCTTCCATAAGGGAAAAGTTTTCCTTAGACACATCATCACTAGACAGGTGAAGCAGATCGGTTCACGGGTCAAGAACCTGTATGCTCTTAAGGTTCAAGATGCATGCAAAGCCTTGAGCAGCAAGGCAACTGAAGGAGACTTGGTGATTGAGAGGGAGAGTATATTACCTCTCAACATGCAATGCCAGAAAAAGTCTCAGACAATTGTGGAGGAGCCACGATTGGTGAAGCAACTTCAAGAGGTTGTGGAGCAGCCACAACTAAAGAAGCTAAGAGGAGATTGAGTAGAGGCATATACTCATGCAGAGACCTCCAATAGGGGGAAACTTCGATCCAGGTGGGCAGAGGGATCAAATTTAACCATACATCCAGGTAGGAGGTGGGGCGATGTGGAGTGATCGTCCCAGGGAGGAGGGGCAGGATGCTTGAGGTACCCAACCTCTTTGATTCGACTTTGCTACAAGAGCCCCAATGAGGAGTAGCAGAACTGATTGATTGGGTAGAGACAGATGTAAATGGAGCGGTAGAGAGAGCTACAGTTCAGGAATCCCAGGACAGCGCAGAGCTAACAAGCTGCAGCAATGCGAGAGGCACAAGTGTGTTGCACCAGTGCAGGGTAGCACAGAGAGGTGCGCAATGGTGCGAGATGCATGGAGATGTTGCAGTAGCGCAAAGGTCAGAGAGGAAGCACTTGTCAGCAACATGTAGAGCTTCAGCATCAGAGTATGTTTCTAGCCCAATAGAGAGGTCAGTTGGGAGTTTTTCTTGTTCCGAGAGTTGCTGGAGCAACCACACTTGGTAGAAGTGTTGCATGCAGAACATTCTGAAGGTACAGGATCAGGTTCGTGTTGAAGCCTTTCTTGTTGAGAGGGAGTGTTGAAAAATGGCAACAAGAAATGCTAAAAATAGAAGTGCTAAAAATAAAATTTTGGGTACCAGTGCTGGATTGGCCAATAGGGAATGAAAAATGGAAGTGCTAAAAATAGAAGTTCTATCTTTAGCAGTTCAGTGTGGATTCCTATTTTTAGTCAGTCCCTGGACTAGAAATAGGAAGTAAAATTCGAATTTGATATTAGCATCAATTTGTTAATTAATTAATTAATTCAATTTGAGTTAATTAGTTAAGGAATTATGAACTTGAAGTCTATGTGAGGACATGCAACAGTTTCTCCTTTGATTGAGGGATTTAACCATCAGTTAAAGGATGAGGATGAGTTGTACTTATGAGTTGTAATTAGTTGGCTCAGTTAACTGCGTCAAGTCCAGTTAGATTAATTTAACAAGTTGTTAAATTAATGAGATTCAGTATGTTAATGCTTGCATGCATGTAACAACTGGTATTTTTAGATCACTGAAGATTCACTCATGGATAACTCATGCATGTCAGTTCAGACAGAGACCTAGTTGAGACTACATGGAGAGACAGTGTACTATCAGTTGCTAGGAAATTCCTTGTGAATATTCTGTGCATGAAGAAGGAATATTATTCCTTATGGATTGTGTAGTTGGACCTCAGGTTACAGCAGGTATGATGTGGCCAATTCACACATGTTATGACATTGGACCCCAATCAAAATGGCACAAGGGAATAGGATCTTGGAGGACTTGTGTAGCCTATATGTTCAGGCCTAGGTAGTCCATGAGCTACATCATCATAGTACAGAGAGAGGAGGATAGATTTTGAGCTGATTCTTTTTGTATGTTGTTGAGGATTTCCACTTGATTAATAATATAGAGATGGGGTTTTAGGCTGGTGCTTTCCCCAAGTTATATCTTCTGTGTTATGATTGATTACTTCTCATTCTCAATTATATCTATTCATGCTTGATGTTGCTCATGTTCAAGTAAGCTTCCGCAAAGTTTATGGTAGATGTAGATCTAGTATATGCTTTAGTACATTGCATATATCAATTTGATCTGCATGTGAAATTTCTACATGATATCAGTGAGCTAGCTGATTTGTAGAGAAAATTCTACATGGTATCAGAGCACGGGTGATCAAGGAAGAACAGTATACAAGAATCGAGAAGTTGAAGTTTGTGGTTTCTGAATATTGAATTGAGTTCTTATCACATCTATTTCATCGATGACGTTCTATAGTTTGAGACTCAAATATGCCCTTGATGTCAGTTTGAATTATATAGCATGGAGGGATCGCATGGAGGCAGTGTTAGAAGATAACGGTCTAAAGGACTTCATTGATCAAGAAGTCCAGAAGCTGACTGATGCTACTCAACTAGCGGAATGGAAAAAGTGTGTGGCTAGAGCAAGGAGAATCCTTATAGAAGGAGTTCGAGATCACATTGTCTCGAGCCTCCATGGGAAGGAGACTCCATTTTCGATGTGGAAAACATTGAAAGATATTTATTAGAATAATAGTGATCAGAGGAAGTTGGCACTAAAGGACAAACTTCGAAAGATCAAGAGTGAAAAGGATGAAACGATCTCTATGTATCTGAACAAGCTCACCTCATGTAGGTATGAGCTTGGAAGTGTAGGGATCGTGACAGCTGATGATGACATGGTGAGTCTTTCACTCCCCGGTCTTCCTAAGAGTTGGCATAGCTACCAGGACTCGGTTAATGGAAGAGAGAAACTATTAGATTGGGAACAACGTTGGTCGGATTTGATGCAGGAGGAAATAAGAAGATGCACCAGAGATGGTTCTTCATCCATGGACAATGAAGAAAAATGTGCCTTAGCGAGTAAGGCGAAGAAGGGGAATGAGAAGGTTTCTCTTTCCAAGTCTAGTTCTTCCCATGGTGGGAAGAAGTTTGACAAATTGAAAGTGTGATGCTTTCATTGTCATGAGGTGGGCCATTTTGCTACAAATTTTCCACAGAGGAAATCCAAGGGATCCGGGGAAGGATCTGAAGGTGAGGCACTTTCTTCACAGTTCGAGTTGGATTTCACACTCTTCGCATGCATGGTTTCATCTATGGTAGGAAGTGGTTGGTTTCTTGACAGTGGAGCTTCTTTCCACATGATCGGCGACAAGAGTTTCTCTTCGCATGCATGGTTATTTTTTAGAGGAAGCATGGAGCTCGCCTTACCTTGATCGATGTCAAGTATGTACTAGGACTGAAGAGAAACTTGGTGTCGATTGCGATGCTGGAAGACAGAGGCTATGATGTAGTCTTCCATAAGGGAAAGGTTTTCCTTAAACACATCATCACTAGACAGGTGAAGCAGATTAGTTCACGGGTCAAGAACCTGTATGCTCTTGAGGTTCAAGATGCATGCAAAGCTTTTAGTAGCAAGGCAACTGATGGAGACTTGGTGGTTGAAAGGGAGAGTATATTACCTCTCAACATGCAGTTCCAGAAGAAGTCTCAGATAATTGTGGAGGAGCCACGATTGGTGAAGCAGCTTCAAGAGGTTGTGGAGTAGCCACAACTAGAGAAGCTAAGAGGAGATCAAGTAGAGACATATACTCATTCAGAGACCTCTAGTAGGGGGAAGCTTCGAGCCAAGTGGGCAGAGGGATCACATGTAGCCATACCTCCAGGTAGGAGGCAAGGCGATGTGGAGTGATCATCCCAAGGAGGAGGGGCAGGATCCTTAAGGTACCCAACCTCTTTGATTCAACTTTTCTATAGGAGCCCCGATGAGGAGTAGCAGAACTGATTGATTGAGTAGAGACAGATGCATATGGAGCGGCAGAGAGAGCTACAATGCAGGGAATCCCAAGACAATGAAGAGCTAGCAGGCTGCAGCAATGTGATAGGCACAAATGTGTTGCACCAGTGCAGGGTAGCACAAAGAGGTGTGCAACGGTGCGAGATTCATGGTGATGTTGCAGTAGTGCAGAGGTCAGAGAGGAAGCACTTGTCAGCAACAGGTAGAGCTTCAGCATCAGAGTATGTTTCTAGCCCAACAGAGAGGTCAATTGGGAGGTTTTTTTTGTTCCGAGAGTTGCTGGAGCAACCACACTTGGTAGAAGTGTTGCATGCAGAACATCCCAAAGGTACAGGATCAGGTTCATGTTGAAGCCTTTCTTGTTGAGAGGGAATGTTGAAAAATGGCAACAAGAAATGCTAAAAATAGAAGTTCTAAAAATAGCAGTTTGGGTACCAGTGCTAGATTGGCCAATAGGGAATGAAAAATGGAAGTGCTAAAAATAGGAGTTCTATCTTTAGCAGTTCAGTGTGGATTCCTATTTTTAGTCAGTGCCTGGACTAGAAATAGGAAGTAAAATTCGAATTTGATATTAATAGCAGTTTGTAAATTAATTAATTAATTCAGTTTGAGTTAATTAGTTAAGGAATTATGAACTTGAAGTCTATGTGAGTACATGCAACAATTTCTCCTTTGACTGAGGGATTTAACCATCAGTTAAAGGATGAGGATTCGTTGTAATTAGTTGGCTTAGTTAACTGAGTCAAGTCCAGTTAGATTAATTTAACAAGTTGTTAAATTAATGAGATTCAGTTTGTTAATGCTTGCATGCATGTAACAACTGGTATTTTCAAATAACTGAAGATTCACTCATGGATAACTCATGCATGTCAGTTCAGACAGAGACCTAGTTGAGATTAGATGGAGGGACAGTGTACTATCAGTTGCTAGGATATTCCTTGTGAATATTCCTTGCATGCAGAAGGAATATTATTCCTTATGGATTGCATAGTTGGACCTGAGGTTACAGCAGGTATGATGTGGCCAATTCACACATGTTATGACATTGGACCCCAATCAAAACTACGCAAGGAAATAGGAGCTTGGAGGACTTGTGTAACCTATATATTCAGGCCTAAGTAGTCCATGAGCTACATCATCAGAGTGCAAAGAGAGCAGGATAGCTTTTGAGCTAATTCCTTTTGTATGTTGTTGAGAATTTCCAATTGATTGATAATACAGAGATGGGGTTTTAGGCTGGTGTTTTCCCCAGGTTATATCTTCTATGTTATGATTGATTACTTCTCATTCTCAGTTATATATGTTCATGCTTGATGTTTCTCATGTTCAATTAAGCTTCGACAAAGTTTATGGTAGATGTCGATCTAGTATTATGCTTTAGTACATTGCATATATCAGTTTGATCTGTAGGTGAAATTTCTACATGATATCAGTGAGCTAGCTGATTTGTAGAGAAAATTCTACATTTTTTATGAGTACCTATGTAATAAAAGCAATTTGTTTTGGCTCAAAGTTTCCTGTCATGGGATGGAAGTGGATTGTCCAAGATCCACTTCCCATTCATATATACCATAAAGACATGTGGGAATCTTATTTTCAACCACATTTTTACAAAATTTGTCATGGAGTCATGCTCCCTATCCACAAACAGATTTACAACTGAAATGCCCCAAGATTTTCCAAGGAAACTCAAGTAGATATCCTCCCAGTGGCCAAATGGTTTGGAGAGGAAACATTCACATATATCAGGGTATTTGGTAGCATTACCCCGCCACATGTCCTCCCATACTATGTTCCGGACAAATTGATGGCTAGAAAGATAGCCTATCAAACAGCTAATGAGGGTGGGTTGAGCAAAGCATTGAAGGAAGCAAAAAAGGCCATTTTGAATGCATTCCCTTTGCAGTGTGGAGCATTTGCACTACATGATTTGGGGCATGCATTTAAAGAAGCAGAGATCATTTTATCTCTACAATTACCTAAATTCCCAGGTAGACAATATGACCCATTTGGCACTACCAAATACTTCACTACCATGATAAAAGTGAAGGTATTCAATCACGAGGAAGATCCACTTGATGACATCTTCCTATAGAAATAGACATTCACAGAAGTGAAGCACATGTCATCACTACTTTTTGACCAAGAAGAGCTTGAGGCCTTTCATCAATACAGAGAAAGGAGATTGTTAAAGGTCCCATTGGACTAATTGCAGATTGAACAAATAAGGGAGCTGACTCCCAGCGTAATCCTAGAAGGAAGCTCCAAAGGAAACTCTAGAGATGACTCCCAAGAAGAATCCCAAGAGAAATCTACCAGGGAGTCAAAGAACTCAGAACAACAATCACAGAATGGGAGAAGAAAATTAAGGAGTCAGAAAGAGATACAAACCAGTCTAAAGAAAAGACAGTTGAGCAAACTTCAGCGAAAAAACAGGTTGAAATTCATTCCAACTCCACCCAGCCAATCAAACCCCTGGTGATTGATTTAGACAAAGAATTGGAGCACTTTAATAAAAAGCTCCATGCAGAGAAACAAACTTCAGAGCTACAGACTCCATAGCACAAAACAACTCAAGAAATTACAATAGAGAAAATTGTAAATACTCAAGAGGTAGAGAACATTCCTGTCACTACTACCTCTGAAATTGTTTTTAGGATTGAGGAGAATCCTCCTTTAGATATATTCTATAGTCCTACCCAGAAATCCATTGTTAAAAGACAAAGGAAGAAAAGAAAGTTGGATGCTACAGCTGCTACTACTCCTGATAATGAATTGATGGATATTGTCTGGAAAGACTCACCCATCGACCAATCCATCAACCTTACTAGACTGTCACAGTTTGCAGGAGCCTATGCTATGACGACTATCAATAAAAAAACAGAGGTGCAAATGTTGCTAAAGGAAAGGGAAAATAAAATCTTGCTGTTAGAACAACAGCTACAGCAAGAAAAATCTAACCAGCAAGCAGAATCACAGTTAGCTAAGCTCCAGCAAGAATTCGAGCAGATGCAAATAAAACATCAAGCCAGCTTAGCAGAGAAGGAAGCACAAATACAAGGAATAATTGATCTGCATAAAGATGATCCAAAAATTGATCAGTTTATTACTGAAGCGCTTAGCCTTAACTCCCAGCTAATGCACCAAAAGGAACTATTATGCCAAAAGATCTCGCAATGGAATTCCTATTGCGAGACAAGTGACAAATTGACAAGTCAAGTCATTGAGATGAGACTCGAATATGATGAAATCTTCAAGAGAGTTTCCAACTTCATTACCTGGCAGAATTCAGAAGATGGGAGAAATATTGACTTACCTAAACTTGAGGAATCACACAAGGAAATTTTATTTGCATACTGGGATGTTAGGCTTAGACAGGTAGAAAAGGCAATAGTAGATGCAGCATCAGCAAAAAACAGTGTTATCGAGAACATCAATGAAAATTTGCATAGCGCCAACCTGGGAGTAGAGTCCATTCCAGGTTTTCTTCCAAATTTCAAACAACTTTCACAACAGTGGAGGCATGCAACGGAGGAAAAAGGAGAAGCAATTAGGCAAACAACCAGGTTAAACTAGGAAGCATACTGGCGACATTTAGTGAAGCCTCACAGCCAGTGGATGACCCTGCAATGCCTAACCACTTCTATGGAGAAAATGGTGCCAACACTGACTGACGCCATGTTCACTGGGCAGTTGAAATTTGAAATTGGCCGACCATCACAACTGAAGATCATGGTGGACATATGTGATCTTAAGGATCAAACGCAAAGGAGTTAGTCACCATGATCATTTCTATTTTTTTTTTATTTTGCATAATTTGAGGAAGGTCATTTAAACCTCCTCAACTATTTTTGTAATAATCTATTTTTAGTTTTGTAGTTTAGTATTTAAACCCCTCTCATGCATTTAGAGAGGGGTCCAGAAATTTTATCAGAAACAATCTTCAAAACATGCACTTCTGTCCCTTTGAGGAAGTTCTGGTGAAATGAATGGAACAAGATTTATTTTTATCTTATCTAGCATCTTCTACTAAAATTGCACTTTTGTACTCTTAGATGGTGTTCGATTGATTGGAAATAGATCAATATTGTTGAATCACATGAGCAGGGCTTATTACAAATTGTACTTTTATCTTGTAATTTTTTTTATTTATATATTAAGCAATAACTTCTCTTCAAGTTGTTTATGTATGAAAGTTTGAATCTTGGTTGTCATTTATTGCACTTTTGTATGGTGATGGCCTAAATTTTATGCTGAATTACATGAATAATTTCTTATGTGATATATCTTTCACAATCATTTCGGCTAACTATTTATCCGAAACGATTATTGTTAAAACAATTTCATTTCTTATTGCAGTTGAATAATCGTTATTACCAATTTCTTTCGGACATTATTGTTGATCGCATACTTCAAATTTATTCACGGGTATAGTAATAGCTAGACATTGTTTAAATTATGATATATACATGTGATTATTAGCTTATTAGATTAATTTTAGCTTAAACATTACTCCAAATATCACATATCACCCCATCAGAACTATCATAAATTAGATTGGGAAATTGGTCCCATTATCCCCAATTGGAGCCACTACACCAAATGGAAAAGGAATTGCCAACCAAGGGCTAGATGAGTGGTTTTCCCCCATTTTGTAAGCAACGATTTTTGAGGCTTCAACATGGTGTTGCCCGTAGCCTTCCACAACCTACAAGGTTGACACCATAACAATTGGAAAAAATAAAAAGGGCTTTGTTATAATTGTGATAGCAGATACACTAAAGGTTATAAGTGTGCTGAGAAGAAATTATTTTACATAGGCTGTGAAGAGAAAGAAGAAAAGGAACAAGAAGCATCAAAAGAAGAGGATACACACCAAGGACAAAGCCGATTAAATGAATCTGACGATATCCTGTAATGCATTGGTTGGAATAACCACTCCTCAAACTCTCAAGATAGAAGGAAATATCAAGAAGAAGAAGGTAATAATGTTGATTGATTCAAGTAGTACCCATAATTTTATTCATTGTAAGATAGCGAAGGAATTGAATTGCTTCCTATATCCAACACCAGAGTGTCAAGTGATGGTTGCAAATGCAAGAACCATAAATTTCTCTAGAAAGTGTCATAATATCAAGCTATCCATGGAAGAATATGTGTTGAATAGCCCAATGCTTTCCATTCCAATGGGTAGTGCTGATGTTCTTCTAGGAGTCCAATGGCTACAATCTTTGGGTACGATAGCTTTTAATTTTCAATATTTTTTGTTAAAAAAAAATCAGAAGAAAAGGAAGTTGAATTAAGGGGTATCGCAGGGAAACCAGGAAAGATAATCAGCTTTAATGGCATGAAAAAGCTTCTAAAGAAAGAACAACATGGTGTAATTGCACAATTATGTCGCTAGAGGTTCCCACGTCGAAATCATCTATTTCTCCAAATCTCCAAAAAAATCTTGGACAATCATTCCAAGGTATTTGAGACTTCCAAAGGGTTCCCACTTATTCATGATCATGATCATGCTATTCATTTGATTCCATCAAGTGTTCCTCCAAACATCAGGCCTTATAGATATCCCTATGCCCAAAAGAGTGAAATTAAACGTATCGTTGTATAAATGCTAGAGGCTGGTATAATTCAACCTAGTCAAAGTTCTTTCTTTGCTCCAACAGTATTGGTTCACAAGAAGGATGGATCATGGCGCATGTGTCCAAAATATAGAGAGCTCAACAAGCTCACTATTAAAGATAAATTTCCCATTCCTGTCATTGCTAAATTGCATGGAGCAATTTACTTCATCAAGTTGGATCCTCATTCAGGATATCGTCAAATCAGAATGAAGACTAAAGACATTCTGAAAACAACATTTAGAACTCATGAGGGTCATTATGAATTTTTGGTCATGCATTTTGGCCTTACCAATGCACCTTCTACATTTCAAGGTTTGATGAGTTCCATTTTCAAACCCTTCCTAAGAAAATTTGTGTTAGTATTTTTTGATGATATACCAATCTACAACAAATCTTGGAAGGATCATGTTCAACATGTTGATAGAGAGCTCAGACTATTTGAGGTGAAACAATTATATGAAAAAACCTCCAAATGTTTATTTGGCGTACAAGAGGTGGAATATTTGGGTCATATTGTATCACATGAAGGTGTTAAGGTAGACCATAGAAAAATTAAAGCCATTAAGGAATGGAAAATCCCCACATCCATAAAGCATCTGCAAGGATTTCTCAGGTTGACAGGGTATTATCACAAGTTTGTTAAGAATTATGGGAGAATAGCAGCACCTCTAACAACGTTACTGAAGAAAGATGCAATTTCTTGGACTCCATAAGAAACAAAAACCTTTGAACATCTTAAAGAGGCAATGTGCCAAGCACTGAACTTAGCTACGCCAGACTTGACAAAAACCTTTATTATGGAATGTGATGCCTCAAGAAATGGAATTGGTGTTGTTTTAATGCAAGAAGAAAGACCCATTACTTTTGAAAGTCATCCAATCAAAGGAAGGAATTTACACAAAGCTATTTATGAGAATGAAATGTTGGCAATACTACATGCACTTAAGAAATGGTGACCTTACCTAATGGGAAGACACTTCAAGGTAAAAACGTATCATAATAATCTTAAATATTTTTAGAACAAATATTATCTTCAGAAGAGCAGCAAAAATGGGTCATAAAGATGTTGGGTTATGACTTTGAAATTATCTACAAAAAAGGGAAGAAAAATGTTGTTGCAAATGCACTCTCAAGAAAGGATTAGGATGTGGAAACATTTCTTTGCACCATTTATATTATCCAACAAGATTGGATAAACGAAGCAAGGTATGAATGGAAGAATGACGAAGAAGTGTGGGCAACTCATTCAAAAGTTACAAAAATACCCCAGTACATATGGTATATTTAGGTGGAAAAATGATTTGTTATGGTACAAAGATCGTGTATACCTTTGTAAGAATTCCCAATTCAAACAAAATATTCTTATGGAATTGCATAGCTCTCCCTTAGGAGGACACTTCAGATTTTTAAAAACTTACCAGAAGGTTAAGAAGGAATTTTTTTGGGATGGCCTTAAATCTGATATTCAAAATTTTGTGGCGAAATGTTTGGTTTGGCAACAAAATATAGTTGAAACAATTAAGATCCCGTGTCTATTAAAGATTTTATCCATTCCAAGTCAACATTCGGAGGAGGTTTCGATGGATTTTATCACAAGTTTACCCAAATCTGAAGGAAAGAGTGTCATCATGGTGGTAGTTGATAGACTTACCAAGTATGCACACTTTTGTGCATTATCTCATCCCTTTAAATCCAGTACAATTGCTACTGCATTTATGGAAACAATTCAAAAGCTACATGGAAACCCAAAGATTATTGTAAGCGACAGAAATCCCATTTTCACTAGAATTTTTGGATAAAATTATTTTCTTGTCTGGGTACTTAGTTAGCTCATAGCTCATCTTATCATCCTCAATCTGATGGGAAAACTGAGATAGTGAACAAATGTTTGGAAGGATATCTTCGTTGCTTTGTATCTGATAAACAAACACAATGGGTCAAATGGTTGCCTTTGGTTGAATGGTGGTATAAGACTTCCTTCTGTACTGCAGCAAAAATGCCCCCATTTATGGCACTTTATGGATACCATCCACCGTCCATCACATAATATTTAAGATAAAATTCTAAGGTTGAAGCTGTGGAAGATGACATCGAGCATCAATAACAAGTTCTCCAACTCTTAAAGGATAACCCCACTTTGGCACAGAATAGAATGAAACAACAAGAAAATCAACATTGCAACGAAAGAAGTTTTGATGTAGGTGACTGGGAATTCTACAACTACAACCATACAAACAAATGTCCCTCAAGCAAGCTAAGAAGGATAATAAATTATCACCAAAGTATTATGGTCCATACAAGGTGTTGCTTATTGGTACTATGGCATACAAATTGGAGCTTCCTACAGCTCCCTGAGTGCACCCAGTTTTCCATGTTTCATGCTTAAAGAAGGTTATAGGTGAAAAGCTCTCAGTTCAAACAATATTACCAAAACTTGACGAGGAAGGAAAAATCATATTGGAACCTGAAGCAGTCACAAAAGCAAGAACTCAACAGCTACGAAATCGATCAATTTCGGAGTATCTCACCAAGTGGAAGAACTTAGCTGCTAAAGATTCCACATGGGAGGATGAGAATTTTATACAGAAGCATCCAAAACTACTCAAGCGTTGAGGACAACACTTTTCAAAAGGAGAGGGGCATGTTAGGTCCCTATAATACTAGTGTATTCCCTTATTATTATTGTCATTGTAGCCCCTTATTGTTATTGTTGTGCCCATGTTGTCCCCATATTGTTATCATTGTGCCCCATACAAGCCCACTATAGTTATTGTTGTTCCCTTACATTATTATTGTTATGTCGTCTTTGACTATATTGTGACCCCTTAGACTCCTATATATAGAAAAGAGATCTTGTTAGTTGTATCATCCAAGAATTGTTCATTTGTGTAATGTAAAGGAGGTTGCCCCCTCGAAGAGGCTGATTTTGAAGTCGTTGTTCTATCTTTTCTTCTATTTTGTGAGCTAGTTACATAAGACATTAGGGTACTTTTGAGGTCTAAAATGACCGTCCTAAGGAAACTATAAAATAATAGTGGAAATAATAAAATAAGATTAGATTACATCATCAAATTTTAGAGGGAAAAAAAGAAAAAACTAGTTTTTCAACTCGTATTTTCAACTTATCTCCCTATGGGTTTACTCAAGTTTTGAGTGGAAAAACTTGTCGGATGCAGATTTTGATTCTTCATCCAATGAGTACCCATGTTGCATACTTTTGATGGACTCTACTACACGAAAAATGAGAAATACATGAAAAACATGATTACAATCATGTTTTTTCATGTATTTCTCATTTTTCATGTAGTAGGATCCATCGAAAGTATGCAACATGGGTACTCCTTGGATGAAGAATTAAATTTTGCATCCAACGAGTACTCTCACTCGAAATTTGAGTAAAACCTTAAGGATATAAGTTGAAAATATGAGTTGAAAAAGTATTTTTATTATTTTATTATTTTTTAATCTTTTCACATTTTTACTCCAAAAATGGTGAATCATCCCCCATCGTTTACATCATCATCTTGAATCCTATTGGTCCTTATAAAGTTTATTTTGGTTGTACATTTTTCTTAGGAGACCCATTTTAGAACTCAAAATTCCCCTAATGGCCATATCATAATCACAGAAGCATTTCATCTTTATACATATTAGATACCCAAACTTAATTACAAATAAGAGACATACTTTGCAACATCTTGCTAAATATTTTTGTCACACACCCTAGACTACTACAGAACACTTCTCATTCCATCTAGGGTTTCAATGCTTCTTCTAAAGGTATGACATACCTTCCTTCAACATATAGAGAACCCTAGAAACAATATACATAAATATAGATCTACAAAGCATCTAACAGCCTTTTCAAAATACATATGTTAGACTTGTCGTTAGGGATTCTTGTAAAACCTATATTTCATACAAAAGAATCAATCACAACTTAGTCATTAACCTTACCAGCTTCAACTAGGGTTAGTTCCAACCCCTAGATTTTCAATCAACCATCAATTAGTCACTAACATGACCAACTACCACTAAGGTTAATTGCAAACCCTAGATTTCTAATCAATCATTAATCTCAACCAAAAATTCAAATTTCACTAAGGTTTAACTCCAAAGCCTTGGAATTCCAATTTCACAGTCTCAACAATCTCAAATCATCATATTTCAGATATTTTACTTTGACTAAGGTTCAACTCCAAAACCCTAGAATTCTATTTTCACAATCTCAACAATCATTAAATACATAGATCTCAAATTGTCATATTACACACATTAGACAATGTTACTACTGGGATCTGACTCCCAAACCCTTGATTTTTATTTTCATCAATCATCTAAATAGATTCCAGATTGTTATATCACACATACTAGACAGTTTAACTTCACTAGGGCTTAGTTATAAAAACCCTAGATTTCCAAACATCATCATCCTAGAATCTCAAACAAGGACTTCCATTAAATCCTAAAATCCATGACCATCAATGACTAGGTCAACACACATATCTAGGAATTCAAAACATAAGCATATCATAAGTCCAACAACATTCATACAACTGACATAGACCAAGATAGGGTTTCAACCAAAAGGACATCTATGTATACACCTAGATTTCATCATCATGCAATTACATTTCATATCATGTGTTAGTCAAACCCATCTTCACGTCAATATCAAATAAGAGTTAGACACACAACAATCTTGATTGCACTAGGGTTTGATAAGGCAAACACACACATACCAAGGAAATCACTTCTAAGAGAATATAAGAGTTATCCTCACACATTCTAACAACCCTAATGGGCTAGGGTTTCAATATAGAAACGTAGAAAAACCAACAATCAACAAGACTTCAAAGGTTCAGGATTTTAGACCTCATCACTCAACCCACTCAACCCTACCAAGTTAGGATTTCCCGATCATACCAAAATCCCAAACATGACATCATCAATAAAGACTCCAAATAGATTTTCACAATCACCATAATTAAATTAGAGTTTCTAACATTCATATTAGCATACCCTTCAGTTAGGGTTTTTCATAACCTATCTATGGTTCTACACAATCATTTAAGAATATGAGAGAGTGTGGGTATATTTATCAAGAGATGAATCACCCAAACAAGAATCACTAATATTCAATACAGCTAGTCATAACAAAGTTAGTAATAGATCATCAAATGAATAACCCTTTCAATCAATGTATAAAAGCATACCTTTGTTTCTTGACTAGCCTTGTCTTGAGAGATCCTCCTTCTTGCAGAAGTTTTTTCCTAATAAAGACAATAGAGGGAGAAAGCTTATTAGTATTTAATATAATAAAAACTAAATAAGTACATGAGCCCAAAACTAAAAAGGCATGGGATACTTATCTTTGGGAGTTGTTGGGGGCTCCCTCCAATGCTTGAGGGATACCTACAAACTTATAACAATAATACAAAAATGTCTTTTCAAAAATATATTAAAACATATAAATTCTAAAACATATAAAATAAGATATATATAAAGCTACAAACAAAGGAATTAATAATGTAAGTCCCTAATTTCAGGTTCTTCGGGCTTGACTTTCTTTGAGTCCCCTTCTACAACAATGCTGGCTTGATCTCTTCCTCTCTTCTTATTCTTTGGATTGTTGGGACATTCACTTTTGAAGTGACATTTCTTACGACTTTGGTAGCACTCTATTTTGGACATGTCAACTTTCTTCCTCGGTCCCTTTGATCTCTTTCCTTTATGATGAGCAACATAATAATTTGATACTCCTTCAGGATTTTCAACATTGAGATCCTTAGTTCTTCTTGACTGCAGGTGGTCTATAATTATTCAAAGGTGGGAGCTACCTTCCAACTGTTGAGACCTACATCAAATGCACCCCAAGAGGGTGGAAATCCTAATAGAGCAGTGATCACCAGTTCTTTGTCCGGAACAATCTCATTGATGGCCAAGAGATCATAACTAAGTCTATCTATATTCACAAATAAGGTTGCCACAATATCTTCTTTAGTCATCTTTGTAGTGCTTAGCTTTGCTACTTGATCAATGTCCTTAATAGTGAACAACTTCGACAAGGCTTCATACATCTCCTGAGCATGATCAATGTTAACTATGAATGGGACAAGATTGTGCTTTATCCCTTCTACCATCAGAGTCATAGCCACGAATTCTAAATCCATGTATTTTGCTTTATCGACATCACTAGCTTCTTTTGTAGGTTTATTTACATTTCCTCTTACCAAGTCCAACACCTTATTCTTCTTCAGGATTAGGTCAAACCTCTTCTTCCAGGACTTGAAGTTAGATGCTCCTTCAAGTTTGTTCTCACCCTTGATTGAGTTAGACATATTCCTTGAATATGATAGACTCCTTCCCTGAGATAGTACCTATGAATGGATCAAGTGCTTGAGACTGCATATTTCTTTGTTCTTCACCAAAGTTCTAATACCATGTTAGAAAATGAAAAAGGAAGTAAAGATTTTCTAGTTCTTGATAAACTTGTGATGTTTCTTATTATTACGATTCTTTATATCTTATTTCTTTGGTTCATCAAGCAATTACCAAAAGCAGTAGCACATAAAACAATAGACACCAGATGTAGGCACATGCCAGGGAAAAACCCCCTTCGAGGGGAAAACCCAGTCAAGATAATTCTTCCTTTCAATAGTATTCTTTGAGACTCTTCACCCTAGACCTAGACCAGACCTTTCCTCGACACCAAGTCAGCCTCCCAAAATTTCAACCGCTTCTCAGAAAATTCAACTATGCAGCAACTTACAGCAATTGGAAACTTCTGACAACAGTGAAACTTGGAAGAGTTTGATCTCCCAATCTAGGACACGAAACAGAGAGAGAGAGACACTGAAATTTTGATTTTTCTTGTCTCCTTAGACTTCCCTAAACTCTCATTCACTTCGAATTCCCAACAACATACTTTGCACCTTTTCCCAGCTACAAGAGAACTTTGCACTTCTGCCTAACAACAAGAGATTTTCACACTTCTTACTAGCTACAAGAGAATTCAAACTTGTGAGAGAATGATTCTCCAAATGAATTCAAAGAGCTTCTTTTTATAGGCTTATTGTGGGGTCGAATAGGGTCTTTAGGCCGACTTGATCTTCTTCTCGACTGACATGGTGTGGAGGTTACATAATTCATATTTGACTCAATACTTAACCATTTTACATGATTCAAAAGCCCAAGAAGGGTCTCTTTAAATGTAAAATAACTCAATAGACTCAGAATAAATCCTCGAAGTCCTCAATGGAGACTTAAACTAAAACATGGTGACCCAAGCATGAAACCCGTGTTTAATTAAGTCACAATAATAATAATAATAAAATTCTTTATTCTTTTGACAAGTACATGACTCAAGTACATTATTGAAGACCGAACATAGTTACATTTTCTAACAGAGAGAGAGAGATAAATGGGGGAAGAGAGAGGGAGCTAGGAGAGAAAGGGAGAGAGGAAGGATGAGAGAGAGGAGGAGAGAGGGAGGGAAGGATAGAGAGATGGAGTTGGAGGGGGAGATAGGGAGGGAATAAGAAATACATAGAGAGTGAGAAGTGGAGAGAGAGAGGGAGTGACAAGGGAGAAATGGAGAGAGAGAGTGTATATTTAGGGGTGAGATAAAGAGACAGAAAAGGAGAGATAGAGACAAGGGGGAGAGAAGATACAAGGAGAAAGGGAGGGATATAGTAACACATTTGGAGAGAGCGCGAGAGAGTGATGGGGAAGAGAGAGTATTGGAGAGAGAGAGGGGGGAGAAGATAGAGGGAGGCGGGAGAGAGAGGAAGAGAGTGATGAGGGAATAGAGAGGATTGAAGGGGAGAGAGAGTGAGTGATGGGGGAAGAGAAAGGGAGAGAGAGAGAGAAGAGGAGAGAGGGAGGGAAAGAGAGATGGAGTTGGAGGGGGAGAGAGGGAGGGAAGAAGAAAGACACAGAGAGTGATAAGTGGAGAGAGAGGGGGTGTAACAAGGGAGAGATGGAGCTACAGTGTGTATGTTTGGGGGGTGAGATAATGAGGCAAAGAAGGTAGATGAAGAGAAGGACACTGATGCATATAGTAACAGAGTTGGACGGTGAAAAGGGAGAGTGAGAGAGAGGTGGGAGAGAAAGGAAGGAAGAGAGAGAGAGGATGTGAGAGAGTGGAGAGAGGTAGGGAAAAAGAGATGGAGATGGAGTGGGAGATAGAGGGAGGTAAGAAGAAAGACAAAGAGAGAGAAAGGTGGAGAGAGAGAGAGAGGGAGTGATAAGGAAGATGGAGAGAGAGGGAGAGAGGACAGCAGGAGAGAAGAGAGATAAAAGCAGGGGATAGGGAGAGAAGAGGGAGAGAGAGAGAGAGGACAGCAAGAGGGAAGCGAGATAGAGGCGGGGGATAGGGAGAGAAGGGGAAGAGAGAGAAAGAGGGGGGTAGGGGGGGGAGAGGAGGAGAGAGTGATAGACAGATAGATTAGAGGAAGAGGTTTTATGTTTACTCCACAAACCTTTATATTTACAAAACTCAAAAAATAGGTTTTATTTAGGTGAAGCCTATGGGCCAAATATCATGGCACAAATTATAAATAATACAATGGGTCAAAGATCATATTTATAAAAGAACTATGGTAAATAAATAAATATAAAAGAGGTATAAAGTATGGTAAATAAATAAAAATATATCAAATAGGATTAGAAATTAACATCTAATTATATACCAAGCCTCTGGGCCAAATACCATGGACCAAATTATTATTAATACCATGCAAAAATACATTATTAACCTTAATATTGATATTAAAAAAATATTATTATTATTACTATTATTATTATTATTATTTATATTTATTATTAAAGCTAATATTCATATTCATATATTATAATATTAATATTATTAAATTTAATAACTCCAGATTAATAAAAAATTAAATTTGTTATATTATAATATATATTAATATAGTGTGATATATATAGTAACTCTATATATATATGGGAGAGAAGAATAAAGACAAAGTGATAGAGGTGTAGAGGTAGGGGGAGTGACAGGGGAGAGATGGAGATAAACTGAAGGAAACGGGAGAGGATGAATGAAGAGAGTGAGAGGGAGGAGTGAGAGAGGATGAATGAAGAGAGTGAGAAGGAGGAGTGAGAGAGGATGAATGAAGAGAGTGAGAGGGAGGAGTGAGAGAGTTAGAGAAGGGTAAGAGAGGGAGAAGGAGACATAAAGATGGAGGTGGGAGAGGGAGAAGGTGAAAGGGGGCGAGAAAGTTAGAAGATTGGAGGGCAGAGAGAGAGAGAGGGAGGTAGGAGAGAAAGGGAGAGAGAGGAAGGATGAGAGAGAGGGCTTGAAATAGAGGAAGAGATAGGGAGGGATAGAGAGATGGAGTTGGATGGGGGGAGGAAGGGAAGAAGAAAGACATAGAGAGTGAGAAGTAGAGAGAGAGAGGGAGTCACAAGGGAGAGATGGAGATAGTGTGTATGTTTAGGGATGAGATAAAGAGACAGAGAAGGGGAGATGGAGACAAGAGGGAGAGGAGAGAGAAAGAGAAAGGGAGGGATATAGTAACATAGTTGGAGAGATAGATAGAGAGAAAGGGAGAGAGAAAGGGAGAGAAAGGGAGAGAGAGGAAGCACAAGAGACAGGACTTAGGAGAGAAGAGAGTGGTGGGGGAAGAGAGATGATTAGAGGTGGGGAGAGAGAGAGGGGGAGAGAGAGAGAGAGAGAGAGAGGCAGGGGAGAAAGGGAGAGAGAGGAAGGACGAGAAAGAGGACTTGAGAGAGAAGAATACATTGATGGGGAAGAGAGAGTATTGGAGGAGAGAGGGAGAGAGAGAGATAGATGGAGTTTGAGGGGGAGAGAGGGAGGGAAGAAGAAAGACACATAGTGAGAAGTGGAGAGAGAGAGAGTGACAATGGAGAGATGGAGAGAGTGTGTATATGTTTGGGGGTGAGATAATGAGACAGAGGGGATATGGAGAGAAGGGGGGAGATAAGGAGAGAGAGGCATATAGTAACAAAGTTGGAGGGTGAAGAGAGAGAGAGAGAGAGGTGGGAGAGAAAGAGAGAGAGAGGAATGAAGAAAGAGAGGATGTGAGAGAGTGGTTGGAGGGAGACATAGATATAGATGGAGGGAAGAAGATTTCTTGCATTATATGCATTGATTTCCTATTTGATTGTTTGCACTAGAGGAATTGATTTTAGTGTAGATATTGATTTCTAATGATATTCGATTACTTTTACTAGATGGATTAATTTAAGTATAGATGATTTATAACTCTATTTGATTGTTTGTGCTAAATGCATTGATTTCAGTGTAGCTAATGATTTCTAACCCTATTTTATTATTTTCACTAGATGCATTAATTTCAATGTAGATGTTGAATTCTAATTATATTTGAATGTGTGCACTAGATGCATTGATTTCAATGTAGATGATTTTTAATCTTATTTGATCGATTGCACTAAATGCAATGATTTTAGTGTAGATGGTGATTTCCAATCCTATTTGATTGCTTGCACTAGATGCATTGATTTCAGTGTAGATGTTGGTTTCTAATCCTATTTGCTTACTTGCACTAGATGCATTTATTTAAGTGTACATGTTGATTTCTAAACCTATTTGATTACTTGCATTGATTTCAGTG
Organism: Pinus tabuliformis; assembly: GCA_031772625.1. Classification (NCBI taxonomy): domain Eukaryota; kingdom Viridiplantae; phylum Streptophyta; class Pinopsida; order Pinales; family Pinaceae; genus Pinus; species Pinus tabuliformis. The sequence goes on from CM062807.1 coordinate 1,133,505,678, forward strand.
TAGATGTTATTTTCTAATCTTATTTGATTGCATGCATTAGATGCATTGATTTCAGTGCAGATTTTGATTTCTGATTTAATGTAATTAGATGTATGATGGTACAATAATTTTAAAGTGATTGGACTAATAGAGGGCATTGATTCTCGTGTAAGCACAAAAAAAGTATTGACAATGTACAATGATTTTTGTGTTATATTAATTCAACCTATTAATATTGGAGAGCAAGAGACACAAGGTATGATGCTTACTACAATAGCTCAAGCTAAAGATTTAAATAGTTTACGATTTCAATTATCATTTTCATATAATCGATATGAAAAATGATAAAACTAACAAGGGTGACAATAAAAATAGTACAAGAATATAGTTTGAGATTGATCACAATGAAGACTATTTGTAATTGACTACATTCTTATTATTCACATTTTATATCATTCAACACTATTACATTGACACTTTGCATTCAAAATTTTTATTTCATCATTAAAGTTAATAAAAATATCTAGCATCTCAACAAACTGTGGTAACTAAGAAAAATTAAAATTAAAATGACTAGATAAATCTCAAACATATTTACATATTTAAAATGATTATATTAATATTAGATGTATTTACATATTATTGATAAAATTAATCATATGTTCGATAGATTTTCCTTGGTTGCACACAACTGAAACTAGCTTAGATCCATCTTAACTTCAGATCTATCAAGCGCCGAGAGGGATCAAATCTCTCAAGGTGCAAACATTTCCTCAAGTTTTGCATTCAAAAAAGAGGTTTGCACCTCGAGAGATTTGATCCCTCTCGGCGTTGGATAGATCCGAATTTAAGATGGATCTACACTAGTTTATCCAATTCTTAGTATTAATAATTTTGAATTTAACAATAATATTTTACAGTGTGTAGAAACAATTTTATTTTTATTTTAATGAAAGTGAATTTATAAATTTGGCAAGTTCCAAATATGTAAATTCTTGATAAAATTTTGTTGTGTCATGTTTATATATATATGGTTGACACAACTACAAAGCGCACACAGCGAAAGCGAGAATGTAGAAATGTGGAAATAAACAAGAACCGTCGCTGATACTTTAATCACAGAGAGGGAAGAGACTCCTCTACTGCACAGTCTAGCATCACGAATCTATTTTTGAATATATTTGAATACGAATGCTAACAAGAGTATTAGTTCATAATAAATGCCAGGTCTGCTTAAGCGCTCCAATATCTGACAATTCTTCTAAACCATATCCTCGTGCTGAAACACAAACTCTGGCCCAACGGTCTACTTTTTCATCTTTGCAACTTCTTCAACCTTAGCAAGGCTCATACAAGTTCAAGAATAGAATCCAAAACAATCTACAAAGGAGACATAGATTTACAAAATTGAGGAATCTTTATTGATGAACTTCAAAACTCAAGTATTACAAAATTGCTTCTCAAGCAATACCAAGTTACTTCTCAAGCAGAAAGGCTCTCTAAATTTCTCAAAACCCGAATGCCTCTCTTCCCTAGTCTTCATCTATTTATAGATCCTCCCAGTTCTGGGTTTGGTGATACCTCCATATTGGATATGAGAGAATCTTACTTTACATCAAAATCAAATCCTTACATCAGATATGAGAGAATCTTGCTTTCAGGTAACCTGGAGGACATCCGCACAATATCTTACCTTACATTAAAATCAAATCCTTACATCAGATACGAGAGAATGCTACTTTCAAGTAACCCGGAGGACATCCGCATAGTAATTCAATCATAAAATATTTTATATTTATTCTTATCCCTTTATTTAATTATATATGTCGGATTGATTACACTGTAAGAGATTCTTTTTCAGGGAACCTTACGAAAAACTTGTCTGCCACCAAAGTCGAACAGAAAGACATTACAAAATGACAAAATGTTCTAGTTGTTCACGAGAATAATGATGTTCTCTGAACCTAGTCAAGGAGTCATTATTAAAATACTGTGAGTAAATTTCTTCCTCACATTCCCAAATTGGTACTTCAGCATATTCTGGTACTTCGTCCTGAAAAAGTAGTGGGCCAAAAGGATTTAAATCTGGATCTGTCATGGCATGAAATGACTCATAGTCATGTGAAGAGCCATTCATATTTCCCCCGAATCTTCTAAAGAAAATATTTCGTGTAATAAACCAATGAAAGGATCCATTGGCGCGGAGTGCTACAAGCATGTGATAATTGGTGATATTGTTGATATCCAAAATCCTTTTGTATAAAATTCCTGATTGATGTGCCTGTGGTTCTGTAAATCCAGGAAGTTGTAATAACCAGAGAGAGAATGGGTAAAAGCATAGAGGACTGGTAACATAAACGTTCCACCATTCTTTAAACCATTCAGGTGTGGGGTCTTGTTCTTCGATTTGTGTAACTTGCATCCCATGATATCTAAAAGAAAACTGCACATTAGAGAAAAACGAGTTAGTTTTAATTTCAAAACACATACTTGTATGCCAGGCTTTCTCTTGGCGTTTATGATTTTCAGAGTTCTGAAGGTTGGGTGGAAATAGGAAGTGATCAATGTATATTTAACAGTAGATTAGATTTTCATCTACATCTCTGTGTAATGTGAAATCAAGATTTCTCAAATCTTGAAGAAAGCTTAAAGCTTCAAAAGCTTCATCATTTCTTTGCATTTGATCATCCCATGAGAAATAATATTGTCCAGTTCCATGCTGATATTTGATTTCTTTCATTGGAAACCAATCTGCTTGATAATCGAGTAGAGGTTTCTACAAATTCAAAGTGTGAGAATCATCAACACATTCAATGTGAATCTCATTTTCTAATCTTCTTATGACGTTACATATGAGATTATTTACATCATTTCTATGAAAAAATTCTCGGCTGAGAAGATCTGCGAAGGGATTCTTAACGCCAGAAATGAACTCTACATCAAAACGATACTGGGCCAATGTCATTATCCATCTAACCATTGCTACATCTTCAAAGTCACATTTATGGATAGCAAACTTAAGGGCTTGGAAATATGTTTTGACTGTAAAATGTTTATAGATCACAAAATCTTTGAATTTGGCAATGCCAAGGCAGACAACTCTAAGTTCTTTCTTTAGACTGGACCAATTTTTTTATGTAGTTGACCAGATTCCAATGGCATACTGGCAAATTTCATATTCCACTTTCTTTTTATTAGGATCATGTTGGCAGAAAATTGCACCCCATATGATATCACTAACATCTGTAATGATGGTTTTAGGCCATTCTTCATTGATTGTGCTTAGAGGAGAAATATTACTAATTTTTCCTTTAATTCTTTTGATTGCCTCTGTTAAATCCTCTATCCATGGAATTGGATATTTTTGCAATCTTTTATTCAATAAGACTCTGTCTTGGGCACAATGTCTGACAAATTTGGAGATGTAACTCAAACTACCCAAGAATCTTTGTAGTTGAGTTTTATCAGTCATTCTGTCTGGAAATTTATCTATGAAATCAAGACTATGTTGCATAATGTAATATGATCCATATTGAATCACATATCCCAAGAAATATATCATAGTCTGAAATAACTTCATTTTTGAATATGACAAAACTATACCTTTTTCCTTGACTCTCTTGTAGAATATATTAAGATGCTTTATATGAGAGGATATATCTTCAGAATGATTAGAACATCATCAATATATTTCTTCAAGAAATCATCCATACCTTCAAAAGTTTCATCCATAATCCTCTGGAAAGCGAATGGAGAATTTACTAGTCCAAAGGGCATAATATTCCATTCAAAATGTCCTTCCGGTACTGAAAAAGTTGTTTTCCACTTATCTTCTTCTTTTATCCCTACTTGCCAGAAACCAGACTTTAAATCAAACTTGGAAAAGATTTTTGACTATGATATCTGAGACAAAAGCACTAAGGGCTTTGGCAAGGGATAAGCATCATAATCAAGAATATTTTTCAGAGGCTTGTAGTTTACTACCAATCTAGGCTTTCCTCTGATAATCTTTGAATGTTTGTTGACATAAAATCCAAAACAAGCAATAGGGCTATGAGACTTCCTGATCAAACCTTTTTGCAGTAAGGATTTTATTTCTTCTTTATAATACCTGAGTTGTTCAGAATTCATCGATATTGCTTTTGATCTTCTGAGTTTTTCATGAAAATCCTTTTTCAAAGGCAATTCTACTTCATGTTTATGAATATGCCAAAAGGCATTTGGATCTTCAAAACAACAAGATTTTAGTTTCTGAGATATCTCACTTATTTCTTTTTCAAATTTTCCTTTCAGAAGATTTTCATCAATCTTGAGAATTTCTACAAAGCGCACACAGCGAAAGCGAGAATGCAGAAATGCGGAAATAAAAAAGATCCGTGACAGATACTTTAATCACAGAGAGGGAAGAGACTCCTCTACTGTGCAATCTAGCATCACAAATCTGTTTTTGAATATATTTGAATACGAATGCCAACAAGAGTATTAGTTCATAATAAATACCAAGTCTGCTTAATTGCTCCAATATCTGACAATTCTTCTAAACAATATCCTCGTGCCAAAACACGAACTCTAGCCCAACAGTCTACTTCTGCGTCTTTGCAACTTATTCATCCTTAACAAGGCTCATACAAGTTCGAGAATAGAATCCAAAACAATCTACAAAGGAGACATAGATTTACAGAAATTGAGGAATCTTTATTGATGAACTTCAAAACTCAAGTATTACAAAGTTTTTTCTCAAGCAATACCAAGTTACTTCTCCAGCAGGAAGGCTCTCTAAATTTCTCAAAACCTGAATGCCTCTTTCCCTAGTCCTCATCTATTTATAGATCCTCCCAGTTCTGGGTTTGGTGATACCTCCATATCAGATATGATAGAATCTTACTTTACATCAAAATCAAATCCTTACATCAGATATGAGAGAACCCTACTTTCGAGTAACCCGGAGGACATCCGCACAGTATCTTACTTTACATAAAAATCAAATCCTTATGTCAGATATGAGATAATGTTGGACACATATTATCATTGATGTCAATATGGCAATATTCAAGGAGTAGACTAAGAGCCAAGAGGAGCACACAAAGTTATCGGAGCCAAGAGGAGGAGACAGAGCTACCAGAGGAGAAAACAACGCAAAGAGTAGACAGAGCCATCAAAGGCATGCAAATAAGTCATCGGAGAGCTTATATGCATGCAGGTAACAGCTATAAACAACCTTTGGATGCAAAGAGAACTTAAGGAGCGCAGTCTTTATGGCGGGTAGACGAACTAAATGGAGGAAAGAGGTTGACCATCGGATTGCGCAGATGGACGGCAGATACAGCATGACAGGGGCTATTGGGAAGGTGAGGTGGAAGATGATTGTCGACCGTTGGATCTCGGACGGGCAGATCCAACAGTCGTGGGACGTGGAAGATGCATAAGGTTTATCAAGCGGGCAGAGCAGGCTTAAGCAGTAAGCGGTAAGGCTCGCACCACCCTTGGGATTCAAGCGGTATTCGTACACGGGCTCACGATTCCATTAGAACTGTGACGCGTGGCAGCAGGGAACAGTTGAAAACTGCTTTATCTTGAGTTAACGTGCGGGAAGTTCACGGGATCAGGAGGAGCGAACATCGTCGGATCACCTAATGAATGATCGAATGGCAGGTTTAAATTCACATGTTTTTGTTTACTGATGTGACAGGAGAACGGTGGAGAAGTTGAACGTCGTCGGATTGCCTAATGAATGATCGGACGGCAGGTTTAACTTCAATCTTTTTTTACTGATATGACGTGGCATGTGGGACCTCTATATGGCTATAGCCTTGTTTATATGGTTCCTGTGAAGTAATAAGTCTGTGAATAAAAGATTCTCCGACATATATATTTTTCATATACAAGTCGGCCTCTCCTCCCTATGAACATGTCCCTTGGTGATAGGAAGAAGTCATATATATATATATATATATGTTGAAACGCTTCATTTCTGGAATTGATCTCGGGCATCTATATTACGAACAAATAACAGTTCACGACTCGTGAACTTGAAAAGAAAAAAAGGGGACCTCTCTGATATTTTTTTTCTTTTTAATAAGCATCATTTCTATTGTAATTCGGCCCCTCTTCCTCTTGAACGTGTCCTGTGAAGCATTGGTTAATTCAAGCGCAAAGGAAGCTAAAGCGAATGGAGGAGGGAAGCCAGAAGGTCGAGCGAGTGTTGAGGAAGCCGAAGCTCAAGCGAGGGAGAAGGAAGCCAAAGAGCCAGCGAGTAAGCGGAAACGAATGGACAAAGGCATGAGAATGTATAAAACAGTAAAAATAGAGAACTGTTGGTGTTGTTGTGGTGGTGAAGAACCAGAGTGTGAGGTAGCAAAAGCAGCAGAGGCAAAAGAGGAAACAGAAGCAGCAGAGGCTACAGAAGCAGCAAAGGTAGGAGGGTAGGAGTGAGAGAACCTCAGCTGAATAAAGTGTAGCTGCATACTAGTTTATTCCAAGGTTGGGTTGGAGCCCAAGAGTTTGGAGCCTCAGAACTAAACAGGACTAAAGTCATTATGGGTAGGTGCTCGCAAGTGCAGAACCACTGCTAAACAAAGTTGGTGCTCTGGAGGTTGGAGCCTCACTGAAGTCCAAGTTGGAGCTTGGCAACTATTCACAGTCAAAGATATACTTATATTGTATTTATTTCATTGCATTGTCTTGATTTTTAATAAAAGAATTTATTCCAGTTGTTGATATCTGTGTTCTGTGTATGCATATACATATCTATATATGCTTTTGGCAATCACTAGAACAATTAAAAAAATAAGTAAGAAACATTTATTCACCCCCCTCTCAGTATTTCCAACAATTGGTATCAGAGCAGGCTTCTTCATACTAGCTTAACAGCTTGAAGAAGGATCCGCAGCCATGATGAGAAATCACGAAGCATCAGGAAGACCTCCTTTGTTCGATGGCACTAACTTTGGTTTCTGGAAGAAAAGAATGACCTACTACTTAATGTCCCTTGGACCTGAAGTCTAGCATTTCATTCAAAATGAATACCGAACGACTTCCACTCTTCCAACAAACCCGGATGAGAGGAAAACCTACATCGCAAATGAAAAGGTCATTAACTCCATCACTAGTGGAATCACTGATTCTGGGTTTACAAAAATCATGCACTGTACCTCTGCCAAAGAAATGTGAGAGAATCTAGTTGGCTTGTACGATGGAGACTCGAAATTCAAAAAGCCAAAGCTTCAAACTCACAAAAGACAATTTGAAAGTTTGAGGATGGGAGATGAAGAAGATATTGCAGCATACCTCCTCTGAGTAGTGGAAGTGGTAGTTCCCTGAAAGGATTGGACGAAAAAGTTGAAGAAAGTACCATTGTTCAAAACGTATTAAGGTCTCTTCCAAACAGATTTGACTCCAAAATAAGCGCTATAGAAGAAGCAAAGGATCTAGATACCCTCAAAATGGATGAACTCCATGGAATTCTCACTGCCTATGAAATGAGGAAAGGTGGCCCAAGCTCCAAAGATGCAGCATTCAAGGCCTCAAAGTCAAATAAGGGGAAAGAAAGGAATGAGTGTAGTGATGAGTCAGATGTGGAATCTGAATTGGCTCAATTTGTACGAAAGTTGAAGAGAGGATCTAAGCTTAAAGGAAAGTATCCTCTTATTTGTTTTAAATGTGGTAAAATAGGCCATTATGCAGCAAAATGTCCTCATAAACATGATAGTGGTGATGAAGGAAATTCTAAAAGAATGGCACACAAAAAGAAAGGGTTCAATAAGAAAAACTTCTTCTCCAAGAAAGATGAGTCTGATGAGGATGAGTTTATGGTCATCAAAAAGAAATCAGATGAGGAAAGTGATCGTGATGAAAGCCAAGAAACATTATTCATGGCACTCGCAGATGATGATGACTCAGGGCTGGAAGGAAATGTAGATGAACTGTTAATTAGCGCCATTGAAGAAAATGAAAAACTACGAAACAAACTCATTTCTCTCAAAGTGGAAAACGAGGAAATAAGAAGGAGAGAAGATTTCTTGGAAGAAAAGCTTAAAGAAAAAGAAGAGACTTGTGAAGAACGTGAGGCCGAAATAGTGTCTCTAAGAAATGAGTTGGAGCAAATTAAAAAGGGCTATAAAAGCTCTCAAATACTTGAAACTATTCTGAAAAATCAAAAACTTCAACATGACAAGTCTGGAATAGGTTTCAAAGGAGAATCCTCAAGCACTAAGAATAGTGCGAAAAGCTATGCTAATGCACTTTCCTACAATCCAAAAGATGAAAAAGTATGTTATCAAAAGTGCATCCTAGATCCCAAGAATGAAGAGAGAATTACTCCAAAGAAGAATGTGGAGTCGAATCATGGACAATACAGCAAATACAAACCTGTACTCCACCAAGGGCCCATTGCAAATCCAAAGAACGAGGGAGGAGTAATTCACCGGAAGGAAATTAACTCAAACCGTGGTTGCTTCAACAAGTACAAAACCATCTTTCTTGGACACTGCTTTCACTGTAAAAACTTTGGTCATCAAGCCAGAAATTGTATGGCTCGCAGAAGTGGAAAGACAAAGCTGAAGGACCAAATAATCAACTCATATGCCCCCAAAAGGCAGGGACAAATCAAAACCTTTAATTAATTTTATCCCTTGACCAAATTTGATCTGATATGCTCTTTCTGCTACAATAATGGACACTATGAACAAGACTGCCCACTGAAAGGAAGAAAGACGAGTAGCAAGAACTCCAGCATGGACAAGTGCAGCCTGGCTCTATATGCTCAAATTAATGAAAACCAGTGGTTTGTAGATAGTGGGTGCTCCAGACACATGACAGGAGAGAGAAGGAAGTTTGTCTCACTGAGCAAAAGGGAAGGGAATGTGTACTTTGGAAGTGGATTTGGCAGAATTGCAGGAAAAGGAACAGTTACTCTGATCAATGGAAAAGGAAAAGCTCAAGATGATTTGTTGGTTGACAGACTCAAATACAACCTCCTGAGTGTCAACCAAATCTGTGATCAAGGACATAAGGTTGTTTTCTGCACCAAAGACTGTGAAATAAGGAACTCTTCCTCAGGGAAACTTGTGGCAAAAGGGGTGAGAACACCATACAACATTTAAATTCTGAACAAGATTCAAGAAAATAAACGCTACTTGAGTCAGACAGATGAGAGTTGGATGTGGCACAAGCGACTTGGACATACAAGCTTCGAAAATCTGATCAATATCAGCAAGATCAAAGCTGTACGAGACATCCCAAGGTTGTTCAAACCAAATCAAGCAGTATGTGGTCCATGTCAACATGGAAAGCAGACCATAATCAGCCACAAGACAAAGGAGCTCTCTACATCGAAGCCCTTGGAGATCATCCATGTTGATGTGTGTGGGCCAACTATAAATCAATCACTCCAAGGAGAAAGGCACTTTGTGTTATTTTTTGATGATTATACTAGAATGATGTGGATATATCTCTTAAAGTATAAATCTGAAACTTTTGAGTGTTTTAAGAATCTAAAGGCCCTTGTAGAAAATGAAAAAGATTCAAAAATTAAGTGCCTCAGAACAGACAGAGGAGGATAATTCACATCAAATGAGTTTAGTGAGTTCTATAATATTCATGGAATTAAAAGGGAATTCTCGGCTGCTGGAACACCTAAGCAAAATGGGGTAGTTGAAAGAAGAAACCGAACAATCCAAGAAATGGCAAGAACTATGCTATTAGCAGCAGATTTACAACCTAAATTCTGGAGAGAAGCAGTAGGGACAACTCTCTATACACTAAATCAAACTCAATTAAGACCAAATTGTGAGAAAACTCCTTATGAGTTATGGAAAGGAAGACCTGCTTTGGTGAAGCAGTTCAAGATCTTTGGAAGCAAGTGCTTCATAACAATAAATGATGGCTCACCCGAAAAGTTTGATTCTCGGGTTGATGAAGGGATATTTCTTGGATACTCTACACGGAGAAAGGTTTACAAGTGCTACAATTATTGACTGAAGAAAATAGTGGAAAGCATTGATGTAAAGGTTGATGAAGATCTTCCAGAAATGGAAATTGAAGAACATGAAGATGACTCTCTCATTCAAGAAGAAGAACCTAAAGAAGAAGAAATAGATGAGGAAGAAGAAGAAGAAGAAGAGGAAAGAGAACCACCTAATACCCCTTCAAAGATGAAGTATGTCCAAAGACATCATCCAGAAGAGAAGATCATTGGCAATAGAGATGAAGGTGTGCAGACCCGAAGAAGGATAATAATCACACCCAAGAGAAAAGTCATTGCCCTCCTATCTATGATAGAACCAAAAAATTTTGCAGAAGCAAGTAAGGATCCTCATTGGGTAAAATCCATGGAAGAAGAAATGTCCCAAATTGAGAACAACAAGACATGGGAGCTGGTACCTCGTCCAAAGGACAAAAACATAATAGGAACCAAATGGGTGTTCAAAAATAAAATGAATGAGGAAGGACAGGTTATCAGAAACAAGGCAAGACTTGTCTGCAAAGGCTATTCACAAATTCAAGTAGTTGACTTTGAAGAGACATTTGCAACAGTGGCCTGTATGGAAGCTATCAGGATGTTCTTGGCATTTTCTTGCTCAAGAGGATTCAAAATCTATCAAATGGACGTGAAATCAGCATTTCTAAATGGGGAACTCAAGGAGGAATTCTACATGGAGCAGCCAGAAGGTTTTGATCTAACAACAGGAAAGGACTTAGTTTTTAAGTTGAAAAAGGCTTTATATGGGTTGAAACAAGCTCCTAGAGCTTGGTATGCAAGACTGGATCACTATTTACAACAACAAGGCTTCAAAAAGGGAGTGGCTGGAAGTAATCTATACATAAAGACAGATGAAGGTAAGTTACTAGTTGCTCTTGTTTATGTCGATGATCTAATTTTTGCTAGTAATAATGATGAAATGAGCCATGAATTTTCTCAAAGCATGTCAAAAGAGTTTGAGATGTCAATGATAGGAGAGTTGTCTCACTTCCTTGGACTTCAAGTATCCCAAACCAAAGCAGGATTGTGTATATCTCAAACCAAATATCTAAAAGACATGCTCAAAAAATATGGAATGGAGGACTGTGCACCCAAGAGCACACCTATGACCACAAACTGCAAACTGAGCAAAGATGATGACTCCCCTCCAGTAGATGCAACTCATTACAGGTCAATGATTGGAGCCCTTCTATACTTAACAGCTACACGAACAGACATAATGCAAGCAGTAGGAATGGTGGGAAGATTTCAATCTACTCCCAAACATTCCCATTTATTAGCTATAAAAAGAATTCTCAGATATCTGAAGGGAACTTCTGATTTCGGTCTTTGGTACCCAAAGAACTCAACACTAACTGTAACTACATACACTGATGCTGATTGGGCGGGAAGTATAGATGATCGGAAAAGTACTAGTGGAAATGCATTCTTCCTAGGAGACTGTTTGGTATCCTGGCTCAACAAAAAACAGTCATCCATATCATTATCCACAGCCGAAGCCGAGTATATTGCTCCAGCAGACTGTTGTACTCAGATGCTATGGATGAAGGAAGCTCTAAAATATCTCCACATATGTACAGATAAACCAATTATAGTTTATTGTGACAACACAAGTGCTATCGGTCTCAGCAAAAATCCTGTGATGCACTCAAGAACCAAACACATACCGATCAAGTATCATTTCCTCCGTGAACAAGTAGCTGAACAAAACATCGTCCTAGAATATATCAGTACTAAGGAGCAGATAGCTGATATTTTCACAAAACCTCTTCCTCGAGAAGCATTCGAACATCTTCTTCAAAATATGGGGGTTATTTCTTTATCATCACTCAAGTTCATTCATAAAGATGTAGCAGGACAGAGGGAGCAGTTTGACAGGGGGAGTTCGTATGCATTCCTTTTCCATTGATGTCAAAGGGGGAGAGAGCAGAAGAATATTGCCATCAATAACAAAGGGGGAGATTGTTGGACATAGATTGTCATTGATTTCAATATGGCAATATTCAAGGAGTAGATAGAGCCAAGAGGAGCACACAGAGCTATATGATCCAAGAGCAGGAGACATAGCTACCAGAGGAGCAAACAGCGCAAAGAGCAGACAGAGCCATTGGAGGCATGCAAATAAGCCATCGGAGAGCTTATATGCATGCAGGTAACAGCTATAAACAGCCTTCGGATGCACAGAGAAATTAAGGAGCGCGGTCTTTATGGCGGGTAGACGAACTAAATGGAGGAACGAGGCTGACCATTGGATTGCGCAGATGGACGGCATATACAACACGACAAGGGCTATCGGGAAGGTGAGGTGGAAGACGATCGCAGACCGTTGGATCTCGGACAGGCAGATCCAACGGCTATGGGACGCGGAAGATGCATATGGTTTATCGAGCGGGGAGAGCAGGCTTAAGCAGTAAGCGGTAATGCTCGCACCGCCCTTGGGAGTCAAGCGGTATTCATACATGGGCTCGCGATTCCATTAGAACTATGACGCGTGGCGGTAGGGAACAGTTGAAAACCACTTTATCGCGAGTTAATGCACGGGTGGTTCGCGGGATCAGTTGGAGCGAACGTCGTCGGATCACCTGATGAATGATCAGACGACAAGTTTAACTTCACGTGTTTTTTTTTCTACTGATGTGATAGGAGAACGGCAGAGAATTTTAATGTCTTTGGATCGCTTGATGAATGATTAGATGGCAGGTTTAACTTCACATTTTTTTTTTACTGATATGACGTGGCATGTGGGACCTCTATATGGCTATAGCCTTGTTTATATGGTTTCCGTGAAGTAATAAGTCTGTGAATAAAAGATTCTCTGACATATATATTTTTCATATACAAGTCGGCCTCTCCTCCCTATGAACATGTCCCTTGGTGATAGGAAGAAGTCATATATATATATATATATATATATATATATCTGTTGAAACACTTCATTTCTGGAATTGATCTCAGGCATCTATATTACGAACAAATAACAGTTCACGACTCGTGAACTTGAAAAGAAAAAAAAGGGACCTCTCTGATATTTTTTTTCTTTTTAATAAGCATCATTCCTATTGTAATTCGGCCCCTCTTCCTCTTGAACATGTCCCGTGAAGCATTGGTTAATTTGAGCGCAGAGGAAGCTAAAGTGAATGGAGGAGGGAAGCCAGAAGGTCGAGCGAGTGTTGAGGAAGCTGAAGCTCAAGTGAGAGAGAAGGAAGCCAAAGAGCCAATGAGTAAGCGGAAATGAATGGAAAAAGGCATGAGAATGTATAAAATAGTAAAAACAGAGAATTGTTGGTGCAGATGGCAGAAGAAGCAGCAGAGGCAGAAGAAGCAGCAGAAGAAGCAGCAGAAGCAGCAGAGGCTGTAGAAGTAGTAGAGGCAGGAGGGTATGAGTGAGAGAACCTCAGTTGAATAGAGTGTAGATGCATACCAGTTTATTCCAAGGTTGGGTTGCAGCCCAAGAGGTCGGAGCCTCATAACTGAAAAGGACTAAAGTCATTAGGGGTAGGTGCTCATAAGTGCAGAACCACTGCTAAACAAAGTTGGTGCTCTGGAGGTTGGAGCTTCACTGAATTCCAAGTTGGAGCTTGGCAACTATTCACAGTCAGAGATATACTTATATCGTATTTATTTCATTGCACTGTCTTGAGTTTTAATAAAAGAATTTATTCCAGCTGTTGATCTCTATGTTCTGTGTATGCATATACATATCTATATACGCTTTTGGAAATCACTAGAACAATTAAAAAAATAAGTAAGAAACACTAATTCACCCCCCTCTCAGTATTTCCAACAGAGAATCCTGCTTTCGGGTAACCCGGAGGACATCTGCACAGTAATTCAATCATAAAATATTTTATATTTATTCTTATCCCTTTATTTAATTATATATGTCAGATTGATTACACTGTAAGAGATTCTTTTTCAAGGAACCTAACAAAAAACTTGTCTGCCACCAAAGTCAGACAGAAAGACATTACAAAATGACAAAATGTTCTAGTTTTTCATGATAATAATGATTTTCTCTGAACCTAGTCAAGGAGTCATTATTAAAATACTGTGGGTAAATTTCTTCCTCACATTCCCAAATTGGTACTTCAGCATATTCTGGTACTTCGTCCTGAAAACGTAGTGGGCCAAAAGGATTTAAATCTAGATCTGTCATGGCATGAAATGACTCATAGTCGTGTGAAGAGCCATTCATATTTCCCCCGAATCTTCTGAAGAAAATATTTCGTGTAATAAACCAATGAAAGGATCCATTGGCGCGGAGTGCTGCAAGCATGTAATAATTGGTGATATTGCTGATATCCAAAATCCTTTTGTATAAAATTCCTGATTGATGTGCCCGTGGTTCTGTAAATCCAGGAAGTTGTAATAACTGGAGAGAATGGGTAAAAACATAGAGGACTAGTACCATAAATGTTCCACCATTCTTTAAACCATTCAGGTGTGGGGTCTTGTTCTTCAATTTGTGTAACTTGCATCCCATGATATCTAAAAGAAAACTGCACATTAGAAAAAATCAAGTTAGTTTTATTTTCAAAACACATACCTGTATACCAGGCTTTCTCTTGGCATTCATGATTTTCAGAGTTCTGAAGGTTGGGTGGCAATAGGAAGTGATCAATGTAGATTTCACAGCAGATTAGATTTTCATCTGCATCTCTGTGTAATGTGAAATCAAGATTTATCGAAACCTTGAAGAAAGCTTAAAGCTTCAAAAGCTTCATCATTTCTTTGAATTTGATCATCCCATGAGAAATAATGTTGTCCATTTCCATTCCGATATTTGATTTCTTTCATTGGAAACCAATCTGCTTGATAATCGAGTAGAGGTTTCTGCAGATTCAAAGTGTGAGAACCATTAACACATTCAATGTGAATCTCATCTTCTAATTTTCTTATGACATTACATCTGAGATTATTTACATCATTTCTCTGTAAAAATTCTCGGCTGAGAAGATCTGCGAAGGAATTCTTAACTCTAGAAATGAACTCTACATCAAAACGATACTGGGCCAATGTCATTATCCATCTAACCATCGTTGCATCTTCAAAGTCACATTTATGGATAGCAAACTTAAGGGCTTGGCAATCTGTTTTGACTGTAAAATGTTTATAGATCACAAAATCTTTGAATTTGGCAATGCCAAGGTAGACAACTCTAAGTTCTTTCTTTAGGCTGGACCAATTTTCTTGTGTAGTTGACCAGATTCCAAAGGCATACTGGCAAATTTTATATTCCATTTTCTTTTTATTAGGATCATGTTGGCAGAAAATTGTACCCCATCCAATATCACTGGCATCTGTAATGATGGTTTTAGGCCATTCTTTATTGATTGCGCTTAAAGGAGAAATATTCCTAATTTTTTCTTTAATTCTTCTAACTACCTTTGTTAAATCCTTTGTCCATGGAATTGGATCTTTTTGCAATCTTTTATTCAATAAGACTCTGTCTTGGGCACACTGTCTGACAAATTTGGAGATGTAATTCAAACTACCCAAGAATATTTGTAGTTGAGTTTTATCAGTCATTCTGTTTGGAAATTTATCTATGAAATCAAGACTATGTTGCATAATGTAATATGATCCATATTGAATCACATATCCCAAGAAATCTATCATAGTCTGAAATAACTTCGTTTTTTAATATGATAAAACTATACCTTTTTCTTTGACTCTCTTGTAGAATATATTAAGATGCTTTATATGAGAGGGAATATTTGCAGAATGAATTAGAACATCATCAATATATTTCTTCAAGAAATCATCCATACCTTCAAAAGTTTCATCCATAATCCTCTGGAAGGTGGATCGAGAATTTACTAGTCCAAAGGGCATAATATTCCATTCAAAATGTCCTTCTGGTACTGAAAAAGCTATTTTCCACTTATCTTCTTATTTTATCCCTACTTGCCAAAAACCAGACTTCAAATCAGACTTCGAAAAGATTTTTTACTGTGATATCTGAGACAAAAGCACTGAGGGCTTTGGCAAGTGATAAGCATCATAATCAAGAATATTTTTCAGAGGCTTGTAGTTTACTACCAATCTTGGTTTTCCTCTGATAATCTCTGAATGTTTGTTGACATAAAATCCAAAACAAGTAATAGGGCTATGAAACTTCCTGATCAAACCTTTTGGCAGTGAGGATTTTATTTCTTCTTTACAATACCTGAGTTGTTCATAATTCATCGATATTTCTTTTGATCTTTTGAGTTTTCGATGAAATTCCTTTTTCAAAGGAAATTCTACTTCATGTTTATGAATATGCCAAAAGGCATTTGGATCTTCAAAACAACAAGATTTTATTTTCTGAGAGATCTCGCTTATTTCTTTTTCAAATTTTCCTTTCAGAAGATTTTCATCAATCTTGAGCATTTATTTCTTCTTCTCCTTCTTTGCCACGGTATTCTGTAACCTGTTAATTTTAATCAATCTATTAGGAGAATTGGAATGAATAAAAGGATAGAAGTAATCTATACCTTTGAAGAGAAGAAAATATCCCCATTTCTGTGATTTTCATCATAAGTGCTTCTATGTCTTCTGAATTGCTCGGGAAAGGAGTTCCTAAGTACATAGCACAATCAAGCGCTGTGACTAATGGAGCATGAACTTGAATTCCTTCATATTAAGAAATGAAGACATATATTATAGCTTCTTCTGTTGTCTTGATTTCTCCACTTGCAGTAACAACTCCTGGACACTTTGTCTTTTGTCTTTGAGGATAGGGAATTACAGTGTCGCTTACTATGTTCAATATTGAACCTGTATCAATTAGAACCTTCCACCATTCTATGGAAGAACCAATTCTGATTTTCATTTTTACATAGTACATTACATCTGCGTTCATTGCATTCATTCCTAATACAGATCTAGGATCTTCAAATTATTCATCTGGAATTTAAAAGTCTTCAGATTTGAAAATCCCTTTCATTGGATCATGATATGGATCAGGCTGTCTTTTTGGTTCTTTCTGTTTTGTCTGTGAAGATTCTCCTTTTGTGGGTTGTGCATGTAAAGAATGTATATTGTGCCCTGTTGTGCCCTACAACAACCCCGCCATTTCATATCATTTTTATTTTCAAAAATTAACATATGGAATGGGTCCCTTTTAAAAATTTTGGCATCAATGCTTGCATGTTCAAAAAAGGCCGCATAATCGAATGAATTTTCATATATTTAAGCCTTTTTGGGACATTAATGTTTCAAATAATAATAATCTTTTATTATTGCGATAAAGCGATCGCAAGATCGCATATCGCAACAACACAAGAGATGCATTCAAATGCATTTTGGTTTCCGCCGATGCGATATCAATATCGGCGATCGGCAATGATAAAAACACACCAAGTTACGGCACATAACTTATGCCCCGACGCGACGCTATATCGGTGATATCTCATGTGAAACCGCTTTATGATTTAAATCCCCGACCCGATGCGATATCGCTATCGGCCGTCGGCAGAATTCCACGCACTTCGGTAAGACACCCGGTTCCTACCCCCGATGCGATGAAATATCGCAATCGGTAACCCCCTAAACCATTTTATACGCCTACCTCTGTTCTCATGCGCTACCCCCGATGCGATATCGCTTATCGGCTGTCGGCAGTCTAAAAGCCATCACTTAAAGCTTCAATTTTATATTCATATCCGGTTGACAAAGCGCGAATACCAAAATGCCGTTAATGCAAGGGATAAGGTAATGCGTGTGTATTTAAAAGATTTTGCCCCTTCGATTAATGAACACCTGCGTTTAACCGTCAAAATATATGTTGCACGCTTAAGTGAGTCATTCACCCGGATAACGGTGTAATCATCACATTTAATGGGTAGCAGGCCTCAAATCACCATTAATTGCATCTGCAATATCCTCTCAGCAATTGGATCCGCAGCCACTTTTGGAAATTAATCTTGGCACGCTTCAAATGATATATCTATCCCGCTGTGTAGCGTCATTGTTATTATGTTGTTACGATTTCTCTTGCAATTGTGTAGAATTCGTCTTTTGAGAGAAGCTTAAGCATGATGGGGAAAAGATCCAAGAGGGCTACGGGCTCTACTGTTACACCTGTAGCAGGTCAAGCTGCTGCAAATAGCAAGAAAGGCCTCGTTTCAGACACTACGTGCACTGGTCTTAACAAGACTACATGGCAAGGCACATATAATTTACTAGAAGCTGAGCAACCAGAAGTTTCAGGGACAGTGGCTGCTGCGGACCCACTCAAAAAGTCCGATGCAACTCTTAAAGAGTTGGCCGATTCCTTTCTTCACAGAATTGCGGCCAGAGAGCAAGTCCTTCCCTACACTGATGTAGTGCGATGGGCAATTGAGGAAATTCCAATCATTGACAGAACGTTCCACACAAGAGACAGATGAATTTTCGGGTCGTTCAAATCAGAGCACCTGAAGGAAATGTATCATTTTCCCGAGCCAGAGAAAATCTACAACAAAGACTTCGTGGAGAAGTTTGCAGCTAAAAATGAAGTACCATCCGAGCCCATTTGGGATTGGAGGCAGAACCCGACCAAACACAAGCACGACAACTCGGGTAAGTACTCCGTCGATTCCTTGGCTTCTCCCTATTGCTATGCAGGAATTATGATGTGTAGGCTATGGGGATTACATGATTCTGCCAATTTCGATATAGAAATGGTTCCCCTGATGGAGGACGTTGTTAATGGTTTTATCATGGATTGGGCCACCATTCTTTCTGATAAATTGACTCTAGCTGTTCGGGATTTTAGAGCTAAATCTGTAGTCACCGAAAGGAAAATCCCCCCATTTTATTATAGTGCCTATATTATGGACACATTGTGTTTTAACTCTGAGTTTCCCATCCTCGGTTGGAGATGGACCGCCCAAGACCCTTTGCCCATTCATTTGTATCATCGGAAATTGTGGAAGTCCTCTTACAAGGATCATTTGTATCAAATTTGCAATGGTTTTATGGTTCCCATTTATTATTCCATTTTTGATCGACCTATTCCCAAAATTTCCTATCTCGCTACCTTCGACTTACCAGCTGTAGCAGGTTGGTTTGGAGAAGAACATTTTACCTACATTAGGGTTTATGGAAGCCAAGCCAAACCGCATGTTCTCCCTCTATATGTTCCAGACAAACTGTTAGCCCGAGAGATATCCTACCAAATTATGGCCGAGAGTGTAACCCAAACACTCAAGAAAGAGAAGAAGAGGGGCTGGCCCCCTTTTCCCTTGAGGATGGGTGTTTTTACTCTACATAATATTCAGCATGCAGAAAAGGAGGCAACAAAGATGCAAGCTTTATCCCTGCCCACTATGCCAGCCAGACTCTATGACCCACATAAAACTGCTTACAATGCCCTAGAACAGGCCAAATTGACCAAGATTGACCATTAAGAAGATGAGTTTGATGACATGTTCATAGCTGCCGATTCAATAGGCCAAACCAAGCAGCTTGCCATGATGAGATACAATGATGTGAATTTAACTGAGTTCAATAAACTTAGAGAGCAGAGGTTGCAAACTTTGCCTCTAGATTTATTGTCATTAACCTCAGCGTCCTCCTCAAGCGAGCCCGGTCGGAAACAGACAAGCCAACCTCCTGTTATAAATAAAGAACAAAAGAAACAACAGGAGGAAAGGCAAGAGAAGCAGCAGGCAGAGAAGCAGAGAAAGGAGCAAATGGATAAGCAGCAGAAAGAGCAGAAAGAACAAGAACAGAAAAAGCAGAAGCAGATAGAGGAACAGCGGAAGAAGGAAGAAGAAGAAAAACGAAAGAAAGAACTGGCAGATAGGCAGAAAAAGGAATTAGCAGATAAGCAAAGGAGAGAGCAAGAAGAGAAACAGAGAAAGGAGTTAGAAGGACAGCAACAGAAAGAGTTGGAGGAGCAAAAGAGGTTGGAACAAGAAAAGGAGAAGAGTAAAACCCAGACCTCCATAGATCCTGAATTGTTGAAACAATGGAATCAATTCGATTCCATTATCAGTGGAAAGGAAGGCTCCAAAGACACACCAGACACCACTTCTTCTCAGGTTCTAAGCGGAACCAGCGGCCCACCCACTTCAAAGGAGCTCGAGGTAATCACCAAAGACCCTTCCTATCAGATTGTGCTCCAGGTGGAAGATATTCCTCCCCTGGACGTTTTCTACAGCCCGAGGCACAAAGCGGTTGTTAAGCGCTCAAGGAAGAGACGAAGGCTTGATCAACCTTCCATCTTTCCTGAGCAGACAGTTACGGGGAATGTAGTCTGGAAGGAAGAATTGGACCCCTCCGATGATCTAACCAAGTTATCGCAGTATGCGGGAGCTTATTCTGCAGCGACTATTGATAAAGCATCGGAGGTAAGTCTTTTGTTAAAGACTAAGGACCAGGAGATTTGTGCATTGCAAGCAGAAGTAGCCGAGGTGCGAAACAAGGTAGCACAGGTGGAAGAGCAGTTGCTGGCACAACAACAATCAAACAATGTATTAACCCAGCAACTGCAGACTAAAAAACAGAAGATTGACCAGAGCGCAATTCAGAAGCAGAAAGAATTAACAGAGGCATTGGCACAATTGAGAGCAGCAAACGAGCAAATGACGAAGTCAAAGGATGAGCAAATCGCTCAACTGTTAGCACAGCTCGAAGATATCAAGGGCACCAAGAAAGTCGAGGATTTCAGAGCAGAGGCAGTTCAAATAAATAATGCATTAATCTCTCAGGTTAGACTCTTGTGCCAACAACTAACTAAGGCTGAGCCATTATGTGAAGCATCTACAGCAGTATGTCAACGAATTGAAAAGGCTAGAACTGAGCTAGATCAGACTGAAGATACCATAGCCTCATATCTTGATTGGCAAGATACTGATGGGGGGAAAGAAGCAAACTTGCCCAGGATCTATGAGCCATTCAAAGACATACTCTTCACGGAATGGAACACTCAAATGATGAAAGCGGAAAGGGCAGCTTCAAGGTGCAAAATGATTGCCAACAATATGGTTGATTTGGTCAACAATACACTCTATTTGGCCAACATGATCTCTCAGTGCACACCTGGAAGCATAACCACGGCGAACATGATTGAACAAACAAGTTATCATGGACTGGAGGAAAAGAGAAAGTTAATCACTAAAATAAATAATTTAACCTCCGACGCCTATTAGCTCTTTCTAATCAAGCCGCACACTCAAAGGTTGGCTCTTAAGTGTTTAACAGATGCTCTCAAGTGCCTGATCCCCGAATTTCAGGATGCCACATATGATGCCCAGCTCACGTTGCGTCTCAACACTCCACCGGAAGTAGAGCCAATGCTGGCGATATGTCAGTTGAGGTTTAAAGGCAAAGAGCCCACCGAATGAAGCATTGCTGCCGACTGCCAGATCACCAAAAAAAGATGGGAAATATTTATTGATGCCAATTTCATAGTTGTTCGGTTTTTTAGATATTTAGATTAGACTAGTATTTATAGACCCTTTCATTGTTTTGGAAAGGGTCGTAAAATTTTGTAATAGACTTAAAGGCTGAAGTTTGTACTATTGTGCTTCAGCCTATATTCTTTTGTGAAACTCGACCGATAGTCCTTAATTTGACGAGAAGGCTGTTTTATGCATTTGTGCACTATTGTCTCTTGTTTGGAATGCTTTCTGGTTTGGAGAAAGGACTGCGACGTAGCGATTTATAGAATGGATTGTTGAGCAGCTTACATGGTACTTTTATCTGCATTTGTCCTCTTTCTTTTCATATGAATTGCTGTGTTATTATTTTTGCTATTATTGAATACATGTATGCGCTGTAACAGCAAATCTTCATTTCATTCCACTATTGGACGCTTTGCGGTATGCCTTTCTTTTAATCATGCATGTAGCAATGATATGAATGACAATGTGTAGTAATTCGCTATTATCGCTCTGCATAACTAATTATGCAGAGCAATCTTAAATGGTTTAAACGTCTATGCTTTAGTGTTAGAGTCATCTATATGCCTGCCTTAAAGCACAGATTATCAAACGCTACGCTTTGAAAGATTGATAAGTCCCGGGATTAGATTATAGTTATTATATATTTTGCTGATAGTATTAGTTATTCGCTTATCACTATCATACCTCACAAGTTATTCGTCCATCCCACTTTTATCCATTATTGGGAAACTGGTCCCATTATCCCCAGTCGGAGCCACTATCCCAAACGGAAAAGGAGCTGCTTTTAAGGTCCGGACCGGGTGGTTTTCCCCTTTGTTGTGGCAACGATTTTCGAGGTCTCAACAAAATTGGCGCTAGAAGGAGGGCCTCAGCTGTGAATGGAACATAAGTCCAAACCTATAAGCCATTCCAAGAGTATTTCACCCTCCGAATCCCCTCGATCTTCCCATTTGTATACTGGTTCGCCGGTACCCGAACAAGAAGAAGAGGAATCAACTACCACTGCTCAAACCCATCATACCACAGAACAATTAAGTCTTGAATCACCTGAAGTTCAGTCTCTAATCCATAAACTTCAGAGCTTCTCGATTTCACCACAGAAATATGAGGTATCAGAAAGCAGTGCGACTTCGCAGTTCAACCTCACTCACCCTCTCACCAGACTTCAGAGCGAAAAACTCGGTATTGAACCCACTTAGTTTCCTTTACCTAAAAGGAAAAGGGCAAAGAAAATTACTGAAGGATCTGATAGTGAAGAGCTTTCATCTACGTCCTACATTTCATTTTCTCCACTGCGAGGTCAACCATCCACTCCCCCATTACAAATTGTTGTTCACCAGGGATCCGAAGCCTCGATATCCCAACACACTCACTCCTCATCTTTAATCCCTTCCCATACATCCGGAATCCCAGCAGTAGTCACAACCACTATTGCCATCATAATGGCAGATCCATGGACCACACCAGGAGCAGTCAATATGCCTGCACCCTTGCATAATCTACCCTATTATCCCGAAAAATGGCTGCCTAAATTCAATTCAGATGATGGGACCCCGGTTGAAGAACACATCAACAACTTTATGTTAGCAGTTAACCTAAAAGGAGTGACAGAGCAAGATGTTGTCGTAAGACTTTTCCCTTACACTTTACAAGGATCAGCAGGATCCTGGTATTTTTCCTTACCTTCTGGTTCAATTACCAGTTGGAACATATTCCAAGAGCAGTTTCTCACCAAATATGGAGATGATAGGTCCCTAGCAACTTTAATAAACGACCTCTCCAATTTGAGAATAGAGCACAGGGAACCAATAAAGGAGTTTAACGCCAGATTTAATAAACTACTGAATAAAATCCCTACCGCTTCTAAACCAAGTGAACAAATCCGAAGCGAATGGTATATCACTGCCTTACCTGCCAACATAGCAATTTTTGTAGACAGGGCTGGCAAACCTACCTTAGCTGAAAATATGAGAGAGGCACTTGCTGTTGAAAAACGCATCAATGCTCTAGAAAAGAAAGCCGCTTTGGAAGATAGAAAATCTAAAAAAGTCTCATTTAAAGAAGATTCCAAGAAGAAAACCCCGAAGGACCCATATGACATGGAAGGTTTACAAAAGGTCCTTAAAACAATGTCTAACGAAATGGTTGAAATTAAAAAGTAGGTGGCTGAAACTTCAAACAAAAGACCATTTAGAACTTTTAAGAAAACCGAATCAAAGCCGCCCAATGTTATATCTAACGCTGATTCAGGCCAAGAAGAAGAGGAAGAGGAAACATCTTCACAGACCGGTGATGAAGAAGAAGTAGCTGAATGCCATGGAATGTGGGATTTTATACTCCCAAACTCCGATATCGAAAATGAAGAAGAAGCCTTTCCGGTTACTACAAGAAGTAAAAGCACTCCTGAACCCGCCCAGGCAACTTCAAAAAAGAGGAGCGCAGGTGCTGCTACGACAAAGGAAAAAGTTCCCCCAAAGAAGTCACCTGTAGTGGTTCCCCAAAACCAGCCTTCAACTTCTAGTTCTCCTACAGCATCCAAGACTCTAGTGGTATCCGATTCAATGGAATATAACATTGTTGATGACATGAAGAAAACCAAGGCAAATATAACGATGTTTGAACTTAGCAAACTAAAGCATCAACAAAAGTTACTTCTCAAAGAATTAAATGTTGTTCCCTCTACTCCCCTTCCCAGCGCAAAAGTGGCCAACGACTCAGGCCAGCCTCCTGCAGGTATGGTTGAAATTACCGATTCAGTCTTAATCGGAGATAAATCAAATTCTCATACTCCACCCTTCCTGCTGACTTATGAGATTTATAATAGAAACCTGCACAACTGTTTAATTGATTCAGGGGCCTCATCTAATATAATGCCAGCTTCGGTTTGCTCTAAGATGAACATTGAACCCCAGAAGTCCGCCATTCATATTGTACAGTTGGATAGGACTAAAGTGCAGGTTGTGGGAGAAATTAATTCTGTAACCATCAGGTTGTCAGCCGACCCCAAAATTGTTCAAAGGATTGACATCTTAATTGCTGACATACCTGAATTTTATGGTTTGATTTTAAGCAGAGATTGGTCCGAAAAACTGCATGGGTATATTTCCACAGATTGGTCACATATGTGGCTCCCCTACAAGGGAAAGCCGAATCAAATAAGGATCGATCGGGAGAAGCATATGACCCATACAATTACTGAATTTGAGCAAGAAAACCAACCTGTGGCATTCAATAACAATATTTTGGGGAACTATTCGACCGAATCATTCTTTGGCAACTTTGTTGCCCAACCATCTCCTTTTTCAGTCAATCATTATACATCTCAAATTGAAAATTTTTCACAAACAAATAAGTCCAGATGTTTTAATGATGCTGAGAAGCATATAGATATTTTTGATAATATTCCTTTATTTTGGTCTTTATATTTTGATGGCTCTAAGTCCAGCGAAGGCTCAAGAGCAGGTTGCATTTTGGTTAGCCCGCAAGGAGAAAAGACAATGTTGTCTTGTAGGTTAGAATTTGAGTGTACCAATAACACAGCCGAATATGAAGCTCTGGTCCAGGGTTTATATAAAGCGATCGGCCTTGAAGTGCGATACCTAAAAGTGTTCGGCGATTCGGAAATCATTGTTAAACAGGTTAGAAATGCAATTCATTGCCTTTCGACTCACCTCAAACATTATCAATCGCTAGTGCAGGATCTTACCTTACACTTTTCAGCCTTCAACATTTCTTCTATTCCTAGGTCACATAATTCAGCAGCCGACCTACTAGCCAATGTAGCCTCCAAACTTCTACCTTCCGATGACTACAGCCTTGATAGATTTTCTGTAGAATTACTTTTTAGGCCTTCGATTCCTGACAATGTCACTAATTGGAGAGTATTTAACCATGACGAAGATATCTTGCAGTTTCTAACTTCGGAAAAATCCTATGACAATCAAGTCATTGAGGAAGATGATCATGATCTACAGATGAAACAAGCGCCTTAAGAAAATTCAATTCCCAAACCCGTGGTGAAGCTTGAAGACCTTTATGATATCAAAGACAGGTTTAAACCTATGATTAATGCAAAGCTTCAAAGTTCCACCCTTAAGTTTGAATTAATAAATCTAGGCACTGACGATGCTCCTCAAAACATTAACTTAGGAATAGGACTTTCCCAAGAAGAAAAGGAAGCGTTTATTAAACTATTGAGAAAAAACAAACAGGTCTTTGCTTGGAAATATGATGACTTAAAGACATATGATACATCTATTATCCAGCATACCATCCCTATGCTTCCCGATCAGAAACCAATTCAGCAAAAGTTAAGGAAAATACATCCAAATTTGGAGACCCAGATAAAGTTAGAGCTTAATAAGCTTTTGAAAGCCAAAATTATCTTTCCGGTCCGACATTCAAATTGGGTCTCTAATATGGTGCCAGTCAGAAAGAAGAATGGCGACATTCGAATCTGTATTGATTTCAGGAACCTGAATAAAGCAAGCTTGAAAGATAATTTCCCGTTACCTACTATGGAGCAAATTCTTCAATCGGTAGCAGGTTCTGAATTGATGTCCTTTCTTGATGGATTCTCCAGATACAACCAAGTTTTGGTTCATCCTGATGACCAAATTAAAACCACATTCAGAACGAAATGGGGAACTTATGCATATCAGAAAATGCCTTTTGGACTCATAAATGCAGGAGCGACATTCCAAAGAGCCATGGTGTTGTAGGGAAAAGTATCCGACTCGGATGACCCTATCCCACTCTAAGGGTGATAGTACCTCAGCAACAACTGCAAAGAAAACTATTTAAGGTTTACTTCTTTATGAAAGCAAAAGAGAGTAGATAAATGCACTAACCGTTGCCTTGCGCTTAATGTTGAATCCAAACTCTTCTTTATGGCTGCTTGCTCCCAGCTCCTTGCTCTATTGCTGGCCCAGCTACAATGAGATCCTGCAAAATAGCAAAGAAGGAAACTACAAGCAACATGCAATCATAACTGATTCATAGATTAGTGTAAATCAAATATACAATCATCACAATATATCATTGAAACAAGAGCATATAGAAGAACCTCAATAGCTTTTATTAATGAAGAAGTAAAGGTTCTGAGAGTGTTACAACCATTGAAGGTCCTAATCCAGCAACACCTCCCAGCAGAAAGAATTTCTCCTCTTCACCTCTTTCAAGCAATCACCCAATAGCTCTATAGTGAAACCAACAACATATCATTACTTTGCACAAAATTCCAGCCTCCTGAGCTCATAGGAGAGAGCTCAATATATAGATGAATTGAGAAAGGATGAGTCAGCTTGCAACTGATGTGTAGCTGCCTTGTGTCCTCTCTCTCTTCAGTTAATATTTAGTTGATCTTCAGTTCTTGAGTCCACTTGGAGAACCTTGCTTCCACTTGGAGAAACAGAGCCTCTGACTCATCACAAGGCGAAATCCGTGATCCAAGTGTCATTTTTGGAGCAATGACTCAGTGTGCCACTTGTCCCATCTCGCTCAGCGCAGGTGGCCTTTGTTCCACTTGCTTTGCAATGCAGGTACACCATGGAGGATCTGAGTTTTAGTGCAGAAGCCTAGTGGAGCACCTGCTTTGATTTCAGGATTGCTTGTTTTTGAGTGTTTTCAGGTGGAGAACTGATCTGAGAGCTGTTGGTTTGCTGACCTTGTTCCTCTAGGGGTAGGAACATCATGTTTAGGGAACTTTGGATCCCTTGTATTATTGACAATTCATGCCTGTTGCTGTAAGGCACAAAATTGTCTATAACAGATGCCCCCTAAAGTATGAGGTCGTTTATCGGGTGAAATGCTTTATTGAGAGGATCCGAAGTTCATTCAATCTGCTGAGAAGTGTCCTGTAATAAGATACAATACAATACATTATTTTTCATACATTTTCATGATCTAGCTGAGGCAGGCATTCCCATGCTCAGCTTTATAAATACATTTTGGTACATAGAACAGACGATCGTCTGATTGTAGACCGATAATTCTCTGCTGAAATTATCATCCTTTGAGAAGGATGATCATCTGCTGTAATGATGTACATATCAAATGTCTTTATATCCTGAATATATATCGCAGCCCGGATGGATGAAACTAGATCCGAGGTCTTCAATCTCTTCCGATCTTCACTCGATGTACAAGTCGATCCATGTGAGAATTTTTTGAAGTCGAACATGGAAAGACATCGCTTGATTACCGGTCAATGATGTAAACCGTTAACAAACGCGAGAGGAATCACCGATAAGGATGATGACCCTCAAGGTACGGCAGTACAATTCACATGGTGGGAATAAAGGACTTGGCGTCGACCACCATGCAAAATCTTCTGGTCGAAGGTCAATGATGTATACCTGTCGCCGGAAGTGAGAAACTTGCCATTGAGGCATGCAAGCTTCAAAGTACTGAAGGGGGTGTTCCTAGATCAACTCCTTGGATAATGAGCTGATGTCGATAAGGAGCGATCCGTCAAAGGAGGGCCTTAATGAATCCCACATCAGTGACACGGAACGGAGCTAGTGATTGTGATGAGGTGAAAACAAACTGTGATGTATTATTCAGGGTGGCGGCCATGAAGTGGATGAAGGATAATGTATGGCAGTGGATGGGACACGGTTGACTCTTTGCAGAACCACATCTCTTGAACATATAACGACACTGATGTGATGGATTGGTAGCATTACCCCAATTGTGGATGGTGTGGCGAGGACCATGGTTATGAGACCGGTGAATGAAACAACCCAACCCGATGTGATACGGAGGACAAAGTGTCATGTTCAAGAGCGACTTGCTACCATTAATGCTGTGAGGTTCTCCCAATTTTTCCCCAGTCATTGCTGACCAGTACCTCTTTATGTTTGTCAAGCTTGAGGAGGATAACATATGCTTGTTCTATAACCTGCCCTTCGGGCAAGCCCATCGCTATGTTTTAACGAGCCTAGCGATAGGGAAACTCGTTCTCGTCTAAAGACAAGTTTGTCGCTATTTAATCATTTTAACGAGTCTAACGACAAGGAAAACTCGGTCCTTTTCATTTTTAGAGAGTCTGAAAAGGTACGGAAAGTTAACTCCAAAATTCCTTTTTCGTCATCTAATCCCTTAAGTCCGAAAAAGTATAAAACAATACAGAAGGGATGAATTTTCGATTTCTTTAACGAGCCGAACAAAACAAGCGCTCGATCTTTTTGTGCAATAATCCCTCAGGTCCAAAAAGATTAAAATCTAGAGGAGGGATAGCTTTTCCGGTCCTTTTAACGAGCTGGAAGGCCAAAACTCGGCAAACTTTTCATATTTTACGAGTCAGTGAAAAGAGCTCAAAGAAGACTCGTCTTTTGAGGAACGAGTGATGAACAGGGCAGCAGCAGATTCCAGGTACAGGTTGGAATATTCCAATCACGGCAGTGTCACAAGGATGGCTAAGTGAAATCACTCTTCGCAGCTGTTCCTCAAAATGGGTAAACAAACATATGGAGATGAACGATTGGCCAAATGAACGGATGGAGGTGAGACTGCAAGAACACGACCAAGGGCTTTAATATGGCTGTCAAAGGTTACATTTACCAAGGCTATTTACCGGTTCATTTTTTCTGGGTGAGCTTGAACTCTAGGGGAAGATTGCTCACAGCTTATGTTTATTTTTTAACGAGCATGAACTATGTGCTAAAACTGCTCGGATCTTGCGTTTATTTTTTAACGAGCATGAACATTGCTAAAACTGCTCGATGATATGTTTGCATGCCCCCAGCATAATAACGCAAAACGAGGTGCATGCCCCCCAAGCTTCATTTCATTCAACTTTGTTGGTTGGAATGAAGGTTTACCATTGAGATCTGGAAAGGGGATCGTTTCATTTTTTAATGAGGTTGACATAGTAAAAGAACTATCCTCATTGCCCACTGTATTTACAGTATTCAATAGAAAATCGAAAACTGAAGGATGATAAAGGTTATTTTGAGTATCTTCCCCACAACCCGGGAGAAGGGAACGATGGTGGAAATCATTCCATGGCGCCCCGTCAATTACCATTGATTGGACTATTCCTTTGTCGGTTCCATGCACTCGCGACCAAGGACTTAAAGGGGTGCCATATTCTCTAGACCTATCTATCCAAACGCTTGATGAGCGTTGATTTGGGGTTGCCCCCCAGGCCAAGAAAATTGATTGCTACAATACTTCCATTGGGCTTGGGGACAAAACCTTTGCATGATCCATGCTGATATCGTTTTCTGACATCTTTTGTGCGGAAGATATCATATTGCAGGTTCCTACTGTCGCCACTTCTCCCACAATGAACGTTGGCGGAAGGGTGAAAGTTCCCATTAATGTAGGATCTTTTAGTAGGCCTACTCCGATATTTTGAAACGAATGGTCGCTTCCATGGATCAGAGGAACGCTTCCTGTAACTTGTGAACCATTAGGGAGGAAATTTTGTTGGTCAATGATCGTAATCCCTCCTTGAAAGGGGAATGCGATTTTCCTAAAATAGGTCGACACAACAGCTTCCATGGCATAAATCCATGGTCTTCCCAGTAGGATGTTATAGTCAAGATTGCCATCGATGACTTCAACATCTATTTCTACTGCTTTGCCCCCTAGTTCAACTTTCAAGTTACTAAGGATACCGTAAGGGGTATATGTCCTTCCGTTGAATGCTTTTAATGTTGTCGACGATCGCGACAAGGTTGGAGATCCTAAAGTTTTCCAGCAACTCATCGACATAATACATGTCGATGCCCCCTCATCAATAATTGTTCGATGAACAGTTTTGTTGAGGGCTTTCACTTGGACGAGGAAAGCTAGTTGAGCTGGTAACTGAGGATCATACCCTTTGTGATCAAAGGATACCAGATTTGAATCTTTAGGATCCACCCCACCAATTGCTGATAACAATGCCTGCCTTTGGGATGGGCAATGTTGTAGTACCTCAAGAGTCGACATAGCAGATGGCGATTGCGCCAAATCTTCTACTATGTTATAATGCTGTGCCGCTCTGGCATGAGGATTAAATGTCGACTTGTGTACTACTCCCTTTGGCGGTTTAATCGTTAATTCATGTGTGATGGGGGGTACAACTTCTACCGAAGTTGTTGTCGAACTGCTAGGTTGATCTTTACCTTTATCGTTTGACACCTGTGGGTTCCCGTAATCTTTGTTCCTTGTCGAAATCAAAGCATCATTCTGTTGCTTCGATATCGATAACATAAGCACTTGCGACGGTGAAGCATTTCCACTACCAACCAGATTTTTTCCTCGATCGGGAAACGAATCAGTTAACACAGCTAGAGTTTGAGAACTCTTTAAGAATCTTTTTATATCAGCTTTGTATGGACATTCTCTCGTCCAGTGCTCCTCATCACATATCTGACACCCATAAGGTGGTTTCCTATCTCGAGGAGGGCTTGAAGAAGTTTTTCGAGGAGATGACTCTCCTTGTTTCTTCTTCTTCCCTTTGTTTTGTTTCTTCTTGCTTCCTGGTTGATTGGTTTCTTTTCCCTTATCTGTCGATACGGCATTTACTTCCGAAGCAAGAACTTCTTCATGTGCATTTTGATTCGAATCCTTACGGGCCTTCTTTTGATTGGTCCTTTTCGGATTCGTGTTTGCCGTGCCAATCACGCCATCGCTGGCATGAGAGTCACTATTTGATTTAGGAGGAGGAGGGATTGAAAGCTCTGTTCTAGGGGCGTCTGGTATTTTGTCATAGAGCGTGCCGGACTGAGTATATACTAAGTCCAAATATTGTGCACGAGCGATAACCTGCTCTTCTGTTACGACTCCCCCTTTTGCCACATCTTCCGTTATGGCCGGAAGTAACGACTTTATGAACCACTCAGCTAAAAGCTGATCGGGAACGTATGTTTTAACCATTCTTCGTCGACGTCGCCACTCATGTATATGATCTGATATATGAGTTGCGGTTGTCTGTTTGAAATTAGTCAATATCTCTGTTCCCGTTTCATACCTTATTGGTAATTGAAAGTGGGTTAAGAATGTCGTGGCAAGGGAGCTAAAATTGTCGAACGAAGCTCTTGGCAATTCTATATACCATTTTGCCGCTGGACCTGTCAATGTCCTCTGAAAGAGGCGAAGCCTTATCGAATCATCATTTAAAGTGTTCGAAGAACACCATAGATGAAATGTCATCACATGATTCGACGGGTCTTCACCTAGATTTCCATTGAATTTAGGAATGTCGGATGGAAGTTTGTGCGGGATCACTGGCCACCATGGGGCGTAAGCAATTGGATCATTGGTTAACCGATGTAAATCAGGCAACTCTAAAGTCGCCACTAATGGTAACTGTTGATTCAAGTTAGGTGAAGCGTAACCAGGGTACAATGGAATGGCTTGAACAGTTGGTCTTTGCATACCAGCATAATGGAGTTGATGTTGGTATGACTGATACGGTTGATGGACTTGACCACTATAAAGTGGTTGTTTTTTACCATTTTGGATATATGGTTGTCCCGTATTCGCAAAGATTTGCTGTTCAGAACCCTGGTACACTTGTTGGAATTGCGGCTGTTGGTATTGCACTATCCACGGTTGCGACACCATGGGTTGTTGCGCTATACTAACCATTGGACCAAGATGTGGGGTAGTTGTACCCGACTGTACTTGTGTTTCCCCACCAGTAGGCGATTGTGGTTGGGTCGCAGGGTCAAGGGGCTGTTGCACGAGAACCTGAGAAATCTGAGGTTGACATACAACAGGCATTGTTTGAACTTGCGACACGGTCACAATAGCCGGTGTAGTTGGGATGTTTGTCACAGGTACACACTGTTGCATAGAATATACAACTCTTGGTGGCTGGGATAGCATAGGTACCCAACTACTCGTTGCAATTCCACCATAACTTGAATAAGGTTGAGAAATCCCGTATGGGTACCCTCCCGGAGGGGGTAATGAAAGGGCATACTGCCCCCCATACAGTAGCAATCCAGAACTCAGGGCAATTGATTGTCCTGGAGGACTGGATGGCCTAATTAGATTCCCAAAAGGGTCAATTTGATGAGTCTCACCATGAGAGTTACCAGACATTACTCCGGAACAAACAGGAACAGACCATACTGTCGAGATAGTCTCTTGGTGGACTCCTTCTAGCGACTGAGAGCTAGTTGGGACAGATGGTATGCCGGCGAACATTGTTGGATTTGCAGCAGGTAATTCTGCCGTAGCCGTGTCATTTGACACAGTCCTAGATGTCGACGGTTGTTCAGACATTTTTAGTCTATCCAATTGATTGCCTAGTGATACTACAGGAATTTCCACTGGTGATGGACAAACTTCTATTGTAGCAGGAAATAGAGTGACCCCTACTCCAAAATGAGTTGGAGTGGATACTTGCGGTTCCTCTATAATTTCCTCTATCGCAATCAGACCAGGTGGAAGAGGAAGACCGTCAGGTCCGTAAAAGATTTCCGGTGCCGAAGAAGGGGTTGTAACGACAGTGACAGATGTTTGAGGAACAAAACTCTCTGGACCGGTTATAGATGGAACCGGTTCATTCATACGAGTATTTGCCCCCAGACTAGGATCAATATTACTGTCCCTCTGTGGCGGTTGAACTTCTTCTATGGAGGCAGGGTTTCCGGAAATGTTTGGAGTAATCAGAATCTCAAATGTTGTTGGAACACTTTTTCTAACTTTTAAAGGAGATTTTGAACTGGTTCGACGAGTTCGCTTTGCCCGGATTGTTTTCGATTCCGGAGACAAAGACGGTTGACTCGCAAGCCTCCGAGAACGACGGATATTCAATTGACTTTCTTCCACGATTGCGGATTACTCGATCAACTAAAATATAAAGGGGAAAATTTGTGTTTCCGATTTGAATGAATTTTATTAGACGCTTTTAAACATAACTTTGCTTTTTCATGTTTTAAGAGTCGAGAAAAAGCTAAAGATGACTCTAGTCTCCTTCGATGTATTAACGAGCCCGAAGTGACAAATGCTCGGTTGGACCTTTTCAGTTATAGAGTTTGAAAAGGGCCAAAAGAAACTTCTCTGGAGATCTAGGCAGAGGGTGTGCCAAACCTTTCGTGAAACCACAGAATACGTTTTACGGTACGGGTGGTCGATCTTCGTGAATGCTGTGTTCACTGCATCGCGATCAGTAGGGCGGCCGACACGGCTTCCTATGGATAAAGGATAATTGCCTATAGGGGTCTCCCAATATATCCGCGACGGTACGTGGGAGCACAAGTCCGTATTAGTGCCACCGACTCTCAGGAGGAATCACCCACCTTCGTAGAGATCGACAGTCACTATGTTTAACGACGCCAGAACACGTCTCTACCTAGACCTCTAGATGTTTGCATTATGTTACAATGCGTTGTTAGGTTCATTCAGTATATTTTAAGTTGATCTTTTTAAATTTTGTCTTTCAAGGTTCACCACGAGATGTATATGACAAATTCCTAAATGCAGCCTGAGATGAGAAGCAAGCTTTTTCAAATCTTTTTGACTGATGAAAATCTTCACTACTGAGGGAGAAGAAAGGCAAATTCTTTTCACACAGCTCATACAGCACAAACTAATGCACTTTCTCCTAAATCATCATGCAAAATTTTTCAAATGCAAAATGCACAATGCATGTATTTTCTTTTCCCTTTCTTAATGTTGATGTTTTACAAAAAGAAAGTTGTTATATAACTTTGATTTCGATTTGAAGTGAAAACAAACAAGCTTGTCCAAAATCAAAAGACACCTTAAGATTTACTTGCTTAATCACTGGAAATGCATGAAATCAAACCATAATGACGAAAGTAAAATGACTAATCAGCTATGGACAGCAAACAAGCTAACTCTTTAGACCAGCAAAATGCCTAACACAGGTTCAGATCTAAGAGGCCAAAAGCAAGACTAGTTTACTCTTCGTTATGGGAAATTGTAAATGATTAAGAAATACAAAAGAACAAGTACAATTTCGTTATATAACAGAGGCAGAATGATGGCAAGTAATGTTGGTTTCAGAACAGGTGCAAGACTGGTAACTGGCAGCCAAATCTATAGTGAAAACAGGCAAGAGAAAAGGAGGAAACCCCAACAGCACTAGGAAAAATTGGGCCAACGCAGGTGCTGCACAGCCAGTCTGGCTCTCAGCGCAGGTAGCCCCTTCGGGACCTGCGTTGCAAAGCAGGTAGCCTGTGTACTACCTGCTTTGGAAAACGAAAGTTGCGTTTTCACAGTTTCCGGGTCATAATTTTCTCAAAAATGCACAGTTTTTGCTCAAATCAGAAGCAATCAGTCAAGCACACTCAAAGGGATGATAAGGAAGGTGAAAAGCTATCACTAAGAGCTTACAAGGATCCTTGTAGATCAGCTCTTCAAATCATGAACAGGCTCAGAAATGAGCTAGAGTAGCTGCCCTCTACTTCGCTTTTGATATAGTCAAAAGCTTTTCGATTTGGTACTCTTTTGTTCAGGAAATGAATAGCAAAATGCTACAAACACAATCAAACGGATACGATCCCCAGTGGAGTCGCCAGTTTGTTGTAGGGAAAAGTATCCGACTCGGATGACCCTATCCCACTCTAAGGGTGATAGTACCTCAGCAACAACTGTAAAGAAAACTATTTAAGGTTTACTTCTTTATGAAAGCAAAAGAGAGTAGATAAATGCACTAACCGTTGCCTTGCGCTTAATGTCGAATCCAAACTCTTCTTTATGGCTGCTTGCTCCCAGCTCCTTGCTCTATTGCTGGCCCAGCTAGAATGAGATCCTGCAAAATAGCAAAGAAGGAAACTACAAGCAACATGCAATCATAACTGATTCATAGATTAGTGTAAATCAAATATACAATCATCACAATATATCATTGAAACAAGAGCATATAGAAGAACCTCAATAGCTTTTATTAATGAAGAAGTAAAGGTTCTGAGATTGTTACAACCATTGAAGGTCCTAATCCAGCAACACCTCCCAGCAGAAAGAATTTCTCCTCTTCACCTCTTTCAAGCAATCACCCAATAGCTCTGTTATCACTAAAAATTCTAATGCCAAAATTTCTCAGACTAGCTTGAAGACAGTTTCGCAGCGCAACATCTTCTAGGTGATTTCGTAGCGCATAATCCATATTTTGCACTGGCTGCGCTACGAAATTGGGGATTTGTTCGAATCCATAGCAACTGTCATGCAAAATAGCTCTGGGGTGGATGCATTTTACAGGTGGCATGTTCTCAAGCTCCTACATGTATGCTTGTCATCAGTTTGGTCAGTGTGGGTTTCTTAGAGAGGGTGCAATAATTGGTTTATTGATGGATGCATGACCAATGCCTATCATACAGCCATTTGGGCAGCAATCTTTGTTCAATAAATATGTGGACAGCTATTATAATGATGCTAATGGATCTGTTGGTTCTTCATATCATACAAAGACTCTTATGGCAAATTTTTGTGTAATTCTGTTTTGGCAACGGTTTTTGAAGGACAAGCATCGATTGCAACGACTCATTCAAGTGGCTGGCAATGAGATCTTCACAACTCAGACACATGATTTTGCTTCAATTTCTCCTAGGCTTGAGTAGGAGTGGTCTTCTTTCCACCATTTGGTGCCATCATCACTTCGTGCTATTGCTGAGACATGCCCAAGTTTCTCTGCATGTTGGAAGGTTCACCATTGTATTACAATGATTATGATTTCAAGCACACATGCTTTTTCTCTCCAAGACAACGTGAAGCAAACTTGAGTTTTGACTGTTGGCACTGAACTAGCAGATGATATTGTAACAAATGTTTACATTAAGGCTTCATGTATTGACTCAAGGTCCTGTCATCATGATATTGAAACAAGGCATATTTCTCTGTTTTAAGTTGTCAACTTCCAGGAGGTATTTAGAGCAGATGAAAGTGTATTTTCGAAAGTTGAAAGAGGCTTTTATTCCTAACATACTGAACTAGAAAAACCTCTTTCAGTTTCCTCAAATCCGTTACGAGCTGAGAGAATCGAATGACTAAAGTTGCGCTACAAAACTGCTGTAGATGCAGTTTTTAATTTCCTGTTTCACACATCTTTTTCAAGGCTCGATTCTGGGCAGCTGGAGTAGTTTTTCAAAAAACCAAAAGAGGTTTTTGTTAAGAACGGGTTGGTTCACAAAAACCTCCTTTAGTTTTGCCAAATACGTTTTCTGTGAGAAGCTATGAGCTCTGTCCCAAGAGCTATTTTTCAGGCAGAATAACAGTTTCGTAGCTGTAATGAAAGGTAGCAAAAGCTTTGCTAGTCAGGTAGATGCAGTGGCTGAGGTGTACACCTGGACGGTTTCAGCCATCAAACAAGCCAAACATGTCAGAAAGATGAACATGAGCCTGAGATCAGAAAACAAGATGTTAAAGGAAGAAGTCAGCAGCTTGAAAGGGAAGCTAGGCAAACTAGCTAAATGATCCAAGGGGAAATTGGCTTTCCAAATTTTGGTATATTTTGGCTGTCATCATTTTAAAACTTTTTGAGACTTTTTGATGTCCTTACACCTGTGTAGAATGGCTGAAGAAATCACAGAGTTAAGTTATTGTTGTTTTAAGGTTCATATGATTAATTTTGATTACCTACAGCAGTTTCGTAGCGCGCTACGAAACTGCTGTAGATGACTGTTTATGTAAAAAACTTGAAGCTTGAATGCTGAGGTCAGCAAATATTAAAAGGAATGACTCGAGGCTAGCATGGAGACTATAGAAAGTCATTCAGATGTTTAAAAAGGTGCCAGGTGTAAGTATTGGAAGAAAAGGTGAAATTTTGTCTTTTGTTGAAATTTTTCCTAAAGTCACTTTATGACCGAATTATTAGGGTTTTGGTTATAGTCTTCGGTGATTTGGTTTGAACACATGTTCAGCTCAGAAGGCTTCCATCTCATTGAATAAGTATGATGATATGCGTTGTTTGGGAAGAATTAAAGAGAAGGGGACATGTCATTAAAGTGATGAAGAATAATGGGAGACAGAGTCCGTAAAAATAGGAGCACATCTTTTGGTCAATTAATGAGCCATTAGCGCTTTCAAGCATCCAATATCAGTATTCATTGTATCTATAGCTCAGCCTTCTCAACTCAATCAGCAAAAGGACATGTGTCAACATCCAAGAAGAATCATATTACGAGGAGAAAGGAATTAGTATTTTAGTTTGATTAGGACTTTATGTAATCATAACTCAGCACTTTTGTAATTAATGAGTTGGTTTAGAAATAGATAAGGGTAATTAATGGTAGATCATCGAGTTCTCCCTTCATGCTTGTTGAGGAGACTCAAGATAGATAGCGTTTGCTTGCCTATATATGGAGGAATGTTAGAGGTAGAAAGGGTTGGACACTTTATACAAAAACAGAGTTGTTTTGGAGCTATTGTAAGACTTATCACAGTAATAGTAAAACAGTGTTATTTTCTTCTCAAGATTCTCAATGGATTATTGTGTTCAAATGTAATGGTGGTATTTTATATCATATGTTATTTTACAGCCTTGTTATAGTACAATCACTCAGAATTCATATCCTATGCTCTGACTTCCTGTGTATTTAGCAAGCTGTGGTTTTTATGGAATATGTTTGGACATGTAATGCAAAGAGCCTTGACTTCCATGAATTGACTTTGTTTATCTTGTTCACTTAGTGTATGAGACTCCATAGCCCAATGAGAACCAGTTTGACATGAATCCAACCAGCTTTTGCTTTTATCAATGAATAAAGAGTTAGCCATCTATTGAAGTGAAGGATTTGATAAATAAGTTTATGAGAGAGCCCTCTCTGATCAAAGAGGCTAATCTTTGGTCTAAAGATAGGTTGAAAGAGTTACATGAAGTCTTGCTTAGTTGCAGCCCTCAGTAGTGATTTTGTGATAACAAGCTCTATAGTGAAACCAACAGCATATCATTACTTTGCACAAAATTCCAGCCTCCTAAGCTCATAGGAGAGAGCTCAATATATAGATGAATTCAGAAAGGATGAGTCAGCTTGCAACTGATGTGTAGCTGCCTTGTGTCCTCTCTCTCTTCAGTTAATCTTTAGTTGATCTTCAGTTCTTGAGTCCACTTGGAGAACCTTGCTTCCACTTGGAGAAACAGAGCCTCTGACTCATCACAAGGCGAAATCCGTGATCCAAGTGTCATTTTTGGAGCAATGACTCAGTGTGCCACTTGTCCCATCTCGCTCAGCGCAGGTGGCCTTTGTTCCACTTGCTTTGCAATGCAGGTACACCATGGAGGATTTGAGTTTCAGCGCAGAAGCCTAGTGGAGCACCTGCTTTGATTTCAGGATTGCTTGTTTTTTAGTGTTTTCAGGTGGAGAACTGATCTGAGAGCTGTTGGTTTGCTGACCTTGTTCCTCTGGGGGTAGGAACATCATGTTTAGGGAACTTTAGATCCCTTGGATTATTGATAATTCATCCCTGTTGCTGTAAGGCACAAAATTGTCTATAACACATGGATATAGCCTTCAAAGGGTTGATTAATCGATCGGTAGTCGTCTATCTAGATGATATTACTGTTTATTCAAAAAAGAAATATAATCATTTACATGACTTAAATCAAATCTTTCAGCGATGCAAAAGATATGGTATTTCTCTAAACCCAAAGAAGTCTTTCTTTGCTCTTGACCAAGGAAAACTCTTAGGCTTTATAGTGTCCAAAGATGGCATTTACATTGATCCTGATCGGATTAAGGAAATTTCTGAAATCCCTTTCCCACACAATAAAAAATCGATGCAGTCATTTTTGGGTCAGATTAATTTTGTCAAACGATTTGTTCCAGATTTCTCTCAAATTGTATTACCACTCCAGAAGATGATCAAGAAGAATTCAGTCTTCAAGTGGGGACTAGAAGAAAAGCAAGCTTTTGATGTTATCAAGCAATCAATAATCAATGCCCCAGCCTTGAATACTCCCAATTTTTCTAATCATTTTACATTATATACCATTGCATCCGATGTTTCCTATGCTGCAGTTCTCACGCAGCCAAATGCTCACAACTTGGAGCCACCCATTTCATTTTTTAGCTCAAATCTTCAGGGTGCCGAACTAAATTATTCCGATGTCGAGAAACAAGCCTTTGCTGTGTTCAAAGCAGTTAAACATTACAGGCCCTTTCTTTTGAAAACTCACACGAAAGTTATAGTCCCTTTCCCAGCGGTGAGGCAACTATTAATTCAAAAAGAACTAGGTGAAAGAAGAGCCAATTGGGTTACAACGCTTCAAGGATATGACCTAGAAATAAAGCCAGCAAAGATTGTTAGGGGCCAAGGTTTTTGCAGGATATTGGCAGGAGCATCAAGCATTCCTGAATCAAGCGACATGGATCAGACTCAATCAATCAATCAGATAAGCGTCACCGATTCTCAATCTCAATATGCAGATTTAATATTTTATTTGAAGAATGGTTATGCTCCTCCAAACTTATCTTACAAAAATAAAAGGGCCATTAGATTAAAAGTGAAGAATTTCACTCTAATTAATGATGTGCATTTTAGACAAAATTATGATTCTATCCTGTTAAGATGTCTTGAGAAACCTGAAGCTCAAAAGGTTTTACAGGAGCTACATGATGGGCCAGCGGGAGGACATTTTGGAGCAGACACAACAGCCCACAAAGTTATTCATGATGGATATTATTGGCCTACATTATTTAGAGATGCTCATGAATACGTAAGAAAATGCTTCAATTGCCAAACCACTACTGGAAGACAACGGAAATCAGCTTTCCCTCTGCAACCTGTCAACATTGAACAGCCATTTGAACAATGGGGATTAAACATCATTGGAGAGATTACTCCACCATCTTCCAAACAACACAAGTATATCCTCACTGCTACCGATTATTTTACCAAATGGGTAGAGGCTATTCCTTTGAAGGCAGCCAATTCAGAGGCAATCATCGAGTTCATAGACCAACTCATCATTACCAGGTTTGGTGTTCCAAACACCCTCGTCTTTGATAATGCTTCCTATTTTTCAGGAAATTCTATATATGATTTTGCTATTAAGAGAGGATTTAAACTGAAGTATTCTGCTAATTATTATCCCCAAGGAAATGGTTTAGCCGAATCTACTAATAAGAATCTCATCAAAATCATTAAGCGAACTGTTGAACAGAATCATAGAAACTGGCATAAAGCTCTAGTGTTTGCATTATGGGCTGATAGGGTTACACAAAAGGCTTCTATAGGTTCCTCCCCATTTAATCTAGTATATGGAAAAGAAGCAATATTTCCTACCAATCTTGTTCTTCCCTCTTTAGCCCTAGTACAGTACATCGAAGAGATTCCTTCTTCCTCTATCCAACTTAGACATGACCAAATTCTCAAATTAGAAGAAGAAAGGGAGAAAGCTAGAATCACTCACGCCAAACATCAACAAATGATCAAAGCATCCTTTGACTTAACATCATCCGATTCCAAACACTTCCAAGTTGGTGACTTAGTTCTCAAATGGGACAAGGCCCATGAAGATAAAGGTAAGCATACCAAATTTCAGAAAATGTGGCTTGGACCATTTCAAATCTGTGAGAAGATAGGCCATTCAACCTTTGTATTGCAAGATTTATCAGGGTTGAGAGATTCTCTCCCTGTTAATGGCCTGAACCTCAAGAAATTTTTTAATTGAGAAGGTAATCCCTTCTCCTCTTTGTAGGTTTGCGTAGTTTGTAGGATCAATAGGAAATAAAACTGTAGAGTATTTCCATTGACCTTTGGCTTGGTTTGAAAAAGCTGTCTCACAAAATAATACAAATATTTTTTTTTAGATAGTAGAACCCTCAACCAAAAGGAATAATTTCTAGGGAACTAGATAT
Source organism: Pinus tabuliformis (assembly GCA_031772625.1). Classification (NCBI taxonomy): domain Eukaryota; kingdom Viridiplantae; phylum Streptophyta; class Pinopsida; order Pinales; family Pinaceae; genus Pinus; species Pinus tabuliformis. Next base: position 1,133,546,780 of record CM062807.1, read on the forward strand.
CTGTTTGTTCTGAAATCACCACCTAACGTTTTGAAGACTCTTCTTGAAAGGTAAAAGTTCTGTAAATCATTTCTCGGGTTTCAAAAACTGCTCTCCAACGGTTATCCATTTTAAGATGAAAACTAACCCTTTTTCAGCATCTTCAACTCTTCACCTGTCATCCATTTGTTCTTAAGGAGAAAACTGTTCACCCCATTCACTAAAGTTTATGGTTACTCAGAGTGTAATTCTAAAATATAGAAGATTAAAGATAAGAGGTCTTATTACAAGCCTGCTTACCATGTTCATAGGAAAGTAGTTCGACTGACATTACCAATACTGCCTATCATAACAGGGTAATGGCTTGAAATTTCAAGACAAGAGGTCTCATCACGAGCTGGCTTGTTCAGTTAAATTATTACCAGTGAATGGCATTGTCAATAGCTGGCCACCAAACCAGGACAATGGCTTTTTATCTTATCAATGACAAAGAAGAAAAAACAGATAAAAAATAAAATATGGGAACATATTTTAGTTTCATTCTGTTAACTACAATCTTATGTGAATGGAAAAGCGAATAATACTATGGTTAAAAGGTATCCCTGTCGAGACTATAAACGTTTGCTGGCAACAGAGGCTCTACCTATGACAGAGGGGTTAATTATAAAAGCTGATTTGGGAAAGTTTTTGTTTTATCATTATAAACCAATAAAGGCCTATTTTAAGACTTAGAATGTATTTATTTTTCTTGAAACCAAAAGGAAAGAAGTTAACGGAATTCACTTGGTTCAGAACGCGCGAATATCTAGTTAAATTAGAAGTTTTCCCTCCTGATTGAGATTCTAGTTTTCAAAAGCTTAAGTGTTTGTTTTAGTTTTAGAGATAACTAGTTCTTCCAGCGAATCGCCAATTGTTGTGCCCTACAACAACCCCCCCATTTCATATCATTTTTATTTTCAAAAATTAACATATGGAATGGGTCCCTTTTAAAAATTTTGGCATCAATGCTTGCATGTTCAAAAAAGGCCGCATAATCGAATGACTTTTCATATATTTAAGCCTTTTTGGGACATTAATGTTTCAAATAATAATAATCTTTTATTATTGCGATAAAGCGATCGCAAGATCGCATATCGCAACAACGCAAGAGATGCATTCAAATGGCATTTTGGTTTCCGCCGATGCGATATCAATATCGGCGATCGGCAATGATAAAAACACACCAAGTTACGGCACATAACTTATGCCCCGACGCGACGCTATATCAGCGATAATCTATCGGCGATATCTCATGTGAAACCGCTTTATGATTTAAATCCCTGACCCGATGCGATATCGCTATCGGCCGTCGGCAGAATTCCACGCACTTCGGTAAGACACCCGGTTCCTACCCTCGATGCGATGCAATATCGCAATCGGTAACCCCCCAAACCATTTTATACGCCTACCTCTGTTCTCATGCGCTACCCCCGATGCGATATCGCTTATCGGCTGTCGGCAGTCTAAAAGCCATCACTTAAAGCTTCAATTTTATATTCATATCCGGTTGATAAAGCGCGAATCCCAAAATGTCGTTAATGCAAGGGATAAGGTAATGCGTGTGTATTTAAAAGATTTTGCCCCTTCGATTAATGAACACCTGCGTTTAACCGTCAGAATATCTGTTGCACGCTTAAGTGAGTCATTCACCCGGATAACGGTGTAATCATCACATTTAATGGGTAGCAAGCCTCAAATCACCATTAATTGCATCTGAAATATCCTCTCAGCAATTGGATCCGCAGCCACTTTTGGAAATTAATCTTGGCACGCTTCAAATGATATATCTATCCCGCTGTGTAGCGTCATTGTTATTATGTTGTTACGATTTCTCTTGCAATTGTGTAGAATTCGTCTTTTGAGAGAAGCTTAAGCATGATGGGAAAAATATCCAAGAGGGCTACGGGCTCTACTGTTACACCTGTAGCAGGTCAAGCTGCTGCAAATAGCAAGAAAGGCCTCGTTTCAGACACTACGTGCACTGGTCTTAACAAGACTACATGGCAAGGCACATATAATTTACTAGAAGCTGAGCAACCAGAAGTTTCAGGGACAGTGGCTTCTGCGGACCCACTCAAAAAGTCTGATGCAACTCTTAAAGAGTTGGCCGATTCCTTTCTTCACAGAATTGCGGCCAGAGAGCAAGTCCTTCCCTACACTGATGTAGTGCGATGGGCAATTGAGGAAATTCCAATCATTGACAGAACGTTCCACACAAGAGACGGACGAATTTTCGGGTCGTTCAAATCAGAGCACCTGAAGGAAATGTATCATTTGCCCGAGCCAGAGAAAATCTACAACAAAGACTTCGTGGAGAAGTTTGCAGCTGGAAATGAAGTACCATCCGAGCCCATTCGGGATTGGAGGCAGAACCCGGCCAAACACAAGCACGACAGCTCGGGTAAGTACTCCGTCGATTCCTTGGCTTCTCCCTATTGCTATGCAGGAATTATGATGTGTAGGCTATGGGGATTACATGATTCTGCCAATTTCGATATAGAAATGGTTCCCCTGATGGAGGCTGCTGTTAATGGTTTTATCATGGATTGGGCCACCATTCTTTCTGATAAATTGACTCTAGTTGTTCGGGATTTTAGAGCTAAATCTGTAGTCACCGAAAGGAAAATCCCCCCATTTTATTATAGTGCCTATATTATGGACACATTGTGTTTTAACTCTGAGTTTCCCATCCTCGGTTGGAGATGGACCGCCCAAGACCCTTTGCCCATTCATTTGTATCATCGGAAATTGTGGAAGTCCTCTTATAAGGATCATTTGTATCAAATTTGCAATGGTTTTATGGTTCCCATTTATTATTCCATTTTTGATCGACCTATTCCCAAAATTTCCTATCTCGCTACCTTCGAATTACCAGCTGTAGCAGGTTGGTTTGGAGAAGAACATTTTACCTACATTAGGGTTTATGGAAGCCAAGCCAAACCGCATGTTCTCCCTCTATATGTTCCAGACAAACTGTTAGCCCGAGAGATATCCTACCAAATTATGGCCGAGAGTGTAACCCAAACACTCAAGAAAGAGAAGAAGAGGGGTTGGCCCCCTTTTCCCTTGAGGATGGGTGTTTTTACTCTGCATAATATTCAGCATGCAGAAAAGGAGGCAACAAAGATGCAAGCTTTATCCCTGCCCACTATGCCGGCCAGACTCTATGACCCACATAAAACTGCTTACAATGCCCTAGAACAGGCCAAATTGACCAAGATTGACCATCAAGAAGATGAGTTTGATGACCTGTTCGTAGCTGCCGATTCAATAGGCCAAACCAAGCAGCTTTCCATGATGAGATACAGTGATGTGAATTTAACTGAGTTCAATAAACTTAGAGAGCAAAGGTTGCAAACTCTGCCTCTAGATTTATTGTCATTAACCTCAGCGTCCTCCTCAAGCGAGCCCGGTCGGAAACAGACAAGCCAACCTCCTGTTATAAATAAAGAACAAAAGAAACAATAGGAGGAAAGGCAAGAGAAGCAGCAGGCAGAGAAGCAGAGAAAGGAGCAAATGGATAAGCAGCAGAAAGAGCAGAAAGAACAAGAACAGAAAAAGCAGAAGCAGATAGAGGAACAGCGGAAGAAGGAAGAAGAAGAAAAACAAAAGAAAGAACTGGCAGATAGGCAGAAAAAGGAATTAGCAGATAAGCAAAGGAGAGAGCAAGAAGAGAAACAGAGAAAGGAGTTAGAAGGACAGCAACAGAAAGAGTTGGAGGAGCAAAAGAGGTTGGAACAAGAAAAGGAGAAGAGTAAAACCCAGACCTCCATAGATCCTGAATTGCTGAAACAATGGAATCAATTTGATTCCATTATCAGTGGAAAGGAAGGCTCCAAAGACACACCAGACACCACTTCTTCTCAGGTTCTAAGCGGAACCAGCGGCCCACCCACTTCAAAGGAGCTCGAGGTAATCACCAAAGACCCTTCCGATCAGATTGTGCTCCAGGTGGAAGATATTCCTCCCCTGGACGTTTTCTACAGCCCGAGGCACAAAGCGGTTGTTAAGCGCTCAAGGAAGAGACGAAGGCTTGATCAACCTTCCATCTTTCCTGAGCAGACAGTTACGGGGAATGTAGTCTGGAAGGAAGAATTAGACCCCTCCGATGATCTAACCAAGCTATCGCAGTATGCGGGAGCTTATTCTACAGCGACTATTGATAAAGCATCGGAGGTAAGTCTTTTGTTAAAGACTAAGGACCAGGAGATTTGTGCATTGCAAGCAGAAGTAGCCAAGGTGCGAAACAAGGTAGCACAGGTGGAAGAGCAGTTGCTGGCACAACAGCAAGCAAACAATGTATTAACCCAGCAACTGCAGACTGAAAAACAGAAGATTGACCAGAGCGCAATTCAGAAGCAGAAAGAATTAACAGAGGCATTGGCACAATTGAGAGAAGCAAACGAGCAAATGACGAAGTCAAAGGATGAGGAAATCGCTCAACTGTTAGCACAGCTCGAAGATATCAAGGGCACCAAGAAAGTCGAGAATTTCAGAGCAGAGGCAGTTCAAATAAATAATGCATTAATCTCTCAGGTTAGACTCTTGTGCCAACAACTAACTAAGGCTGAGCCATTATGTGAAGCATCTACAACAGTATGTCAGCGAATTGAAAAGGCCAGAACTGAGCTAGATCAGACTGAAGATACCATAGCCTCATATCTTGATTGGCAAGATATTGATGTGGGGAAAGAAGCAAACTTGCCCAGGATCTATGAGCCATTCAAAGACATACTCTTCACGGAATGGAACACTCAAATGATGAAAGCGGAAAGGGCAGCTTCAAGGTGCAAAATGATTGCCAACAATATGGTTGATTTGGTCAACAATACACTCTATTTGGCCAACATGATCTCTCAGTGCACACCTGGAATCATAACCACGGCGAACATGATTGAACAAACAAGTTATCATGGACTAGAGGAAAAGACAAAGTTAATCACTGGAATAAATACTTTAACCTCCGACGCCTATTGGCTCTTTCTAATCAAGTCGCACACTCAAAGGTTGGCTCTTAAGTGTTTAACAGATGCTCTCAAGTGCCTGATCCCCGAATTTCAGGATGCCACATATGATGCCCAACTCACGTCGCGTCTCAACACTCCACCGGAAGTAGAGCCAATGCTGGCGATATGTCAGTTGAGGTTTAAAGGCAAAGAGCCCACCGAATGAAGCATTGCTGCCGACTACCAGATCACCAAAAAAAGATGGGAAATATTTATTGATGCCAATTTCATAGCTGTTCGGTTTTTTAGATATTTAGATTAGACTAGTATTTATAGACCCTTTCATTGTTTTGGAAAGGGTCGTAAAATTTTGTAATAGACTTAAAGGCTGAAGTTTGCACTATTGTGCTTCAGCCTATATTCTTTTGTGAAACTCGACCGATAGTCCTTAATTTGACGAGAAGGTTGTTTTATGCATTTGTGCACTATTGTCTCTTGTTTGGAATGCTTTCTGGTTTGGAGAAAGGACTGCGACGTAGCGATTTATAGAATGGATTGTTGAGCAGCTTACATGGTACTTTTATCTGCATCTGTCCTCTTTCTTTTCATATGAATCGTTGTGTTATTATTTTTGCTATTATTGAATACATGTATGCGCTGTAACAGCAAATCTTCATTTCATTCCACTATTGGACGCTTTGCGGTATGCCTTTCTTTTAATCATGCATGTAGCAATGATATGAATGACAATGTGTAGTAATTCGCTATTATCGCTCTGCATAACTAATTATGCAGAGCAATCTTAAATGGTTTAAACATCTATGCTTTAGTGTTAGAGTCATCTATATGCCTGCCTTAAAGCACAGATTATCAAACGCTACGCTTTGAAAGATTGATAAGTCCCGGATTAGATTATAGTTATTATATATTTTTATGATAGTATTAGTTATTCGCTTATCACTATCATACCTCACAAGTTATTCGTCCATCCCACTTTTATCCATTATTGGGAAACTGGTCCCATTATCCCCAGTCGGAGCCACTATCCCAAACGGAAAAGGAGCTGCTTTTAAGGTCCGGACCGGGTGGTTTTCCCCTTTGTTGTGGCAACGATTTTCGAGGCCTCAACATGCCCCTAATGTGCTTCAATGCATAGCCTTCTGTTCTCTCTGACTTCTTTTCTTAGATCTTTGATAGCTTGACTAATTGCAGGAAGTGTTTGAGGAAGAACATCTTCAATTGTCTGTTGTCTGAATTGTCTTGTTAGACCATCAACTTAAAATAAGGCTGCAAAAGGAATACAACGATGTTGATGATTTATCTGTGACTTTTGGTTGTTCTTGATATTGTTGTGACTTGGACTGTTGAAGATGGGTCATCAACAATCCTTTATACATTTCTTTGAGTTTTGGATCATCAGCATTAACCATTTGTGTAAAATAATTTCTAGAAAGTTCATTTGATAATGGTCTGAACATCCTAACTGCATTACATTTTCAAATGTCAGGATCACTGCATTCACAGAGTTCTTGAAAACATTCATTACAGTGTGGATCTTTGCAATATTCAACTTCAGATTCTTCTTCTTCATAAGCAACTTGTATCTGGTCATTTAGATCATAATAATTTTCTGAATCTGTTAATTCTTCAGAGCTAGAAGGGAGATCAATAATATTTACCTTGCTAGATTTATTCTTATAGCTAAATTGTTTATTCTTCCCAGATTGTTGTTTGTCTTTTTTCAGTTTTGGACAATTTGGAGCAATATGTCCTTTTTCATTGCAATGGAAGCAAAATATTTGCTTCTATTTTGGCCTTTGATGAAACTGGCGTGTTTTTTTATATTCTCTAGGAGGCCTTCTATGAATGATTTTTTTATTTTTTGCGGATCTAAGAGTTTTCTTAGAGTAAGCTTTCTTTTTAGAGCAACGACGACCATATCCCCCTAAACTTTTAGAGCCATGTAAATTCCATTGTTTACATAGTTGTTGATAGCCGTGTGGTTTAGTGGAGCTAGTGGCAGCTCAAGCAACTTTCATCTGAGAGCAGAGTTCAACAATGACAACTTTAATAGCTTGTCTTATAACACCAAATTTATAGGCACCAATCTTTCCAGGAAGCTTATTCAAAATGGCAGTAGTTACCCAATTTGGTAAAGAAGCAATGAAGATTTCTTTCCATTTGGGATCTAGAATCATGTCAAAAGAAAGAGTATGCAGACGATGGAGATATTCCATAAAATATTCATCAAAATGTTGCATATTAGTAAGCTTCATGGATGTAAGTGTGACTGCAGCAAGTTCATTATTGATCTGAGGATAACCACAAAAATTGACAAGAATGCCATGCATTAGGCAACCAATCATGTTATTCACAGGTAATGAAGTCTGTGGATCCATATATGTAGTATTATCTGGGTTCATTACCACAGATGTTTCCCAAGAAGGAATGAGGATAGGATCATAATTAATTTCTGTTTTAAGCCAAGAATCAAGGAGTCCTTCGAATCCACTGATGATTTTCCTAGTTGCATTTATTGGAGAAATGTCATCTACTGAATATGTGCGGTAGCAAACCAACATGGAACTCAATGTAGACAGTATTTTTGCTTCAGAACAATTGTCAATATTCCATGAATATGTGGAAGAACCAGACCAATATTTATGATATTTTGATTTCATGACATCTCTTTTATCAGGAGCAGGTGACCAAGAAGAATTCCAAGAACTTCTATCATTAACTTTATGTACAGTTGTATCTTTGGGTTCTTCTTCATCAGAAAATGAAATCAGATTAGGAATGTCTTTTGCTATCTAAAAAGTTTCTTTACCAGGAGGAGAAAAATTATTCACAAGAAACTCTAAATATTCTAGAGTAGGAGGAGCAGAGGGTACTGCTTCAAATTTGTTGAGTATTGTATCAGAACTAGAAGGCTTATCAGGATCATCTCTTGATTTCAACCACTCAGAAACTCTCATTTTATGTCAAGGGCTTAAAGAGTTTAGATTGGAAAACATGCCAGGATTAGCCATAGGAGCATAGACAAAGGTAGTTTCTAGTTTAGGAAAAATGATATCACCAAGATTCTTCATTTTTTATTGAAGATTAGTAGGAACAACATGGAAAGGAAATTGATCTTGAGGATCTAAGAAATAAGTAGTAGCTTTAAAAGTAGGATCATGAGTGTTTTCTTTTTCAGACTTTCAATAGAAATAAAGACAACCCAAACTTGTTTCTTTACTACTTCAAGTGACGTTTTTAAGCTTGTCATCATATCCTGATTCTTATCTGCTACTGAATGTACTTTTCCAATCCATTTGGAATTATCATTAATCCCTTTTTCTAAAACATCAATATTTTTATCAATATGCAAATAATTTGATCCAAGAGTTTTTATTCCATCTAGTAATTGATCTCTGGTAAAATCTACCTTTTGAAGAATTTTATCAATTATTTCTTGGAGCATTTTTTTTTCTCTAGCTGCATATTGATGATTTCTTTCTAGATGTTTAATCAAACTATCTAGAGCAAGATTGTCCAATTTGTTGCTGCAACCGATTCACTGTCTAAAAGATGAGATTGGTCGGACTGAAGTGGAAGTAACTTAAAAATCTTATCATCTTGTCTAATAACAAGATTTTCCCAAGGAGGAATTGTTGTCTCGGTGCTAAAAATAGTGTCATCTATTAATTCCCATTTGTGTTGTGGCACTTCCGTCTATAAGGCTAACCCTTGTATCATATTCACTCTAAGGGTTTGACAGATGTGTTCTAACAAAATTTGCCCTTTCATGTTAACAGACTGTAAATGTTTCGGAACATTTGATTTTTGCAACATATTTTTATATTTATCATCTATGTGAGGGATGATAAGAGGTCCAGGAATTTCAACTGGATTTTCCTTAATATTTGTTTTTATATCTTCACAGGATAGATTCTTGAACAATTTGACCAAAGCCATTTCTACTTCATTTGTACTCGGATAATAAAATTCATAAAAACAAATCCATTGGTTATTTTGTTTCATCCAAGCTTTCCAATTTTTATTGTTAACTTTGTTGATTGTTGACCTATCTTTCTTTGAATAGGTTTTCATTTCTTCACAGTATCTATACTCTTGCTGATGAGTATACAGAACCTAGTTAAACATTTTCTTATACCATTCATTTGAGGGATCATAAGGACTTATTCCTTTGTATATCTTTAGAAATTGAATGATTTCTTCATCAAAAGGAAGTTGTACTTTACTATAAATCTTATTCCTAGGATCCAATCTGTAGCTGGGGATTTCTTCTGGATATCCTAAGCCTTTTGTAGCAGATTTTCCTACTGATTGACGCAAAATTTCTTCATGAGTTGAAAAAGGAGTACACTTTGTATATTCCTGTGTTTGATTTACAAAACTTGGAACAAAACGAATCATGTTTATTCTTCTTCTTTCTTTATCTTGTTCTTCTTTTTCATTGGGTTTTGGAAGACTAGGAGTTTTCTAACAAAAGTTAGGAGAACAATGAGGATGATTACATACAGATGGTTGTGGAAATTGTGGAATTTGGAATGCTGATTTCATATTAATTGTTCTACGAGGAACAATATTTGAATGCGGAGACTGAAGAGTTTTTGCAATCATATTTGATAACATATGCATGAAGTTTGGATCAGAAGTAAGATCATATGAAGGACTTGGTGATCCTTCAGGAATAGATGCAATAGAGGACATTTGTGGTTTTACTGCGACTTCAGTTTTTACAGGGTTTTGTATAACAAGAGGAGGAGGAGGTCCACCATGCTCAGACTGTGCATACTCTGATTGGGGAAAGAAACGAGTTCGAACAAGGCCATTATCTTCTCGAATAGAAGTTTGAGCAGTGATAGGCTGTGGACAGGGAGAAGTACAAATAGAAGCCCAATTTGTGACCCATTCTGTTGGTAGTTTAAGATCTCGACGAGATATCATTTGAGGAGCAACAAGATTTAAGCCATAGTCATGAGTGATTAGAGTAGTGAACTCAGAGGTTTCAGAAACTTGTTGGACAACAGAAGGAGTGGTCTTCTTATAAAATTTGACGACACATCGCCAATGAATAGCAACATTATTGCTATTATCTTCAAAATCATCATATCCATGTGTTTGGATGTCGAGCATTAGAGCATTGATGGCATTAGGATCATCTAAGGAAATAGAAAAATTAGGAACACAGGACCAAGAAATTGGACCGTAGGCTAATGTTCCTTGACATCCTCCAATTAAAGCTTTATGAAAATTTTTCCATCGGCGATCAAAAACACAAGAGAAGACAGCAACGTCTTGACCTTTTCTATGTAGTGGCTAAATTCCAATTTGGATATGACCAAAATGAGCAAAATTGAGACCATATTTTAGTGCAGCTATAAACTCAGATTGCTTCAAAATGTTCATTGTTTGAAGCAGACGATTATTACTGTAGGTTTGTAGATTTTACCAGAGATCAATTACTAGATGGAATAAAAACTCTTGGATCAAATGATTTGCATATTGCTAAAACTATTGATGTTTTAGAAAAAGTGATTAATGATAATTCCAAATGGATTGGCAAAGTACATTCAGTAGTAGATAAGAATCAGGATATGATGACAAGCTTAAAAACGTCACTTGAAGTAGTAAAGAAACAAGTTTCGGTTGTCTCTACTTATGTTGAAAGTCTGAAAAAGAAAAACACTCTTGATCCTACGTTTAAAGCTACTACTTATTTCTCAGATCCTCAAGATCAATTGTCTTTCCATGTTGTTCCTACTACTCTTCAATCAAAAATGAAGAATCCTGGTGATATCATTTTTCCTAAACCAGAAACTACCTTTGTCTATGCTCTTATGGCTAATCCTGGCATGTTTTCCAGTCTAAACTCTTCAAGCCCCGGACATAAAATGACAGTTTCTAAGTAGTTGAAATTAGGGGATGATCCTGATAAGCCTTCCAGTTCTGATGCAGTACTCAACAAATTTGAAGCAACACCCTCTGCTCCTCCTACTCTAGAAGATTTAGAGTTTCTTGTGAATAATTTTTCTCCACCTGATAAAGAAACTTTTCAGATAGCAAAAGACATTCCTGATCTAATTTCATTTTCTGATGAAGAAGAACCCAAAGATACAACTGTATGTAAAGTTACTGATAGAATTTCTTGGAATTCTTCTTGGTCACCTGCTCCTGATAAAAGAGATGCCATGAAATCAGAATATCATAAAGATTGTTCTGCTTCTTCCACATATTCATGGAATATTGACAGTTGTTCTGAAGCAAAAATACTGTCTACATTGAGTTCCATGTTGGTTTTCTACCGCACATATTTAGTATATGACATTTCTCCAATAAATGCAACCAGGAAAATCATCAATGGATTCGAAGGACTCCTTGATTGTTGGCTTAAAGCAGAAATTCATTATGATCCTGTCCTCATTCCTTCTTGGTAAACATCTGTGGTAATGAACCCAGATAATACTACATATATAGATCCACAGACTTCATTACCTGTGAATAACATGATTGGTTTCCTAATGCATGGCATTCTTGTCAATTTTTGTGGTTATCCTCATATCAATAATGAACTTGTTGTAGTCACACTTACATCCATGAAGCTTACTAATATGCAACATTTTGATGAATATTTTAAGGAATATCTCCATCGTCTGCATACTCTTTCTTCTGACATGATTCTAGATCCCAAATGGAAAGAAATCTTCATTGCTTCTTTACCAAATTGGGTAACTACTGCCATTTTGAATAAGCTTCCTGGAAAGATTGGTGCCTATAAATTTGGTGTTATAAGACAAGTTATTAAAGCTATCATTGTTGAACTCTGCTCTTAGATGAAAGTTGCTCGAGCTACCACCGGCTCCACTAAACCACATGGCTATCAACAACTATGTAATCAATGGCATTTACATGGCTCTAAAAGTTTAGGGGGATATGATAGTCATCACTCTAAAAAGAAAGCTTACTCTAAGCAAACTTTTAAATCTGCAGAAAACAAAAAATCATTCATAGAAGGCCTCCCAGAGAATACAAAAAAACATGTCAGTTTCATCAAAGGCCAAAACAAAAGAAAATATTTTGCTTCCATTGTAATGAAAAAGGAGATATTGCTCCAAATTGTCCAAAACTGAAAAAAGACAAACAACAATCTGGGAAGAAGAAACAATTTAGCTACAAGAATAAATCTGTCAAGGTAAATATTATCGATCTCCCTTCAAGCTGTGAAGAATTAACAGATTCAGGAAATTATTATGATCTAAATGACCAGATACATGTTGTTTATTAAAGTTGAATATTGCAAAGATCCACACTGTACTGAATGTTTTCAAGAACTCTGTGAATGCAGTGATCCTGACATTTGCAAATGTAATGCAGTCAGGATGTTCAGACCATTATCAAATGAAAGCTTAGATCATGATGAACTTTCTAGAAATTATTTTACACAAATGGTTGATGATGATAATTCAAAACTCAAAGAAATGTATAAAGGATTGTTGATGACCCATCTTCAACAGTCCAAGTCACAGCAATATCAAGAACAGCCAAAAGTCACAGATAAATCATCAACATCATTGTGTTCCTTCTGCGGCCTTATTTTCAATTGATGGTCTAACAAGACAATTCAGACAACAAACAATTGAAGATGATCTTCCTCAAACACTTCCTGCAATTAGTCAAGCTACCAAAGATCTCAGAAAAGAAGTCAGAGAGAACAGAAGGCTATGCATTGAAGCACATCAGGGGCACAATATACATTCTTTACATGCACAACCCACAAAAGGAGAATCTTCACAGACAGAACAGAAAGAAACAAAAAGACAGCCTGATCCATATCATGATCCAATGAAAGGGATTTTCAAATCTGAAGACTTTTAAATTCCAGATGAAGAATTTGAAGATCCTAGATCTGTATTAGGAATGAATGCAATGAACGCGGATGTAATGTACTATGTAAAAATGAAAATCAGAATTGGTTCTTCCATAGAATGGTGGAAGGTTCTAATTGATACAGGTTCAAGATTGAACATAGTAAGCGGCACTGTAATTCCCTATCCTCAAAGACAAAAGACAAAGTGTCCAGGAGTTGTCAGTGCAAGTGGAGAAATCAAGACAACGGAAGAAGCTATAATAGATGTCTTCATTTCTCAATCTAAAGGAATTCAAGTTCATGCTCCATTAGTCACAGGGCTTGATTGTGCTATGTACTTAGGAACTCCTTTGCTGAGCAATTCAGAGGACATAGAAGCACTTATGATGAAAAATCACAGAAATGGGGATATTTTCTTCTCTTCAAAGGTATAGATTATTTCTATCCTTTTATTCATTCCAATTCTCCTAATAGATTGAGCAAAATTGACAAGTTACAGAATACCTTGGTAAAGAAGGAGAAGAAGAAAGAAATGCTCAAGATTGATGAAAATCTTCTGAAAGGCAAATTTGAAAAGAAATAAGTGAGATCTCTCAGAAACTAAAATCTTGTTGTTCTGAAGATCCAAATGCCTTTTGGCATATTCATAAACATGAAGTAGAATTGCCTTTGAAAAAGGAATTTCATGGAAAACTCAGAAGATCAAAAGCAATACCGATGAATTTTGAACAACTCAGGTATTGTAAAGAAGAAATAAAATCCTCACTGCAAAAAGGTTTGATCAGGAAGTCTCATATCCCTATTGCTTGTTTTAGATTTTATGTCAACAAACATTCAAAGATTATTAGAGGAAAACCAAGATTGGTAGTAAACTACAAGCCTCTGAATAATATTCTTGATTATGATGCTTATCCCTTGCCAAAGCCCTCAGTGCTTTTGTCTCAGATATCACAGTCAAAAATCTTTTCCAAGTTTGATTTAAAGTCTGGTTTCTGGCAAGTAGGGATAAAATAAGAAGATAAGTGGAAAACAGTTTTTTCAGTACCAAAAGGAAATTTTGAATGGAATATTATGCCCTTTGGACTAGTAAATGCTCCATCTGCCTTCCAGAGGATTATGGATGAAAATTTTGAAGGTATGGATGATTTCTTGAAGAAATATATTGATGATGTTCTAATTCATTCTGCAGATATTCCCTATCATATAAAGCATCTTAATATATTCTACAAGAGAGCCAAAGAAAAAGGTATATGTTTATCATATTCAAAAATAAAGTTATTTCAAACCATGATAGATTTCTTGGGATATGTGATTCAATATGGATCATATTACATTATGCAACATAGTCTTGATTTCATAGATAATTTTCCAGACAGAATCACTGATAAAACTCAACTACAAAGATTCTTGGGTGGTTTGAATTACATCTCCAAATTTGTCAGACATTGTGCCCAAGACAGAGTCCTATTGAATAAAAGATTGCAAAAAGATCCAATTCCATGGACAAAGGATTTTAATAGAGGCAGTCATAAGAATTAAAGGAAAAATTAGGAATATTTCTCCTTTAAGCACAATCAATGAATAATGGCCTAAAACCATCATTATAGATGCCAGTGATATCGGATGGGGTGCAATTTTCTGCCAGCATGATCCTAATCAAAAGAAAATGGAATATGAAATTTGCCAGTATGCCTCTAGAATCTGGTCAACTACACAAAAAAATTGGTCTAGCCTAAAGAAAGAACTTAGAGTTGTTTGCCTTGGCATTGCCAAATTCAAAGATTTTGTGATCTATAAAAATTTTACAGTCAAAACAGATTGCCAAGCCCTTAAGTTTTCTATCCATAAATGTGACATTGAAGATGCAGCAATGGTTAGATGGATAATGACATTGGCCCACTATCGTTTTGATGTAGAGTTCATTTCTGGAGTTAAGAATTCCTTCACAGATCTCCTCAGCCGAGAATTTTTACAAAGAAATGATGTAAATAATCTCATATGTAACGTAATAAGAAGATTAGAAAATGAGATTCACATTGAATGTGTTGATGGTTCTCACACTTTGAATCTGCAGAAACCTCTACTCGATTATCAAGTAGATTGGTTTCCAATGAAAGAAATCAAATATCAGCATGGAACTGGAAAACATTATTGCTCATGGGATGATCAAATGCAAAGAAATGATGAAGCTTTTGAAGCTTTAAGCTTTCTTCAAGATTTGAGAAACCTTGATTTCACATTACATAGAGATGCAAATGAAAATCTAATCTTCTGTGAAATCTACATTGATCACTTCCTATTGCCACCCAACCTTCAGAACTCTGAAAATCATGAACACCAAGAGAAAGCCTGGTATACAAGTTTGTGTTTTAAAAATAAAACTAACTCATTTTTCTATAATGTGCAGTTTTCTTTTAGATATCATGGGCTGCAAGTTACACAAATCGAAGAACAAGACCCCACACCTGAATGGTTTAAAGAATGGTGGAACATTTATAGTACCAGTCCTCTATGTTTTTACCCATTCTCTCTCTGGTTATTACAACTTACTGGATTTACAGAACCACGGGCACATCAATCAGGAATTTTATGCAAAGGTATTTTGGATATCAGCAATATCACCAATTATCACATGCTTGCAGCGCTTCGCGCCGATGGATCCTTTCATTGGTTTATTACACGAAATCGTTTCTTCAGAAGATTCGGGGGAAATATGAATGGATCTTCACATGAATATGAGTCATTTCATGCCATTACAGATCCAGATTTAAATCCTTTTGGCCCATTACTTTTTCAGGTCGAAGTACCAAAATATGGTGAAGTACCAATTTGGGAATGTGAGGAAGAAATTTACTCATAGTATTTTAATAATGACTCCTTGACTAGGTTCAGAGAACATCATATTCTCATGAACAACTAGAACAGTTTTTCATTTTGTAATGTCTTTCTATCCGACATTGGTGGCAGACAAGTTTTTCGTAAGGTTCCCTGAAAAAGAATCTCTTGCAGTGTAATCAATTCGACATATATAGTTAAATAAAGGGATAAGAATAAATATAAAATATTTTATGATTGAATTACTATGTGGATGTCCTCCGGGTTACCCGAAAGTAGGATTCTCTCATATCTGAAGTAAGGATTTGATTTTGATGTAAAGTAAGATATTGTGCGGATGTCCTCTGGGTTACCCGAAAGCAGGATTCTCTCAAATCTGATGTAAGGATTTGATTCTAATGTAAAGTAAGATTCTCTCATATCCGATATGGATGTATCACCAAACCCAGAATTGGGAGGATCTATAAATAGATGAAGACTAGGGAAGAGAGGCATTCAGGTTTTGAGAAATTTAGAGAGCCTTTCTGCTGGAGAAGTAACTTGGTATTGCTTGAGAAGCAACTTTGTAATACTTGAGTTTTGAAGTTCATCAATAAAGGTTCCTCAATTTCTGTAAATCTATGTCTCCTTTGTAGACTGTTTTGGATTCTATTCTCGAACTTGTATGAGCCTTGTTAAGGTTGAAGAAGTTGCAAAGACGCAGAAGTAGACCGTTGGGCCAGAGTTCGTGTTTCAGCATGAGGATATTGTTCAGAAGAATTGTCAGATATTGGAGCGATTAAGCAGACCTGGTATTTATTATGAACTAATACTCTTGTTGGCATTCGTATTCAAATATATTCAAAAACAAATTCATGATGCTAGATTGCGCAGTAGAGGAGTCTCTTCCCTCTTTGTGATTAAAGTATCAGTCACGGATCTTGTTTATTTCCACATTTTTGCATTCTCGCTTTCACTGTGTGAGCAGAGTTCAACAATGACAGCTTTAATAGCTAGAATAATTACGAAGCACACATCTAGTATTTGTAAGTTTTGCTTCTCTAAACCTTTTAGAAGAAAAATGTATAGTGCACTACTACATGCCAATCCCTACCCATAGTAAGGATGATGTTGATAGAGCATGTGCATTACTGTTACACGCTCCATCAAAATACACTGAACTCTAATGAATGCTTACCTTGGTTAAGTTCTACCCGCAAAAAGACAATTGACTTACTTTCGTAAAGCTCAGTCTTTGAGGGCCAAGGAAATGATAGGCCTTTCATTCATATCTTCCCGAACTCTAACTCAGGGTTGACCTAAAAGGAAAGAAAACGTAATAATCTCATATATAACGAACAATTGACTGACCATAACGATCGAATGACACATTATTTTATATATAATGACGTCCGCGTCGATACATTTTTTCCACTACTTATTTCCTGCCTGAAAATCCCATATAAGATAACCATGAAATATTATTTTGATGTCACTCAAAATTCTATCAATTTAGGTACATTAAGTGACTCGACTAAAAGGAGAGGGTTTGAATGCTTGACCAAGACAGCCGTGAGCCAAAATAGTAAAAAAAGAGGTCGGCAAATAGCCCTATTTATAGAGGGGAGCGAGACACGGTGAATCAGTCAAAGTGAAGTGATCTGATGCACAAACAGGCTCTCAATCTAAGGAGAGGAAAGACAGAAATATGATGTTCCCGCTCTAGTATTCTGTGTGTAATCATCCTTCTCTACGAAGGAGAATTCATTGCATATATTATGTATTCTAATTCCCTGCATCGTATTAGGTGGGAAATGATTGATAGATAGTTATTTTTTTAGGTTTTTTTTTTCGCTAGACCTCCTCTTCGGGAAGCACTAGATCGGTCATCCAGATAGTATATCAATCTCCTCACGAACTCGTATAATCGATGTCACAGAGATGGTCAACTCCATCATCAGAGAAATAGGTAAACGAGCAACGATTTGACACCAAATATCTGGAGGTGCGAAAAAAGTTGTTGTAGGAAGCGGGGAAACCATGAAAAAAAGTCGATTCTTCGTGGAAGTTTTCACAGAAATACCCTTATTTAGAAAATGGATCACAATTACATGTACTTGGGAGCATATTGATGAAATGAACGAAATACGAATAGTTGACATAATATGGTCAAAAATCTTAGGTTGCAACTTGATCATGAGAAAATTAGTTGATATTGTACCCGCAAAGCATGGCAAGTGCCTAACATTGGGAACTACCTGGGAAAGAATGAGAAACAAGAACGGGAAGAAGCGAAAACCACTTGGGTAAAAAAATTGATTGTATCTCGCCCTTCATTCTCCGTAGCAACTAGGGATCGAAGACCACCGAATTTGATAACTTATGGAGGGAAAGTCGGAGTAAGAGCATGCTACTAAAGACGTAGTAACACATGTCGAAGAGGCCTCCGTAAATCATGTATGAACAGAATACGGGTCTGTTGTGGCCAGCAACAACCCCCCTTCTTATTTGGTTTTATCACTAATACCAAATAAGTGGGGACCCTTATTCAAAAATTTAAAAAATCGATTAATGCTTGTATTTCCTTTTTTTAACAAAATTTACAATCATAAACTTAGGAAGATACCCTTGAAAAATCTGAAAGACTTAAGCTTCATGATAACTTAGAATAAAATCACTCCTTAAAAGCACGTCGCATCGCAAAAAAGGGTAATGGATGCCTTCCTACAAGCAGAATTCCAAGTGCGATATCGTGATGCGAAACTATGCACTAAAAACATTCATCGCATCGCATCTCTCGAATATAACTTAAAGCTGAAATATTTCAAACCGCCGATATGCGATGGCGCATATCGCAAATCACATTTCGCTGAAACACATTAATGGATAATTGTCATACACTACAAACTAGCGATATTGCGATTCTGCGATCCTACGATTCTGCGATATTGCGAAGCAAATCGCAGAATCGTCTCATCGCAGATCTACAGGGCTCACCTTTCAAAAAGATTTTTCCATAAACCAAGGCTCGGTTATGCGCGTTAATGCTAATTAATGAGTTAGTTGGCAATCATTAATGAAATATGGTTTTTGATTTAATCGAAGAGCCATTTCACGTAAGGTGGTATATTTTATATGTTTTCAGCATTTAAAGCTTTCCCGTCACCTTTTTCTTATCATTACTCTTGCCTCATTTGAAAATTGCAGGAGCGAAGAGAAGAGAGGTATACATAGCAGTGCTCAGAACATTATGGGAAAGAAGGGTAAAGCTCCGAGTTCTGAAGATAAAAAAATGACGCCCCTGTACACAGACACCACCTGTAACAAAGATGCCAGTATTACTACCTGGGAGGGCATGTACAATTTATTAGAAGAAGAAAATCCCAAGATAATGGAGGTTACAGCTACTGCAGGCTCACACGGGTCTTCTGAGGTGTCTATTACAGACCTAGCATGTTCATTTTTGCACCGGATAGCGGCTAGACCCAAAATTCTTCCATACACAGACATGGTTAAATGGGTACTGGATAGTGCTGATATCACGAACAAACAATTTAAGACTCAGGGACAAGAACTCACTGAGTCATTATTGCCACAAAAAATTAAGCTTTATACCCTCTGACAAAAAGCATGCAAGAGGCAAAAAATGCACCAAGGAAGCTCGGATCGAGAAACGAAGGCAGTTCCTGATGCACTAATCGTGCATTGCTAGGCAAAACCCCTCGAGATGGAAAGCCTCTAATTGCTCAAGTCGCCTATGAGTCCGGAAATTTGTGGGAAAAAACACTAAAGTCGAAAAGCAAAACTTGAACTCTAAAACCAGTGGTATTTATGGGGGATATTCTCAAATGGTATGTAGATATGTATAGCAACTGCAGACAAATTGGAGACAAAAGGCTCAAGAGAAGGCAGAGTCCATTAAAATATTAACCAAGTTAAATTGGGATTCTTACTGGACATACTTGGTAAAACCACACAGCGAGTGCATGACTCTCAAATGCATCATTAATTATGCCGAGAAGATGGTGCCAGCTCTTGCCGATTCCGTTTGTGCAGAATAGTTAAAGTCAGAAGTCGTTCAGCCAAATCTCCTCATGCAAATGCTGAACGCTTGCGATTACAAGGAGCAAATACACAAATAGTTAGTTGTTAGTTTTAGTTTTAGACTCAGTTTTAGTTTTAATTTTGCTTCATTTTTGCCTGAAATGAGGACGGTCATTTAAACCGCATACTACATTTTTGTAATAGATTATTTTTAGATTTAGTTAGTAGTATTTAAACCCTTCTCATGCATTTAGATAAGGGTCCTGAAATTTGTCAAAAACTTGTCCTTAGAACATTCACTTTTGCACCCTTTGAGGAGGTTTTGATGAATGAATGGAATAGGATTTATTGATATCTGCATTTAATATCTACTACTGATGTTGCACTTTTGTACTCTTAGTAGATGTCAGATTAAGAAGAAATAAATCATTATTGCTTGAAGCTCATGAGTAGAACTAGTTATAAATGGTACTTTTATCTCTTAACTATTTCTGCCTATGTGTTAAAGTGATATTCAAGTTCAGTTATTTATGTATGAATGCGTGAATGTTTGAGTTATCATTTGGCACTTTTGTACTGTGATAGCTATTTATTTATGTTTAATATATGAGTAGCTTATTATGCGATATGTTTTTCGCAATTGTTTCGTCTAACTTTTTATACGAAATGGTTTATCTTTATTGAATTCTTTTCTCGTAGCAGTTGAATGATCTTTATTACCAATTGTTATTTGAAATTATTTTAGATCACATAACAGAAAGATTACATCTCAGGTTAGTTTAGAATTATATATTTATGTTTATTAGAATACAATTGCATGTTGTTAGAGTAGATTTAGAATAAAAGCATTTTACTTAGGAACTATCAGAAAGGAAATATCAATTCTCAACACACACACACACACACATATTGGGAAACTAGTCCCATATCCCTAGTCGAACCCACTACACCAAACGGAAAAGGAGCTGCTAACCAAGGTCCTGACTGGGTGGGTATCCCCCTTGTTGTGAGACCCGATTTTTGGGCCTTCAACATATTTGGCACTAGAACGAGGGCCCCGAACTGTGAATGGCAAGTAAGTCTAAATCTAAATACCATTCTGAGACTAAATCGCCCTCACCATCTCCCCCGACTTCTCCATCGCACTTAGAATCTTTAAATCTTGAGCAAGAAGTCCAAAAAACAACAACCACTGCCACAAACCCTGACATTTCAGAGAAATCTACTATTGAACCTCATGAAGTTGAATCTTTGATCCATAAACTTCAACAATTTTCTATATCACCTCAAAGATCTGATAAATCTCAAGGCAGTGTGACTTCGCAATATAACCCTGCTCATCCTCTCACTAGATTAAAGAGCGAAAATTTTGGCATAGAGCTAACCGAGTTACCTCTACCTACAAGGAAGAGAGCAAAGAAATCACCCAAAGGGACTGATAGTGAGACTCTTTCGTCATCATCATCCATCTCAACCTCTCCACAGCGAAGTCATCCATCCACTCCTCCACTCTAGATTATTGTCCACCAATCCACTGGAACTTCCACATCTCCTTCCCAATCATCTGGAATCATAATATCCTCATCTTCACAGCCGCGGGGATCATCTCCTACACCCTTGAGTCAAATACCGACCCATCCTCAAAAATGGTTGCCTAAGCTTAACCCTGAAGCAGGCATGCTAGCAAAAGAACATATAAACAACTTTATGTTATCCATAAATCTCAATGGAGTTACTAATGAAGACGTTGTCGTCCGACTATTTCCTTACAATTTGCAAGGAGTAGCCAGATCATGGTATTTCTCATTACCGTCTGGATCTATCACTAGTTGAGGTATCTTCCAAGAACAATTCTTGACTAAGTTCGGTGATGACAGGTCTACGACAACACTGATCAATGACCTATCTAACCTTAGGGCTGAGTCAAAAGAACCTATCAAAGATTTTAATTCACGTTTCAATAAACTGTTGAATAAAATTCCTACTGCTTCCAAGCCTAGCGAAGAAGTGCGAAGTGAATGGTACATCTCTACTTTACCATCAAACATAGCAATCTTTGTTGATAGGTCTAATAAAACAACTTTAACTGAAAATATGAAGGAAGCAACAGCGGTAGAGAAACGTATCATAGCCTTAGAAAAGAAAAACGTTGTAGATGAACGAAAATCTAAGAAGGTTACTTTTAAGGAAGACCCCAAGAAAAAACAATCAAAAGATCCGTTCGATTTAGAAGGATTGCAGAAAGTTTTGAAAACCATGTCTAACGAAATGGTTGACATTAAGAAACAAGTAGCAGAGACTTCTTCTAAAAAGTCGTATAGAAGAAATCCTTCGACTGATTCAAAGCCTCCCAATGCTATCACGAATGTTGAATCAGAAGAAGAAGAAGAGGAAATTGCTATTGAAGAGCCTACCGATGAAGAAGAAGTTGTAGAGGTACAAGGTATGTGGGATTTCATCCTCCCAGATGAAGAGGATCAAGAGGCATCGCCGGTTAGTACTCGAAGTAGAAATCAACTCGATCCTCCTCAACCTACTCCTAAGCCAAAGAGCGCAAGCTCAATGCCTAAGGATAAAGTCGCAACCAAGAAAACAACACCCAAAGCGACTCAAACAAGCCCAGTCCAAACAGATTCAACAACTCCATCTAAAACATTGATTGTTTCAGATGAAATGGAGTATAATATCATAGAAGATATGAAGAAGACTAGGGCTGACATCACTTTTTATAAATTGAGCAAGTTAAAACATCAACAAAAAGTACTTTCGAAAGAATTACATGCAGTACCAGTTGCACCTCTGCCCGCCGCTATAATCTCTCAAGCTTCCCATGAGATGGGAAGACCTCCAACTAATGTGATTAATAAAGTTGATCCAAACGATATCGCTTTAATTGGAGGAAGTTCGAGATCTCATACTCCCCCATTTCTTCTTACTTATGAAGTTTTCAACAAAAATTTGCATAATTGTTTAGTGGATTTTGGAGCTTCATCTAATATCTTACCAAAATCAATATGTGAAAAGTTGAATTTTCAACCTCAAAACTCTGTTGTGCGCATAGTTCAGTTGGATCAGTCGTAAGTTGAAGTGATCGGCAAATTAAATCAAGTTACCATAAGGTTGTCATCTAATCCAAAGGTATGTCAAGTTATTGACATTTTAGTTGCAGATATTCCAAAATTTTATGGATTAATTCTTAGCCGAGATTGGTTTGAAAAACTACATGGATACTTTGCAACCGATTGGTCACATATGTGTCTCCCTTACAATGGTAAACCAAATCAGATAAAGGTTGAGTGAGAAAGACATCATAAATACATAGTAACAGAATTGGAAGGAGAAAACGAACCGGTAACATACAGCAACAATATTGTTGGCAACTATTCTGTTGATTCTTTCTTAGGGAATTTTAATGCTCATACTTCACCTTACTTAGAACACTCTGTTTTATCTCAAGTAGAAATTTTTTCTCAAACAGATAGTTATAAATGTATTAATTTTATAGATAATCCTGTAAATAAATATTTATTTTGGAAGTTATTCTTTGACGGTTCCAAGTCTAACGAAGGAGTAAGAGAAGGATGCATATTAATCAATCCAGAGGGAAACAAAACTATGCTAACTTGTAGACTCGAGTTTGATTGCACCAATAATACTGCAAAATATGAGGCTTTAGTCCAAAGATTATACAAAGCAATCAGATTAGACATCAAATATCTACAAGTCTTCGGAGATTCTGAAATTCTTATTAGGCGGGTACGAAAAACTATACATTGTCTATCAGGTCATTTAAAGCATTACCAATCTTTAGTTCAAGCTCTGACTGAACATTTTATAGCATTCAACATTTCATCAATTCCCAGACTCCAAAATGCTAGTGCTAACTTCTTAGCAAACGTAGCTTCCAAGCTCATTCCCTCAGAAAACTATAGCCCTGATAGATTTTCAATCTAATTAATCTTTAGACCCTCGATTCCTGATAACAATACCAATTGGATAATTTTCAACGATGATCCTGATATTGTAAGCTTCCTCACATTTGAGGGATCTTACACCAATCAGATAATTGATGAAGACCAACATGACAGACAATTGCAACAAGATAGCACTAATAATGTTATGCCAAAGTCAGTAGTCAAATTAGAAGATCTATATGACTTGAAAGATCGATTCAAGAGATCTACCAATTCAAAACTTCAAAGTTCAACTCTGAACTATGAATTAGTAAATCTAGGAACCGATACCAAGCCACAGAATATCAACCTAGGCCTTGGCCTAGCTCCTGAAGAAAAATTAGCGTATGTTCATCTCTTGAAACAATACAAAAGTGTCTTTGCTTGGAACTACGATGAACTTAAGACTTATGACACTTCTATCATCCAACATACTATCCCAATGATAAACGATGAAAAACCTGTCCAGCAAAAGCTGAGAAAGATCCATCCTAATCTAGAAAACCAAATCAAATCTGAGCTCAATAAGTTATTGAAAGCCAAAATCATTTTTCCCGTTCGACATTCTAAATGGGTTTCCAACATGGTTCCTGTTAGAAAGAAAAACGAAGACATTAGAATTTCCATTGACTTTCGAAATCTTAACAAAGCCTGCCAAAAAGATAATTTTCCTTTACCTCCCATGGAGCAAATATTGTAGGCAGTTGCAGGATCATAATTAATGTCCTTCTTGGATGGTTTCTCTGGCTACAACCAAGTTTTGGTCCATCCCGATGATCAATTAAAAACCACGTTCAGAACCAAATGGGGTACTTATGCATATCAAAAAATGCCTTTTGGTTTGATCAACGTTGGTGCCACATTTCAAAGGGCCATGGACATCGCATTTAAGGGATTAGTAAACAAATCAGTGGTAATCTACTTTGATGATGTAACTGTGTATTCCAAGAAGCGAAGCAATCATCTCAAAGATTTAAAACAGATCTTTCAAAGCTGTTAAAGATATGGAATTTCACTTAACCCAAAATAGTCATTTTTTGCATTAAGTGAAGGAAAACTTCTTGAATTCATAGTGTCAAAATCTGAAATCCATATTGATCTTGATAGAATCAAGGAGATTTCCGAAATAACCCTATCTCACAATAAGAAAGCTATGCAATCCTTCCTTGGCCAGATTAACTTTGTAAAGAGATTTGTTCCAGATTTTTCAAGGATCGTATCTCTTTTACAAGCAATGATTAAAAAGAACTCAATCTTCAAATGGGGCCAAGACAAATATGAAGCATTCAATCTGATCAAACAAGCAATTGTTAACGCTCCATATTTAGCAACTCCAAATTTTTCCGATCCTTTCATTTTATATACATTTGCCTCTGATAGATCATATGATGCGATACTCACTCAAGAAAATCAAGACAAAGCGGAAGCCCCAATTGCCCTTTTCAGTTCAAATCTACAAGGCGTTGAATTAAATTATTCAGACATAGAGAAACAAGCTTATGTTGTTTTCAAAGCAATAAAATATTTTAGACCCTTTCTGCTTAAAACCCATACAAAAATTGTAGTACCATTTCTAGCAGTAAGAAATCTCTTAGTACAGAAAGATGTGGGTGAGAAAAGAGCCGATTGGGTTACCGCATTACAAGAATATGACGTTGAAATTAAACCAGCAAGTATTGTAAGAGGTCGAGGCTTTTGCAAAATGCTAGATGGGGCATCGCTTATTTCCGAAATACCATCTGCAGAGATACAAATGTACGAGGTAAGCCTAGACAATGTTGACTCATTATACGTTGATATCATATTTTATCTAAAGAACGGATATGCCCCTTCAAACCTCGATTATACAAAGAAAAGAGCTCTAAAGTTTAAGGCTAAGCAATATCAGCTCGTGAACGATGTACTTTTTAGGATAAATTATGATTATGTTCTCCTTAGATGTCTTGAGAAATCTGAGGCTGAAAAGGTGTTGCAGGAACTCCATGATGGACCAGCAGGTGGACATTACACTGGCGATGCTACAACGCAGGTTATTACTAGCCCACATTATTCAAAGATTCACATAACTACGTAAGGAAATGCCAAGTTTGTCAAACTGCTGCAGGAAGACAAAAGAAACCATTGTTTCATTTGCAACCAGTCAACATTGAGCAGCCTTTTGATCAATGGGGATTGGATATAATAGGTGATATCGTTCATCACTCTTCTAAACAGCATAGGTATATCCTTACAGCTACAGATTATTTTACTAAATGGGTAGAAGCAGTACCTTTCAAGACAATGAATGCCGAACACACCATTGATTTCATAGATCAATTCATAATCACCAGGTTTGGTTTACCTTCTGCTTTCATGTTTGATAATGCATCGTATTTTTCTGGAAATGTTATGACTGAATTTGCACTCAAAAGATGTTTTAATCTTAAATACTCTGCCAATTATTACCCACAAGGGAATGGGTTAGCTTAATCTACGAATAAAAATTTAATTAGAATCATTAAGCGAACCATTGATCAAACTCACAAAAATTGGCACAAGTCTTTAATATATGCTTTATGGGCAAACCGAATAACGCAGAAAGCCTCCATTGGCACTTCTCCCTTTAATTTAGTTTATGGGAAAGAAGTGGTTCTTCCAACTCACCTAGCAATTCCCTCCTTGGCCTTAGTTCAATATATTGATGAAGCACCAACTTCTTCCTTACAACTAAGGCAGCTGGAAATACTTAAGCTAGAAGAGCAACATGAACAGGCTAAGATAACTCATGCTCATCACCAAGCATTAGTAAAAGCTTCTTTTGATTCAAACATGATATCCAGAAAGGACTTTCAGATGGGAGATCTAGTTTTAGAATGGGACAAGGCTCATGAGGAAAAAGGAAAACATACGAAATTTCAATGAATGTGGCTTGGCCCTTTCCAAATTGCAGAAATCATAGGCCCATCCACTTTTATGTTACAGGGTTTAACAGGAAAAAGAGACTCTTAACCTGTTAACGGGCAGATCCTCAAAAAATACTTTCCATAGGAGATCATTCTTCTATTTTTGTAGATTAGTTTTTCCTTTATTTTCATAATAAAACCAGTAGTAAACGGTTACATTTGGAATTTACGAAAAAGACAAGTATTTCCTTTAGATTTTATTTTTTCGCTTGTATAAATAGAAATGGTTTAGAAAATTGGTCATTATTATTCAAAGATATAGTCAAAGGCTATAAGCCTGAATATGATACTAGTTTCAACCTTGTAAATTTTGATAAAAAGCAACTTTTCGTAGGAATTTGTTTTATATCAGTCAAATGAAAGGTATCAATAACAAAACAAAGATTCTCTGTAGAAAACCTCTTTCCAAAAAACTCTACCATTGTCATCCAAAGCTATTCTTAAGGAAACAATGACTTCCTCCCCACTTAGGAAATTACGAGCTTCAAGGAATAATCCAACGATACATTTTAACTTAAAGAATAAGAGGTCTCATCACGAGCCGACTTATCATGATCATAGATATTATAGGTTGTTGACTTTGCCAAAACTGCATACCACAATAGGGCAATGACTTAAGATTGTTGGAATCAAAATACAAGGGGTCTCATCACGAGCCAGCTTGTTCAACAAAGTTATAAATCAAGTGAGTGGCACTATCATAATTTGGCTACCAAACCAAGGCATTGTTCTTTAAGGGTTAAAAGAAAATGAAAGCAATAAGTGTAAGTATGGATTTCTCTTTGAAAATTGTATATTTCTCCAAGTGGGATACATAATCATTGTTGGGTAACGGATAACCCTGTAGAGGCTATAAACCCTTGCTGGCAGCAGAGACTCTACCTACGACAAATGAGCATATTTAAAACTGATTTACAGAGAAGGCTTTGTTTTTATCTTTATAAACCAAGTAGTGACTGATGTAGATACAATGACTAGCTTTAGGAAGTAAATAACCAAAATTAACATAGAAGAAACAAACTATCGTTGACAATTGAAAGCATGATGTAATTTATCTTTCTATAATAAAGTTTGATTTTCTGGAAAGTTTTATGTTTTGGAAGTTTAGAAAATTCAAAAGAAAAGTAGAGATAATTGGTTCTTCCAAGTGAATTGCCAATTGTTGTGGCCAGCAACAATCCCCCTTCTTATTTGGTTTTATCACTAATACCAAATAAGTGGAGACCCTTATTCAAAAATTTAAAAAATCGATTATTGCTTGTATTTCCTTTTTTTTAACAAAACTTACTACCATAAACTTAGGAGGATACCCTTGAAAAATCTAAAAGACTTAAGTTTTATGATAAGTTAGAATAAAATCACTCCTTAAAAGCACGTCGCATCGCAAAAAGGGTAATGGATGCCTTCCTACAAGCAGAATTCCAAGTGCGATATCGCAATGCGAAACTATGCACGAAAAACAATCATCGCATCTCATCTCTCGAATATAACTTAAAGCTGAAATACTTCAAACCGCCAATATGCGAGGACGCATATAGCAAATCGCATTTCGCTGAAACACATTAATGGATAATTGTCATACACTACAAACTAGCGATATTGCGATTCTGCAATCTTACGATTCCACGATATTGCAAAGGAAATCGCAGAATCGCCTCATCACAGATCTACAGGGCTCACCTTTCAAAAAGTTTTTTTCATAAACCAAGGCCTGGTTATGCGTGTTAATGCTAATTAATGAGTTAATTGGAAATCATTAATGAAATATGTTTTTGATCTAATTAAAGAGTCATTTCACGTAAGGTGGTATATTTTATATGTTTTCAGCATTTAAAGCTTTCTCATCACCTTTTTCTTATCATTACTCTTACCACATTTGAAAATTGCAGGAGTGAAGAAAAGAGAGGTATACATAGCAGTGCTCAGAACATTATGGGAAAGAAGGGTAGAGCTCCGAGTTCTGAAGATAAAGAAATGACGCCCCTGTACACAGACACTGCCTGTAACAGAGACGGTATTACTACTTGGGAGCGCATGTACAGTTTATTAGAAGAAGAAAATCCCAAGATAATGGAGGTTACAGCTACTGCAGGCTCACACGGGTCTTCTGAGGCGTCTGTTACAAACCTAGCATGTTCATTCTTGCACCGGATAGCGGCTAGACCCAAAATTCTTCCATACACAGACATGGTTAAATTGGTACTGGATAGTGCTAATATCACGAACAAACAATTTAAGACTCAGGGACAAGAACTCACCGAGTCGTTATTGCCACAAAAAATTAAGCTTCATACCCTCTAACAAAAAGCGCACAAGAGGCGAAAAATGCACCAGGGAAGCCCGGATCGAGAAACAAAGGCAGTTTCTGATGCGCTAATTGTGCATCGCCAGGCAAAACCCCTCGAGATGGAAAGCTTCTAATTGCTCAAGTTGCCTGTGAGTCCGAAAATTTGTAGGAAAAAGTGCTAAAGGCGAAAAGCAAAACTTGAACTCTAAAACCAGTGGTATTTATGGGGGATATTCTCAGATGGTATGTAGATATGTACAGCAACTACAGACAAATTAGAGACAGAAGGCTCAAGAGAAAGCAGAGTTCATTAAAAGATTAACCAAGTTAAATTGGGATTCTTACTGGATGTACTTGGTAAAACCACACAGCCAGTGCATGACTCTCAAATGCATCATTAATTTTGCCGAGAAGATGGCGTTAGCTCTTACCGATTCCATTTTTGCAGAACAGCTAAAGTCGGAAGTCAGTCGGCCAACTCTCCTCAAGCAAATGTTGAACGCTTGCGATTACAAGGAGCGGACACACAAATAGTTAGTTGTTAGTTTTAGTTTTAGATTTAGTTTTAGTTTTTATTTTGCTTTATTTTTGCCTGAAATGAGGACGGTCATTTAAAACGCATTCTACATTTTTGTAATAGATTATTTTTATATTTAGTTAGTAGTATTTAAACCCTTCTCATGCATTTAGAGAAGGGTCCTGAAATTTGTTAAAAACTTGTCTTCAGAACATGCACTTTTGCACCCTCCGAGGAGGTTTTGATGAATGAATGGAACAGGATTTATTGATATCTGTGTTTAATATCTACTACTGATATTACACTTTTGTACTCTTAGTAGATGTCGGATTAAGAAGAAATAAATCATTATTGCTTGAAGCTCATGAGTAGAACTAGTTATAAGTGGTACTTTTATCTCTTAACTATTTCTGTCTATGTGTTAAAGTGATATTCATATTCAGTTATTTATATATGAATGTGTGAATGCTTGAGTTATCATTTGGCACTTTTGTACGATGATAGCTATTTATTTATGTTTAATATATGACTAGCTTATTATGCGATATGTTTTTCACAATTGTTTCGTCTAACTTTTTATACGAAATGGTTTATCTTTATTGAATTCTTTTCTCATAGCAGTTGAATGATCTTTATTACCAATTGTTATTTGAAATTATTTTAGATCGCATAACAGAAAGATTACATCTCGGGTTAGTTTAGAATAGATATTTCTGTTTATTAGAATACAATTGCATGTTGTTAGAGTAGATTTAGAATAAAAGCATTTTACTTAAGAACTATTAGAAAGGAAATATCAATTCTCAACACACACACATATTGGGAAACTAGTCCCACATCCCCAGTCGAACCCACTACACCAAACGGAAAAGGAGGTCTGGACTGGGTGGCTATCCCCCTTGTTGTAAGACCCGATTTTCGGGCCTTCAATAGGGTCCAAAGGCAGGGTCGGAGAGGGTTTAGCTTATGGAAATATTGACTCTTCCGGAAACCAATGACATGTAAACCATGCCAAACTAAGACCAATAAATATCCGAACGGAACGAATTCTAGCTTCTCCTGGAGGAGTTTTCGATGCAAAATTCGTATGATACGGATGAAAGATGTATACAATATTAGCTCGTCCGTCCAATGCAACAGATGCCAACATCTTCAAGGGAAAGGGATACCAGGGAAGGGATAATGGGAAAGGAAGCAGCACTTTAGCAAGTGGGTGATTCAAAATTTGTGTAGGGATAGTTTCAAGATAGTGAGTGACAGAATTTGCCTTCCCTACTTATATTTCTTCCCCTAAAAGGGCTCTACGAAGTCCTGGTCTTACCTGCCTGCCTGCCCGAGTGAGCTAGCTCTGCAAGGTCCTGGCCCTTTATTTCTTCCCCTTAGTCGAGGGGAAGGAATAAATATAGGGATAAACTTACCTACGGGAAAGGGATCTTCACTACGGGTCCTGGCTGGGCATAGCCCTTCCCGGAGCTTGCCTCTTCCAGCACAGGACCTTTTCTTTTGTTCCCCACCACCCTCCCCCCGACCAACCAAGCCTTGCCTTCAAATATCTCTACCTTGCACTTGAAAAGGCCAGGGTGAAAATGAGAGGGCAGGACCTTATACCTTCCCTGTCAGGCCAGGAGGGTGAAGGCCCTAACCCCAAAGGTGCTCGAAACTGGAGATGTCGATAGGAGCATGTCGAAGCATAGGGATTTTACGATATCTAGCTATTGAATATGATGTACGCAGATGAACCAGGGATTTGACCTGAGTTATGCCTGAAAGAATCTATCTGTTGTGAATAGATAAAAAGAACATCCATCTTGCTAGTTTGAAAATAAACCCCCCCTAGAAGGAAGGGTCGGGACAAGACCTTCTCTATTCAGGACAAGATCCCTCATCAGGTAAGGTGTGCCATTCTCTCAGCGAGCGATGAGCTTCAATAAATGGGACAAGTACTTAGGTCAATTGGCCACTTTAGGAAGGCGGGGCTCGGAATGGCCATAGTTTATACACCACACAATAGGATAGGGGGGAAGGCATTACACCACAAAATAGGATAGGTGAAACCAGGCTTTCAACCTCGGAATTCTACCTTTGAAGGAGGTAAATTTTACAAGAATTCTATGTCATGTTTCTGATTTGAGCACATCGACTTAGGATCTCGTTGTTGGACTTAGTTTGGGTATTGGTACTTGTGGGAACAAACTGGGCACTGCACAATCTGTTCTGTTAAAATGGTTTTCATCCTTTCCCCCTGATTTTGAATGTCCTGCACTTGCACCTCACTATTCTGAAAAGATGGACTACTGAGAGTTTTGAGAAATCCATCAGTATTTAAAGCAACACGAGGAAGCTATAAACGAATTGGACACCTCCTTCCAGTCCTCGACAAATCTGAGCAGGAGACTAGTCTTCACCTCAAGGTGGAAATTTTCACGCATATATTGCTCCAGCAAAAGAGGAAATTAGATGCACTAAAAGAAGTTGTTCAATAACTCGGTCACCATCAAGGGATTTGCAGTGCATCCTATCTCCATCAACTTTACCTTTGGCCTAATTGACACTTGAAACATGCAGTCCAACCAATACACAAGAAAAGCATCTTCTTCTTCATTGGCCAATCAATAACAAAGAAGCAATTGACGGAGGCAAAGTTGTAGAGGGAACCTGGCCTCCCATTTGGACCCTGTCTGGCTATGTTACATAATGTCCTTTTGGTTTCGAAGTCTGTAACTGTTTCAATCTTAGAACGCTAAGTTAAAAACAATCTTGGACACTTTCCAATTTTGTTAGAATATTGTGGTGGGATTTCTCAGAAAATAAGTAGTGGGTCTTTTCAATCTTCCAAGTATGGCGGGAAGACTATTTTGTACCACTCTGTTGTGAGTCTCAACGACAGCTTCTTCCACTAATATAAATTTCCTAGTGTTGGATTAAAAAACTATATATAGCCCTTAAGCCTTTAAATTCGTATGATACGGATGAAAGATTTATACAATATTTGTTCGTCCGTCCAGTGCAACAGACGCCAACATCTTCAAGGGAAAGGGATACCAGGGAAGGGATAATGGGAAAGGAAGCAGCACTTTAGCAAGTGGTTGAGAACTAGTATAGCCCGTTCTCCACAACAATATAATTTTTTAATGGAAAACTACCATCGTTAAGCCCTTAAGCCTTTAAACCCCTACAAGTGCATTGGCATAACATCATATATTGTAGCTAAAAATATGCAAGTGTCTAAAATATTCAAATTTCACATAGTTATATAAAAATTCCATATATAAAATTTGCATATTTCAAAAGCTGATTTGATTTGCTGCACTTCAACTTCTTGCACTATCTTCAAATTCGTTGTTCAAGTGCATCAAATTATCCTTCAGGGTCAATGGAATTATATTTCCAGTTTTCCATTGCCACTAATGTGTCATGAGAATTCATCCTTAGCTTACACTCACCCATACTGATTATTCCAGGACTACATTTCTTACAATTTTCTATGCTCCTGGTCTCAATTAAATGCTTCCAATTTTGATCTTTGTTTTGTGATAGTGCGTTGATCAATGAAAATGGAAAACTGTTGTTTCCTTTGTAAAATTACACATTGGTAACAGTCTGGCAAGGACACAACCTCATTTTGGACTGGAAGTTCCTAAACATGTAGAATGATGAAAAACTATGACACGATGTGGAAAAGTTTCGTGATGCCAAGTTTACCCTACTGAATTGATCAAAGGTTGTCAATACCTATATTCAGAAAGAGACAGCTTCAAGGCATGCATTGGTGGGGGAGTAAAATATGCCTGATCTTCTCAATTGTCATTCCAAAATATGTAGATTTAATCATCTTTAATATCTAGAAGATCAGGAATCGAAATGTTGAGATAAAATGAATACTTAACGTAGCTTCTCTCTTTTCTGCAAATGATTTACTGTGTGAAAACTAAATCAGTTCAAGAAAATTAAAAGAGATCTAAATCATAGGCCCATGAAAGAAGGATTCAAGAGACACCGTCAAGTTTAGAAGGAAAAAGGAGATTCCTTCAGGATACGTACAAGGCAGGCAACAAAATCTTTTTCCCCACCTTCAAAGACATATTCAAATACTGCATGTGTTCAATACACCCTCCACTAGAATTATGCATCCTAAGCAGCTGCTTGGACTAAAGAATGCAAAATAAGCAAACTCTTTAATCACTTTGAAACTGCTTTGCATAGAACAATTTTATAGGCTAACTAATAATCACAAAAATCTCCTCCCAGGAAAACATCAGCATCGGACACCAAATGGTTGGTTAAACTTCCAAGATAGAAATAATAAGTTAGAAATGATTATTGAATTTCTTTCGTCAATCTCAAGTTCTGGGCATGAGAAAAAATCAGCGACCTCGAACACAAAAGCAAGTAGTGCCATGCTGCACGAAGGAGGTGAATAGATGAAATCTACATGCACTGCCATTGTAACATTTGCAAATGGATTTTCACATCATTAACAAGGCTATGTTCAAAATAGAAAAGAAAAATACAATAGCCCAGGCACAGCCCGATACAATCGACATCGCCATATATAATGAATACATAGGATTAGTAATAATATCTACAATTTCAATAGTTCAGTCCTATGTTCCATTTGCATATGTGCCCTGTTATCCCCAAAAAGATAATCTGTTGTCAGTATGTATATGGATGCACTGACATAAGAAACCGTCAAATCATTTTTGCTAGTAACTCAGCAGCTCCTACATAGCTATGAGGAGTCAGCTGTAAAAGCCGTTCTTTAGCTTCTTTTGGCATGTCCAGACTTTCAATGAACTCCCGCATGCTCTCTCTTGTTACTGCACGACCACGAGTGAACTCCTTCAATTTTTCATAAGGCTCTGGAATTCCATGCTTACGCATCACCTGCAAAGGACACGAGAAAAAGTCCAACCATGCCTCAGGTATTCATAAAGTTAACCAAAGAGAAAAACTCAATTAAGGCACTGACCTCCACTACAACATATATATGATTAACTAAGACGTGACAATAATTCAGAGTCGGATTTCAGTAAAGAGGACACTGAGTGAATGCTAAATGTTCTAGTGTGCAAATTTGTTTGCTGGATAACAAAATAAACCTAAAAGTTCGAAGAAGCATATGAATCAGAAAAAATCATATATTCATCACGAACAGCAATTACAGATAATTCAGGTCTTTTACTTTTATTCTCTAAATTTATCATATGAATAAGGGCTCGGAAATGTGGGAAAAACAACCAGTGAGCTCAGATTCATTGAAGAAAGAATCTGTAATTCACAGTCTACCATCTTTAAGACAATTCAATAACAAGCAATTTGAAACACGCTTACAATTAAAAAATCCACAAATTCGAAACGACGAAAACTGAAACACATACAGAAGCAGACAAGAGGTTAACAGGGAGCCTGTTTGTGTGCTGGAAGCCTTCAATCCAACTATTTATGCTTTCTCACTTTAGATTGAAAAACTCGTATATGCATCCAAGGGTTGTAATGTCACCTAATGTAAGGAATACCATGTAGAATATGAAATGAAAAGCACAAAATTCTTTGGGAAAAAGCTTCGGAAGAACAATAAATATATAGTCTTAACTCTGTCACTACTAGTGCTGATCTAGTTATTCTTCCTAGTTCCATCTGCTAAACTCCCTAGACATGGGGACTTCACTGGGAATATCCCCTACCATCCAATGTACACCCCCAGTACTAAGGGACATCACTACAGATGTCCCCTGCTAAAAATGACACTCCCAATTCCTGGGAGTACCCTATGAAGATGCGCAAAAACATATAAATAAAACCAACAAAGTGATTTCTTTTTCCTTTTGGTTTAATCCAAGATGTGGATCCAGGCTCAATGTGGCAGTAGTTGTGGCAGAAACTATTCAATTTTCCACAAGATGTATAGTAAATACAATTTTCTGCCAGATCATTACTTCCTAATGATTTTCACACAATATTCTTATGCCACTGATATCATTGAGCAATTACACTTCAGAAAATATCAACAGTAAATGCAGTGGAAACAGTAAGGATCGTAGAAAGACAGCCATGCATAATAGAGACAATATTTTTTAACCTGGGAAACCCAACCTTGGGAGAAAACCCAACAACTTTTCTTTAGGAGAAATTGTTCTTCAGCAAGGTTTACAAATCACTATCAGATATTTATCGAGAAATCTGTGCCAAATATACAAGTCCAAATACCAGTCAAACCTGGTCAAAATAGCGACAAGTCAATGCTGGTCAAACCAGCCAAAATAACCAGAAGTCAATACTGGTCAAACAATCAACTTTTTGGCCCTGTGGTCAACAGTCTGCACGTGTGACCCTACTGTCAATTCGCATGTGTGGCTCCATAGCGTGGTCAAAGAGCTCAGTCAAACTGTCAACAGTTTAGTCTAACAGATTCGGTCAATGCCCAGTCAAACTGTCAACAGTTTAGTGTAACAGATTTGGTCAATGCCCAGTCAAACTCAGTCAAATAAAAGAAGGATCAGCTCAGTCAACTCAGTCAAATTCATCCTATTTCTCCACATATGCAGCTGTCCAAGAGAGAGAAAGAAATGCCGAAGAGGGAGAAGAAAAATTGCTCTTGCTTGGTGGAGAAAATGAGATGTCGCATCATCTATTTATACTTTTCGAATGGGCTAAAATAATCCAAGGGACACACCCTTTCACTTGGCTGGGCCGACTTGACTTCTTGGGTTGACTTGTACTCCAATAATAATTTTTTATTTTAAGATTTTGTAGGCTGTCTTGGAGACCACTTTTGCCATGCAGGAATACCTCCCAATACTACAAAAAATCAACAGTCCCTCTTAGCGAGGGGAGGTATCCTCCTTAGTTGCAATCATATGTACCCTTAAGTGAAATTTCTCCTTCCTCAAGAAAAGTTCATGAGCTTGCTATGTTGATGCAGTGTCCCTTCACATGCACGTCTATAGATATAGGTCACTCCAACCTGGAGCAGACAATGTGAGTAACTTGGGCCATTTACCCCTTGGCCAAATCAGCAAGGCCCAACCAAATCGGTATGGCTTCTCAAGTAAATGCTTACAACTCCCTTGGTCAAATCAGCATGGCTTCTCAGGAGAAGGTCTGCTCCTGGGCCATTCACCCCTGGCCAAATCAGCATGACTACTCAGCAGAATGTATCAATCTCCCCCGATCAAATCAGCAAGACCCAGTGAAATCAGCATGGCCACTTAGGAGATGGTCTACGCAATCCTGCAAAGGCATCAACACTCCCTCTCAACAAGGGAGACATTCTGCATCATGCCAAGCTTATCTCAGAAGTATACAAACTTCACTCTAGACAAAGGCTTGGTGAGAATATCCACAATCTGCTCGTCTGTGGATATGTATAGGAGCTTCATTGTTTCCTTTTGCACCATGTTTTGGATGAAGTGACCTGATCAAATAGTCTTGCAAGAAGCTTCTAAAGCCACACTGCTTTAGGACTTGGGATGTCCACAATCTGCTCGTCTACGGATATGTACAGGAGCTTCATTGTTTCCTTTTGCACCATGTTTTGGATGAAGTGACCTGATCAAATAGTCTTGCAAGAAGCTTCTGAAGCCACACTGCTCCACGACTTGGGACACTAGCTATGATATACTCTATCTTTTTTGCATTGAGTGTGACAGAAGTCTACTTCCTAGTAAACTAGGATATCATAGTTGATCCCAAGATGAAGTAGCACCCCGAGGTGCTCTTTTATGTTCTTTGCGCTCTCGGCCCAATCTAAATCAATATATCCCTGCAACCTCACTTCATCACCTGAGACATGTCTCAAACCATATCCAAATGTACCCCGCAAATACCTCAACACATGCTTTGCTACAACCCAATGTACATGCCTTGACTCAACCATAAATGTAGCTCAAGGTGCTCACTGTAAAGCAAATATTTGGCCTGGTGTTAACTAGGTACATTAAGGATCCAATCAATTGCTTGTACATCGTGGGATCCACCAAATTTAAATCTGAAGCAGAATCACTCAACTTCTTCAAATTGGTTACCATAGGTGTAGTTATGGGCTTGCAGTCCATCATACCGAATCTCCTCAAAATATGGACTATGTCCTTCCTTTGTTCAAGGAAGATCTCATTGGGTCTCTTCCATACCTCCAATCCTAAGAAATAGTGCATCAGGCCCAGATCCTTCATCTCGAACTCCGAGGCCAACTCCCTCTGACACTGATGCAGATCATCTTGTGGTAAATCCTGGTTGCTCCCTTTGTCACGGAAGCAAATCCTTCTCCCACTACTGCTACCCCCTATCATTGAAGCATACTCTGTTGTTTGACATGGTCCCCTCATAGAAGGCATATATTTCCTAGAGACCTCCTATCTTTGAGCACCTTGTTTGACAATCTCAACCCATGTCATCCTCTTGGATGACTGCTCCTTCCACTCTGTCTAACTGCCTACTCCATTGGAACTAAAAGCTCTTTCGATCATCTGGCATGGTCCAAGATGTCCTAACATTCTCCCTCTCGAACACCAATCATTCCTACTAAGTTTGTGCTCGCGCCCATAGGCCATACAAGAACTTGACCATCTGGTGATTGGAGCAAAAGTCTCCTTGTAGTCCACTCCCTCTTTCTGGGAGAACCCTCTTGCCACAAATCACTTATCATGCACAACAGAAAAGAAATCAGAAGACAAAAGACAGGATGATCAAAATCACTCCCAAGGCAATTCCAACAAAAATCAAAGGAAGGGCAGGTTCAATGGCAAAGGAAAGAGGAATGACGGAAATCAAGGAAGTGGTCAACCCTCCAAGAAGGCAAGAAACTCCAAGTATGAATCTAGCGTTGTTAACAATAAGCAAGATGAATATTATCTACCACCAGCGGCCCTCTCTACTACTTCTTCCCCGGACTCGCTGGGAAATTGGCTTATTGATAGTGGTGCCTCAGGGCACTTCACTGTTTACAAAGAAGCTCTCTCTAATCTGATAGAGAAGGAGACCAACCTGGAAATTGTTCTTGGGGACAACTCCAAATATCCCGTGAAAGGCGTAGGGAATGTCTCTCTTCAATTGAATCAGGGTAATACAATTCATTTGCAAGAAGTCCTATATGTACCTGATCTCAAAAAGAACCTGGTGTCCCTTTCGGCAATGGAAGACAAAGGCTACAAGGTGGCCTTCATCGATGGCAAGGTATGTGTATGGAAAAAGAATTTCAAAGATGCTTTCACTCTTGGGTTTTGGGTTGACTCTTTATATCATGTCGGAGGAAGTCTGTTGGGTGTCATGACTTGTGACACATCTCTTCAGTCCGAACTATGGCACCGGAGGTTTGCCCACCTTCATTATAAAGCTCTACCCGATGTGAGACAAATGGTGACTGGGATGCCTAAGTTCAAATTAGAGCAAGAAGGTGTATGTCCTGGATGTGCCAAAGGAAAGCTCAAAAGGGGACAATTCCCCTCAGGCCATAGCAAGACCTCCGATATATTGCAGTTGGTTCACTCCGACATATCTGGTATTATGCATGTGAATTCCTTGGGAGGATATTTATATTACCTCACTTTTACATATGATTATTCTCGCAAGACTTGGATATACTTCTTGAAAAAGAAGAATGAAGTGTTCTCCTGGTTTCGTCACTTCAAAGCCTTGATCGAGAATCAAACCGAAAAGAAGATCAAGATCTTAAGGATTGATAATGTGATTGAGTATGAATCCAATGAGTTCCATGACTTTTGCAAAGAGGATGGCATTAAGAGGGAGACTACAACACCATATACTTCTGAGCAGAATGGTGTGGCGGAAAGGAAGAATCGTACGATTGTGGAAGTTGTCAACGCTATGCTCCATGATCAAAGATTTTCGAAGTTTCTATGGGCCGAAGCTGCGAATACCGCCGTATATCTGCAAAACCGATGCCCTCATCAAGCATTGGGTTCCAAGACTCCCGAAGAAATGTTCACTAGTAAGAAACCTGACGTACCTCATTTTAGAATTTTTGGAAATCCTGTATATTTTCATGTGCCTCAAGAGAAAAGGAATAAATTGGGTGCATCTGGAAAGAAAGGAATCTTCATGGGCTATAGCGAAAATACTAAGGGCTATAGAATCGATGTGCCTAGTGAAAGGGAAGTCGAGATTAGCCATGATGTCACCTTTGACAAAGATATGGCTCTTAGAAAAGTTGACAATCTTCCTTTACTAAGGAAATCGAGAGAAGCTAACACCAAGAAACCAGAGGAAAAAGGAAGATGAGACGATGCCCGATGTAGAAGAACTTATGGATCCTATTGATCCCCCTCCACAAGAGCCTTCCTCTTCTAGGAAGAGATCTTCATGGCTTAGGGGGACACTAGATGATGTCAAAGAACACATTGCACCCAGAGGGACTTTCCGAGAAAGTAAGAAGTCGACTAGGTATCAGGGATACTTGACCCTCATGAGCACGATCATTCAAAATGAACCTTCATCGTTCGCCAAAGCTGTCAAGCATCAAGTATGAAAGGATGCTATCACTGAGGAATATGAGTCCATCATGAAGAACGATGTCTGGGATGTGGTCCCAAGACCCCAAGACAAAATAGTTGTCTCTTCGAAATGGCTTTACAAGATAAAGCATGGAGCTGATGGAAGTGCTGAAAAGTATAAGGCTCGTTTTGTTGCTCGTGGCTTCTCTCAGAAGGAAGGTATAGACTATGACGAGATGTTTGCACCTGTTGCCCGATACACCACCATCCGTTTGATCATAGCCCTTGCTGCTTCACAAGGATGGAACCTGTTGACCCTGCCGCCTACACCTACCTACAGGTCAGTGAGAAAAGCCTTCAACCCCACAAGGTGTGGTTGGTGGCAGGGAACTCAGAGAAGGGGCTGTCACACTAATCCCAACTCTCTCCGTTTGAGCTATCTCCTAGGTTAGCTAAGGGGGGCGGTCCCTAATGGAAAGTTAAGTTAAAAAAACAAAGATGTGAGTTTCTAGGAGAATTGCTAGAGCTAAATAGATTATTTATTTAAGATTTACAAGCAAACCTGATATGAGCAATAACCAAAAACACATAAGCATGAGATACATAAACAACCAGTGCCTTCAAAGTATTGCTATTTGAGAAATGAAATTTTTGTATTTTATTTTTGCTTAGAATGAAGTCAAATGCTTTCAAATGAAAGCCCAAATAACCTTTCACTTGGGTTTCCCAACGGAAAAGGGTTACTTAGCTTAGGCTTTAGCTTTCTTCTTTAAACTTGAATTGCTTCCAGGAACACCTGTAGGAAAGCAAGCAAAAGAGTTAGCGTGCAAAATAAAAAATAAAATAAAAAAAATACAGCCTCAAATGCTAGATAAAACCAATATACACCCAAATGAAAGAAGAAAATATGGGATAATTTTTCAAGATAGAAAATAAGCAAAGGGCTCAGGAAACCCCCTCTTAAATAAATCTTTTGATGTCTTATGAGATTGTTGGCTTGAACAACTTGTGGGACCTTTGATATCCTTGGAGGTGACTATTCCAACCGAAGAAGTCCTCCAACTCTATTGGAGTGTGAGGACTTCTTCGGTTGGAATAGTCACCTCCAAGGATATCAAAGGTCCCACAAGTTGTTCAAGCCAACAATCTCATAAGACATCAAAAGATTTATTTAAGAGGGGGTTTCCTGAGCCCTTTGCTTATTTTCTATCTTGAAAAATTATCCCATATTTTCTTCTTTCATTTGGGTGTATATTGGTTTTATCTAGCATTTGAGGCTGTATTTTTTTTATTTTATTTTTTATTTTGCACGCTAACTCTTTTGCTTGCTTTCCTACAGGTGTTCCTGGAAGCAATTCAAGTTTAAAGAAGAAAGCTAAAGCCTAAGCTAAGTAACCCTTTTCCGTTGGGAAACCCAAGTGAAAGGTTATTTGGGCTTCCATTTGAAAGCATTTGACTTCATTCTAAGCAAAAATAAAATACAAAAATTTCATTTCTCAAATAGCAATACTTTGAAGGCACTGGTTGTTTATGTATCTCATGCTTATGTGTTTTTGGTTATTGCTCATATCAGGTTTGCTTGTAAATCTTAAATAAATAATCTATTTAGCTCTAGCAATTCTCCTAGAAACTCACATCTTTGTTTTTTTAACTTAACTTTCCATTAGGGACCGCCCCCCTTAGCTAACCTAGGAGATAGCTCAAACGGAGAGAGTTGGGATTAGTGTGACAGCCCCTTCTCTGAGTTCCCTGCCACCAACCACACCTTGTGGGGTTGAAGGCTTTTCTCACTGACTTGTAGGTAGGTGTAGGCGGCAGGGTCAACATCTTTGGCGCCGTTGCCGGGGACAAGCTTTCTTGTACCTGGGAAATTGACTAACCTTTTGGTTTTAGCATTTTGAACTTTAGATTTAGATTCTTGCTCAAGTGGCGACTCCACTCAATCCAAATTTTGCAAGAGTCTCTACTAGGAGAAATTCAAGTGGTCTAGTTAGCCCCTCTCCTGATCCTGAAAGGGTTTTTAGAGAGAGGTTGAATAGACTTTCTCGTAGTAGGGCTCTTGCTAGTCTTGGGCAAGAGGCTATTTCTGATATTCATTTGCTTTTTCAAGAAGTGGAGCCTAGCATCATGAATGATCTTTTTGCTCCTTGTGACTTTACTAACATAAATGGCTATCCTCACAATATCCCTAACAAGGCTATTGAAAAGTTGCCTTCCTTTCAAGGTAACAATGCCATTAGTGCTACATCACATGTGAAAAACTTTAATGTTTGTATCTTTAAATGGTGTAACACTGCTAATTATGAGGATGTGAAGATGAGACTTTTTGTTTTATCTTTAGAAGAGGATGCTCTTGATTGGCTCACTGAGCAACCTGCTAACTCATATAACTCTTTACAAGCCATTCTAACTGCATTTTTAAATAAGTTTGGAGAGAAGAAGGAAAATAGGCATTTGATCAATGCCATTAGCAACATGAAGAAAAACGAGAATGAGACCATGGAGGAGTTTAACAAGAGATTCAATGAATTAGTAAAAAGCATGCCTGCTACTGTTAAACCTCCTGATGAATTTCTTTTATGCTCATATCTAGATGCTTTTGGGGTTGACACTGCCTATGAGTTGAGGAGGAAGGAGCCTACGAATCTGAGTGTAGCTCAATCTGAAGCCTTAAAGATAGAAAGGGCTAGAAAGCAATCAGGAAAATCTGAAATTCCTAGTTTCAATAGAGGGCCATCGAAACTGAACGATTCCAAAGGCAAGGCCAAAGAAGAGACTACGCATGATCCTATTAAGGAGTTAACCCAACTCATCAAGAGTATGGAGGCCAATCACACCAGTCAAATGAATGCTATCCAAAATCGATTAGTGGCCATGGAAAGAAATCAAGGTGGGAGATTCCCAAATAGAGTAAATGATAAATGGCAAAAGAGAGGACCTCCCAATGACCATAGGCCACCTAATCCACTCGAGTCTACAAACTTAGTTGATGATTCCATGCCTTATTGTAGACCTTGCGATGACATACATGATGAACTCACTTGTCCTTATGCAAGAAGGATCCTAGAAGGAGATATGATGGGAACAAGTGAACAAATCAATGTAGTTGGAAAAGAGCATCATTTGTCCTTAGAAAATTGGATGGGAGTTATGGAGAGTAGTCAGAAGGTAAATAAAAAGACTCCATCTTCCTATAGTATAAATAATTTTGAAGATTTGGATAGGATCACTTAAATATATGGAGAGAAGCCTTCATCAACTCAAATTTTAGAGATAGCCAAGAATAAAGAAAGAAATCATAGTAAAACTTTCACTCCACCCACATCGAAGTTGAATATTGACTTGGG
The DNA here is from genome assembly GCA_031772625.1 of Pinus tabuliformis. Classification (NCBI taxonomy): domain Eukaryota; kingdom Viridiplantae; phylum Streptophyta; class Pinopsida; order Pinales; family Pinaceae; genus Pinus; species Pinus tabuliformis. The sequence continues at coordinate 1,133,589,975 of CM062807.1, forward strand.
AGGATGGATTAATAATGCTAAGATTTTAGTTCCTGTCACTGAAATCATGAAGATTCCCTCCCAAAGATATAAATTGTTGAAAGCCATTGACGCTCCCAATGGAAAAGAAATGTCTAATTTTTCTAAGGATAGATATGAGGATGCCCCTATCACTCTGCAAAGTAGTGATATGTGTAGAGATAACAGAGAACACCAACCTTTTTTCATAACTATGTTGTCAATGGAATGCTTTTACACAATTGTATGTTTGACTCTGGGGCATCATCTTGTGTCATGACTAAGAAAGTCATGAATCAGTTAAATTTGAGGATTTCTAGACCCTACCACAACATTTGTGCAATGGATTCAAAGATCATTAAAGTGTGTGGTTTGATAAAAGATCTTCAAGTCCACTTAGCTGTACATCCTGACATTATGATCACCATGGATATTGTGGTGATTGATGTGCCTGATGCTTGGGGGATGTTATTGTCTAGAAAGTGGGGAGCTGATATTGGGGGTAGTTTGCAAATGGATTTAAGTTATGCTACCATCCCTAATAGTGAGGGCATCATGGTTAGATTGGATAGGGAATTGGAGAGAAAGTTTCATATAGAAAATCCCAAGGAGCCTCATAATGAAATTGTGTATGAATCTGATAACTTGGGAAACTATGCTATCCTGGCTAATTCTTTTCCTCCTTTGGAGGAGGAGGTTGATTGTAAAAAAGATGGAGTTTGGCACATGAATTTTGATGGTGCCCATTCTAGGTATGGTAAGGGTGCTGGAATTGTCCTTACCTCCCCTCTTGGTTACATATTCAAGTTTGCCTATAGACTGGAATTCGATGCGACCAACAATGTAGCAGAGTATGAGGCTCTATTGTTGGGTCTTGAGTTGGCAAAAGACTTGAGCATAAAGTTGCTTAGTATCAAGGGGGATTCTGATCTAGTCATTCTTCAAACTAAGAATCAATTTGCATGCAAGAATGATAGATTAAAGAAGTATCGAAATGCTGTTTGGGATAATATGGAATATTTTGATGCATTAGACCTTCAATCAATTCCTAGGGAAGGAAATAAACAAGCTGATGAGCTGGCTGTTGCTGCATCTACATTACAGCTTGGAGAGAACTTGGTGGATGATAAAATTAAGATGGAAATTATCTTTAGGCCATCAGTTCCTGATAATCTAGAGCATTGGCAAATCTTTAATGATGAAAGCCAGGTGGTTCGTTTTTTAAATAACATGGAGGAATTTTCTGAATTTAAGGCTGGCTACAAAGAGGAAGGATGTGATTATGAGGAGTGTAATGTGGTGACAAATCCTACTCCTAGGGAACATGTAGCCTTGGAGCAAGTGTTTGACAGACATGATGCATCAAAGAGAAAAGATGATAAGAAAATTGGCCCAGGGGAATTCATTGAAGTGAATATTGGTACCCCTCATGACCCAAAGGTTATTAAAATAGGCAAGGGTACCAATGAGCAAGAAAGGAAGAATTTGATAAATTTACTTCATGAATATAGAGATGTTTTGGCTTTTTCATATGATGAGTTGAAAGGTTATAGGGAAGATGTTATGGAACATACTATCCCTCTTAAGGATGAAAATGCCAAACCCTTTAGGCAGAAACTTAGGCAAATCAATCCTAAGTTAGCCCCCTTGGTACAAAAGGAATTGCAAAAGATGCTTCAGGCTGGTATTATTGCTCACACTAGGCATTCCACATGGTGTTCAAACTTGGTTATTGTGAGGAAGAAGAATGGATCAATCAGGCTATGTGTAGACTTTCGAAATCTTAATTTAGCATGTAAAAAAGATAATTACCCTTTACCTAATATGGAAACATTATTGCAAAGGGTAACAGGATCTGGAATGATGTCTTTGTTAGATGGATTTTCAGGATACAACCAAGTCTTGGTGAAGAAGGAGGATAGGCATAAGACAACATTCACCACACCATGGGGTACTTTTGAATATTTAAGGATGCCTTTTGGATTAACGAACGCTGGAGCAACTTTTCAAAGGGCTATGGACTATGCCTTTAAGGGTTTAATTGGGAAATTTCTTGAGATCTATCAAGATGATTTAACTGTTTTTTCTAAAAATGGAATTTCCCATATAAGCCACCTAAGGCAAATTTTTGATAGGTGTAGAGAGTATGGAATATCCTTAAATCCTGCTAAATCTATTTTTGGAGTGACTGAAGGGAAGTTGCTTGGTCACATCATTTCAAAGGATGGGATCAAGATTGACCCTGAAAGAGTTGAGGCTATTCAAAAGATTCCTTTGCCTCATAATATTAAAACTCTTCAATCCTTCTTAGGAAAGATTAATTTTCTTAGAAGGTTCATTCCAAATTATGCTGAGATTGTCAAACCCATCCAAACCCTCTTAAAGAAAGATGTTAAGTTTGTTTGGGGAAATGAGGGTAGAAAAGGTTTTCGGGAAATAAAGGATTCTATTGTCAAAGCACCTGTTCTAATAAGTCCTGATTATTCAAAGGAGTTTTTGATTTTCTCTTTTGCATCTGAAGATACTATTGCTGGGGTGTTGCTTCAAAAGAATAATGAAGGGCATGAGCAGCCTATCGCTTTTATGAGTAGGTCCCTCCAAGGGTCTGAGTTGAAGTATAGCACCATGGAGAAACAAGCTTATGCTTTAGTCAAGTCTCTTAAACAGTTCAGAGTTTATGTAGGGTATTCTAGGATAATTGCATTTGTTCCCCACTCCACTGTAAAGGATATTTTAGTCCAAGCTGATTGCTTAGGAACTCGAGCTAGGTGGGTCTCGAAGATTCAGGAGTACGATTTGGATATTAGACCTACCAAGCTTGTGAAAGGCCAGGGATTGGCCAAAATCTTGACTGAAGGAAATGAGAAAGCGATAGGAATGATTTGTCAAAATGATTTGGAATTAACTTCATCAAAACTTCAAAAATTGGGTCAACTTGAATGGTATAAAGACATTATTTATTATTTGCAAAATTTATCATGTCCTAACCATTTAGTTAGCCATAAGAGAAGAGCATTAAGGCTTAGAGCAACTAAATATTGCATTATGAAGGATGGTCTGGGTTGGAGAAATCCGGAGGGGGTAATACTTAGGTGTGTTGATGAAGTTGAAGCCAAAAAGCTTCTATCTGAGTTTCATTCAAGGTTTTGTGGAGGGCATTATGCTGCTAAGACTACTACCCACAAAATCTTGAGGGCTGGTTATTTTTGGCCATCTATTTTTGCTGATGTGCACAAGTATGTTAGAGGTTGCCAAGCTTGTCAACTATTCACTGGGAAGCAGAAGTTAGCCACTTTGCCTCTTCAGCCTGTGGTCGTGGAGGCTCCCTTTCAACATTGGGGGCTGGATTTTATAGGGAAATTTAATGAAAATTCGAGTAATGGCTACTCATGGATTATAACTGCCACTGATTATTTTACTAAATGGGTAGAGGCCATCCCTACAAAACACGCCACCGAAAAAGTAGCGATAGATTTTCTTGAAGATAAGATTATCACTCGTTTTGGTGTCCCTGCCAAAATAACCACCGACAATGCCAAGGCTTTTAGCTCTACTGAATTCTCATCATTTTGCTTTAAGTATGGCATTGTTTTGAACACAAAAATGCCTGCAAACCAATTGTTAGCACAAAAGAGACTTGGCATATAGAGACCAAGTTGAGCTTGTCATTCAACCGAAAATGACAAGCTACAACAAGAGTACAAAATATACCAAGCCCAAAGGAGATTTGAGATAGCTGCAAATCTCTCCTCCCTAGACAATAATGCCTTCAGGCAAATGCACAAAAAACAACTAGATAGCAATGTATAATCAAATGAATAATAACATCAAATGACACAGGTATACCTCATCAACCAAAGAATGCACCACAAGAGAAGCTAGTAACCCCAAAGACTTTGATTTATTTATATAAAAGTTGAGTACAAAATCCAGCAGAGTCTCTGCAAGCCCAACAGCTCATTCTATCGATGACAAATGAGAGCTCAAGACTCATATAAATAAGGAAATGGGAGATGATCCCAAGGAAAATTCCAATGACAAGTGGAGATGGATTGCCAATCCCAATGTAGAAAATCAAATCACAAGTGGCAAGCTGACTGGCTGTAGGCTGCCAATGAACTGCTGTAGATCTCCATAAAAAATTTCTTTAAGCTGCCAGCGTATCCCCTTAATTGATATACGCATTACTTTGATTAGAAAATCATGAAACTTAGTGGGAGTAAGTAGGAAAAATATCCCACTCAACTAGCTGTTAACTCAAACATATGAAACGGTAATAAACACGTGTTAAATCTGGCTGCCTGTAGGCTGGAGTAGACTGCTGCGTATCATCCTTTTTGGCTGGCAGCAACATATCCCTGCGCTGAGTTGGCTGATATGTATGTGAGCGGGAGACAAGTGAGAGTAAGTGGGGGACAAGAACTGTCCCATGTGGCAGTTCTGTCCCCACTCAAACTTTTCCAAATCCGTGAGCTGTAAAACTGCATAAACTGCTGCGTATAAACTTAATTGCTCCATGATTTTTAGTGGGGGACAAGTGGGAGACAAACTCTGTCCCATGTGGCAGTTCTGTCCCCACTCAAACTTTTCCAAATCCGTGAACTATTTCATATACCTTTACGAATTCTTTTAAACTGAATTTTACACCTGCTGAGTGGATAATTCGGAACTCTTTTGACTGGCTGTTGACTTTGTCTTTCTAATGTGGCTGCCATGTCACTATTTCCCCCACAAACTTTAATTTGCACCAACATATTGAAATAAATAAAATTATTTGAACTTTAGCCATATGTAATATTTCAACGTTGCCTCTTTAACTTGTCGTTGGACCATTTGACTTGGAACTTTGACTGATTTTCCTCCTTGTGGTGGGCCCCACATTGCTACTGCATCACCTTTGATATTCCTTTAACTTTCCATGTCAAAATTTGATTTATTTTGACTATGGAAAATTTCTAAATTTTTCCAATTATTCAATTTTTTGATTTTTTTTTTTTTTCTCATTTTTGCCACTGTCATTTGAAAAATCGACTTTTGAGGGGCTCTAAGTCATTCTTTGACCCCCCAAAGTGGGTCTTAGGATAATGTTGGGCCTCTGAAGATGAATTTCGAGTAGTCATACACCCCATACATTTCCTAAGGCCACTTATTTACACCATTACATAGAAAATAATTAAAAAATCCTGTTTTGCGGGAAATTTTTAATTATTAAAAAATCCTACTTAGACCTAGCCAAATTCCACGAAACTTTTTGTGTGATCTAGTATGGTAATATACATCGACTCTAGACACTAAGATGTGTCAGGGGCTCAATCTTCAAACCGTCACCCCGGCTTTGGGGTAAAACATGAGTGAAAAAATCCAGAAAATTATCCGCCTCTGAAAAAGAAGGGATAATTAACCGGATAAAAAAAACACTCCAAGGTGTACTCGTTTGCTGATCGAGTCCCAACATCCTAGGCCTGTTACAAATTCAAAACTCATCATAACTAGTATCACTTATTACAATTCCCCGTTGGGTGTGGAATCTGGGTACAAGAAAGATGATGAGAAGATAGAAGTAGAGTTAAAAAACTCTGTTGACTGATGATATCTGATGGTACACGTGTCCTCTGGATCATCCTTGGGCATGGAGTCTTCACATAATCATCAGGTGCCACTCCAGTGGTCAACAGAACCTACATCAGATGGATGTCAAGACCACGTTCTTGCATGGTTCGATCAAAGAGGAAGTCTATGTGGAACAACCCGAAGGATTTGAGATTCATGATCGGGAATCTCACGTGTGCAGGTTGAAGAAAGCCCTCTATGGGCTGAAGCAAGCACCCCGAGCATGGTATGAGAGGATCGATAGCTACTTGATGAAGTTGGGATTCACTAGGAGTGAAGTCGACCCTAACCTTTACTTTAAGGTTGAAGATGACAAACCTCTCATACTGGTGTTGTACGTTGATGACCTCTTTCTGACAAGTGCAGACCCTCTCATTCACAAATGTAAGAGGGAGTTGGCTTCTGAGTTTGAGATGAAGGACCTGGGACAAATGCACTATTTCCTAGGATTGAAGTCTAGTAGAAGCCAGGAGAGATTTTCCTATCTCAAGGAAAATATGTAGTGAAGATATTGGAGAGATTCGATATGGTGGACTGCAAGCCCATGACTACCCCGAAGGAGCTTGACTTTAAGAAGTTAAGCGGTAGTGTTGCCGGATTTGTTTTGCAAAATGCTACCAAATATCGTCAACTATCGGAGCATTGATGTTCTTAGTGAACTCCCGTCTGGATATATGTTTTGCAGTTAACATGTTGAGTCAACATATGGTTGAACCTCACCACACATTGGATTGGTGCCAAGAATCTGTTGAGATACCTTCGTGGCACAATCACTCATGGGTTGAGATACACTACCAGAGATGTGAGAATACATGGATATATCGATGTTGATTGTGCAGGCAGTGTGGTGGACCGAAAGAGCAATTCCAGGTGTTGTTTCTCTTTGGGATCTGCCTCAATATCCTAGATGAGAAGGAAGCAGAAGTTGGTGGCTTTGAGCACCGCTAAGGCAGAGTACAGTGCTGCAAGTATGGCCTCTTGTGACGTGGTTTGGTTGTGGAAGCTCTTCAATGAGCTGTTTGGATTTACATTGGATACTACCGTGATCCTGTGTGACAACCAAAGCGGGATTCGTTGATGGGGTAGAGATTTTTGGGGTTAGTCAAAATCTCTTTCCCTAAACAAATCGATCTTGAGGCCTGTGGGTTATGGCCCACTAAGCCTATCGGAAGCGTTTCTTTAGGCTTTCAGCCTTTAACCCGTGGAATTACAATAGACCCGAACCATATAACTTTATCAGGCTTTTACACTATCGAGAGCCTTACATATCGACATTCAAGCCTCCACCCTTCGGCAACACGTATTACAAAAATATACATGAAACATACGAAACCCCGCTCTGGAATACATAATCGAACTCCAAATTCTATGCACTCGCATCAATAACTATTGGTGGGTCCTCCCTCCATATTAACTCTAAATCCTCTAATTGTCGAACCTCCCCCTCTTTGATCAACCGATACCCGATCGCCGATCGGGCCATTGCTCATCAGTGATATCGCATTGTCACTCATCGGCGTATCACCGCTCCACAGACCACCGTCCTTTGACCTCCCCGATATGCGATCACCGATTTCATTTAAACCGTCGATCTGGATCCTCGATCCGACAATTGACATTTGTTCGCGCAATCGCTTATCGCCATACCTTAAGGTCTGTGGTCCGCCTTCTTATAACAATCCGCCGATGTGATTATAACAGATCTCTGTTCCAGCGATTGGATCTGGACCATTGATCCATAAGATCCAACGACAGCTGTGCATTCTCGCCACTTCCTCTTTAACTTAGTCCCGATTGCCTTTTGGTGGATTTCTACATTAAACGCAGTTCTACCACAGTCTCTGCCATTCACGCATAACTTCCATTTGTATCTCTGGGCCGCCATCGATCCTTTCTGTGATCGATGGTCGATCAACCTGCAACATTTGAACACACTTATAAACGTTGGCTTTCAAGCCATTAACACATATACATATGAAATACATACAAGCGCACAATCAACACTGAACACACATATATATTATATTAACACAGCACGGTTACAATTCTAAGGCATTTCAGCCTTAGGACAAACTCTCCTTTCGACTACATTGTATCTATCTCCCGATCTCTCCCTTCTGAACAAGCGGGTTCATGACACACACACACAGATATATATATATATATATATATATATATATATATATATATATATATATGGAAACATTGTTGGATCAGATCACGGAAGGATTCGATCAATCCTCAAGCAAAAACCCTAAAGCTCTCATACGCCTACATGCATATAACACATGGCAGATTACATTGATAAGCCTCCTCGAGACTTTATCCATTTTGTTGACCACTTTCGGTCAACTACCCATGCAGTACACCCCCTTCTTATTCTTTGTCAGAAAAGGGTAGCACCTGAACGACGTGTCCGTGCCAGCCTACAGTCATCAGCAGCTTGATCATTTCAATTGTAAACCCAGTCTGCATGTATGAATTGTAAATAATCTAAGCAGATCAGAGTCATGTATGTAATATTGCCTAGGTGGACCTAACTTTCTATGATAATCTATGTCCCGGAAGGTTTTTCGTCTCACCGATCCATGGATCGGCAGAGTTTTCCTTCAAACCTGACCTCAAAGCCGGGATGCATTTTGTCATTAGAACTTTAGGAGAATCCTAGTGTGTTAATCTGCTAGATTATAGTTGTGTCGCAGAACTGGGTGATTGATGAGGGTCTGTGTTAAGCGGGCTTGTCCCCTTGAGATGTAAGTTGTAAAAGTCATGATGTAATGTGTCTTGAGGGTCGAAAAATGTTTTAAATCCCCTTGTGAGTCCTAAGTCCTAGGTCCTAGGTGATGTTTCCAAAGGTTTAGTTTGATGATCCATTTAAAAAATGAAATAAAATAATAAAAAAATTTAAAAAAAAATTTAAAAATTTAAAAGAATCAAATAAATAAAAAATAATAATAAAAAATTAAAAATTTAAAAAATAAAATAAAATAATAAAATAATAAAAAATTAAAAAATTTTAAGTGAATAAATCGACGGATGAGATCAAGAGATGTCTTGATCCTCATCAACGGTCGAGATCATTTCTACATGGATCAATCGAACTAGTCGTTGGATCATTTCCTTTAAATAGGGTGCTAGGAGTCATTTTCAGATCACAGGATCTGTGAGTCTAAGACTGAAGAAGCTCTCTTGTAAATCTGTTTCTGGTTAATAAAGGAAGACTTTGGGGTCCATATCTTGCTGGTGTTACTCTCTTGGAATGTTGTGAGATCATTTCATTTTCTGCATATGTTATTTCAGCCGTTAATAATAGCTTTTCTGTAGAGTATTGTGAGCACAGGTATCTTGTTCACTTGCTAGGGTTTGGGTGCTGTTAGGGTTTCTGGAGTAATGGCAGGTATCTCCATTATCTCTTAAGATCTAGCAGCATTTTTGCCCTCTTTACTGATGGTTGCTTCTGAGCTGTGTAGAAAGCATTTTTTGAAGGAATTTTGTGGGCGTTCGGGGAAGTTCTCGGCTAAACCAGCCAACTCCCGCAAGCATTTTTTGTTGAGCCCAGTTGGATTTGATCCTGGGTCTATCATTTGGTTTATTTTTCTAATTTGCATGAGAAATTTTCTGATGTCCTTCACAGTGAAAATCTGAATCTTCTGTTTCTTTAAAAAAATTCTGTGCTTATTGTTGAACCTGGCTGTCAAAGGGATCAAAATCTGTAAATTATTAAGCTGTTCTAGGGTATCAAATTTTTTCTGATCTAGGGTTTCAAAATTTTGCTTATATACAGATTTTTAATTAGGGTTTTCAGTGAATTTGTCCTTTTTAGGTTGCCAGAAACAATGACATGAACCTGCGATCAACAATCCAAGAAACCTGTGGACTGCATGCCTTTCGATACTACGCAGTCACCTAGGCATTTTCCAGTAAGCCGTTAGCAAGTGAACCAATTCGTGCCTGAAGCCGTGTACCTGCAGTTTCAAATCCATTAGTTGGATCAGCATTTCTGTATGACGGCAGTAGACATTTGGTTTAAAAGGAATCTGCTGCTGTAATTTCGTTTTATTAATATCAGCTGAGCAGTAAAGCAGTCTCGCTTTCCCCTCTCGACCATCACCTGCACACAAGTGAATTTCAGATTAGCAATCTGCGGGTTTTCATCATTTTTCGCCTCCGCCGCCATCCAATTCCTCCACGCCTACGTTGAGTTTCGCTGCCACCATCGAACTGTTGCCTCTTTTTCCTCTGCGACTCCATCCGTCCATAACCTTCCTCGCTGGCTGTTCAGCTTGCTCCCTTTGCTGTGAAATTGCCTTCAACCCGCAGATCAGTTGATTGCTAGCTTCTAAGCTTCTGCAATAGTCTTTGCGTGGCTGCTCCTTTCGAATCCCGTCGTCACAAATCTGTCTTCAAAATCTGCACAACAAAAGACAAGAAAGAAGGAAATGTCGAAATCTATATGCGTGGGTAAAAGATTAAGAAATCGCATTTTGCTGCTACGGGCCAGGTCAAAGAAAAAAAGGAAAAATTCGGATCACAGTAAATAAAGGAATTCCTTTGCGGCTAGCGTTGGATGCGTATGCTTGGGTTACGATTTCATTTGACTGCGTAAACTTGGGTCACGATTTTTTCTTTGTGCTTTCAGCGTTTTTGGTATACGTCTGTGCTTTCAGCGTTAGTTTTCATTAGATTTAGATTTAATTTTTTTTTTTATAGTTTTGTCTATAGTTTAGATAGGTAGGTTAATTCTAGATTTTAGTTTTAAACTTTAATATTTAGTTTTTAGATTTTCATTATTTTAGATATTAGTTAGATTTTAAAGTTTAGTTTTAGATTTTTTTCTTTTTTAGGATTTTCATAATATAAATATATATATATATATATAAAAATATTTTCAAAGGGTTTTTTTTATTTTTATTTTTTTAGATTAAATGATTTTAGATTTTTGTTTTTTTTTAGATTTGTATTTTAATGTTTTAGCTTTAATTTAGACTTTTTATAGTTTTGTGTTATATTTAAAATAGATTTTAATACTTAGTTTTTTAGATTTAATTTAGGACTTTGTTAGGATTTATTTTGTTTAGATTTTATAATAGTTTTTTTTTTTTAAATTTTGTTATAAAAAAATCAAAAAAATGTTTTTGTTATTTTTTTTTTAATTTTGATTTTTTTTTGTCTAGTTTAGTTTTTTAGATTTTTATTTTTAGATTTATTTTATAAAATAAAAAAAATAAAAATAAAAATTGAAAAATAAAAATTTTGTGGGAAATTATTTTTGCCAGTCTCAGGAACTTTCACGTTATATGTTTTATGCTGAGATGCTAAATTTTCAAGTTTGAGATACGAAATATGATATCTGGTTAATAATTTACGATTCTCGTGGTGGTTTTAAGCATTCATCTTTTCGAAGTTTTCAATTGCTGGATATCGTTTTGGTCATGTGATTTAGCTGATGATAGATGGTTGCTGTTCATGGTCCATGTTTCTATATCATTTAACAAGTAATCGTTTCTACATCAATCTCTTAAGGCAATGGTCTGCTCAATTAATCAAATCCAACGAGTCCTTTTTATATCGTATATCGTGTCTCCCAACCAACTGGTCGACAGTTGGTCTCATCATCTCACAGGGACTACCCCCCTTAGCCGCGGGAGACAGGCTTAAACGAAGGGATCGGGGATCAGAGTGACAGCCCCCGGTCTGAGCGTTGGCGTGTCAATCTGCGCGACAACATTTTTTGGCGTCGTTGCCAGGGATATTGTTTTCTCGGCGTTTCAACGACAATCTTCTTTCTCATTTCTTATCTTTTCATCTGGCCCGGCAACGCCAACATTTTTTGGCGCCATTGCCGGGGATAGAGTTTTTCTGTTCCTGGATTTTCATCGACATTCATCTTCTCATCTTTCTCATCTCTCATTTGAGCTGGTAGATTCGACCTTTAAGGTTATCATTTGGATCTTTTATTGCCTTATTTTTCGCCATATTACCAGCATCTCTTCGGTGCGTTTCTTGTTTGGGTGGCGACTCCACTTTCTCATTTTTCCCAGACAAAAAGCTTTCCTCATATTTGCTTGTGGTTACCTTTTGGATCCTAGAATCAGATTCATTGTTCAAGTGGCGACTCCACTGTTTTCATCTCTTAATTTTCTTGAGCAGGTATCTAGTTCTATCATCCTTTTAATCCCTTATCATTCATCATGGATTATTCATTTAAGCCATGTCGTTTTACTGAACGTCTCCATGATATTCCGGAAGATGCCATTCCTAAGTTACCTAGTTTCTCGGATGGTGATCCCATCGCTGTTAGAAGGCATATAGTCATGTTTACTCGCATCATGACCATATACTGTAGATCCCCTCAGTTTAATCATGAAGATATCAAAATGCGTCTTTTTGTCCTTTCTTTAAAAGATGATGCTTTGAATTGGTTTAACAATTTTCCAAAGGGATCTTTCACTTCTTTAGAAGACATTGTCGATGCTTTTAAAAATAGATATGGTTATCCAAACAGCTTGCCTTCTGCCTCTAAAATTGTGCAACAGAATGAAAGAAATTTGATAAGAGGTCCAGCTGAAAGATCCCAAGATGATTCATCATGTCAGAATGTGTCATCCACTGGAAATATTGCAGATCAAGTTCATGATAGTGAAAAATCAGGGACAAATGACAATGAAAAAGAAGAGCAAAAACAAATTATACGAGACCTAATGATGCTGGTGAAAAATATGGAAATCAATCAAACTAATTATGTCAATGATGTGAAAACTTTATGCACCCATCTGGAAAAACGTAACAGGGAGATTGAGGTCACGCAAAGTCACCATGCTAAAGAAATTGAGGCCATAAAAACTAATTATGAAACAGAAATTAGAATCATGCAAAGCAGGTTGTCAGTCTTAGAGGAAAATATGGTGACCATGAAAGCTGATCATGATAAGGAAATTGACTCTATGCAAAACAAGTTATTAACTATGGATGAGGAAATGACCATCATGACGTTCAATCATAATAATCAAGTGGCTGAGATGCAAGCGAATCATAAAGAAGAAATAAATTTTATGCAGCATTGCTTGATGGACATAAAGGAAAAGAATGTTAAAGTAATAAAAGACATGCAAGAACACCATGCCAGACAAATCAGTGCTGCAAAGGTTGAACACTCTAGTCAGATGGATGCCATTAAAATACAAGTTCAAAGGTTTCAGCAACTGGCAGAGGATAAGAGAAACCAGCAAACATCAACAGATCAGGAGTCTTCTCATTTGCTGCAACAAGATTCATCTTATTATTGGGAGGTTGTTGATTCGATTGAAAGATGGTTCATTGAGGGTGATCTAGACAGACTTAAGAATGATAAAGATCAGATGCAAGATGAAGAAAGACATAGCACGCATATCCATAGTTTTAAAAACTGGCCCAGAAAACCGGTAACCGGTCTAACCGGCCGGTTGGAGGCCTGGCCGGTCCGAACCGGCCCTTCTAACCCGGTTTAGACCCCTTCGTGCCCAAAAAAATGCCCTAACCGGTAAAAACCGGCCAGTTTAGGGCGGAACCGGCCGGTTTATAGCAAACCGGCCGGTTCCGTCCTAAACCGGCCGGTTTATGGACAGGCCGCCGGTTAAAGCAAAAAGCGCAGCGGTTTTTGGAAATGAGGGCGGTTTAGGGGTTTTGGGGGTGAGGGAAAGGTATTTTCCCTCCAAAAACACCCTCACACTTGCTATAAGACACCCCTCTCACTCTCATTTGTCTCACACAACTGATTTGGAGTGTTTGTGAGTTTGTTTGTGAGCTTGGAGAGTGTGGAGTTTTCGCTGAAGTAGTCATCTTGGAGTTGGAGTTGGAGCTATTTTGGAGATAGTGTGTAGTTGTCAGTGGAGTTGCCATCATCAAGAGGAGGCTAAGGGAGCTACTTTGCATTTCCAGGTAAGGATTTGCACTTGATAATTCCTCATTTGAGTCTGTTGTCCATGAATTATTTTTTTTGTGCTATAAACTTCTCACTTCAATGATCTATCATCTATGCTAAGCCTATGAACTCTCTAGCTCTATGCTATCAAATTTTGTAGCTTGCATGTGCATTTTTTTTCCTACATTTATCATTGGTTTTCCATGTTCCTTAGCTGCAATTTTTTTTTAAATGGCAGATTTATTTGCAAATTGTTATTATTTCAAGCAAACATGGCTCCAAAAGGAAAGGACAGTGCATGGGTTCATTGTGATGTAATTGAGGGAAAAATGATATGCAAATTATGCCATAAATCTATTGGAGGTGGGGGTATTCTTAGGTTGAAACAACACTTGGCTGGGGTAAGAGGCCAAGTAAAGCCATGTGATGCACCAAAAGAACTGTTAGGTCCTATTAGGGCAGAATACATTGCCAAGCTTGAAAATTTTTATGAGGATAAGGCTAGGGAGAAGGCCATCCAAGATGAAATTGCAAGGAAGAGGGAATTAATGGAAACCATGAATGTTTTGAAACAGAGTGGGTATGATGATTATGAGATTCAAGACTCCACTTCTATCCCTTCCACCAATGACCCCTTTCACTATGTTCATCCTTCTGTTGGAGTTGGCCAACCATCAAAAGGAACAAAGAGACCAAACATCCAAAGTTATTTCTCATCTTCTGCCACCATTGCCTCTTCTAAATCTAATCCCACTTCCTCCCAGCCAAGTTCTCAACCCACTTTGGATCAGCATTGGAAAAAACAATGCAAAGAAACTTCTCACCAATACATTGTTAGATGGTGGTATGATTCAGATATCCCATTTAATGCTGCTCGCTCACCTTATTACCAAGCTATGTGGGACTCTGTTATAGCTGCAGGAAAGGGCTTCAAAGGCCCTAGTATGCATGACTTGAGGGGAGCTCTTTTGCAAAAAGAGATATCTTCCATTGATGAGTATTTGGTTGAGTTTAAAGAGTCATGGCTCAAAACAGGTTGTTCCATTATGTCAGATGGATGGACCGATGGAAAGAACCGCACTATCATTAATTTCCTTGTTTCTTGCCCTAAAGGAACCATGTTTTTGAAATCAGTTGATGCATCTGATAGGGTAAAGGATGCAAGCCTTCTATTTGAGCTTTTGGATAACATTATTCAGGAAGTTGGGGAGCATCATGTTGTGCAGGTCATCACTGATAATGCCTCAAACTATGTTCTTGTTGGAAAGATGCTTGAGGCCAAATATAAGACCATATTTTGGACTCCATGTGCTGCACATTGCATAGACCTCATGCTTGAGGATATAGGCAAGGTGGAGTGGGTAAAAAACACTGTAGAGCATGCCAAGTGCATTACAAAATACATTTACAACCACTCATGGGTATTGAGCCTAATGAGGAAACACACTGGAGGCAAAGAGCTTGTTAGGCCTGCAATTACGAGATTTGAAACTCACTTCCTCACGTTGCAATGTCTCAATGGTCAACATAAAAACTTGCAGAAAATGTTTTCCTCTGAAGAATGGTCTGAATCTCGGTGGGCTCGTAGACCAGATGGAAAAGACACCAAAAAGAAAGTGTTAGACACTTATTTTTGGAAAAGGTCTGTAGAGCTTGTGAAAATTACCGAGCCCCTTGTTAAGGTGCTAAGGTTGGTGGATGGGGAAAGATTGGCCATGGGCTACATTTATGAAGCTATGGATCAGGCAAAGGAGCAGATACGGGCAGCTTACAATGACAGGTTAGCTAAATATGGCCGTATATGGGAGATCATTGATAACAGATGGAACAATCAACTCCATCGTCCTATACATGCAGCCGGGTATTTTTTGAACCCAAGGTATCACTATAAAAATCGGCTAGGAGATCAGCATGATGGGGAGGTCAGAGCTGGATTGATTGATTGCTTGAGCGCATGGTCCCTAACCATGTAGACCAGTTGGACATACATAGACAGCTTACTATTTTCAATCAAGCAAGTGGTACTTTTGGCAAAAACTTGGCAAAGATGGCAAGAGATGTGGACCAACCAGGTAAGCAATTCCAATTTCCATTTTGTTTTTCATTTCAAGTTAAAATTGTTTACATTCTTTACAATTCAAATTATAAACTAAGTTACTAATTATTGTCTTTTTCTTTGCAGCACATTGGTGGGAGTCATTTGGTGGCCAGTGTCCTCAATTGCAAAGGTTTGCAATTAGAGTCCTCAGTCAAACTTGCAGTGCTTCAGGTTGTGAGCGCAATTGGTCTGTTTTTGAGCGCATACACACGAATAAGAGAAACCGTTTGGAACAAAAACGGTTAAATGATCTTGTTTTTGTGCAATACAACCTTCGACTGAGGAGGAACCAAATGATGAGCAAATCACCTGATCTAGATCCCATTGTGTTGGACGATATTGATCCAACATCAGAATGGGTGGAGGAGACTGAAGATCCTGTGTTTGAGGCTGATTTTGATATCGACATGGCTTTAGCGGAGGATGAGGCAGATTATGTGGCGGCATCAGAACCAGGATCAGTAGCGGCATCAAGGAAAGGCAAGGAACCAATGGAAGGCACTAGTCGTGCAGGTCGACAAACTCGTGCTTCCATTAGGTCCACTTCTATTGTCATTGGTGGCATTGATACTGATGTTGCAGATGAGGCAGTGGCATCCTCAGACTCTGAACCAGATGATGTCTATGTAGCTCCTGATGATGATCCTGTGTCTAGTAGTGGTGATGGACTTGATGATTGATCATGTGTACACTGTAGACTTGTAGTAGGCCAATGGCCTCATAGCTTGCAGCATTGTTTTTGGACTTTATAGGCCATTTAGAGCCTCATTTCTTATGTATTTTGCTATTTTGTCGATGATATGTATTGCACTCGGTGCCATTTTGATATATTCACCTTTGCATGGTATATAAATGAGCAAACTTTGCATATTTTGTCTCTATTGGCTTGGAATCATGGTTTTACATCTTAAAAATAGTTTTGTTTCATTAAAAATTAATTATTTAATGTATTTTTTAAAAACCGGTTCGTTTAGACCAAACCAGTCCCGGTTAGACCGGTTCCGGTCGGTAAACCGGTTCATTAGGTGGACCGGTTCGGTCACCGGTTCCGGTTTTAAAAACACTGTGCATATCTTACATACTTCATCTGATAGCTTTGAAACAGAAAGTACCAGGTCATCAGTAATTCAACCAGCCAGAAAGAAAAAGCGCAAGAGAAAGAAGATAAGACGAAGATTTGATACATCAGACGGCCGTGAGCAGCTTGATTTTCGGATAGGAAAAAGTCCTACCATATGCAAAATTGGACATGGCACATCCGACAAGCAGCCCACAGATTTGCCTGAAAGCAGGCAAATGCTCAGTATGCACTATATTGAACACATCTGATGCCATGGGGCATCCTTTGTATCGTATTTCTAACCCTACTTCTTTTTTTTTCAGCATTCTTATTTCTGCTTTAGATAGTTAATAAATGAAGAGCTTTTATCTTTATTGTGCTTAACGTATATGATGATTTTTTTTTGGATGGACGCTACTTATTTTTGTGTTGTATGGATGCAGATTCTGGATTCTCACATTCCTACAAGCAGCAACGTGTCCCCAAGTAGAGCCAGATGTTGACCACTGCCGGTCAACTACCCATGCAGTACACCCCCTTCTTATTCTTTGTCAGAAAAGGGTAGCACCTGAACGACGTGTCCGTGCCAGCCTACAGTCATCAGCAGCTTGATCATTTCAATTGTAAACCCAGTCTGCATGTATGAATTGTAAATAATCTAAGCAGATCAGAGTCATGTATGTAATATTGCCTAGGTGGACCTAACTTTCTATGATAATCTATGTCCCGGAAGGTTTTTCGTCTCACCGATCCATGGATCGGCAGAGTTTCCTCCAAACCTGACCCCAAAGCCGGGATGCATTTTGTCATTAGAACTTTAGGAGAATCCTAGTGTGTTAATCTGCTAGATTATAGTTGTGTCGCAGAACTGGGTGATTGATGAGGGTCTGTGTTAAGCGGGCTTGTCCCCTTGAGATGTAAGTTGTAAAAGTCATGATGTAATGTGTCTTGAGGGTCGAAAAATGTTTTAAATCCCCTCGTGAGTCCTAAGTCCTAGGTCCTAGGTGATGTTTCCAAAGGTTTAGTTCGATGATCCATTTAAAAAATGAAATAAAATAATAAAAAAATTTAAAAAAATGAAATAAATAAAAAATAATAATAAAAAATTTAAAAAATAAAATAAAATAATAAAATAATAAAAAATTAAAAAATTTTAAGTGAATAAATCGACGGATGAGATCAAGAGATGTCTTGATCCTCATCAACGGTCGAGATCATTTCTACATGGATCAATCGAAATAGCCGTTGGATCATTTCCTTTAAATAGGGTGCTAGGAGTCATTTTCAGATCACGGGATCTGTGAGTCTAAGACTGAAGAAGCTCTCTTGTAAATCTGTTTCTAGTTAATAAAGGAAGACTTTGGGGTCCATATCTTGTTGGTGTTACTCTCTTGGAATGCTATGAGATCATTTCATTTTTTGCATATGTTATTTCAGTCGTTAATAATAGATTTTCTGTAGAGTATTGTGAGCACAGGTATCTTGTTCACTTGCTAGGGTTTGGGTGTTGTTAGGGTTTCTGGAGTAATGGCAGGTATCTCCATTATCTCTTGAGATCTAGCAGCATTTTTGCCCTCTTTACTGATGGTTGCTTCTGAGTTGTGCAGAAAGCATTTTTTGAAGTAATTTTGTGGGCCTTCGGGAAGTTCTCGGCTGACCCAGCCAACTCCCGCAAGCATTTTTTGTTGAGCCCAGTTGGATTTGATCCTGGGTCTATCATTCGGTTTATTTTTCTAATTTGCATGAGAAGTTTTCTGACGTCCTTCACAGTGAAAATCTGAATCTTCTGTTTCTTTAAAAAAAAATTGTGCTTATTGTTGAACCTCGCTGTCAAAGGGGTCAAAATCTGTAAATTATTACGCTATTCTAGGGTTTCAAATTTTTTCTGATCTAGGGTTTCAAAATTTTGCTTATACACAGATTTTTAATTAGGGTTTTCAGTGAATTTGTCCTTTTTAGGTTGCCAGAAACAATGACATGAACCTGTGATCAGCAATCCAAGAAACCTGTGGACTGCATGCCTTTCGATACTACGCAGTCACCTAGGCATTATTATCGTGAAGGCATCGAAATTTTCCAGTAAGCCGTTAGCAAGTGAACCAATTCGTGCCTGAAGCCGTGTACCTGCAGTTGCAAATCCATTAGTTGGATCAGCATTTTTGTATGACAGCAGTAGACATTTGGTTTAAAAGGAATCTGCTGCTGTAATTTCGTTTTATTAATATCAGCTGAGCAGTAAAGCAGTCTCGCTTTCCCCTCTCGGCCATCACCTGCACACAAGTGAATTTCAGATTAGTAATCTGCGGGTTTTCATCATTTTTCGCCTCCGCCGCCATCCAATTCCTCCACGCCTGTGTTGAGTTTCGCTGCCACGATCGAACTGTTGCCTCTTTTTCCTCTGCGACTCCATCCGTCCATAACCTTCCTCGCTGGCTTTTCAGCTTGCTCCCTTTGCTGTGAAATTGCCTTCAACCCGCAGATCAGTTGATTGCTAGTCTTTGCGTGGCTGCTCCTTTCGAATCCCGCCGTCACAAATCTGCACAGCAAAAGACAAGAAAGAAGGAAACGTCAAAATCTATATGCGTGGGTAAAAGATTAAGAAATCGCATTTTGCTGCTACGGGCCAGGTTAAAGAAAAAAAAGGAAAAATTCGGATCACAGTAAATAAAGGAATTCCTCTGCGGCTAGCGTTGGATGTGTATGCTTGGGTTACGATTTCATTTGACTGCGTACACTTGGGTCACGATTTTTTCTTTGTGCTTTCAGCGTTTTTGGTATACGTCTGTGCTTTCAGCGTTAGTTTTCATTAGATTTAGATTTAAAAAAAAAAAATTATAGTTTTGTCTATAGTTTAGATACGTAGGTTAATTCTAGATTTTAGTTTTAAACTTTAATATTTAGTTTTTAGATTTTCATTATTTTAGATATTAGTTAGATTTTAAAGTTTCGTTTTAGATTTTTTTCTTTTTTAGGATTTTCATAATATAAAAAAAAAATATATATATATATATAAAAAAAAATATCTTCAAAGGGTTTTTTTTTTAGTTTTAGATTAAATGATTTTAGATTTTTGTTTTTTTTTAGTATTTTAATGTTTTAGCTTTAATTTAGACTTTTTATAGTTTTGTGTTATATTTAAAATAGATTTTAATACTTAGTTTTTTAGATTTAATTTAGGACTTTGTTAGGATTTATTTTGTTTAGATTTTAAAATAGTTTTTTTTTTAATTTTGTTATAAAAAAATCAAAAAAATGTTTTTGTTATTTTTTTTTTTAATTTTGATTTTTTTTGTCTAGTTTAGTTTTTTAGATTTTTATTTTTAGATTTATTTTATAAAAAAAATAAAAAATAAAAAATAAAAAATAAAAATTGAAAAATAAAAATTTTGTGGGAAATTATTTTTGCCAGTCTCAGGAACTTTCACGTTATATGTTTTATGCTGAGATGCTAAATTTTCAAGTTTGAGATACGAAATATGATATCTGGTTAATAATTTACGATTCTTGTGGTGGTTTTAAGCATTCATCTTTTCGAAGTTTTCAATTGTTGGATATTGTTTTGGTCATGTGATTTCGCTGATGATAGATGGTTGCTGTTCATGGTCCATGTTTCTATATCATTTAACAAGTAATCGTTTCTACATCAATCTCTTAAGGCACTGATCTGCTCAATTAATCAAATCCATCGAGTCCTTTTTATATCGTATCTCGTGTCTCCCAACCAACTGGTCGACAGTTGGTCTCATCGTCTCACAGGGACTACCCCCCTTAGCCGCGGGAGACAGGCTTAAACGGAGGGATCGGGGATCAGAGTGACAGCCCCCAGTCTAAGTGTTGTCGTGTCAATCTGCGCGACAACACATTCCATCTTTAAATCCATTTTAAAACAGATTTTTCCCTGTTTTGCTCCCCTGGTCCACGTCTTCCTCTGCGCTCCGCTTTAGATTCCTCCCTTTGACTAAGGGTGCTGGATGCTCCTGCATCAAACTCCCGAGGCACGAAAATTTATGACCTCCTGGTCATATGCTTCTCCTTGTCCTTAACAATTCTACCCACTACATTTCTTCAGTGGAACTCCTTTCATGATCTTTGTGAGCTGCAACCAAATCTTTGCAGTAATAGTCTCCCTCTGCTACATGATACCTCACCAAGCTCTCCTCACTCAGTCTTTTGGCATCCTTCAAGTTCTCTCCTTTGGAACCATATGAGCACTCCATGCTCTAGGTTTGTTGCAAATCTTCTCACCTTCTGTTGTCGTTCTCTGCACGACAATAAGACCAAAAACTCTCCAGCTGTAAACAACTGTACCTCCTGCTCCTTTCTCTCTCTGGAATTCTTCTCCTCGTAGGAAAACTTTCCCTGCTCTAATACCAAATGATGGGGTAAATATTTTGGGGGTTAGTCAAAATCTCTTTCCCTAAACAAATCGATCTTAAGCCCTGTGGATTATGGCCCACTAAGCCTATCGGAAGCGTTTCTTTAGGCTTTCAGCCTTTAACCTGTGTACTTACATTAGACCACTTTATCAGGCTTTTACACTATCGGGAGCCTTACATATCGGCATTCAAGCCTCAACCCTTCGGCAACACATATTACAAAAATACACAGGAAACATACGAAACCCCGCTTCGGAATACATAACCAGACTCCAAATTCTATGCACTCGCATCAATAACTATTGGCGGGTCCACCCTCCGTATTAACTCCAAATCCTCTGATCGCCGAACCTCCCCCTCTTCGATCCGTCGATACCTGATCGCCAATCGGGCCATTGCTCATCGATGATATCGCATTGTCGCTCATCGGCATATCACCGCTCCACAGACCACCGTCCTTTGACCTCCCCGATATGCGATCGCCGATTTCTTTTAAACCGTCGATCTAGATCCTCGATCCGACAATTGACATTTGTTCGCGCAATCGCTTATTGCCATACCTTAAGGTCTGTGGGCCGCCTTCTTATAACAATCCGCCGATGCGATTATAACAGATCTCTATTCCAACAATTGAATCTGGACCATTGATCCATAAGGTCCAACGGTCGCTGTGCATTCTCGCCACTTCCTCTTTAACTTAGTCCCGATTGCCTTTTGGTGGATTTCTGCGTTAAACGCAGTTCTGCCAGTCTCTGCCATTCACGCATAACTTCCATTTGTATCTCAAGCAAAAACCCTAAAGCTCTCATACGCCTACATGCATATAACACATGGCAGATTACATTGATAAGCCTCCTCGAGACTTTATCCATTCCATCTTTAAATCTGTTTTAAAACAGATTTTTACCCGTTTTGCTCCCCTGGTCCACGTCTTCCTCTACGCTCCACTTTGGATTCCTCCCTTTGACTAAGGGTGCTAGATGCCCCTGCATCATTCGTTTATCAGAGAATCTCGTATTTCATGATCGCTCCAAGCATATCGATATTAGGTACCACTATATCCGAGATATGGTGCCACGGAGAGCAATAAGGCTCCAACACATCGGTACAGATGAGCAAGTCTTTTAACGAAGCCCCCGGGAAAGGTCAAATTCTTGACTTCCTGAGAACGACTTGGTGTCATTGAGACCCTCTTATGAGGGTTGTGTATGATGCATATATTGAGCTCTGGGATCTCTGGGGCGCTTGGGGTACTTCTTGGAGTGACATGCGACCACAGGGCGACTCACCCTCCCCTAGTGATGTGCTATGTACGAGGTGAAAGGTTTAACCTTCCCATGTGATACGCTGTGGCGACTTATGGACAGGATGATTAGTTCTCCTGTTGAGGCATCTTACCCATGCAGTCTGGGACTCATGGGAAGTACCTCTCGTCTGATCAATGAGTAGGAGCATGGGGTTAGGGACCATAGTAGTACTATCGATGGACGCATCGTTGTATCTACCATACTCCCTATGCTAGGATGACCTCCATTGATCTGGCATCAATGAAACTGATCTGGGATCAATGAGAGTTGTATGACACACTCTCTGGGACTGACTTCGGGTCAGTGGAGGATGGTATGATACATCCTCGATCATTTCTTCTTTTTCACAGTTCATCAGAGTAGAGCAGTGTAGGACAGTGCATTTGATGGCCGAGATAGTACCGAAGGTTAGATGGATTAGATGATGGAGTTCTCCCTAGTTGAGAGGGAGTGTTAAAATTGATAAGGGCCAAACTCCATGTGGGTCATCTTATTTATGGCAGCTGATATTTTTCCTTGATTCCTCTCATCGAGAGGTGTAGGATTGATCTAATGATCATCCGATTCCGACAAGTATTTATGGAGATATGAATTTATTTGTATTTACTTGACAAATTGTCAAGGTCGGCCAACAACTAAATGTGTGGCACACATGCCCATCATATCATATAAATACAAGTGAGTTGAGGCATTATTCACTCATTTCATCTCTCACACATTCTTCTCTACTTAGCTGAATGGGTTTACACACAGGGAAGAGAAGCTCACACGTGGGAAGGAGGACGTTGAAGGGCAAGGAAGGAGGACGCAGGAGCTGCAGCAAGACGTTTTCGGCAGCATTGACCAAGCGTTGACTTTTCAGGAGTGCGGTTTTGGTGTGGCACACAAACCGAGGTAATCTAACCTTTGATTTGACCAGCGTTGACTGCCCTTGTTTGTGGCAACAGGTTGACTGCAGTTTGACTGTGTTTTTGGGACTGTTTATGGGCTGCTTCTTCTTGTTGTTGGAAGACAAGATGACTAGGAAATTGACCAAGCATATTGAAGGTCAATTTCATCTTGTTTGACCAGATTTGACTTCGCTGGTTAGGGTTTGCTGCTGCTGTCATAAAATTACAGATTTATGTATTTGTACTATTTCTCTTTGCTGAACTATTGAAGATTAAAGAAGAATTGATCAAAGGGTTCCCCCACATTGGGGTTTGTCCCTAGCTAGCCGCCACATCTGGTGTCCCTTATCTTGGCTTGTTTTATGTCGATCTATTAATGTTCTATCTGCATTTTACTTTATGTTTATGTGATTGCTAAACAGTGGCTATAAGAAGAAATTGAAATAAACTGCACTAAGCATAGAACATACCATAAATTAACAAGAAAGGAAAGGAAGATTACAGCATGGAGTCAGGGGGCACATAAGTCGCAGGGGGAATAAGTGTGTTGTCATCAATGACAAAGGGGAAGATTGTTGAATGGTTTTGCCATTGATGCCAACATCAAGCTTTGAACGCTCTTAATATTCGTCTAAGGAAGCATTGATTGAAAGCTCCATTGATCAAGAAGCCCACCTTTGATGAAGAAATTGAGGGAAGATCAGTGTTTTTGGGTTCAAGACCATCTTCATTTGATCCTCCTCGTTGTGTCGATTCCAATGGTAGGTGGCATGCCTCATAACTCTTCACAATTGAGGAGATATCTCATAACTCTTCACAGTTCAAGAGATATGCTTCATCAAAGTTTGTGCTGCAAAAGTTTGGTCAAGGTCCCCAATCTGTGATGTTATTGGCAATGTGATGATCGGTCGTTTGATGGATTTAAGATGGTATCCATATTAAAATATATATATAACTTTTATAGCCCTTCAGTTACCCTAATCGGCCCTCCTTCAAGCAATGCATATCCACATCAAGCCGGCGTCCAAGAATAAATTGTTTTCGATCTAAAATTTAAATTTGAAGATTCAAATTTGAGAATTTGTAAGGTCGGCTGCCCCCTTGAGCAGGTTGGTTTACCCCTCTAGGAATCTCTTCAACCACTACAAATATAAGGGCTCGTCTTCCCTCCAAGTGCAGAAGAAAACCCACATCTTTGGAAAAGATTTTTTTGCAGACCAGTGTAGTCACACCCACCTGAAGAAAAGGTAGAGTTTGGAAAGGGTTTGGGGGTTATCCTTTTCTTTTTGTTAAGGGTTCTTGCTGGATTGTAAATGCTCTCTTTGCAGGCATTCCGAGGCATTTTTCTGTGGTTTTTCGGCTATCTCAGAGGTTGAATTTCAGCCCCCTCTGAAGCTGTTCTTCTCTAACTGAGGTGCAAGTCCTAAGGCCTAAAATTCAGCCCTAGAACACAAGCAAAATCTGAAGTTTTTTACCCCTTGTGGCAGGCAAAATCTGATCCTTAATCAGTGACTATGTGGGCAATTTCAGATGCAGCACTTTGTGTTTGGTTGAAGTTTGTTGCAGACTGATTGAAGCTATTCTGTTGACCAATCTGAGGACTAATCTAGGCCATTCTGAGGCTAAGTTCTGCATTCTACCTGTGCCTTATTGCGGACTGTTGTGGAGTAATCCGTGGCTTAATTTCTCTTTGCTAGAACTTCTTTAAAGCTCAATTTCAGGTTCCTTTACTGAGGTTATTTTGCAATCATTCCAGGCCATACTAAGGCAGATTTTCAACCCTTTTCTGAGGCAGAACTTACGGATAATTTAAAGGATTAATTACTTATTTGCGTTCGCTTTTGTGTTAGTTTTTGGTAGCATCGGAAGTGCTCTAGCCTTGAAAATTAATGGAGAGGCTAAGGCACATGAGTTCTAAGGAACCTAGAAACCGTTTCGTGAAATTCCACCCAGAATGTATTTTATTAAAATAATTAATATTTTTAATGGAGTTTCTAAGTCTAAACTTAGGAAAATTAAAATATTAATGGATATTAATCGAAATATGAGTGAGAATGATCTAGAATGAGGATCAAGTCATGTTCTAATATTAGCCGTTGATTAGAGACTTAATCTCGGTCGTTGAACACTCAACAAGGAAAAATATAAAATGGAGGCTTGGGGTTCATTTGGAAACTCACACACAGAGATTGAGGAAATCGATTTTTTGAGGTGAGAAGTTCTTAAGAGGAAAATCGATTGGGAAAATCTTTGTTGATTTGGGGTAGCATCGGATGTGCTCTAGCCATGAAAATAGGTGGAGAGGCTAAAGCACACGAGATCTCCAAGACACCACAGTGATCAATCATTCATTTTGCTAGAGCGGGGTTGCTAAGCAAAGTTGAATCAGTGATCAGCAGCGAGGGGCAGTGAGTACGACACAGAGAGGCAGGTACAATACTGAGAGACCAGCACAGAAGCTGAGAGAGCGAGAGTAGCAGCTTGTCCAGGCTACGCAGAGCCCAGAGGGACTGAATCATCCATGCAAAGGGCAGAAGGAGTGACGCAGAGGGTCCCAGAGGCTGCGCAGTGCCTCAGAGGGCTGACACAGAGGGTCTTGGGGTTGATGCAGGTCAACAGGAGGCTAACGCAGAGGCCAGAAGGGCCAGCGCTGAGCTTCAATTGTGCCAGAGAGGGTTTCGTGGGATGGGTTTTCTGAATATCTGTTTCCGGATATAGAGATATTGTTGTCGTGTACTTTTCTCTGTTGGGTGAGCCACTTAGGCACCCAATTGTACTCAGATAGACTGCATAATAATATAACCCTCTAAATAGTTGCACCGGTTTTCCGCATGGGGTTTTTCCAGGAACATTTGTCCAAAAATAATGATGTCACTTGTGTGCTTGTTTTATTTCAGTTGTTGATTTAGAGATGTTGTGACTGTATTGTGTCTATTTCGGGATTTAAATGTATTAAATAACTTGTTCGAATTTAAACAAGTAGAAGAAATAAACCATCAAAATATAGATTAATTTTTTAACGAATAGACTTAGAAAATTCAACATGGGATCGGAGCTTGGTTGCAGATCACAAGAGAGCTAAGGCATCAGCAAAGCAGAGCATTTGCAGCAAAATCAGCTATCCCGAATGACAGTAGTTGATCTTCACAGAAGAGACAAAGGAAGGGTTGACGCAAAGGGACTGCATCATCAGTCCGGCCCAGAGAGAGGCCAGCGCAGAGGCTAATGAGGGCAGAGAGAGGCTCACACAGAGACCAAGAGGGTTGATGCAGTGGCTGAGGGAGGTGTTTTTGCCATAGCCGGGATTGCACAGAGCCTAGAGGCTCAGTTCTTCAGTTGTTGGGGTGAAGGAATCTGTGGGCAGTTTGCGCGAGTGGAGCTGGTGGGGTACTGTGGTCAGAACAGTACCTAACAGGGCAAGACCAAGGTAGAGGGAGTTGCTTCCGAGGCAGATTTCTAGCTAAGGAATCTGGATCAGTGTTGCAGTTGCACAGACGATCGGAGAGGAGCAACTTGACGATTGGAAGAAGGATTTCCAGGAGGGAAATAGGGACTTAGACGAAGTCCAGAAGAGAACTTCCAAATGGGAAGTAGATAGACTCTGCAGAAGTCGAACCAAGAAATTCCAGGCGGGAAGTAGAGAGACTCAAAGGAGTCGACAGAGAAGAGTAGCAAGATGGTTGTGAATGGGCTGAGAGATCAGGACAGGCTAGACAGAGCATCCAACTTTGTGGTCTGGAAGGTCAGTATCTTGTCAATTCTAGACAGACATCGCATCAAGGGCTTCACCTTGAGAGTAATGGCTATCCCAGTTGACCTGGTAGCTAATGAAAGGTACGAGGAGGCAATGGCCAAGGCAAAATGCATCATCCTTGATGGGGTCAAGGATCATGTAGTCCAACATATTGCCGAGAAGGAAACGACAAAGGAGATGTGGAACACCTTGAAGACGTTGTACCAACATACTTCCGTGCAAAGGAAGATGCTCCTTGAGAATCAGCTAAGGTCATACCAGATACAGAAGGGAGAGCAGATAGATCACTTCTTCAGTAGGTTGCAGGAGATCCCAAACCAACTGACCTCCATAGGGGCTAAGCCAGATCAAGAGTTGATGGTAAGGACCGCACTTAACACAATCTCCAAGGAGTGGGAGATATCTTTCCAGGGCATATTGGGCAGGGTGAGTCTTCCACATTGGGAAGAACTGTGGGCAGCTCTTCGTCAAGAAGAGATCAGACGGCTAACCAAGACGGGAGGTAGTAGCAAAGGAGTCTGGATCAAGAAGGAAGAGGAAGAGGATGTGGCTCTAGCATCTGTTGGAAAGCAGGAGAAGAGGAAGAAGAAGGACCTCTCCAAGGTCAAGTGCTTCCATTGTGGAGAACCAGGTCACTACGCAAACCAGTGTCTGAGGAAGAAGAGCAAGGGAGAGACTTCTGACTCGAAGGTAGCGCCAGCGAAGGCGGAGAATGAAGTCGAGGAGGATGATGATTGTGCCATGAGTGCTCATGTGCCACTTGAGAAGAAGTGGGGAGACATCATATTGTAGTCAGGAGGACTACAGGTGATGAGGGGCAGGACCCTTGAGGTACCCAACCTCTTGGATTATACCTTGCTACAAGAGCCTCAAAGAGGAGTAGCAGGACTAGCGGATGTGGGTAGAGATGGATGCGGATGAAGGGGCAGAGAGTGCTACAGTGCAGGAGGCCCCAGGCAGTGCAAGGCTAGCAGGTTGGAACAGTGCGAGAGGCACGGGAGTGTTGCACCAGTGCAGGATGGCACAAAGAGGTGTGCAATGGCGCGAGATGAAGGCAGTTGTTGCAGCAGCGCAAAGGTCAATAGAGGGAGCATGAGGTAGCGGCAGAGGGAGCTTCAGAATCGGGAGTGTTTCTAGCCTGACAAGGATGTCAGAAGTTGGGTGGATCAGTTACTTACTTCTCAGTAACTGAAGTTGCAATGCAGTAGCACGACGCAGCATGATGAGAAGGGGATGCAGTGCAGATGGAGTGTTGGGAGGATGGACCACCAGCAGCACGGATGCAGAGGGAGTTGTCGTACAAATGCAGCAGTGGCAATGACATGGCCATGGGTAGCAGTACAAGATGCGGCAGTGCAGAGGATGTTGGGCAAGGAGGCCTAGCATCAGCACAGGTACCAGTGTCGGATAATCAGTGTTATGCTCAATGTGGAGTATTACTAGAGCACAGTCCTTGCTAAGAGGGAGTGCTGATTTGGCGTAACATCGGATGTGCTCTTGCCATGAAAATTGGGGGAGATGCTAAAGCACATGAGATATCCAAGACACCAGAGTGATCGGTCATTCATTTTGCTAGAGTGGGGTTGCTAAGCAAAGTTGAATTAGTGATCAACAGCGAGGGGTAGTGAGTACTAGGCAGAGAGGCAGGGACAATACTGGGAGACCAGCGCAGAAGTAGAGAGAGCGAGAGTAATAGCCAGTCCAGGCTACGCAGAGCCCAACAGAGGCAACGCAAAGCCCAGAGGGACTGCGTCATCCACGCGGAGGGCAGAAGGAGTGACGCAGAGGGTCCTAGAGTTTGTGCAGTGCCTTAGAGGGCTAACGCAGAGGGTCCTTGGGCTGACGCAGAGGCCAGAAGGGCTAGCGTTGAGCTTCAGTTGTGCCGGAGAGGGTTTCGTGGGACAAGTTTCCTGAATACCTGTTGACACCTAATCCGAAACGGATGAGGTGAAGCTGGACAGTCATCTAGAAGATGAACTGATCCGTTTTGTATATGTATAAATAATAATTGTCTAATGAATAAAATCACCAGTTCTTTCTTGCGCTCATTAATTGCTGGAGTTACCCTGGCCTGACATGGTATCAGAGCCCAGGTCCCAGTCCCAAAATAGTGTAACTCCTCTGCCAGGTTTCTGCTGCCTCATGAAACCTCTGTCCTGAGAGACTGCGCATCCGTTTTCTCTGAGAGACTGCGCATTATTTTTTATAACGTTTGCCTACCCCTCTCTGCGCTGCCCCTCTCTGCGTTTGCCTGAATACTCATCAACAATCGCTCATTTATTCTGCGCATTGTTTTTTTTATGAACGTTACTAGATTTCCCATCCGTTTTGGCTGTAATTGTTATCAATCCTCCGATTTGCCTCTTATTCTTTTGTTTCTGATACAATTTTTTGTAATTCCCCCCTGGCGTGAAAGAAAACAGTATTGAAGCCTGCCTGTGCGGAGCGTTGCATGATATCTGAGATATCTTTGTCGCTTTTGAATTCATACCGAGATACCCAAATGGCCCTGAGCTGATCTCCGTATCTGAGATTTGGCAAACGTCCAGACCTTCGAAAAGCGGGATCTTCCCATTCATACGGACACATCAGAGCGCTAGGCAACGAATTGGCCCCTCGCCCATTCCCATTCTCCGCTCTCATTTCTACCACCTGCAAGTACCGGGACTGTCAGTGCTGATGCTGTTCTACGAATTGTTTTGAAGAAAAGTATTAGATATCGAAACTGATTTTTATTGTAAGAATGGAGGTATCAGAATGACCGCGTTTTATTGAAGAATCGCTGCGTTTTTTTGTAAAGACTGTGGTATTGCAAGACTGTGGTTCGCTGCGTTTTGTTTGTAAAGACTGTGGTAAGAATGGTATTCGCTGCGTTTTGTTTGTAAAGACTGTGGTAAGAATGGTATTCGCTGCGTTTTGTTTGTAAAGACTGCTCCTATTGTTGCACGCAACAAGCACCAGTAACCAAGGATTCACACCCATTGTATGCACAACGGTTTGAGAACCCGTGGGCGCCAGATATACTCTATAACTGTTTATCCCTTTTGGCATATATAATGATATGATCTTCTCCACTGGAAATTGCGAGGTTCATTGTATTGATAAACTGTGCCGTGCCATAGAATTATGCCGAGGTTCTGTATTATTGTATTGAAACCGTGCCATAGAATTATATATTAAGACTGATGCTGAGGTTATATAAACTGTATTGAAGACCGATGCTGAGGTTTATATAAACTGTATTGAAAAACTGAGATTCTAAAGGTGGATATATAGAATACTGCAATGAGCCGAGAACAGTAAAATGTATAGAATTACTCAGTAGCATGTGACAGTCTTTGGCTATAAAGGAACGAGTGTCTTAAACATCTAAAGATTGATATTTTTTTGGAATCTGTGGCATAAGATTTTTTTTCCAGCAGAAGTCTTGCTGTGGCATAAGATTTTTTTTCCAGCAGAAGTCTTGCTGTGGCATAAAAAAAAAAATTCCAGCAAAAGTCTTTTATCAACAGAAGTTTTCTTTTAGCAAAGATATTTTTACAGAATGCATTCAATCATTTCTATGGTCGGAATAGTTCTCACTGGCAAGGAGAACTATTCTGAATGGTCTCGGATGGTGAAACACACCCTCATCTACAATGAGCTGTGGAAAGGAGTGTGTGTCGGAGAAGAAGACAAAGACCCTGTGCAGCGCACATCAGACAAAGAACTCGCCATTTGGGAAAACAAGAACAGCAAAGCCTTTGCATTGATCGCAGCATCTGTAAATGAGGAAGTAAGTCGTCATATTTCATCCTATTCCACTGCCTTTGAAGCTTTACAAAAGCTGAAAGAACTCTATGATACACATTCTGCACTTGAAGTTGTTCAGCTCATGATTAAACTCTTCACTCTTGAACTGAAAAATAATGATCCTCTTACTCTTGCATCTGAAATAAAGTCTATAGTGCATGATATTAAATCCACTAAGGTTGAGCTGGATATCTCTCTTATTGCCTTTCTCAAAGCACTCTATCCTACCTACTCTAACTATCTTGAGTCTTTACAAGCAAATGGAAATCTTAAAGATATAACCTTTGACACTCTTGCGAAAAAGTTTGCTGAAAGAGAGAAAGCCTTTGGAAAGAAAACAGTCCCTGAATCTTCTGAAGAGACTGTTTGCCTTGCTCATAAAGAAAAGCATCCTGCTCAAGATTCTACAAGAGGAAGAGGTGGACGAAGAGGAAGAGGAAGATACTTCAGAGGCAGGGGGGGCAGACATCCTCAAGCAGAAAAGGCAGATCTGCATTGCATTCGCTGCAAACGAAATGGATCACATGATGCTTCTACATGCAAGCTACCATGGGACAAAGTTGAGCAGAGAAGAAATCAGCAGAAAGGTAAAACTGATGACACAGACAAAGGTAAAGCACCTGAATCCGCTCACTATATTGAGGCACAATGTAACATTGGAGTAAATGAAGATTTCTTTAATGCTTCACTTGCTTCTTCGAAAAATGATTGGTTGCTTGATTCAGGAGCAACCTGTCATATGACTCATAGGAAATATTTCTTTGAAGATTTCACTGACAATGTTGATGGAGCAGTATACTTTGCAGATCAGTCAAAAATCAAGCCATCAGGGCTTGGCACAATCAGGCTTAAACTGCCTGGTCTTCCAGACTTTCTTCTGGATCATGTTCTATATCTCCCACAGCTCAAGAGAAACTTGTTGTTCCTGGTCCACATCCGCCAGCAAGGTCACTCCATTCATATGTTTGATGGAAAGCTTGAGGTAAGAAAGGCATCTGACCATTCACTTGTCATGAGGGGTATAGAAGAAGAAAGACTTCTTAAACTGCAAGGAACCTCTGCTCATGCACAACATTTTTCATATGTTTCTCATCATGATGAAGGTACACTTCCATCAAGTCTATTATGGCATGCTAGATTTGGACATTTAAACTATGATAGTCTCCGCTTGTTGAAGAAAAATGGTGTTGCTGGTTTGCCTACAATTCCTAGAAAACATAAACAATGTGATGCTTGCATTCTAGGAAAGCACAGCAAACAGTCTTTTCATGATTCACATTCAAGAGCACATAGGAAGCTTGAACTTATTCATTCAGATTTATGTGGTCCAATGCCTGTTCCTTCTGCAAATGGAAATAAATATATCATGACATTTATTGATGATTACACCAGAATGTGTTGGGTTTATTTTTTGAAGAACAAATCTGATGCTTTTCAAACATTCAAGAATTTTCATAAATGGATTGAAAATGATGCACAATCTCATATTGGGTCTATTCGCACTGATAATGGAAAAGAATATACATCAAATGAATTTGAACACTATCTTCGCCAACATGGGATTAACCATCAAACTGTGCCTTATAATTCTCAACATAATGGTTAGAGGTATTGTTGCCGTGTATTTTTCTCTATCGGGTGAGTCGGTTAGGCAACCAGTTGTACTCAGATAGAATGCATAATAATATAACCCTTTGAATAGTTGCACTAGTTTTCCCGCATTGGGTTTTTCCGGGGACATTTGTCCAAAAATAACGGTGTCACTTGTGTGCTTGTTTTCTTTCAGTTGTTGATCTGTAGATGTTGTGACCAGGGTTGCAGGAATCGCCCCCCCCCCCCCGCCGGATCCAAACCCGGAACCGCGGATCGGAGCGAACCGTCCCGGAATCCAAGTCGGAAGCGCGGTTCAGATTTTGAGGTTGCGCGGATCCGTTATAAAAAAACGATTCCTGCCTTTTTGGGTTGCGGCCGCCCGGAACCGCGGATCGGAGGGCGGTTCGGGCACGGGGTGGCGCCACGCTTCCGGCCCGGAACCGCACGCCACCCGCACGCCACCCAGGCGCTTCCGGACGCAACCCCGCGGCCAGCGGATTTTTAATTTATTTTTTTTAAATTTGTTTTATCATGTGACTTAACTAGCATGAGGGGGTGGGTTAGGTTAGTTTAGGGTGAGTCTAGGGTGACTTTAGAAAAGAATAAAGCCCCCATTCTCTTCTCATTTTCTCACTTTGAGTTTATGAGAGTTGGAGAAGAGAAGAGAGGAGAGGAGAAGAGAAGAGAGGAAAGGAGAGGAGAAGAGAAGAGAGGAGAGCTTGGAGGAGTGAAGAAGGAGGAGCTAGGAGAAGGAGGAGGAGCTAGGAGAAGGAGGAGGAGCTTGGAGCAAGAGCTTGGAGGACTTCATCTACAAGAGCTAAAGAGGTAAGTTCAAACCCCAAACTCCCTTGTTTTTTTGAAAAAAAAATTGTATTTTTCTCCTCCCTCTCCTACTCTTTCCCATTGTTTCTACTTGCTCCTTTATTTACAGGTTGTCCACCACCTATATCCATATTCCAAGATGGTGTTCTTTTGGCTTCTATGTATCATTCCACTCTTGGTTTTAATGATGGCAAGGGTGAGGAATAGAGGGGAAGAGGAAGGGGATGAACTTGGTCCTAATAGTAGTGACCCAATGTATGATGAGGAGGAAGGGTTTGAAGAGGAAGGGGATGAACTTGAAGAGGACACTGAAGCACAAGATGGGAAAGGTACATCAAATCCCTTGTGGACCTTTGTGACCAAACTTGAAGGGGGAAAGGGTGGTGGATCTTACAAATGGATGTGCCCTCATGGTTGTCATGGAGGAAAACCATATACGGGTTCATATACCCGTCTGAGGAGGCATCTTTGTGGGGTGCTAGACAGTGATGAAAAAAAGGGTTCCGTGGGGGTAACCATTTGCCCAAACATTTCAAGTGAACAAAGACAAAAATACATCAAATTAGAGATGGCTGCACAAGGAAAAAACAAGAAACAAAAAACTCATTCTGAATCAAGTGCAACCTCTAAATTTGGTAGTTGCCCATCTCCTCATGGTACTTTTGCAACCTCTGGAGGTAGAAAAACAATAGGGGATTTCCTTAATGTTACTGGGAGGGATGATGTGGATGGAAAGATAGTCCGTTTTCTTTGTGCTTGCGGTGTACCATTCAATGTGCTTCGCTCTCCCTATTGGCATGAAATGGTAAAGGCCATCAATGAAGCCCCAAAAGGATACAAGGCCCCCAACTATGAGAAAGCTAGAACAGTGTTATTAGAAAGAGAAAAAGCTAAGGTTCAAAGAGCTTTGACACGTTTTACACATGAGTGGGTGGATTCTGGGGTATCCATTGTATCAGATGGGTGGACAAATATTAGAAACCAACATTTGATAAATGTTCTTGGTGTTTCTTCTAGTGGTGCAGTATTTATTGCATGTCATGACTCCTCCTCCATCAGTGCAACTGCACAAAACATTGCAGATCTCCTATTGAAATCAATCAAAGATGTTGGTCCGAATAATGTGATTCAAGTGATCACAGATAATGCAGCAAATTGTAAGTTAGCAGGAAAAATTATTGAGCGTACTCATCCACACATCTTTTGGTCTGGGTGCCTGGTTCACACATTGAACCTTTTGATGCATGATATTGTGAAACACAAAGATTGTGGGTGGATTGCTGAGGTTTACAGGAAAGGGAAGCAGCTCATTAAATTCATCACAGGGCATACAAGGGTAAACTACTTCTATGGCACTTACTCCAAGTTGCAATTGCTTAAAATTGCAAAGACAAGATTTGCTAGTTATTACCTCACCTTTAGGTGGCTAGTGAGGGTGAGACAAGCTTTAACTAATCTGGTGTGTGCTGAAACATGGGATGAAATTAACAATGACACAGATGGTGCTAATGAAGTCAAGGACATTGTTCTTGACAGTTACTTTTGGTCACAGGTTAAATATGTTTTGCAATTCACCAAACCAATTTATTACATGATCAAGTTTGCAGATTCAGATCGACCAGTAATTGGGGAGGTGTATGAGCAAATGGATAGCATGTTGGGGCAGATTAAAGACATTGTTGAGCCTAGAGATACCACCTTGTACAATTATATTCGTGAAGAGGTGGTAAAACGATGGGATAGCCTAAATGTTCCATTGCATGCATTAGCATATGTTTTGACACCTAAATACTATCATCCATCATGGCTTTCAAAACCAGCACCTGGGGGGGGAGTCAGGAGAAAACCACACCAAGATAAAGAGGTTCACGAAAAATATATGGCTGCATTGAGTAGATTAATCCCTGATGAGGAGGAGGCTGCATTGGTACGGAGACACGTGAGCAACTATACGAGCAGCACTGGTCCATTTTCGAGCATGCATGCAATTCAAGATCGAGAGAATTTTTCTGCTCTTGAGTGGTGGAACATGCATGGAGGGCCTACTCCACTTCTACAGAGTTTGGCATTGCGGGTGCTATCACAGGTGGTAAACACTTCTTCTGCAGAGAGGTGTTGGAGCTCTTATTCTTTCATCCACAGTGTTAAAAGGAACAGGTTGAATTTAGACCGGGCAGAGAGCTTGGTTTATGTTCATTACAACTTGCGATTGTTGTCCCATTACTGTGAAGATGCAAAGTCTAATAAAGACTTGTTGACTTGGGACAAGAATCCAGAGGAGCCCAATTTGGAGGATGGAGTGTTGCGACTAGAGCAATTAGAGGATTCTCTTATCCAGGTATGTCCATTGTGGTATGAATTTTCCAATTTTCCCTTATAAAGAATTCATGTTTTTAATTTTTTTGTTAACTAGTGTTTTTTTTTTGCATGAATTTTTTGAGCGATTCTAGGATGATGACACGGGTGTTGATATGCCACCACCCCCACCCCCATCTGGTCCCTTGGTTTCTACTAGAGGAGGTTCTTCTTCATCAGTTCCAGTGCCACGACTTACACAGGGACCATCTTCTTCATTGCCACCACGTGGAGGCCCGCCATCACGTTCTATTCGTGGTGGAAGGAGGAGAGATTAGTAGATATATTCACAATCTACTTCTTTTTGTCATAGATTACTCATTAGACTTGTAGACTTGTGAATTTGAATTTTGAACCTTTTTGGCTTGGCGGTGACCAAGTGACATATTTTGTAAACATTATTATTTGAATTTTGGACATGACAAATGTTGACAGTTGCTCACTTGCTAGATAAATCATAATATGCTCTATGTTTTATGTTTTATAATATGCTTAAATGTTTTATGTTTTATAATATGCTTCAAAATTTGATGTATGTTTGTAATAGCTAGAATATAGATGATTGTTGTACATACTAGTAACTACAATGGAATCATGGATGCCATATCTATCTTGATTTATGCAAAAATATGCATGTTTTCATGTCTTCTACAATTAATTTGGTATTTGGGATGTTTGTTTTGAGTATAAATGCAAAAAAATATAAAAATATATATATATATAGCAGACGCTTCCGCGGACGCTTCGCTCCCTAGATTTTTGGAAAATGACGCTTCCGCGCTCCGCGCTTCCGCTTCGCGCTTCCGCTTCGCTCCCGCTTCGTGCAACATTGGTTGTGACTGTATTGTGTTTATTTCGGTATTTAAACAAACAAGTAGAAGAAATAAACCAGCATAATATAGATTAATTTTCTAACAAATAGACTTAGAAAATTCAATAATGTTGCAGTAGAGGGGCAGTGAGAATCCAGGAGGACTTTCCGGAGAATACTGACAAAGAGACGGAGAGAGCTTGCAGAGAGGCAGCACAAAAGCTGAGAGAGCTGACGCAGAAAAGCTACCTGTCACGCAGAATCCAGAACTGTCGGAACAGCCGAAACTGCAGGGAACTGTCGGAACTGCCGGCAACTACCAGAACTTCCAAGAGAGATTATGCAGAGGCAGCGCAGTAGCCGAGAGAGCTGACGCAAAAAAGTTCTGTGTCAGGCAAAATCAAGAACTGCTGGAACTGCCGAAACTATTGGAACTGCCTAAACTGTCGAGAACTGCGGGAATTGTTGAGAACTGCCAGAACACCCGAGAGAGTTGACGCAAAGGGCAGAGAAGGTGATGCAAGGCTGATGCAAATCCAACGCAGAAATAGTTGGGGTTAGCCAGTCTTATGCCAGATCAGCCAGAAGTTTGCCAAGTGAAGTGAGTTAAAACTCACTCAGATTTTTCTGCTAGTATTTTCTTTGTAAAGGATTGCTCGATGAGCATCCTATATTTGTATTTAGATATTTCTCCAACATAATAATAAACCCTCAGAACTGATGCACTTGTTTTCTCGCATTGGGTTTTTTCCGGGGTTTTTCCGAGGACTATTGTGTCCAAAAATAAGTGTGTCCTATGTATCTTGTTCTTTGCTCTGTTTTCTATTTCATGAGATCAAATGTTTAATTAGTGTAGGTTGCAGAAGTAATTTGCTTCAGCGTTCAGAAGAATAAGTTGATGAATGTAATTTAAAAATCGAGTAGGTGAAGTAGATTCAGATTTGCTGCAGTAGACACCCGAGAGAGTTGACGCAAAGGGCAGAGAAGGTGATGCAAGGCTGATGCAAATCCAACGCAGAAATAGTTGGGGTTAGCCAGTCTTATGCCAGATCAGCCAGAAGTTTGCCAAGTGAAGTGAGTTAAAACTCACTCAGATTTTTCTGCTAGTATTTTCTTTGTAAAGGATTGCTCGATGGGCATCCTATATTTGTATTTAGATATTTCTCCAACATAATAATAAACCCTCAGAACTGATGCACTTGTTTTCTCGCATTGGGTTTTTTCCGGGGTTTTTCCGAGGACTATTGTGTCCAAAAATAAGTGTGTCCTATGTATCTTGTTCTTTGCTCTGTTTTCTATTTCATGAGATCAAATATTTAATTAGTGTAGGTTGCAGAAGTAATTTGCTTCAGTGTTCAGAAGAATAAGTTGATGAATGTAATTTAAAAATCGAGTAGGTGAAGTAGATTCAGATTTGCTGCAGTAGGGGTTCCTTCAGAGTGTAGGAATTTTCACATGGCATCGGAGCGTTGATTTTGAAACAAAAAGAGCAAATCAAGTGCTAAGAAGTGAGATTGAAAGCTACACTTGGAAGCAATTTGAATCCCCTTGAAGGGATTGCGCAGTCCTTGCCAAGAAGAAGATCCAAGGAAATCTCTCTTTGAGTGAGACGACAGAGATACGATTTCCAGTTCGTGAGTTCGCAGAGGCAGAGTGAGTGATGCAGAGCCTCAGCATAGTTGTTATGAAAAAATATATAGGAAATAATGTAAAATAATGTAAATGATAATAATCATAAATAATTATTAGTTAATTAGTAATTTGGTAGAAGAGGCATGTCTAAATGAGACATGACTCCCCATGTAGAGACACCTGCTTGGTATATAAACAAGTGTCTCACTTTCATTGTATATCATTCATTCACACATTTAATATATAATATTTGTATCCTCATGGATATCAATATATTCCAAGTCTTTTGGAGTAATTAATCTATAGAAAGAGCTTTGTTCGCTTTATTTGGTATCAGAGCAGTTCGACCCTTTGGTTGCTTCACCGCTATACAAAGCTCGTTCCTCGATCCAGGCCCTTTGCCATCAAAGTCGTCAACCTTGTTGCCGTTGTGACTGAAGCATTCAGCAAGCTTGGAGTTTCTCCATCACTGATTTTGTCAAAGGCCCTTGGCCATTTTAAAAAATAAAAATAACAAAATTGTTGATTAAAAAAAATTTATATGTAAATAGTAAAATAAAAATAAAAATAGAATTTAAAAGATTTTAAAAAATAAAGTTAAAAATAAAAATAAAGAAGAGAAAAAAATACGTTGTATATATAAAAGAAAAAAAAAATTAATAACAAAAATTAAATAAAATCAAAAATAAAAAAATAAAAGTAACCAGCCAAACCCAGCGGACCGGCCACCATGGAACATAACATAACGTAGCCGAGTACCGCTACCTCCTGCAAATCGTGTTCGCGTCGCCTGTTCTTAACATCATCGGCTATCAGAAGCTTTCCGCCGTAGCCTAGCAGACATTCTACTACATTACTTGTTCTGCCACCAACAACTTCCACAGCTACCGCCATTTCATGCTCCACCCGACAACCTTCCACACTCACCTTTTCTACCTTGCCACAGCCAAGAAACAAATCCGCAGCTTGCAGAAAGCACATGCCACATAACCCATTTTCCCGCGTTGCTTCTGCTACGTTGACACTTAGTTGCGTCGTCCACTGATACCAAGATCATCGTCACTCCTCAAACTCGCGTCCCTTCATCCTATCTTCCCCACCAATCATAATCATTGTCTAACCGTTGCACCGCTACATCCACTACACATCACAACTGCCACTAACGACGACCTCCGTATGAGCCCAACCACTCACTGCACGACCCCACCTACAGTGTGATCGGTTTCCTCTGCCTCTGGTGAATGGTTGCCCACGGTTCTCCCCATCCCTACCGTCCATTGTTCATCTGTCTGTGTCCAGCCAATTGTTCAACATCGCAATCCCCTACACTACCCCGCTCTGTCGTGTAAAAATTCTCATCTCAATCCCATTGTCATGTCTGCAGTCGCTCTGCCAGTTTACGTGGCTAGCTTTAGGTGGCTTCCCGGGTGTCAAGAATCTACCCCATTACGTAACCCCTCAGCCATAGAGTTGGATTTCTTAAATACAAACTATATTATATACTTTTAATATAGTTATATAAATAAATATTTATTCAAAGAAAAGTAATAAAAGAATAAATTATATATATTAATTAATTTAATTAATTAAAATTATTTATTTAATTAAATTATTAATAAATAAAAACTTAATAGAAAATAAATAAACTTATTAGAAAATAAAAATAAAAAACATGTTAAATAAAAGTAAAAAATAAATACAAATAAAAAGCTGGCAACTAAGAAGTCACTACGTCCATCCAGCGGCCCGGCCACAACAGCGAAAAGCAATCGAGTTATATGTTGGATCACTGCAACCACATCTACCTAGCAGTCGCTAACGTCTGGATTCTGAACAGTGTACCCCGACTTTTCCAGAGCCGCCACTGCCTCGACATTGGGCCTCACACCATCGCTGACCATCTACTGCCCACATTGTCGTCCCTGCTGGACCATCTGTCGCCGCTACATCCAATACATCACCTCAACGTGTAATCAAACCCAGGCAGATCCATCTGCCCACAAACAACCAACTGCATTTGTCTCCCGTGTTGCTTGCTCCTCCCACCGAGAGCAAATAGTGGCTTTCCACAATAGCTCCATCGTTGTCACGGCTATTCTGAAACCACCGGAGCTATCGTTGCCACATCCTCACCAAGTTGTCACTGCGTCGACAACAACACCACCACAATGCTGTCGCACACCAACCGTCACAACAATACACCAAATCTGTATTATAGAATGCATTGTTGCCATCCATAAGTTGTGTCGTCCACGCTACCATCAAAACCAATCTATGCCCCTGCCTATGCCGCACTCCCTTCGTCGTTCATCCAGTCCCAACAACCAGCTAATCCATCGTTGATCCAGTCCCGATAAACCAGCCAAACTCCGATCTCCCTCTTTCGCTTCCACTTTTCCCTCTCTAATCACATCACCGCCCAACCATTCAAAGCCTTTCTTCCGTCAATCGTGTTCCCTACTGATAGCACCCGACGAGGACAACGACTACATTTCATTGGTTAATTTTCCTGACAAATCTTCATCATCTTTTCGGTAGCCTCAACAATGACGACTGAGCCACTATCATGTCCCTCCATAAATTGTAACCTTTCATATCTTATAAATTATATAACTTATATGCATATTAAGTTATATAATAGTTCATAACATATCATTTATTATATAGTCAACTTTATTTTAAATATATATATATATATATATATATATATATATATATATATAATTATATATATATATATATATAAGGATAAAACTATTAAAAAGGTGAAAAAGACAGAGTTGAATTTAAAAAAAAACAAAAAAGAAGCAAGAGAGAGCTAGTCAAAAATTGAAACGGTAGAATTCGTTAAGTATTAATACTAAAGTCCGGAGGAATAATAAATTTTGAAGAAAAAATATGGGTTTCTTTTCAATATGTCCTTTTTGTTCAGAGGGATATCCTAATTGTCAAGAATTATTTAGAAATCAAAATGTCGTTTGCACGAAATGTTACAAAACTTTTACCTTAGTCGAAATTCTAAGTGATGCACAAAAACAATTAATTGCAAGAGATATAGGACAATTAAGGGCAATATTTAAGCGAAAACATGCAGATTTTAATGAGGAGAAAAAAAATGAAATCCACATTGCAAGTTGAAATCCCATCATCACTCCTACAAAACGATGTAACCCAATGTACCAAGAAATTGCAGTTAGAAGATCAAGAGAAAGACAAAATAGCCAAACTTCAACAAAACAAGGAAGCATTAC
The DNA here is from genome assembly GCA_031772625.1 of Pinus tabuliformis. Lineage (NCBI taxonomy): Eukaryota > Viridiplantae > Streptophyta > Pinopsida > Pinales > Pinaceae > Pinus > Pinus tabuliformis. The sequence continues at coordinate 1,133,631,223 of CM062807.1, forward strand.
AACATGAACATAAAAATCTTGTGGATATGCATTATAGGGAAGTAATGAAAAAGGATGAAGAAATTTCTCGCCTCAAGGACCACGTTAAAAATTAATTGCACAAGTCAAGAAGACTGAAGTCACAAAGAAATAACTCAAGCAGCACCTACCAGAACAAAAAGAGGAAAATTTACATTTAAAGAACTTTAATAAAAATTTATTAGAACAAATCAAAGATATAAAATATGAAAAGCTTAAAAGTCAAAACACTGGTTGATAAATCAGAAATCAAAGAACTTTTACGTCGGAGAAGCCATAATCAAAGTCTACTCACTCAAATTAAGAAACTTAAGGATGATAAGAAAGCATTAAAAGACAAGTTAAAACAATTCACTCAAGAAGAAGTATCGAAATCTCCAATCTTAACAGTCCAAGTTGAGGATAAGGGAGCGAATACCGATCCAGTGAATATGACAACTCCAGAAGAGAGGTCAATTGCAGAAAGGACACACTTAGATGTTGTAGTTCAAATGATTAACATCCCAAGTGAAAGTTTTGTAACCAACTCAACAACATCGTCCCCTAAAGTAAATAGAAAAATTTCCACACACTTAATAAGGGAATGTCAAAACAAAAAAGTTCCCTATCAGCATCGAAATCATGAGAGTAGACAACTCAACCATCCTACATATTGGGACCACTCAGAACAGGAACAACAAACTGATGTTCCAAAGAAGAGTGATGTAACCTCAATCCAACCCTATGATGACAAGTCGTTACAAAATTCCAGTGATCAGAATATTACAGAGAAGATTAATCTGGGATGGTTTGATCCCTGCTCAGTGCGACAATTTGGTTTGTCACTTAGAAGATCATATCAACATGTATCGACAAAGATGACAATTCCGAGACAGAAAGACATTCGAAGCCGAAAAAGAGATCAAGCCTTTTTCATTAACAAGTTTTGAGGACAAAGCTTTTTGAGGAGGAAGGCAATGTTATGAATAAATATATACGAAATAATGTAAAATAATGTAAATGATAATAATCATAAATAATTATTAGTTAATTAGTAATTAGGTTGAAGAGGCAGGTCTAAATGAGACATGACTCCCCATGAAGAGATCATATCAACATGTATGGACAAAGATAACAGTTCCGAGACAGAAAGACATTCGAAGCCGAAAAAGAGATCAAGCCTTTTTCATTAACAACTTTTGAGGACAAAGCTTTTTGAGGAGGAAGGCAATGTTATGAATAAATATATACGAAATAATGTAAAATAATGTAAATGATAATAATCATAAATAATTATTAGTTAATTAGTAATTAGGTTGAAGAGGCATGTCTAAATGAGACATGACTCCCCATGAAGAGACACCTGCTTGGTATATAAACAAGCCTCTCACTCTGATGGTATATCATTCATTCACACATTTAATATATAATATTTGTATCCTCATGGATATCTTTATATTCCAAGTCTTTTGGAGTAACTAATTTGTAGAAGGAACTTTGTTCGCTTCAGCAGTGCTTGAAGGGCACAGTTTCTGTCAGGGCATAAATTTGCTGAAAAAGAACGAAGATACATAGAAGGAGAATTTTCCCCTCAGAGAACTTTCCAACAGAAAGTTCGAATTTCTCACTTGCTAAGTCGCTGAGCAGTGCTAAGCAGTGACTAGAGGAGTCAGTTCGACAGTTGGGTAAGATGGCATCGCATGGGCTCAGAAATCAGAACATGTGGGAAGGAGCTTCCAACTATGTCATATGGAAGACCAGAATCTTTGTTGTTCGAGAGGAATATGATCTAGAGGCCTACGTCAATAGTGTTGTAGTCATTCCTGCTGACAACGATCAAAAAAAGAAGTACAAGGCCAAACAGGGGAAGGCAAAGAGGCTCATTCTCGATGGAGTTCAAGATCATGTGGTCCCACACTTGCAGGACACAGATATAGCCCAAGAGATGTGGGAAGCCTTGTCTTCTTTGTATGAAGGCTCTTCCAAACAACGGAAGATGTATTTGAAGTTGCAGTGGACTTTGATGCAGAAATGAGAAGGGGTGAACCTCTATCATCAACATTTTCAGGACACTAGAGACCAGCTTGTTGCAGTGGGTTCCACTTCTGAACCAATCGTGATGGTGAGGATAGCCCTGAATGGAGTCTCGGATGAATGGCAAGTTTTCGTCCAAAACATATTGGGTAGAGAAAAGCTACCTTCATGGGAGGAGATGTTGGCGTCTCTTCAACAGGAGTTAACAAGGGACCTAGTGAAGGTCAACCTCGGTAGCAATAGTGGGAGTGGCCCAAAGAAAAAGGAGGAGGAGGAAAACGCAGCTCTAGCATCAAAGGGACAGCATAAGCCGAAACGAAAGGAGGACATTTCGAAAGTGAATTGTTTCAGCTGTGGCGAGATGGGCCACTATCCATCCCAATATCCTTTGAAGAAAAATCATAAGGATGAGAAACATGATCCTCAGGTTGCGTCAGCAAAGATTGATGAGGATGAGTTTGCCATGAGTGCCCACGCATCTCCAAGCGAGAGATGGAGCAATATTGAGTTGTAGTCAGGAGGACTAAATGTGGGCAAGATCCTTGAGGAGTCCTAGTCTTGAATCAATTCCTTGCTACGAGAACCCAAGATTCAGCAATAGCGAGATGGACTTAGTGTCAAATGATGCAGTGGAGTGTTTGGAGGATAGATGCAGTAGCTTGGGACCAGAGATTGATCAACGCAGAGCAAGGTTGGCAACAGTGCAGTTGGCGTAGTGTAGGAATCAGCAGCAGCGCAGAAGATTCAGAGGGTCAGAATAAGTAGCAATCAGATTCCAACATTCATTGTATTATGTTGAACACAGTTAAGTTCAGCGAATTTTGGATGGTTTTCAGTTGCTTCTCTCAGCAACTGAGTTGTAGTACAAATGCAGTGTTAGCAGCAGCAGTGCTAGCAACATAGCAGATGCAGCGTTTGAGAGGGAGTTGTAGCACAGATGCAGCAGTGGCAGTGGCAGTGGCAGTGTTATGGGTAGCAGCACAATAGCAGCAGCAGCACAGTGTTGGTGGCAGCAGCAGTGCAGAAAGGAGGTTCTTCAAAAACAGCGCAGCATGCAAGTGGACATTGTTGCTAGAGCACTTTCCTCGCTAAGAGGGAGTGTTAGTTTTTGGTAGCATCGGAAGTGCTCTAGCCTTGAAAATTGGTGGAGAGGCTAAGGCACATGAATTATAAAGAACCCAAAATCCATTTGGTGAAATTCCAGCCGGACTATATTTTATTAAAATAATTAATATTTTTAATAGAGTTCTTAAGTCTAAACTTAGGGAAATTAAAATATTAATGGGTATTAATCAAAATATGGGTGAGAATGATCTAGAAGGTGGATCAAGTCATGTTCTAATCTTAGTCATTGATTAGAGACTTAATCTCGGTTGTTGAAGACTCAACAAGAAAAGTTTAAAATGGAGGCTTCGGGTTCATTTGGAAACCCACACAGAGAGATTGAGGAAATCGATTTTCTGAGGTGAGAAGCTCTCAGGAAAAAAATCGATCGGGGAGATTTTGCAGTAGAGGGGCGGTGAGAATCCAGGTGGACTTTCCGGAGAATACTGACAAAGAGGCAGAGAGGCAGTGCAGAAGCCGAGAGAGCTGACGTAGAAAAGTTGCCTGTCACGCAGAATCCAGAACTGCTGGAACAGCGGAAACTGCCGAAACAGCCGAGAGAGTTGACGCAAAGGTAGTGCAGTAGCCGAGAGAGCTTACGCAGAAAAGTTGCCTGTCACATAGATTCCAGAACTGTCGGAACAGTTGAAACTGTCAGAATTGTTGGGAACCAGCAGAACTACCGCGAACTACCGGAACACCCAGGAGGGCTAAGGTTGAGGGCAAAGAAAGTGATGCAGGGATGACGCATAGTTAGCGCAAAAATAGTCGGAGTTAGCCAGTCTTCCGCTGGATCAGCCAGAATTCTGTCGGGTTGACGTGAGGTAAAACTCACTCAGATTTTTCCGCCAGTATTTTCTCTGTAAAAGATTGCTAGATGAGCATCATAGATTTGTATTCAGATATTTCTCCTCCATAATAATAAACCCTCAGAACTGTTGAATGGTTTTCCTGCATTGGGTTTTCATGGGGACTATTGTGTCCAAAAATAAGTGTGTGCTATGTATCTTATTCTTTGCTTTGTTTTCTGTTTCATGAGATCAAATATTTAATTAGTGTAGGTTGCAGTATTCAGAAGAATAACTTGATGAATGTAATTTAAAAATCAAGTAGGTGAATTAAATTCAGATTTGCTACAGTAGGGGTTCTTTCAGAGTGTAGGAATTTTCACATTTTGCCTAAAATTTCTGTCAAAATTTGGCTGTCCTAAAGCTGGATCTGTGGCAATTATTTTGCCCCCCTCCAGAGGTCACATTCCTGTGACTAATTGTGTCTGAGGCCTGAATTAAGACCTAAACTCAGCCACAAGATTGGAACATGTTCACGCAGGCCAAGGTTTATATTCTGAGGCTCATTCACATTGTATTAATGACCTTCGCTGGCTTATCTAAGGAGTTCTTTGCTAGAACTTAAGAGCATTCTTGAGATGAGCTTTTCATTGAAGTTGACACGGTGCGTCCTTGAGACAAGGTCCTGTAGCATTTTTGGTGATTTGTCTCTTGTTCTCTTGGCATCATTCTATGGAGGGTTTTTGTTGGATCAAAGATTGTATTAAGGCAAACTTTGAGGCAATTCTGAGTGATCTAGGGCTCTTTAAAGGCATCGTTCTGGGTTGCTGCTAGCACTGTCCAACAATCCTAATCTCAGCCTCCTCTATGACATATTGTAGCAATCTAAGGTTCGTTGTGTACACGCCCTATCTGAGGTAATTTTTCACACTTACTCCAAGACAAATTTCACATCAGAGCAAGGACTTGTCTCGGCCCCTCTTGTGACCGTCATCAAACCTCCATTAAGTCTCATCTGCGACATGGGCAGAGCATTGTACACAGGTGTTTTTCTTTTTAGGCATATTAGAAGGGTTTTTTAGCACAGCGTTAAGATTGTTAGAGCAAAAAGAAGACGGCAGATCCACAGAAGATTGAATGTTTTATTTTCAAGGTTGTTTCCAAGGTGAACTCCTGAAATTGTTCAGTGACTGTATTTAAAGATAGAACCCTCAATATCAGTAGCATCAGTGATATTGCAATTTTGACAAAAGGAAAGGGCAGGACAGATCACTCGAGAATCTTCAGGCACTAAACTTGGCAGTCTGTAGCACACTTCACCAGTCTTGAGGTATGGAATATGTTATTTGTTCAGATTAAGTTTACTGATGGGATTATCAAGTATTGCAGTCAAAAGTTGACAGTATACAAAGGGCATCTCCAAGAAAAGACACTTGACAGTAGTCTATAAGAAAATAATTGGTATATTCAAATCATGACTTGGCTCTGAAGCAATTGCAAGAAGTTCACTGTTGACCTTAATTGAAGAACTCAGAAACTTGTCAAAGTACCTCAAGAGCATAACTCTTAGCCAATTCTGAAGCATAGGTTGACCGAAAAGACACATCTTTGATAGAAGATCTCCTAACAGAAGTCTGAACTTTGAAGCATTCACTGGCACATCTCCCATCAAATGTATGAAACAAGTTTTGTAATTTGATCAGGATATGATCGAGTTGGATTGTTGAGCAGTTAAGGATATGATCGAGTAGCCTGTTGAGCAGTTAAGGTATCTCCTATTGTTGCTGATCAAGAAAAGTTACCTGTAGTATGTTGGCATGAACATTATCCTTGAGGCTAACTGCAGGTCTTATGATTTCTGAGCACATGGCTTCTAGGGCATGATGTATTATTGAGTATGCTTGATATGATACAAAGGATGCACAGAATTTGTACGCATGATATCTTGATGTTAATGCAGTGTTGCGGGGGAGCGCCCCCCCCCTTTCGAACCCGCTCCCGAAGCGCGCTCCGGGCGGGAGCGGCTCGGGAGCGCACTCCCGTAAAAAAATTTACGCTCCCTGGTCTGTTAGGGAGCGACTCAGGGAGTGATCGCTCCCGCGCTCCCGGAGCGTTTTTTAATGCCCGGGAGCGATCGGGGAGCGATCGCTCCCTGATCGCTCCCGGGCATTAAAAAACGCTCCGGGAGCGAATCGGGCCGGGCTGGGAGTGGTTCGGCGGAAAAAAAATCCGCCGGGCCCGAAAAAAATAAAAAATTTTGAAATTTTTTTTTGTTTTATAAGGCCAATGGGCCAAAAAAACTTTCATTATCACTTCATTGAGCAAGTTGGAGCTGGAGCAAGAGCATTGGAGCGAAGAGCAAGTGCTGAGGAGCGAGGAGCAACTGCCAAGGAGCGAGGAGCAACTGCCAAGGAGCGAGGAGCAAGCCTGCAGAGGTAAGTAACTTAGTAATCTAGTTAGTTTAGCTGGTTAGGTAGTTAATTTAGTTGATTTAATTTAGTTGTTTGAGTTTAACTGTTTAAAAATCATGTATTTAAATTAAATTAATAAATTAAATGAATTAATCCCAATAAACTAAATTAATTTGCAGATTCAAGACTGAAAACCCTACAAACATCAAACACCATGGACCTAGGGATATTTATTGGCATTTTCCTCTTCCTGGTCCCTTTTATGGTTATTATGGTGGTGGAGAGTACGAAACGGAGGGGGCCTCAAACTGAAGAGGTGGATGAAGAAGCCGGAGGAAGTCAAATGGGTGAAAACCCCAGTGAGGAGGAGGTGGTGGAGGGTGAACATGACCCTCAAAAAACTAAACAAGACCAAACTCCATTGTGGAAATATGTTCACAGGGCTGAAACAGGGAAAGGGGGTGGAACCACTAAATTTCATTGCCCCCATTGCAACACTGATTACACAAGCTCATACACCCGTGCTAGAAGACACCTCTGCGAGAAAAGGCCATGGGATGGAGAGAAACAAATAGGAATCAAAACTTGTGCAGCGGTGTCAACAGCAGATAGAGCCAAATACATAAAGGAAGAGGAGGACGCCCAATACAGAACAAAAAGATCAAGGGGTTTCTTTGAACCAAGTTCACAATCACAAAGAACTCCTTCAGCATCCTCCCAAGGCAGTGGATATGGACATGGAGGCACAGGGTCATCATCTTTAAGGCGTAGAACCATATCAGATTTCCTTGATGAGGGGTGTAGAAATGATGTGGATTCAAAAGTTTACAGGTTCCTCTATGCATGTGGGATACCATTCAATGTTCTACGCTCACCTTATTGGCACGAAATGGTTTTTGCCATAAATGATGCCCCTAAAGGATACAAGAGCCCTGGGTATGACAAGGCAAGAACTGTTGGCCTTGATCATGAAAAAGCAAAAATATCACATTCTTTGAATAAAATGACAAGTTCTTGGACTGACAATGGGGTGTCCATTGTATCTGATGGATGGACAAATGTAAAAGGCAAGCCATTGATAAGTGTTCTTGCTGTGTCTGTTAGTGGTCCCATCTTTCTAGCTGCACATGATTACTTAGACAAGTTCAAGACCGCTATCAACATTGCAGAAGCATTACTTGAAACAATTGAGCGTATTGGCCCATACAATGTCATCCAAGTCATCACTGATAATGCTCCTAATTGTAAGGCAGCGGGAGCAATTATTGAGGATAAATACCCGAACATATTTTGGTCTGGATGTTTGGTTCACACATTGAACCTTCTGTTGCATGATATTGTCAAAAACAAAAATGAACAATACCAATGGATTGGTGATTTGTACAAGAAAGGAAAACAAATGATAAAATTTATTACAAATCATAGCAATACCCATGGTCTTTTCCGCAGTCACTCAAGATTGGAGTTGCTGAAGATTGCGAGGACTAGATTTGGTAGCTATTACCTCACCTTCAGGCGCCTTTTGAAGGTAAGAGAGGCATTAGCTAGCATGGTATCAAGTCCACATTGGCAGGTGTTAAAGGAAAGGGCTACAAATGTAGCTGACATGGCAGGTTTTGAAACGGTGGAGGAGGTCGCTCTTGATGGGCAGTTTTGGACAACTGTGAGGCAGGTATTGGATTTCACCAAGCCAATTTATCACATGATTCGGTTTGCAGATACAAACAAACCAGTGATTGGCGAGGTGTATGAGCAAATGGATACCATGTTGGGGGAAATAAAAGACATTGTTCATAATAAAGATCCCAACTTGTACAAACTAATTCATGATTGTGTGTGTGAACGGTGGAATAGGCTTAACCTTCCACTACATTGCTTGGCGTATATCCTTACGCCAAAATACTACTCTACATCTTGGTTGGGCCAACCTGTAGCAGGGGGTGGGGTTAGGACCAAACCCCATTTAGATCAAGAGGTAACTAAAGGATATCTGGAAGCATTAGAAAAGTTGGTGCCTGACAGGGAGGAATGTGCAGTTGTGCGCCTTGAAATAGGCAAATACTTCAGTGGCACTGGTTTGTATGGTAACTTCCATGCAATGGACGACAAAGATAAATTTGATTCTCTCACATGGTGGGAAACATATGGCGGCCAAGGACTTTTGCCAAAATTGGCAAAAAAAGTTCTTTCACAGGTTGTAAATTCTTCTTCTGCAGAGAGGTGTTCGAGCACCTACAATTATATACATTATGTGAAAAGAAACAGACTCGACGAAAACCGAGCAGAAAGCTTGGTTTATGTGCACTACAACTTGAGATTGTTGAGCCATTACTGTGATCGGGCTAATGAAGATCCCACATATAAAATTTGGGACAATCACCCTGAGGACGACAATTTGGAGGATGGCATTGTACATATTGAAGAACTAGAAGAGGAGCTTGTACGGGATGAAAATGAAGCAGCTGCAGCAGCCATGCCACCTCCACCTCCACCATCCAGTAGCAGTGCTCGAGGCCCGAGTCTTGTTCCATTGTTGTCGCCACCTCCATCGACACCCTCACATGGAGGTTCTAGTTCTGGTCGTCGGTCTATGCGGGAGACTCCTAGAAGACCACCACGACCTGCTTATACTCCTGGAGACTCTCGTGGCAAGGGCCACTTGTAAATTTACAATTTACTTGTCTTTTTTAGTTTCTATTAGACTTTAGTTTTCATAACTGTTGAGTTTTGAGTCCTTGACTCTTGACTCTTGACTCTTTCATATCATTATGACATTATGATATTTTTTGTAAACATTATATCACTGTGACAATGAAAATTTGAAGTTTGAAGTTGGGTCTTGGCAATTATAACTCATTGGTAATGATTGTGAATTATGAATATGATGCTTTGTGAAAGACTAAAGTTGTTTCATTTCATCTCATTATTCATGTTTCATTTTATAAATTTTTAACATTTCATATCATGTTAACAGTTAGAAGTTAGGACTTAGAAATATCTTCGATATTACTTCTTGTAATGGTTAAACTTGGCTTACAAGTACAACTTTGGTGATCAATGATGATAAATGTTATTGAATTTTCAATTCTGAAAGCTTGAAGTTGAAACTTTAATATTGAATTTGATGAATCATGATTTATAAGACTCAATATGTTGCAGTTGTAATATGTATTTTACTAACTTGTGGACATGGTTGATGACGATTATAATTTCTAGATGATTGATGTGATATGGTTCCATTATCAATTTATGTTTTTTTATGTTTTTTATGTCTATTTCATCATTCTTCATGTTTTTGTTGACATAAATGTATCAAAAATTAAAAAATATAAAAAATATATATATTTTTAGAAAATCGCTCCCGGATTCGCTCCCAAACCGGGAGCTTCTGAAAATGGTCGCTCTCGCTCCCGCTTCCGCTCCCGCTCCCGCTCCCAAGTAACATTGTGTTAATGTATGTTGCACTAGGGTTTCTTCCTGAAGATACCAAGGTTTGACAAAGACGTGTATGTATTAAGCAGAGTTGTGGGTTGTACTTGGCTAATATGTATGTTGTTGACCATTGCTGGCAAGAATATTTTTGAAAGAGGTTGTTGCCTAGGGTTTGATACTAGAGTTGAGCAGAGTTGTTGAGCGTGTATGCAGAAAAAAGAAAGTAATTGATGTATTGAGCAGGTTGTTTCATCAGTAAATTTGCCAGAGTATGCTACTTAGGTTTGCACATTGCAGAGAGCCCATTAATGCCAATGTTATGACAATTGGACAGAAGCAGAGGTAGTGCAGCAGTGTTAGTGACAGCAGTAGCGGTTGAACCAATGTCACCAATGTGATCTCTCTTATTCTTTTATCTTCTATCTTAAGGGTGGCAGGGTGGTGCAAGGAGGAGGTTGAAGCTTGAGAACACTTCAGGGCAGCAGGCTGGTGCCAGGACAGGTTAGAGGTTGTGTAGGGTGTTGGAGCATCCTTTCAGTCAGAGCTGATAAATCAGGGTGTTGGAGCATCCTTTCAGTCAGAGCTGATAAATCAGGGTGTTGGAGCATCCTTTCAGTCAGAGCTGATAAATTAAGGTGTTGGAGCATCCTTTCAGTTGGAGCTAATAAGTCAGGGGGTTGGAGCCTCCTTCATGTTGTTGTTGGAGAATATCGAAAGTTGGAGCTTCCTATTGATGTAATCTTAAGAACTATATTAAAAGCGTTCTGTTATGAATAAAATATATAGGAAATAATGTAAATGATAATAATTATAAATAATGATTAGTTCATTAGTAATTAGGTTGAAGAGACATGACTCTCCATGAAGAGGCACCTGCCTAGTATATAAGTAGACCTCTCACTCTTGTTTGTATCACCATTCTTCATACATTTTATGTATTATTTGTATCATCGATGGATATTTTCATATTCCAAGTCTTTTGGAGTATTTCAACTGAAGAACGAACTTTCTTCGCTTCATTTGGTATCAGAGCCACGTTTGTTGATCCCGACCTTTGGCCATCAACTCGTCATCAACTTGATTGTCATCATAATCAAAGTGTTTCGCTATATAGTTGGAGTTTCTCCATTCTCGCCAATGGCCCTTGGCCATACAAAAAAAAAATAAAAAATAATAATAATAATAAATATAAAAAAAAAATTATAATATATATATATATATATATATATATATATATATATTATTTAAAAAATAAAAATAAATAAATATAACAAAAAAAAAAATTAAACATCGGAAGAGTTAAAATATTTACCAAGCCGTCGAGCATACCAACGATCAGGCTACCAGTGTTAAAGCCTTCTGATGCAACACCTTGCCAGCAGCCAGTGACCATCGCACAAAACACATCCACAATTTATCGCTGCTTCATGGTAGAAAACAATAAAAAAAAATTTATTAAAAACAATAAATAAATAAATAATTATTAAAAAATACGCCAAGCTCATGGTAAGGCTAACAAAGCTACATCCATTGCTCGACCAAGCAAACAACCACCCCCACGGGCATTTTTCAACCAATCTGAGCTACCCCACCAGCTGGCCAATGACCAGCTACTGCAGCTAGCGACCAGCGATCCGCCCATTTCCGTAAACTGCACCACCGCAAGCAGTTGCTACATCACCCTTGTCAAGCCATCGTACACTCTCTTCCGATCAAACCAACCTGCAACCGCTTCTTCCACACCAATCATGGCCTGCAAACCACATGCAACAAGCAACATAGCCGATTGACCGATTCTCCACTGCGGATTAGCTACTGCAAACCAATGTTACTAGACTCAAAATCGGCAGTAAATTGGTGAGGCAAAAGAGCAAAGAGTTTTAATCGACACAAGAAAAAATCGGGAAAAATCGGTGAATTCAATAAATAAAAATATACACAAATATTGAATTAAAAAAAAAAAAACATTTTTCATTGATATTCAGTAAAGGCATGTTCAAACAATGCATAATATCAATAGATATCCAACATATCATGAATGAATAAGTATCTCATATATGTTATGAGTCCAAACATGATCCAAAGTACTGAGTCCTGACTCCTAACCAATGACTACATAGAACCAGAAGCATTTGCTTCTAAAAGTTTACAAAAAATTGCACACTAATCAGAAAAAAAAAAAATCAGTCACTAAGAGTCTAAGACTCTTAAGAGTGACAACTAGAAGCGATTCCTCCCACTCCTTCGCTTGCTTGACTCTCAAAGTTGTCCAAGTCATGTAGGCTAAAAAGAGGAGCCTCCTCTAATTGGACCCAATCTGCTGCATTTGTAGTTTGCAGATCTATCTCTTCAAGGTCGATTGGTGAATGATCCAAACCTGTCATTATCATGAGACATTGAAATGTGAATTAAAGTTTGACTTTGAACTTTAAAGTTTAAACTTTAAACTTTAAAGTGCAAATCAGATTATGAAACCTTCAAATTCAATCTCTCACCTAGTATTTGCTTGTTGCGAAGTCGTAGATTGTAATGGACAAATACAAGGTCATTTAAGCGCTTTTGTGTCAATCGATTGCGCTTCTTAGAATGTATTTTCTCAAACATGCTCCAATTGCGCTCACAACCTGAAGCACTGCATGCTTGGTTTAAGATTTGAATGGTAAATCTCTTCAGATTTGGCATATCACTACCAAAGTTTTGCTACCAAAGACCTAGCAAGTGGCAAGGGTTTGTGAGTAGAAATACTAAATACTAAATACTAAAAATTTAAAAAGACAACAAAATTTAAAAAAGCATTTAACATACAAAATAAAGTGTAAACTTTAAACAAATTTAATGAATTGATGAAGCCTTCAAGCCTTAAAAGGTACCTGGCAACATCTTAGACCTTTCTCGTATAGCACTGGTATAGGCAAATAATTTAGCTGGTGCCTTATAATCTTGTAGTTGGGAAAAGACACAATTTTGAAAATGTGGATCAGGGAAGCACCTTTCCATGCATGTCATAAGTCCTCTGTCAACCTCCCCATCCTCATTAAAATTGCTTTTATCATACAAATATTGTGGGTTTAAGAAGTACCCAGCAGCATGTAAGGGGGAATGCAATTGCCTATCCCAATGTGCATCAATAATGTCCCAAAGAGGCATATGCTTTGCCTCCTCATCCCGTTATCTTCTTTTGATGGCCTCCTTTGCGAGATCCATCGCCTCATAAATGTAACCCATAGCGGGTTTGACACCATCAACCATCCCGAAAGTTCAAGCTTTCAAATTTAAAGAAATATGAAACATTGAAAATAAAAAGAAGCTTGAAATGAAATTTTAAAAATGAAAAAGTTAAAAGACTTGAAGACTTGAAGTACCTGAGAACTCTAACAAGGGACTCCGTCACAGCAATAATCTCTTCGGCATCTTTCCAGAAACCGTCATTAAACACAAGTGCAACAATTTCAATGCCTTCAAGGGCCTTGGAATGTTTAGATGCCATCCACTCAGGTCCCAAGAACATCATCTTCAGATTTATCTTTTGCTCAACCACAGATTGCAAAGATACAAAATTTGTTGAAAATCTAGTCACTCCAAGTCGAACAAATTTCTTACCTTCAGTGTATTTTCTCAGTGTTTAGTACAATAGTGTGGTTGTATGGGTATTTGGTTATGGATTTTGCCTTCTCCACAAACTCATGTATCCAATGAAGCTTACCAATGTCCTCAAGCATTAAATCTATGCAATGGGCAGTGCACGACGTCCAAAAAATAGTGGGGTGCCTAATCTTAAAAAGTCTACCAGAAACCATATAATTAGCTACATTGTCGGTGACAATTTGTACAACATGTTCTTCTCCCACTTCTTGAACGACTTCCTCCATCATTTCACAAATAAGTTGGGTTGTCTTAACCTTGTCTGAGGCATCCACTGATTTGAGAAACATTGTTCCTGTTGGACAAGATACAAGGAAATTTATTAAAGTTCTATTCCTCTGATTTGTCCATCCATCACTCATGATGGTGCACCCTGTTTCTACCCATGATGAACGAAACTCAGATAGCACAAGCATGACATCTTCAACACTCTCTAACAACAAATCTGTCCTAAGGCTCTCCGATGAAGGGGCTTTGAACCCTAGACCTGCAACTACATCAATCATAGCTTGCCAATAAGGACTTCTGGCACAATGGAAAGGTATGTCAGAATAGTACCAAAAGTTAGCAATGGCCTTCCTTGCTTGACTATGGATATTTTTTTCCAACTAGTGGCATCCAAGGTAGGTTGGGAACCGAGTTTAGTGCGGGGAGCAAAAAAGGTGTTTATGTTTCCACCTCCAGTGTTGAATGTAGGAGGACCCATTTGGCCTTGAGTTGGACTTGGACTTGGAGGCATGTGTGGGAAACTTGGGAACATCATTGAGGATTCAACAGAGGGAAATGACATGGGGTAGTGGAAGAAAAATCGTCAACTCCAAGAGTCCCTATTTCTTTTTCTGCTTTGCTTTCTTGGCATTATGCTGTCTCAACATATCAATGGCCAAGGTTGCTTGGTGTTTGACATTTTCATCAACCTTGTTGCAGAGACCTATATCATGGTCGAGTATTTGTGCAAGGTGGTACTTGAATCTATAAATGCCTCCACTACATTTTGCTTTGCAAAATTTACAAACGAGCTTGGGGTCTCCGGGAATCTTGTCACAATAAGCCCAAGCAAAGTCCTTCTCCCTCAGCATTGTTGTTGTTTTGAACTTGTGTTTAAATTGTGTCTTCTGTTAAGATTTGGAGTCGTGCCTTCTGTTTAATTTGGCTCTTGTAAAAGACAATAAAAAAATTAAAATTGCTTGTATTCTAGTAAACTGTAAAATACAAATTTGTCAGAGCAGTAAACTTTAAAATACAAATTTGTCATATAGCATCTTGAATTAAGTTTAAAGTTTAAATTTTAAAGATAGTACTCGAGAGTCGAATTAACAAAAGTTTAAAACTAAACCCTAAAGGCGACATCATTTTGAGGCTTGAACAGCGATACGAAATGGTGATAAATTGTTCAATGTGATTATGAACAGTAGTTGGACTCGTCCCGGTGAATAGTAGTTGGAGTCTTCCTCGTTCCTGGAGTTCTCTTGATGGACAACGGCAACGGATAAGATATTGTGAAAACACAGTGATGGCGAACTGAGTGACAGTAGTGGTTTTTCAAGCTTTAGCCGATTACGTTTAAATCAGTGTTTTTAAAACCGGAACCGGTGACCGAACCGGTCCACCTAATGAACCGGTTAACGACCGGAACCGGTCTAACCGGGACTGGTTTGGTCTAAACGAACCGGTTTTTAAAAAATACATTAAATAATTAATTTTTAATGAAACAAAACTATTTTTAAGATGTAAAACCATGATTCCAAGCCAATAGAGACAAAATATGCAAAGTTTGCTCATTTATATACCATGCAAAGGTGAATATATCAAAATGGCACCGAGTGCAATACATATCATCGACAAAATAGCAAAATACATAAGAAATGAGGCTCTAAATGGCCTATAAAGTCCAAAAACAATGCTGCAAGCTATGAGGCCATTGGCCTACTACAAGTCTACAGTGTACACATGATCAATCATCAAGTCCATCACCACTACTAGACACAGGATCATCATCAGGAGCTACATAGACATCATCTGGTTCAGAGTCTGAGGATGCCTCTGCCTCATCTGCAACATCAGTATCAATGCCACCAATGACAATAGAAGTGGACCTAATGGAAGCACGAGTTTGTCGACCTGCACGACTAGTGCCTTCCATTGGTTCCTTGCCTTTCCTTGATGCCGCTACTGATCCTGGTTCTGATGCCGCCACATAATCTGCCTCATCCTCCGCTAAAGCCATGTCGATATCAAAATCAGCCTCAAACACAGGATCTTCAGTCTCCTCCACCCATTCTGATGTTGGATCAATATCGTCCAACACAATGGGATCTAGATCAGGTGATTTGCTCATCATTTGGTTCCTCCTCAGTCGAAGGTTGTATTGCACAAAAACAAGATCATTTAACCGTTTTTGTTCCAAATGGTTTCTCTTCTTCGTGTGTATGCGCTCAAAAACAGACCAATTGCGCTCACAACCTGAAGCACTGCAAGTTTGACTGAGGACTCTAATTGCAAACCTTTGCAATTGAGGACACTGGCCACCAAATGACTCCCACCAATGTGCTGCAAAGAAAAAGACAATAATTAGTAACTTAGTTTATAATTTGAATTGTAAAGAACGTAAACAATTTTAACTTGAAACGAAAAACAAAATGGAAATTGAAATTGCTTACCTAGTTGGTCCACATCTCTTGCCATCTTTGCCAAGTTTTTGCCAAAAGTACCACTTGCTTGATTGAAAATAGTAAGCTGTCTATGTATGTCCAACTGGTCTACATGGTTAGGGACCATGCGCTCCAAGCAATCAATCAATCCAGCTCTGACCTCCCCATCATGCTGATCTCCTAGTCGATTTTTATAGTGATACCTTGGGTTCAAAAAATACCCGACTGCATGTATAGGACGATGGAGTTGATTGTTCCATCTGTTATCAATGATCTCCCATATACGGCCATATTTAGCTAACCTGTCATTGTAAGCTGCCTGTATCTGCTCCTTTGCCTGATCCATAGCTTCATAAATGTAGCCCATGGCCAATCTTTCCCCATCCACCAACCTTAGCACCTTAACAAGGGGCTCGGTAATTTTCACAAGCTCTACAGACCTTTTCCAAAAATAAGTGTCTAACACTTTCTTTTTGGTGTCTTTTCCATCTGGTCTACGAGCCCACCGAGATTCAGACCATTCTTCAAAGGAAAACATTTTCTGCAAGTTTTTATGTTGACCATTGAGACATTGCAACGTGAGGAAGTGAGTTGCAAATCTCGTAATTGCAGGCCTAACAAGCTCTTTGCCTCCAGTGTGTTTCCTCATTAGGCTCAATACCCATGAGTGGTTGTAAATGTATTTTGTAATGCACTTGGCATGCTCTACAGTGTTTTTTACCCACTCCACCTTGCCTATATCCTCAAGCATGAGGTCTATGCAATGTGCAGCACATGGAGTCCAAAATATGGTCTTATATTTGGCCTCAAGCATCTTTCCAGCAAGAACATAGTTTGAGGCATTATCAGTGATGACCTGCACAACATGATGCTCCCCAACTTCCTGAATAATGTTATCCAAAAGCTCAAATAGAAGGCTTGCATCCTTTACCCTATCAGATGCATCAACTGATTTCAAAAACATGGTTCCTTTAGGGCAAGAAACAAGGAAATTAATGATAGTGCGGTTCTTTCCATCGGTCCATCCATCTGACATAATGGAACAACCTGTTTTGAGCCATGACTCTTTAAACTCAACCAAATACTCATCAATGGAAGATATCTCTTTTTGCAAAAGAGCTCCCCTCAAGTCATGCATACTAGGGCCTTTGAAGCCCTTTCCTGCAGCTATAACAGAGTCCCACATAGCTTGGTAATAAGGTGAGCGAGCAGCATTAAATGGGATATCTGAATCATACCACCATCTAGCAATGTATTGGTGAGAAGTTTCTTTGCATTGTTTTTTCCAATGCTGATCCAAAGTGGGTTGAGAACTTGGCTGGGAGGAAGTGGGATTAGATTTAGAAGAGGCAATGGTGGCAGAAGATGAGAAATAACTTTGGATGTTTGGTCTCTTTGTTCCTTTTGATGGTTGGCCAACTCCAACAGAAGGATGAACATAGTGAAAGGGGTCATTGGTGGAAGGGATAGAAGTGGAGTCTTGAATCTCATAATCATCATACCCACTCTGTTTCAAAACATTCATGGTTTCCATTAATTCCCTCTTCCTTGCAATTTCATCTTGGATGGCCTTCTCCCTAGCCTTATCCTCATAAAAATTTTCAAGCTTGGCAATGTATTCTGCCCTAATAGGACCTAACAGTTCTTTTGGTGCATCACATGGCTTTACTTGGCCTCTTACCCCAGCCAAGTGTTGTTTCAACCTAAGAATACCCCCACCTCCAATAGATTTATGGCATAATTTGCATATCATTTTTCCCTCAATTACATCACAATGAACCCATGCACTGTCCTTTCCTTTTGGAGCCATGTTTGCTTGAAATAATAACAATTTGCAAATAAATCTGTCATTTAAAAAAAAAATTGCAGCTAAGGAACATGGAAAACCAATGATAAATGTAGGAAAAAAAATGCACATGCAAGCTACAAAATTTGATAGCATAGAGCTAGAGAGTTCATAGGCTTAGCATAGATGATAGATCATTGAAGTGAGAAGTTTATAGCACAAAAAAAATAATTCATGGACAGCAGACTCAAATGAGGAATTATCAAGTGCAAATCCTTACCTGGAAATGCAAAGTAGCTCCATTAGCCTCCTCTTGATGATGGCAACTCCACTGACAGCTACACACTATCTCCAAAATAGCTCCAACTCCAACTCTAAGATGACTACTTCAGCAAAAACTCCACACTCTCCAAGCTCACAAACAAACTCACAAACACTCCAAATCAGTTGTGTGAGACAAATGAGAGTGAGAGGGGTGTCTTATAGCAAGTGTGAGGGTGTTTTTGGAGGGAAAATACCTTTCCCTCACCCACAAAACCCCTAAACCGCCCTCATTTCCAAAAACCGCTGCGCTTTTTGCTTTAACCGGCGGCCTGTCCATAAACCGGCCGGTTTAAGACGGAACCGGTCGGTTTGCTATAAACCGGCCGGTTCCGCCCTAAACCGGCCGGTTTTTACCGGTTAGGGCCTTTTTTTGGGCACGAAGGGGTCTAAACCGGGTTAGAAGGGTCGGTTCGGACCGGCCAGGCCTCCAACCGGCCGGTTAGACCGGTTACCGGTTTTCTGGGCCGGTTTTTAAAACTATGGTTTAAATACAACCACACAATCTGCTGCCTAAGCCTGTTTTCCATCGGCCTACGCACTGCTATAGTCTGCCTGGGGCCTGGGCACGTATTTTGTACACGTCCTTTTGCTATATTTCTCCCTATGGTTGTTGTATAGTGACCAAAGTCGGCTGTGTTTCAGCCTTCAGGCTTCGCCTAGCTGCAGATTGTGAGTCGTGACAGCGTAAAACAAATCACTGTGAGTTGCAGTTGTGTTTGCGTTTGCGGACAGTTGTCTAGACAATGTCAAACAAATCGTCTGACATCGGCTTCAACGGACTGCAGACTGTGACAGTGGCTCTGTTTGTGGACTGTGACAATAGATCAGGTTGTTTTAAATAAACCAAATCAACCAACACGTCAAACCTAAAACTAAATCCTTGCTTGTCGGCAAACCTAAAATTAAAGTCTTGCCTGCAGAGTTTGCAACCGCAAATCGGGAAAATCGGACGTAATCAGCGAACTCGGAAAACTCGGGGACTCAAGAGTCAAACTCGCGTTGACCATGAGTCAAACTCAGTCAACGCAATTTTGACTCGCAGAGTTTTGAGTCGGCGCTTTTGGCAAGCCAGCAAAGTTATAATCACGAGTACTCGGGAAAGTCGACAATTCATTTTTCACTACTGCAAACACAACGTAACCCGTCGATTCTATTGCATAGCCATAATACTATACTTCCTTCTGACATCCACTAAAAATTTTGCTCAGTTTTGACTGCTTCGATGCCTTTTTAATCTGCAACTATTTGCCTATCAACACCTCTACGTAACCTGTGTTAGTTTTTGGTAGCATCGGAAGTGCTCTAGCCTTGAAAATTGGTGGAGAGGCTAAGGCACATGTGTTTTAAAGAACCTAGAAACCGTTTGGTGAAATTCCACCCGGATTGTATTTTATTAAAATAATTAATATTTTTAATGGATTTCCTAAGTCTAAACTTAGGGAAATTAAAATATTAATGGGTATTAATCAAAATATGGGTGAGAATGATCTAGAAGGCGGATCAAGTCATGCTTTAATCTTAGTCGTTGATTAGAGACTAAATCTCGGCAGTTAAAGACTCAACAGGAAAAGTATAAAATGGAGGCTTGGGGTTCATTTGGAAACACACATGGAGAGAACAAATTGATCTGGAGTTCGATTTCTGGGGCTAGGAAGCTGAGAAATTCGAACTAGGTGATCATTCAACAACATAGGGGCAGAGAAAATCCAGGAGAAGGACTTTCCGAAGAATACTGATAGAGAGGGGGAGAGAGATTGTGGAGGCAGCGCAGTAGCTAGGAGAGCTGACGCTGGGCTAGTCTCAGCCCACCTAGCCTTGACGAAGAGCCAGAAGAGCCAGCGCAGAGGAGACAGTTGCATGTCACGCAAAAGTTGGAACAACTGGGAACTGCCAAAACAATCGAGATAGCTGATGCAGAGGGCAGAAGATGTGACGCATAGCCTGAAAGGCTGACGTGGGGCCTGCACAGAAGTAGTCGGGGTTAGCCAGTCTTGTTGCCGGATCAGCCGAAATTCTACCAGGTGAAGTGAAGTAAAACTCACTCAGATTTCTGCTAGTATTTTCTCTGTAAAGGATTGCTAGATGAGCATCCTAGATTTGTATTCAGATATTTCTTCTACATAATAATAAACCCTCAAAACTGTTGCATCGGTTTTCCCGCATTGGGTTTTTCCAGGGACTATTGTGTCCAAAAATAAGTGTGTCCTATGTATCTTGTTCTTTGCTTTGTTTTATGTTTCATGAGATCAAATATTTAATTAGTGTAGGTTGCAGAAGTAATTTGCTTCAGTATTAAGAGAATAACTTGATAATGTATATTAAAATCAAGTAGGTGAAGTAGATTCAGGTTTGTTGTAGTAGGGGTTCCTTGAGGATTAGGAATTTTCACATGGTATGAAAGCGTTGATTTTGAAACAGGAAGAACAGATCTAGTGTTGAGCAATGAGGTCGAAAGCTGCACTTAGCAACTATTTGAATCCCCTTGAAGGGATTGCGCAGTCCTTGTCGAGAAACAGATTCAAGGAAATCTCTCTGAGTGAGACGACAGAGAGGGATGATTTCCAATTCGTGAGTTTGAAAAGGCAGAGGGAGTGACCCAAAGCCTCAGTGCAGTGCTTGAAGGGCACAGTTTCTGCTAGGACAAAAATCTGTCGGAAAAGAGTGAAGACACATAGAAGGGGAATTTTCTCCTTGAGGACTTTTCTCACCAAAAGCCTGAATTCTTCATTTGCCGGACAGCAAATCAGTTTTGAGCAGTGACTAGAGGAATCAATTCGACAGTTTGGGTGAGATGGCATCGCATAGGCTAAGAGATCAGGACAAGTTGGAAGGAGCTTCCAACTATGTCATATGGAAAACCAAAATCTTAGTTGTTCTGGAGGAGTACGATCTCGAAGCTTACGTCAAGAGTGTTGTGGTTGTTACTGCAAACAATGATCAGAAGAAGAAGTATAAGGCTGAGCAGGAGAAGGCGAAGAGGTTCATACTCGATGGAGTTCGAGATCATGTGGTCTCACACTTGCAGGGCAAAGATACAGCCCAAGAGATGTGGGAAGCTTTGTCTTCACTGTATGAAGGCTCCTTCGAATAGCGGAAGATGTATTTAGAATAGAAGTAGCAGTGTACATTAATGCAAAAGAGAGAAGGGGTTAACTCCTATCTTCAATGTCTTTAGGACACTAGAGTCCAGCTTTTTGCATTGGGGTCTACTCCTCAGTCTACCGCGATGGTGAGGATGATCCTAAATGGAGTGTCGGATGAATGGCAAGTCTTTGTCCAAAGTATATTGGGCAAGGAAAGGCTACCTTCATGGGAGGAGATGTGAGCAGCTCTTTAATAGGAAGAATTAAAGAGGGACCTAGTTAAGGTCAACCTCAATGGCAGCAATGGGAGTGGCACGAAGACAAAGGAGGAGGAGAACATAGCTCTAGCATCCAAGGGACAGCAAAAGCAGAAGCGGAAGAAGGTTATTTCGAAGCTGAAATGTTTTGGATGTGGCGAGATGGGTCACTTTGCATCTCAGTGTCCCTTGACGCAGAAGGATAACGACAAGAAGCATGATCCAAAGGTTGCAACCACAAAGATAGATGAAGAAGAGTATGCCATGAGTACCCATGCATCTCCAGGTGGGAGATGGAGAGACATTGAATTGTAGTGAGGAGGACTACATGTGGGCAGGATCCTTGAGGTATCCACCTCTTGGATCAATTCCTTGCTACGGGAGCCCAAGATTCAGCAGTAGCTAGATGGACTTAGTGTCAAATGATGCAATGGATTGTTTGGAGGACAAATGCAGTAGCTTGGGACCGAGGCACTGATCAGCGCAAAGCAAGGTTGGCAGCAGTGCAGCTGGCACAGTGAAAAGTCAGCAACAGTGCAGAAGATTCAGAGGGTCAACAACAGTCAGATTCCAACATTCATTGTATTATGCTGAACACAGTTAAATTCAGTTAATTTTGGATGCTTTTCAATTGCTTCTCTCAGCAACTGAGTTGCAACAGGGATGCAGTGTTAGCAGTGACAGTGCTAGCAGTATAGCAGATGCATCATTTGAGAGGGAGTTGTAGTACATATATAGCAGTGGCAGTGGTAAAACAATGCGAAACAAGCATATCGATTTCAATGAATGATTGATTGATGAGCAAGCTGAAGCTCAATAATAATACAGAGATATTTATAGTAATAGAAACATCAAGTTTCTATTTAGGCAATGGAAACAATCAGTTTCATCTAAGAAACTGCTAAAAGAATAAAAAATAGCAACAGCTAAAAGAATGAGCATTAAATACTAAATAGGATTATTCTAATACCCTCCCATAATGCTCAATCTATTTACAACACCAATAGACCCTCTGAATTTTACAAACTTATCAGGGCCAAGAGGCTTGGTGAAGATGTCTGCAGGCTACTCTGTTGTGGGAACATATAGCAACTGAATAGATCCGTCTTCAACAAGCTGGCAAATGTAGTGGCAATGAGTTTCCACATGCTTTGTTCGTTCATGAAAGACTGGATTCTTGGCAAGTTTGAGCACTCCCTGATTATCACAAAACAAAGAAGTAGGACCTGTCTGGGAAACATGCATATCCGCAACCATACGTCGAAGCCAAACTGCCTCACAGGATGCCTTCACTACTCCCCGATACTCTGCTTCTGTTGAGGAGAGAGCCACTGCCTGTTGCTTCTTACTAGTCCAGGTAACAGCACTGGATCCTAGACTAAACACATACCCAGTTGTAGATTTACAGTCATCAACCGAACCGGCCCAGTCAGAATCTATGTAACCACTGAGTATAGGATCGGAACTTCGAGTGTATAGGAGTCCATAATCAGAAGTACCACACACATATCATAGCACACGCTTTGCTACTATCCAATGATCAGCTTTAGGAGCTGACATGAAGCGGGAAATGTAGCTCACTGCAAAACTGATGTCAGGTCTGGTGGCAGTAAGGTAGATGAGACTGCCCACTAATTGCCTGAATAAAGTTTCATCCACAAGGGGAGAGGATGACTGAGCTGAAAGTTTGAGCCCTGGTTCCATAGGAGTCGTGGCCGGTTTGCTATCCTGCATTCTAAACCTGTCCACAAGATTTTTGGCATACTTGGACTGAGAGAGAAAGATGTGGTTTCAGTCTGCCAAACTTCAACCCCCAGACAGTAATGAAGAAGTCCCAAGTCTGTCATCTCAAAGGTTCTGCATAAGTCTTGTTTGATCCCATGGATCAAATGTGCAGAGCTGCCAGTAATGATAAGGTCATCCACATAGACAACCACAAACAAGATATCATCACCAGTATGCTTGATATACAGGTTTGCATCAGATGGGCTCCGCTGAAAGCGCTGATCTGTCAGGTACTGATCAATTTTCATGTACCAAGCCCGAGGAGCTTGTTTCAATCCATAGAGTGCTTTAGCTAATCTACACACTTTCTGTTTTTGACCAGCAACCTTGAATCCTGAAGGCTGCATCATGTAGACTTCTTCTTGGAGATCACCATTTAGGAAAGCACTCTTTACATCCATTTGATGAACTTTCCAAATGAACTGAGCTACTAGGGCAAGGACAAGTCGTATGGTACTCATCTTGGCTGTAGGAGCAAAAGTCTCTTCATAGTCGATGCCTTCCTTCTGCGAGAACCCTCGAGCCACAAGACGAGCTTTATACTTGTCTATGGTTCCGTCAACTTTGTATTTCACTTTATACACCCATTTGCAGCAGATGGCCTTTTTCCCTGCAAGAAGATCAGAACGGGTCCATGTGTGATTCTTCTGAAGACTCTGGAATTCAACTTCCATAGCCTGTTCCCACTTAGATGTACCCTTAGCCTCTGAATAGGTTTGAGGCTCAAAAATACTGTGTAGGTTAGCCATAAGAGCAAAATTGACTGTAGACTGTTGTTTGTTCTTATGTCTAGAAGTTCTACCTTCAAGGAGCTCATCATCCCGGAGATCACCAATGGTTTTAGCCCACCATTTAGGCCGAAGAGTAGAGGAACCAATATCAGGAGGAGGTGGAGAAGGCTCAAGAACAATAGGGGCAGCAAGAGGAGGGTTATTTTCTGGAGGAAGCTCAGATAGAGTATTATCAAACACTGATGCTACATCATCCCTCCCATCAGGTGGACCAACTGGAAGAAGAACACTGCTCAGAAGAAGAAGACTGAAAGAATCCTCTATCTTCATCAAATACTACATCCCGACTGAAGCTAAGACGACCAGTGGCTATATCTATCAACCTATAGGCCTTGTGATGATCACTGTACCCTGTCATCATGAGTTTCTGGCTTTTGGAATCCAACTTAGAGCGCTTAGCAGCTGGAATCCAAACATATGCAACTGAGCCAAATACTTTGAGGTGACTAATCTTAGGCTTACGGCCAGACCAAACCTCTTCGGGAGTCTTCCCTTTAACAGCCTGAGTGGGTGATCGGCTAAAAAGATAAACAGCAGTAAATACTGCTTCAGCCCAGAATTTGTTTGGAACACTCCTGTGTTGTAACATGGAACGAGCCATTTCAACAACTGTGCAGTTGCGACGATCGACAACACTGTTCTGCTGAGGAGTGTAGGGTGTAGTTAATTGGCGTTTTATGCCACGAGTATCATAGAAGTTGGAAAAAGCAGAAGAACAAAATTCCCCCCCGTTGTCGGTCCTAAGAGTCATGATGTTACAGCCAGACTCTTTTTCAACTAAGGTTTTAAACTTCTGAAAGGTACTAAATGCATCAAATTTATGTTTTAGAAAATACACCCACATCTTTCTACTGAAATCATCTACAATAAGCAAAAAATATTTGCAAGCAGTGATAGAAGATGTATTCTTAGGACCACAAATATCAACATGAAGTAACTAGAGTACCTTAGATGCGCGCCAAGATTCTCCATCCTTGAATGAAGACCGATGTTGCTTTCCAGCTTGACAGGCGCCGCATACGCCCAACTGCTGAGTCTGAATATCAGGTAATCCTGACACAAGTCCCTCCCGAGAGAGGTGAGAGAGATATTGCATGTTTAGATACCCATATCGATGATGCCATAAAGTGCTGATGGGAGAGACACACGCTGCTAGAGCCACTTCGGAGAGTCACCGGTGTCAAGTAGCCTGTATAGACCATGATCCTCTATGCCAACAGCAACTGTAAGACTAGTCTCCCTATCAATAATGGAGCACTTGTGCGCACTGAACACTACATCAAGCTGAGGAGAGTTCCTCATAATCTGATTGACAGACAGCAGATTAATTTCCATACCAGGAACATAGTACACATTCAGGAAGATGAGTGTGCACCCACCAGACTGGATTTGAACTGTACCTCTGCCAACTACTGTGTACTTTTCACCTCCGCCAAATACCACAGAATCACTGAAAAGTGAGAAGTCAATAAACCAGTCACGCCTGTGAGAAAAATGGCGTGATGCACCAGAGTCAATGTACCAGGCAGAAGACGAAACATGATCTGAAGACCTTTTAGCCATAAAGGCGTAAAAGGCAGAATCTGTCTGCTCGGAATGTTCTGCAACATTTGCTGTCTGAAGCAATCCTGTGTCGACAATCTTTCTTCATGTGGCCGAACTTGTGACAGTAATTACACTGCACATTTTTCTTCCTAGCAGGATCAAAAGGCTGAGAAGAACCTTTTTGCTGAAAGGACTGAGAGGACTGATATTTGGCAGCAAAAGCATTTTCTGAGGAGGCTGATGCTGCACCACTACCAAACTGTTGTTTCCAACGATCCTGCTGCATGAGTTTGGTGCATAACTCCAGAAACTTCAGATCAACATTAGTGGCGGTAATGTTGAGTGTTTCTATGAAGTGCTCATAAGATTTTGGTAGACTTTTCAGAGTGATGACTACCATATCTTCTTCCTCCATGGTGCGACCAATGGCTTCGAGCTGATCTCGAATGTCTTTAATCTTGTTGAGATGTTCCTGTAAAGACATATGTTCATCCATCATGATGGAGAACAACTGATTTTTAAGAAAGAAAGCTCTGCTCTTGTCAGATGTCTCGTGCGGTTCTTTCAACTGTTGCCAGATCTCGGCAGCTGTCTTGCCAGAAGGAATCTGCGGTAACTGATCATCAGCCACAGAGAGCTTGAGAAGCATAACAGCCTCTCGATTTCGATCATCAAACTTATCTTGATTGGTACCAGTTGTACCAGGACGAAGCTCTTTGCCCAAAACGAGCTGATCAAGACGCCTGTATTCAAAAATGGTCAACATTCTTTGTTTCCAGATGTTATAATTGCTGCCATTAAAGCGTTGATTTCCTTCTAACATCAGATTGGTGAGCGAGGCCATTTGTACATTTCCCCAAGACAATAAAGAAGTCTGGCACAAATTTCAATGTAGATGCCCGCTGATCCTGGTGCAATAAAATAAACAAAACAGAATTTGTTCTGCGAAGCAGGTTCAAGAAAATATATATAGCGCTTACCCGGCAAAAGTCTCCACAGAGATAATTTATTTGAGAAAAAATGAGCTCTATATTTTTGGAACAGCAAAAATTTCTGTGCGACTAACTTTCCAGTTAAGTCGAAACTCCAACGTCTGATTTTGCAGCAGATAACTTAATCCACTCAGCCAAGAAACAAAAAAATGACCAATACGTGGACAGAAATTGACCAATACGTGGACAGAAGTGTGAACCCACGTCTTTGTCAGAGCAATCGAATGCTGGCAGATGCACGTGAGCCGTCGTTTGAAATCTCACTCACAGCAAATAAACTTTCGACTTTCACGATGGTCGATTGACTTGCAGAGATGCGGGGTCGAATCTGAAGAGTGATAATGGCGTGACCTTCTTAGCGGAAGAGAAAACAATACGCATACGCGTTCTCGGACAGAGCCACGCTGCACACTGTGATGTCGCGTCAACCAGTGTTGTTAAAATCGTGATAAAATCGCGATTTTTTCATCTTTCCGCATAGCGATTTTTTCCGAAAAAATCGCCGAGGGCGCGGGCAGCGGGCTTTTAATAGGGAAAAATGAATTTTTTTTATGTCATTTGACTGTCGCCGCGCGGAGGAGGAGGAGAAGAGCTGAAGGAGAAGAGCTGAAGGGTTTGGGTCGACTTTGGGAGCGAATCCAAGTGTTTTTAGGAGAAATCCAAGACAAGATCACCAAATTGTCCATAAAAACGGTATGTAGATTATTTTTTTTTTGTTTTGCTTCTTTAAAAGCTTTGTTTTTCATTGTTTTTAAAGAATTTTTTGTAATTTTTCATTGATTTGGGATGGGTAATTTGTTATGACTATGAGAACCAATTTTTTATTTTTATTTTTTCATTTTTTTTAAACATTGTTTATGTTTTTTGAATTTTCATTGTTTTTTGGCATTTGCCATTGCCATTTGGTTGGGTAACTTGGGTTTGGAAATTGGGATTTTGGAAATAATTAACTTGTAATTTTGTAAATGCTAAATTGTAATTTGTATTATGTAATCCTAAATTCCTATTTCCTAATCCTTATTTTTCCATAGGTTTGCAAATTCGAAATTCAAAAACAAACATGCCAAGGAAATTGGATCCTTTCTGGGAATATGGTGAACCTAAAGCTCCGAATGATAGAAAAAAATTGTTTTGCAAGTTGTGTGGAAAGGAGATAAGCGGGGGGGTGTACAGGTTGAAGTTCCACCTTGCACAAATCCCTGGACGTGATGTGGGGCCCTGTATAAATACAAATCCTGAAATTATCCAAAGAGCCATGAGAGCATTGGGAGAATTAGAACACACTAGAGAGGCCAAAGAAGAACTCAAAAGGCAACTAAAAAGGTCAGCTGAAGGAAGTGGGCCAAGTGGCACTGGTTCTACTGCAGCGTCAGTCAATCCGGTAGCTGCATCATCATTTTTTGTTCCTCGAACCACACCTGGTTCACAACCATCGGTTCAATGCTAAAAAGAACTGAAAAAGAACAAGCTGATAGGTTGATGGCAAAATTTCTCCTCTGGAGTGATATTCCTTTCAGCATTGTAAGGAATAATCCATTTTTCCAACCTACTGTTGATGTTATTGCCAGTGTTGGCCCGGGGTACAAAATCCCTTCTCTTCGTGATTTCAGAGGCCGGATTCTTCAAAAGGAAAAGCGTGACTGCACCCAAAAATTGGAGGATTTTAGGGCATCATGGGCACAAACAGGATGCACTGTTATGTCAGATGGTTGGACGACCAAAAGGGGAGAACCCTTATAAACTTCTTGGTTAGTTGTCCCAAGGGGACTATGTTTATCAAATCTATTGATGCAACTCATCAAATCAAAGATGCAAGAACTTTATGTGATTTGCTGGATATGTTTATTTTGGAGGTGGGTGCAGAAAATGTTGTCCAAGTCATAACGGACTGTAAAAATTTCTGTTTTCCCACCCCGGTTTCAGTTTCACCTTATTTCTCCCATGTAGTTAAATGCCCATTCCCATAACTATACATTTAACAGACTGAAAAAAATAAATATGGCTGAAAACACAAATTCTGGAAATTTTTCAGAATGCTGGAAATTGCAGAAATAAAAATCAGCAATTAAAAACAGCCATTAAAACACATTAAAACACTGATATTTTTGGTCAACTTGACCCTGGAAAAACCCCCTACAACTCTTGGGGAAAACCAGTTTGAGAGCTCTTCTTTATTTCTGAAAATTGCCTTTTTACAGTGAGAATTATTCAGCAAAAAATCAGCAAGCAAATTTACAACTTATCTCCTTTCCCGTGCCTCACAGCAATCTGGAAATTACAGCAAACAGGACAGCAATAAATGTTGTACGACCTCCGTTTTGTGTGCAGAAAAATCAGCAAACTGCTCCTCGATGTTTGTGCAAAAATTTGCCTTTCACTATGTGCTAAATCAGCTGTACAAATCTGCTCAACTGCTGCCTTGGAATGTGTGCCAAGCTGTTGTCTCCTTCTCCTTCCTGCTCAGAAATCTCTCTTGCTCTCTTGCTCTCCTTCTCCCAATCTGCTCATGAAAGAATGAATGACCTTTTCCTCCTTTTCCTCCTTTAATATAACTCCAAGTGACTTTTGGGTGATCCAAGTGACTTTTGGGTGATCTCTAAATCCAATGGCTGAAATAGATTTAGATCAATGGTTGAGATTAAATGCTCATTTAAATCTCACTTTCTATTTTTTAATTCACCCCACTTTAATAAAGACCCACTTAGTCATTTATTTCCAAAGTCACTTTTCCTTTTTAATTTTTCATTGACTTTATAAAAGTCACTTTAAAATTAGACTTAATAACTTTATCACTTAAAGTCACTTTTAAATTAGATTTAACTTTATAAAATTATAAAGTCACTTTAGGAGAAAAATTAAATTCTTTTGGACACTTTTCCCTAGGCCAAAGATCAAAGCCTAAGGGAACCACCTGTCCTCCGGTACAAAATTTCAACACTCCCTCTTACCGAGGAAGGTGTTCCTCACCACACCCATCTTGTCTCTGAAGTAGACATGCTTGCCCCGTGGTAAGGCTTTGGTAAGGATATCTGCAACCTGCTCATCAGTGGAAATATACTCAAGCTTCACAGCTCCCTTCTGAACATAGTCTCTGATGAAATGATATCTGATCCTGATATGCTTTGACCTGTCATGAAATACTGGATTCTCCGTGAGTTTAATGCAACTCTGATTATCACAGTAAATCACTGAAGGTCTCAACGGCTGACCAAATAAGCCAAACAACATCTTGCGAAGCCAGATAGCCTCACAACTAGCTAGACTGGCTGCCATATACTCTGCTTCCGCTGAACTCAGTGCTACTGACTGCTGCTTCTGGCTGAACCATGACTCTACTGCTGAACCCAACTCAAAACAACACCCTGAAGTGCTCTTCCTATCAGAAGCACAACCTGCCCAATCAGAATCAGTGTATCCTGCCAATCTCACTCCATCTCCCTGCCTATAGTCCAGACCATAATCCATTGTCCCCTGCAAGTACCGCAAAATGTGTTTAGCAGCCACCCAGTGAACCTTCCTAGGCTCACACATAAACTGACTCATCGTGTTGACTGCAAAACAGATATCTGGTCTAGTGTTGACCAAATACATCAAGGAACCAATCAGCTGCCTGTACAATGTGGGATCCACCAACTCGGAATCCGAAGCATGAAGCTTCTTCCAGTTGGTGATCATCGGTGTCGACATGGGTCTACAATCCTCCATGTGGAATCTGCTAAGGATGTCCACAATATACTTCCCCTGCCCCAGGAAGAAATGTCCCTCCTCCTGCCACACCTCCAAACCTAAAAAGTAATGCATCAAGCCGATGTCCTTCATCTCAAACTCCGCCGCAAGATCTCTCTTGCAGTGCTCTATGAGTCTCTCTGCACCTGTAATGATCAAGTCATCCACATACAGCACCAGAATGAGAGGCTCCTCACCAATCACAATAAAAGGTTCGGATCTGCCTCACTCTTTGTGAAACCCATCCCCTGCAACTATGCATCTATCCTGGAGTACCAAGCTCTGGGAGCTTGCTTCAGGCCATAAAGGACCTTCTTCAATATGCACACATGGGACTCCTTCCCATGCACCTCAAAGCCCTGTGGCTGCTCAATGTACACCTCCTCCTGTATGAAGCCATTGAGAAATGCGGTCTTCACATCCATCTGGTGGATCTTCCAACCCATCTCTGCTGCTATCGATATAATGGAGCGGATCGAAGTATATCGAGCCACGGGAGCGAAGGTCTCCTCATAATCAACTCCCTCTACCTGGGAGAACCCTCTAGCCACAAACCTCGCTTTGAATTTCTCAATGCTGCCATCTGCAGCATGATTTACCTTGTAAAGCCATCTGGAAGTAACCACGGATTTGCCCTCAGGCCTCGGCACCACCTCCCAAACATCATTCTTCATGATAGAAGAATACTCCTCCTGCATGGCCTCTCTCCAGACCTACTGGCTAGCTGCCTCCTCATACATAGCTAGAAGGCTCAGAGTCAAGGATGCTAGTAACCATCGCCATATAACTACAAAACCTCTCAGGTGGTCTACTCTCTCTGACCGGCCTCTTCGGCTCAACAACAGATGTGGCATCTCTCAAGGTGTCCTGAAGCCACTTGGGCTTCCTCTTCCCTGAGCATGCTTCTCCCATAGGAGAATGAAACTCCTCCTCCTCATCACCATCAGTAGCCTGAACTCCTGACTATCTGTCTGTTGTCCTCCTGCCTGCACCTGAACCTGTAGAAGCTGAGGTACCGTGTGAACTGTCCATCAGTGGACTCCCTAGTGAACTGCTCTGCATGCTGCCCGGAGCACCACCCCTCTGGCTCGGCGAACCACTGCTCACTGATGGACCTGACATCCTCATAGATGTACCTCCGGATCCTCCTGATCCCTGCCCACTGGATCCCTGCGACTGACTCAACTGCTGCTGAGGGTCTGGCTGATCCAGATACTCTAACTCCCGTGACCTCCTAAAGGCCCTGTCCTCCTCGAACTTCACATCCCGTCTGACAACAACTCTCCTCTGTGCAGGAATGTAAATCTGAAAGGCCTTTGAGGTCTCACTGTAGCCCACAAAGATACCCTTCTCTGCGGTGGGCTCTAGTTTGGTCCTCTCCTCCTTGGGTATATAGGAGTATGTAATGCATCCAAAGATATGAAGATGACCAAGATCAGGTTTCTTCCCAGAGAAAACCTCCTCCGGAGTCATGTGCCCCAAGGCACGATGCGGACTCCTGTTGTGCAAGTAAACAACTGTGTTGCAGGCCTCTGCCCACAAGAACAATGGCAACCCCTAATCATGTAACATGGATTTGGCAGCCCCTATGATGGATCTGTTCTTCCTCTCTGCAACCCCGTTCTGCTGGGGGTTGTAAGGAACAGTAGACTCCCTCCTAATGCCTGCCTCCGCACAATAGTCAACAAACTCTCCAAGGGTGTACTCTCCTCCATTGTCCGACCTCAAGGACTTGATCTTTTGACCTGTCCGAGTCTCCACAAGAGCTCTGAACTCCTGAAACCGCTTGAAGACCTCACTCTTGGTCTTCAGAAAATAAATCCAGGTCCTCCTGGAGTGATCATCAATGAATAACACATAGTACTCATATCCACTCAAGGAAACATGAGACA
Source organism: Pinus tabuliformis (assembly GCA_031772625.1). Classification (NCBI taxonomy): domain Eukaryota; kingdom Viridiplantae; phylum Streptophyta; class Pinopsida; order Pinales; family Pinaceae; genus Pinus; species Pinus tabuliformis. The sequence goes on from CM062807.1 coordinate 1,133,663,463, forward strand.
TCCGACCGCTCACATCGGAATGAATCAAATCAAGTATCCCCGTCGCTCTGCTGTCACTGCTGGGAAAAGGGGATTTGGCAAACTTGCCCATCACACAACCCCTGCAAGTATCAAAGTGATCAGTACTGAAATCTGGCACACCTGTAGTGATCTCCCGCAATGTCCTCAAGGCTCCATGATACATATGTCCCATCCTGCGGTGCCAAATCTCACACAGCTCAGAACTGCTAGCTCTGCTGTCGGTACTACTGCTCAATGCCAAAAGGGGCTGGAATGCAAACTTGTACACCTTTGCATGGCGTACACCTATCACTCTAGCTGAATCAGCTGGAGTGTCCCTGGGATACATCAACACCTGTCCTCCCCTGAACAGTACGTCATATCCTCTGTCCTCCAAAGCTGAGACAGATATGAGGTTCTTTCTCATCCCTGGCACATAAAGAACCTCTGACACCTTCAAGGGAGGTTTGGACTCCCTCTGAAATGTCACTGTCCCCACCTCGACTGCTCTAACAACTCTGTCATCACTGAGTACTACCTCAATATCAGTGCCACTCTCTGAAAGCTCTGAGAAGTACTCCCGGACTCCTGTCATGTGACGTGAAGCCCCACTGTCCACATACCAGATACCTGAAGATGCTCCGCTAATCGAGGGAAAAGCATGCTCCCTCTGAACCTGTGTGGCAGGTGATCCTGCACTAGAGGACTCACACGTAGTGAACGCAAACTCTCGGTCAAAACGACCAGCAAAGTCCTCAATCTCTGCTGAAGCTGCCACGTCCTGGTTCTTCCCCTTCTTCTTCTTCTCCGGACACACAACTGCATAGTGTCCTATCTTTTGACAATTCCAACACTTCACCTTGGAATAGTCCTTCTGTGAGTTACCCTGTTTACCTTTACCTTTGCCTTTGCCCCCACCACTGCTTGTAGAAGCCTGCTTCTTCCCTTTGCCTTTCTTGCCTCCTGCCACCAGTGCTACGTCCTCATCCTGCTCAACTGGCTTGGCTGCCCCAAGCTGTCCTTTCCTGATCTCTGTCTGAATACAATCATCCCAAAACCTCTCCCATGTGGGAAGGGTCTCACGTGCACAAACCCCATCAGCAAAGTTCAACCATGAACGGGGGAGGCCATTCACTGCAATACGCACCAACTCAGTGGATGGAATGGCCTCTCCAATCGCTGCCAACTCATCTCTCACATTGGTAATCTTTGTGAGATATCCAGCTGCACTATCATTCCCCATCTTAATGTTCTTCAGCTTCTCCTTCAGGACCATCTTCCGGTTCTCATTGGTACTCTGGTAGAGATTGGACAATGCTGTCCACATCTCATGGGCATTGCTCTTTCCTCTCACATGAGGAATGCAATGGTCTTTGATTCCGTCTAGAATCAGCGTCTTACCCTTATTGTTCTTCTTTTTATACTCAGCCAACTGAGTAACATCAGTGGGCACAACAACAGGGTTCTGTGCGGTATGCACCATGATATCCCAGACTTCTGCCTCCTCAAAGATACTCTGCATTCTCTCCTTCCAAACGCTGTAATTTATATGCCCATCCAGCCTATCCTCCACCCTCAATCCCAATGACATCCTGCTGTCCTAAAACTGAAAAATAGCACTGTTGTAGTAAAGATAAAACTGTTGTTTATGAAAAAATCAGCTTGCTGGAATTTTCTGAGTGAAAAATCAGCAACTGTAATTTTTCCTTTTGCTGTCCCAAACTGCCCTTCAGCACTCAAGCTCCGATACCATGTAAAAATTTCTGTTTTCCCACCCCGGTTTTCAGTTTCACCTTATTTCTCCCATGTAGTTAAATGCCCATTCCCATAACCATACATTTAACAGACTAAAAAAAATAAATATGGCTAAAAACACAAATTCTGGAAATTTTTCAGAATGCTGGAAATTGCAGAAATAAAAATCAGCAATTAAAAACAGCCATTAAAACACATTAAAACACTGATATTTTTGGTCAACTTGACCCTGGAAAAACCCCCTACAACTCTTGGGGAAAACCAGTTTGAGAGCTCTTCTTTATTTCTGAAAATTGTCTTTTTACAGTGAGAATTATTCAGCAAAAAATCAGCAAGCAAATTTACAACTTATCTCCTTTCCCGTGCCTCACAGCAATCTGGAAATTACAGCAAACAGGACAGCAATAAATGTTGTACGACCTCCGTTTTGTGTGCAGAAAAATCAGCAAACTGCTCCTCGATGTTTGTGCAAAAATCTGTCTTTCACTATGTGCTGAATCAGCTGTACAAATCTGCTCAACTGCTGCCTTGGAATGTGTGCCAAGCTGCTGTCTCCTCTTTCCTGCTCAGAAATCTCTCTTGCTCTCTTGCTCTCCTTCTCCCAATCTGCTCATGAAAGAATGAATGACCTTTTCCTCCTTTTCCTCTTTTAATATAACTCCAAGTGACTTTTGGGTGATCCAAGTGACTTTTGGGTGATCTCTAAATCCAATGGCTGAAATAAATTTAGATCAATGGTTGAGATTAAATGCTCATTTAAATCTCACTTTCTATTTTTTAATTCACCCCACTTTAATAAAGACCCACTTAGTCATTTATTTCCAAAGTCACTTTTCCTTTCTAATTTTTCATTGACTTTATAAAAGTCACTTTAAAATTAGACTTAATAACTTTATCACTTAAAGTCACTTTTAAATTAGATTTAACTTTATAAAATTATAAAGTCACTTTAGGAGAAAAATTAAATTCTTTTGGACACTTTTCCCTAGGCCAAAGATCAAAGCCTAAGGGAACCACCTGTCCTCCAGTACCAAATTTCAACACGGACAATGCTGCAAATTATGTTGCTGCTGGTAGAATGCTTATGGACAGGCATCCTACTTTATTTTGGACACCTTGTGCTACCCATTGTATTGATTTGATGTTAGAGGACATAGGGAAAATTCCCTTTGTCAAAGATATTGTTGACTCATCAAAAAGCATCACAAAATTTATTTACAATCACACATCTGTGCTTAGCTTGATGAGAAAATGCACCAACAACAAAGAGTTGGTGCGCCCCGCCATTACACGGTTTGCGACGAGTTTCATATTTCTTCAATCCCTCTTGAATTCTATGTGGGATTTGAAGAGAATGTTTCTTTCAGAGGAGTGGTGTGCTTCGTCAATGAGCCGCAAACCAGAAGGAGAGGCCGTGTGCAGACTAGTTTCATACCAGGAAGACTTCTGGGCGGGAGTGCAGGAGGTGTGCGCTGTTACTGAACCTTTGGTAAAGGTTCTTCGGTTGGTTGATGGTGAGAAGCCCGCAATGGGCTATTTGTATGAAGCCTTGGACAGGGCCAAAGAAGCCATTCGGTCCTACTATGATGATAAGGGAGATGATGGGTTTCAGAGACAACTCCTTCTATGGGAAGTGATTGATGAGCGATGGAACAACACACTCCATCATCCCATTCATGCTGTTGGGCTTTTCCTGAACCCTGCATTTTCTTATGCATGTGGGTTTGATTTTGATGCTGAGATCGTGGATGGATTATTAACCTGTGTCCAGAAGATGGTGAGATCTCCAGAACAACGTATAGAGATCTCTAAACAAATTGAGACATATAAGATGTCAGGTGGCACATTTGGCTTTGAGATGGCTGTCACTGATAGGACGATTAAAATGCCAGATATTTTTTAGTTTGTACTTTGTAACTTTGTTTCAAATTTCATTCTCTTCAAATTCCATTTTTTTCTTATGTTTATTTAAAATTTTATTTGTAATTTTGTTGTAGACGCATGGTGGAAGATGTATGGTGGCAGAGTACCCCTTTTGCAAAAGCTTGTCGTACGCATCCTCAGCCAAACATGCAGCTCCTCAGGATGTGAGCGCAATTGGAGTGTATTTGAAAAAATACACAACAAGAAGCGCAATAGGTTAACAACTTAACACTTAAACATTTAAAATATTGCAAATTTCCAAATAAATTTTTGAATTCATTAAACAATATTTTTTTATAATATTAATTATTAATTATTATTTCATGAACTTTGTACAGGTTGGAGTCCCATAGACTTAATGACATGGTCTATGTCTACTACAATCTTCGATTGTGGGTGAGGCAACTAGAGAAGACACCTGATATGGAAGCCATCTCATTAGATGGGATTGACACCACTGCTGAATGGAGGGTTGAGACCGAGAGGCCTCTCATGGATCCCACTGATGATTGGTTAGTGCAGGATGAGGGGGAGGAGGAGGGGGAGGAGGAGGAGGAGCAGGAGTAGGAGCGGGAGGAGTTGGAGGAGCAGGAGCAGGAGGTGACACCGCCTACCCGGGCTACCACTACCACCAATAAAGGACGTGGTCTCCGTCTACCTACAGTAGCTGCTACTTCTACTTCTTCAGCTTCTAGAGCACGTCAAACTCCACTGCCATTTCCACCAGCACATGCACCAGCATCTTCATCTAGGGGGAAAGGGAAAGCAGTGACATTTTCTCGCAAGAGGGGCAGAGGAAATCAATAGGATTAGAGTCTTAGACTTTCATTTTATTGTATATGACATTATGACGTGATGAGATACATTATCATATTTTGAGGCCGAGTTGGGACTCAGGACTTACTATTCAGGACATGATTCAATGTTATGTGTGATTTTAGCGCTAGAAATGATATTAAACATCTTATATATTAGTTTTTTTATCATATTTATGTGTCAATGTATTTATTTTATGTTGTAGATGGTTTAGATATTAAAAAAATTGAAAAAAAATGAATATTTTTGTGCCAAACGCTTTTTTCCCGCTTTTGCCGCTTTTTTCCCGGCGCCGATTTAATCCCGATCGCGCTTTTAACAACATTGGCGTCAACGGATGCTGCGAGAAGAAATGACAGAGGTATGTCGTCCGTCCAAGGGTTTTACAGTGGCAGGGTAGAGAGACCACAACTAAAAAAAAAAAACATCCACCGAAGTGCCCTGCAAATGAAATGTTGGTCCACGCGATGATAGCGTTGTTCGCTTGCTGTTGACCACGAGATTATAACAGAGCCCCAACTGTGTCACACGCAATCCACAAATTTACGTGCCCGCATCAGGGCTTAACCTCTTCGTGGATACGACAACAGCTGGGATCCGCTCCGCTCCAAAGACGCTAGGGTATCAAATGAAGCTTGGTGAATGCACGTAGCAAGAAGTCCTGTAAAAAAAAATTGACCGCACACACTGAATCGCTTAATGTAAACACGATCGATCGATTGCAGGCACCAGCTTCCACGGAATGACCACTCACGTTAAAAAATTCTCCACTGAATTAGCAATTTCGAAATGAGACACTGAATTTTTCATAAATTGAAAAATTATTTCGAAAAAAATTCCCTAGCTCTGATACCATAAAACAGTGCGAAACACGCATATAGATTTCAATGAATGAATTGATTGATGAGCAAGCTGAAGCTCAATAATAATACAGAGATATTTACAGTAATAGAAACATCAAGTTTCTATTTAGGCAATGGAAACAATCAGTTTCATCTAAGAAACTGCTAAAAGAATAAAAAATAGCAACAGCTAAAAGAATGAGCATTAAATACTAAATAGGATTATTCTAATAAGTGGCAGTGGCAGTATCATGGGCAGCGGTACAGTAGCAACAGCAGCACAGTGTTGGTGGCAGCACCAGTGCAAAAAGGAGGTGCTTCAAAAACAGAGTAGCATGCAGGTGGACATTGTTGCTAGAGCACTTTCCTCGCTAAGTGGGAGTCTTAGCTTTTGGTAGCATCAGAAGTGCACTAGCCTTCAAAATTGGTGGAGAGGCTAAGGCACATGAGTTATAAAAACCCTAGAAACCATTTGGTGAAATTCCACTCGGATTGTATGTTATTAAAATAATTATTATTTTTAATGGACTTCCTAAGTCTAAACTTAGAGAAATTAAAATATTAACGGGTATTAATCAAAATAAGGGTGAGAATGATCTAGAAGGCGGATCAAGTCATGTTTTAATCTTGGCCGTTCATTAGAGACTTAACCTCGATCGTTGAAGACTCAACAAGAAATGTATATAATGGAGGCTTAGGGTTCATTTGGAAACACACACAGAGACAACGAATTGATCTGGAGTTTGATTTCTAGGGCTAGGAAGCTGAGAAATTCGAACTAGGTGATCATTCAGCAACAGAGGCGCAGAGAAAATTCGGGAGAAGGACTTTCCAGAGGATACTGACAGAGAGGCGGAGAGAGCTTGTGGAGGCAGCGCGGTAGCCGGGAGAACTGACATTGGGCCAGTCTGGGCCCACGCATCCTTGACGCAGAGCCAGAAGAGCCAGCGCAGAGAAGAAAGCCGAAACTGTCGAGAACTGTCGAAACAACCGAGATCGCCGACGCAGAGGGCAGAAGAGGTAACGCAAGGCTGGCGTAGGCCCTGAAAGGCTGACACAAGGCCTACACAGGGCTGGCGCAAGCCTTGAAAGGCTGACACAAGGCCTACGCAGGGCTGGCGCAGGCCCTGAAAGGCTGACACAAGGCCTACGCAGGGCCAGTGCAGAAGTAGCCGAGGTTAGCCAGTCTTGTTGCCGAATCAGTCGTAATTCTGCCGAGTGAAGTGAGGTAAAACTCACTCAGATTTTCCACCAATATTTTCTCTATAAAGGATTGCTAGATGAGCATCCTAGATTTGTATTTAGAGAATTCTCCTGCATAATAATAAACCCTCAAAACTGCTGCACCGGTTTTCCTGCATTGGGTTTTTCCGGGGACTATTGTGTCCAAAAATAAGTGTCCTATGTATCTTGTTCTTTGCTCTATTTTCTGTTTCATGAGATCAAATATTCAATTACTGTAGGTCGCAGAAGTAATTTGAATATATCCATTGTAGGCGTGTATTTTTCTATGAATTATTTTAATATTTCCACTGTGTATACGACTTTTGGTCATTACATTGGAATCAGAGCCACATCTGATCCAGCCTTTGGCCTTCAACTCATCATCAATCTTGTTGTCGTCAATCAAGCATTCGCTACAAAAAAGGAGGTTCTCCATTCTACCAGTCGCTATTAGGCCTTTGGCCATTTGATAAATTAAAAAACAAAAAGCACAAAAAGAAAATAAAAAATATGAAATATAAAGTCCAAAAAAAAGATAAAAAATATTAGAAAAAAACAAATATAGTCCAATGTAAATTTTGAAGGAGAAGATTCATATATATAAAAAAAGGTTGTACATTAGTGCATGATAAAGTCAAAAGGGAATCTTTGAAAATATCTTTAAAACTATACATAAGAAGAGGAAGAGTAGATAATATTATCTTGATTCTTCATTAAGTGGTTTACAAGCTCGTGGTATTAGCAACCCATGGTAATTTCCCATGGTATTTTCAAGGTAAAAGAAGAACTAAAGGAAAAAATCTCTTTATGTGAATGGTAAGTTTTACTTTTACGTGGAGAAAATTAACCGAGTCAAAGGAACATAAGTGGACATAGGACAATGGAGACCTGAAACCCTCCGCGAACAATGCTTGATAAGGGTTAGGGTTTGACTACAGACCTCGTGCATCTGAAGATCCTGCCCCTCCGTTTCAACCAGCTTCGTTACCACCTTGATGTCGTATCCTTCTGACGTTGTTTGTACTTGTTCCCGTTACCCAATTGTTGCCCTCGCGTATTATCCTCCCCGTGATTCAACCGTGCCCTCATCATTTTCCTATCTGCGGTCGGTTACAACAACAGCAACAGCTTATCAACTCCCGGTGGAAGCTAGCGCGTAGTATTCGAAAGACAGTTATGGAGATGGATATGGTTGATTACTCAAAAGACCCTTTCGCGGACGTCTCCATCTGGACATCCCCTCCCTCGAACACGGACGGTCTGCTCCCTTTCAACAGCGACTTGTCGAATGTCATTGCACCTTTGCCATCGATTTCGGGACCCTCCTACCCAGTTGTTACCCTACCAGAGGTCCCCCTCACTTGGCTGGTTTCCACTACCCCTCCCCCTTCACCGACCTCCCTACAATTTTCAGCTCGATGTATAGGTCCTGACCACACCACGAGCTCCTCGGGTTACCCACCATACCCTTCGTCCGCCGGATCACACTTCCCTACATCTACCCCTCTCGGCGAACCCTCGGTCTTCCCTCATGATACCCCTCTCATGGCACCGTTATCAACTCCCCTCTCCGGCAGCTTTACAGGCATACCACCATATTCGGAAGCTAACCCTTTTGGGCCTAGTCTGAACCCTTCAAACCCTCATTTGAACCCTCATCTCAGTGGCTCTCAGGAGGACATCACTGACAAGGGCCACAGGCTGGGAAAGAAGCAAAAGTGTGTCAAAGCCAGGACATAAGATGTAGCAATCCGTTTGGGCGAAGATATCCAATGGGGTGAAACCATGGATACCGCAAATATGTAAAAATTTCTCATTTCCCACACTGGTTTTCAGTTTCACCTTATTTCTCCAAAATAGTTAAATGCCCTTTCCCATATCCATACATTCAATAGCTGAAAAATAAATTTTGCTGAAAACACAAATTCTGGAAATTTTACAGAATGCTGGAAAATGCAGAAATAAAAAATCAGCAGGTACAAACAGCCATTCAATCACATTTAAACACAGAGATTTTTGGTCAAAGTGACCCTAGAAAAACCCCCTACAACTCTTGGGGAAAACCAGTTCGAGAGCTCCTCCTTATTTCTGAAAAATGCTTTTACAGTAAGAGAAATATTCAGCAAAAATCAGCGAGCAAATTTTTACAACTTATCTCGTTCTTCGTGCCTCATAGCCAACTCAAAACCTTTGCAAACAGCAAAACAGAACAGCAATAAATGTTGTATGGCCTCCTCGATTTTTGTGCCAAATTTCAGCCTTATTTGTTGTTGTACGGCCTGCCTAGAAAAGCATGCAAGCTGCCATAAATACGCTATATAGATTTCCTCGATTTGCATGCCAAGGTACAGCCACTTGCTGTACGGATTTCTGCTCCTCGATTTCTGTGCACTTGTCGTACGGATTTCTAGAAAATCGTGCCCAATTTTTGCCTTTCACTGTGTGCTAACTCAGCTGTACAGATTTGCTAAACTGTTGCCTTGGAATGTGTGCCAAGCTGCTGTCTCCTTCTCCTCCCTGTCCAGAAATCTCCCTTGCTCTCTTGCTCTCCTTCTCTCAATCTGCTCATGAAAGAATGAATGACCTTTTCCTCATTTTCCTCCTTTAATCTAACCCTAAGTGACTTTTGGGGAATCCCTAAATCCAATGGCTGAAATAGATTGAGATCTAGGGCTGCGATTAAATGCTCATTTAAATCTTACTTTCTATTTTTTAATTCACCCCACTTAGTCATTTATTTCCAAAGTCACTTTTTCTTTCTAATTTTACATTGACTTTATTAAAGTCACTTTAAAATTAGACTTTAGTAACTTTATCACTTAAAGTCACTTTAAAATTAGACTTTAGTAACTTTATCACTTAAAGTCACTTTAAAATTAGGTTTGACTTTATAAAAAATTATAGTCACTTTAGGAGAAAAATTAAATTCTTTTGGACACTTTTCCCTAGGCCAAAGATCAAAGCCTTAGGGAACCACCTGTCCTCCGGTACCAAATTTCAACACTCCCACTTACCGAGGAATGTGTTCCTCACCACACCCATCTTGTCTCTGAAGTAGTCATGCTTGCCCTGTGGTAAGGCTTTGGTAAGAATATCTGCAACCTGCTCATCAGTGGGAATATACTCAAGCTTCACAGTACCCTTCTGAACACTGTCTCTGATGAAATGATATTTGATCCCGATATGCTTTGACCTGTCATGAAATACTGGATTCTCCGTGAGTTTAATGCAACTCTGATTATCACAATAAATCACTGAAGGTCTCAACGACTGACCAAATAAGCCAAACAACATCTTGTGAAGCCAGATGGCCTCACAACTAGCTAGATTGACTGCCATATATTCTGCTTCCGCCGAACTCAATGCTACTGACTGCTGCTTCCGGCTGAACCATGACACTACTGCTGAACCCAACCCAAAACAACACCCTGAAGTGCTCTTCTTATCAGAAGCACAACCTGCCCAATCAGAATCAGTATAACCTGCCAATCTCACTCCATCCCCCTGCCTGTAGTCCAGACCATAATCCACTGTCCCCTGCAAGTACCGCAAAATGTGTTTTGCAGCCACCCAGTGAACCTTCCTAGGCTCACACATAAACTGACTCATCGTGTTGACTGCAAAACAAATAACTGGTCTAGTGTTGACCAAATACATCAAGGAACCAATCAGCTGCCTGTACAATGTGGGATCCACCAACTCAGAATCGGAAGCATGAAGCTTCTTTCAGTTGGTGATCATCGGTGTCGACATGGGTTTACAATCCTCCATGTGGAATCTGCCAAGGATGTCCACAATATACTTCCCCTGCACCAGGAAGAAATGCCCCTCCTCCTGCCACACCTCCAAACCCAAAAAGTAATGCATCAAGCTGATGTCCTTCGTACAAACCTTTGTCCGGGGATGGTTTGCACTGCACTTCTCCAGAGCTGAGTACACCAATTGGGTTCTATCTTCCTTCTGGCACATTGAACAAGGCCCCATGCTTCTACGACGATCGAACCCTCTTTTCGACCCTGAAAGGGTGCAATTAGGTGCTGGACCACTATGGGTTCGACTACTAGGCCTACCACTCCATTTTTGGTCTGAGGACATTTTCAAGCGCATTAGAAACGCCCTTGACACATACTTGGAGCAAGATAAATCATACCTCACTATAGGCATAATGGCATACGCAAGGATACTGGTCGCGGGAGGAGCTGCTCTGCGGCAAGGCTTAAGCAATGGACAGCAGAAATCTGGGGGCATCATCTGGCTGAGTTACCCTTCGTACAAACCTTTGTCTGGGGATGGTTTGCACTGCGCTTCTCCAGAGCCAAGCACACCAATTGGGTTCTATCTTCCTTCGATGGAACCCTATTTTCGACCCTGAAAGGGAGGAATTAGGTGTTGGACAACTGTGGGTTCGACTACCAAGCCTACCACTCCATTTTTGGTCTGAGGACAGTTTTAGGCGCATCGGAAACGCCCTTGACACATACTTGGAGCATGATAAATCATATCTCACTACAGGCATAATGGCATACGCAAGGATACTAGTTCATCTAGACACCAGGGAAGGGTTGCAGGAGCAAATCACTCTGCTCTGGAGACATTTCTCACAGATTCAGATCCTTGATTATGAGGGGGTCCCTTTCAGATGCAGGAGGTGCCATAAGGTGGGGCACTTATTCAAGGACTATCCCCTGAATGGAAAAGCAAGAGCAGCAAAAAAGGGAAAGACAATCCCAACAAAGGCTACAAAGGAACCTGAGAACCACACCTCCTCTGAAGCAGCAGCGACAACAACAGCTAAGGAGACTCCGAAGAAGCACAACAAAGCACCATATCGGCCTCCCTCTCCTCCTCTGACCAGGGCAAGGGCAGTTGCGACGGTTGCACTATCTTCGGGTATGTCCATATCTAACCCTTGCTCTATACATTTCTCTACTTCATCTTGTATCATAGCAACATCCTCGGTTGATCATCAGAGCTCTACATTTATGCCTTCGCCCCCATGTCATTGGCCTGCACTCTGCAACCTCCCCCTCCCTCCCCCATTTACACTAGCACCCCCCATCCTTTCTGGAGGCGACCCCATCTACCAGATCCTCAGACTCTGATCAAGGGTCTCTATCTCACAGCTATCCGCTTCGATCCCTTTCTTGATCATAGCCTCCTGACTCCATTGGCATTGGATTGGTATCTCCCTCCATCCCCCCAAAGCCACCAAGAGGCAAACCCTCCTCCCTATCCAAAGCCAAGCAGCAAGCAGGGGAGGAGATTGTTTTGGGCCGACAACTTGCTATTGACCAGGTTCTTAGAGCACAAAACACCCTGGATCCATCTCCCCTATGAAGTTGCTATCCTTTAATTGTAGAGGGTTAGCTAGCCCTGAGAAAAAACTAGCTTTCCGTAGACTTCTTAGGACTGAACTGGTTGATGTCATATTCCTACAAGAAACCCTGGGTCTTGCAGAAGTCATCTCACACCTGCTAGAATCCATGCTACCTAGTTGGTCATTTCAAGCCCTTGATGTTAATGGTCGCTCTGGAGGCATTGCAATGGGATTCAACACTCGGACTATCAAACTATGTAACATTTGGGGAGGCATTGGCCATATCGGGGCAGACATCTTCTCATCTGAACTTGGCTCTGACATCAGACTTATCAATGTATACGGGCCATGTCAAAATCGTGGAGAATTCTGGGAGCATTTACTGAACACCAATCTTCTGCAAGTGGAAAACATAATCCTTGGAGGAGACTTAAATTTCTCTATTGGATTCTCGTAGTCATGGGGACATCATGCCCAAATCGACCACCTACCTGCTTTCTTCGAGAACATCCTAGAGAATCACAGCCTCATCGATATTCCATCTGCAAAAATTCAACCTACTTGGAGGAACAGAAGAGTTGGGGAGGACAACCTCGCTAGAAGGCTAGATCGCTTCCTCATCAAGGAACGACAGATGGGTATGGGCTATAACTACAGGCAATGGGTTGGATCAGGGGGTATATCAAACCACATGTTGATATACCTTGAAATAAGAGGTGGACTGAACAAACCCAAAGCTCTTTTCAAATTCAACTCTACATGGCTGAAAGATGCAGCCTATATTCAAATGGTAACTGATTATTGGAAGACACACCCTCCTGCTGCTGGTGGGAATATAGCAGAAGGTTTTGCACATAACCTAAAGGAGCTGAAGAGATTATCAAAAATCTGGGCTCACAACAAGAGAGAACTGGATGATCAAACCCTAAGGGACACTGAAGCAGAGATTGCTTCCTTGGAAGATGAGCATGGGGGGGGATTCACTACTACTGACCAAAAGGAGAAGCTCACTACCTTAATAGCAAAGAGAAGTAAAATTCTAAAGGATAGGGAAGAAACTTGGAGGCTGAGAAGTAGAGCTATATGGTTGCTTGAGGGAGATGATAACACAAAATTCTTTCACAAATATGCAAATGGCAAAAAAGCTATCAACTCCATTTGGCAACTGACAAATGAGCAGGGGATTAGAGTGAATACCTTCCAACAATTAGCCTCCCTAGCCACATCTCACTTCAAGCAACTCTACAAGGCACCCCCCAATGTCACACTTGCTGAAGTCATTAGAGTGGCACAATTATTTCCTCGGTTTGTGGACTAGGAGAATGCCATGGATCTCAACAAGGAGGTCACAATGGGGGAACTCGAGGCTACCTTGAAATGGTTCAAGTGAGACAAGAGCCCAGGACCAGATGGATGGTCGGTTGAGTTCTACACTGCTTTCTTTGATATCCTTGGAGAAGATCTTCTTAAGGTCATTGAAGATTGTCGAATCACTGGAAAGATGTATGAGGCATTCAATTCCACCTTCATTGCACTTATCCCTAAATCAGACAACCCCGTCTCCTTTGATGACTTCTGCCCCATCTCCCTTTGCAATTGCATCTACAAAATCATAGCCAATCGCCTCTGACCCATCCTATCCACCCACATATCCTCAGAACAATTTGCCTTCCTCCAAGATCGACAGATTCATGAAGCTATTGGAACAGCACAAGAAGTGATGCACTCTATATAGATGAAGAAGCTGAAAGGTATGATCCTCAAGGTAGACCTCTCAAAAGCCTTTGATCGTGCAAGTTGGTTATACATCAGAATGCTCTTAACACATCTTGGCTTCCCCATTGAATTTATAAAATGGATCATGTGTTGTATAACTAATATATGGCTTCACTCAGAAAGAGGACTCAAGCAGGGTTGTCCTCTGTCCCCATTATTATTTCTTCTTATCATGGAAGGGCTCAGCAGACTTATTAGAGAAGAACATAGCAGGGGAAGATTCAAGGGAATCAGGATCACCGACAGATGCATTTTGACTCATTTACTATTCGTGGATGATGTGTTGATTTTCCTCAATGGTGGTATTGGGGATCTGACCATCTTACAGAACACCATAGCATTATTTCAAACTGCTATAGGTATGGTCATCAACAACACTAAATCCACCATTACAGCCACAGGATGCACCCCTCATGAGATACAGTATGCACTCCATAGATTCCCATTCACTCTTCTGCAGATGGAGGATGGCCTTAGATACCTGGGGTACAGACTGAAACCTCTTGGATACAAGATAGCAGACTGGACATGGTTAATCTCCAAGATAGAAAGAAGGCTCAACATCTAGTATCATAAGTACCTCTCCAAAGCAGGGTGACTAGTAAAGTTGTTCTTGAAGCCACCCCTGTATATTGGACGGCATTGGCATGGATCCCCCGAGGCATTCTCTCCAGAATACAAAACCTCTGTTGCAGATTCCTCTGGAAAGGCAATTAGTCAGGGAGAATCTTTGCCTGGGCCAAATGGGAGTCGCTTGCTCTCCCAAAAAAATGGGGAGGATGGGGAATTAAAAGGTTGGATGACTTCTCATCTGCACTGGCGGCCAAGCTAGGCTGGCAATTGATCACCACAAACAGCCTATGGACAAGGGTGGCTTATTCAAAATACATATCCCCACTAAATTTGATGGATTGGATTTGCCAGCCAAACTGGAACAAAACAGGGATCTCAATCATCTGGAAAGTTGTGATAAACTCCATGCCTATTATCCGAGAAGGGCTCACATGGAAAATCCAATCTGGCACATCAGTTCGCATCAGATTAGACCCTTGGATAGGATGCGGTAACGCCCACAGACTACCTCAGGATCTCATGCTACACCTTACTAATTCGGGCATCACACATATCAGTCACATTGCAGATCTGGAGCACACCACCTTATTTTATCAGGCCTGGAAATCTGCTCGTAGCCTGCACATCCCACAGATCTGGCATCAACAATGGGAAGATTATACAGCAGCACTGACAGAATCACACATCAGAATTGTTGAAGGGGATGATGAGATAATCTGGGCGCATGCTAAAAATGGGGTATACTCCCCTAAGGAGGGATATCTCTGCTTAACTACTATTCACAGACCATAGGCTATTGAACACTGGTGGAAAAACCTGTGGAAATTAAAGGCACCACCCAGAACTAGATTATTCATGTGGACAGTTCTAAGAAATAAGGCACCCACGGGAGACAATCTGATCAAAAGAGCTCAACATGGACCTTCTTGGTGCTGCATTTGTAAGAACATGTTAAGTTATGGTATGTTCTATGCTTATAACAGTTTACTTCTTTTTCTTATTATATTCCACCGATGAGCAATCACATGTACATAAAGTAAAGTGCAGATAGAACATTAAACGATCGACAGAAAACAAGCCAAGACAAGAGACACAAGAAGTGGCGGCTAGCCAGGGACAAACCCCACAATGTGTGGGGAAACCCTTTGATCAACTCTTCTTTTATCTTCAATAATTCAGCAGAGAGAAATAGTACAATAAATCTGATTCATATCAGCAGTAGCAAACCCTAGATCAGCAGCATCAGCATTAGCAGCTTCATTATCAAAATAGGGCAGACGATATCTCACAAACCGACCGTCGGATTGACTTCATTCCACCACCAAAAGTTTCGGCTTCCAGAGGAGGTTCAGATGAACCTACAGCACAGTTCATATGAGGAGATCTTCTAGGCCACGCAAGTCAATCTTTACTTCTGCAGTTGCAGCTTCAGTTTCAACAGTTTCCGGCTTCAAACTAGGGCAGTCGATATCTTGCAAACCGTTCGTCGGATTGACTTCATTCCACCACCAAAAGTTGCGCTTTCAAAGGAGGTTCAGATGAACCTACAGCGCAGTTCCAAAGAGGAGATCTTCTAGGCCACGCAAGTCAATCTTTACTTCTGCAGTTGCAGCTTCAGTTTCAGCAGTTTCCGGCTTCAAACTAGGGCAGTCAATATCTTGCAAACCGTTCGTCGGATTGACTTCATTCCACCACCAAAAGTTGCGGCTTTCAAAGGAGGTTCAGATGAACCTACAGCGCAGTTCCAAAGAGGAGATCTTCTAGGCCACGCAAGTCAATCTTTACTTCTGCAGTTGCAGCTTCAAATTCAACAGCTTTCGGCTTCACATGTGTGAGAGAGAGAGACCCATTTCAGTGCAGTAGAGAAGAGGCTCATATCTGCGCAGTAGAGAGAGAGAGATTTGATGAGATGAGTGAGTCTAAATGAGGAAAAGTCCTCTTATATTTACACACAACTTTGGTGGGTGAATAGATGCGACTGTTGGGCTTCTGAGCCTACATGAGTTGTAGGTCGGCTTGATAATAATTCCATAATCAAAATAAATTCATATCTCCATGAATACTTATCGGAATTGGATGATCTTTATATCAATCCTACACCTCTCGACGAGAGGAATCTAATAAAAATGTTATTAGCTATGAATAAGATGACCACAAGTTTTGCCCTGGTTGCCAATTTTAACAGAACAACTCTGAATCAATAGATCATCTCTTTCTTACCTGCCCAGTCATTCAGGACCTCTAGAACTCCATCCTTTCAACAAGCATCCCCCAATGCAAATGGCAGGGCATGACAGTAATGGAAGCTTGGACCTCATGGTGGACCACCGCGACCCCGACCAAGGCTAGGAATCTACCTCTCCTCATTTGTTGGGTGATCTGGATTGCCCATAATCGTTGCATTTTTCAGGACATCATACCTCATTGGCCCTCAATCATTGCCCGTCTTTTGGCAGACTATGACTCCATACCTGAAGATGATGATAACCCCCCCAAGCATATTGTTCCCGAAGACATCAACCGAGAACATCCCTGGGCTTTTTTTGATGGCTCAACACAGGACGCTGGGTGTGGGGGAGGAGCAATTCTATACCTATCTGATTCCCACCACTATAAAATTCAAATGGGCCTGGGAAGGGGCACCAACAACTTTGCAGAGTTGATCACTCTAAAACATCTCATACAATTTGCTTTGGAAAAACATTGCAGGAATATTCAAATATTTGGGGACTCAAAAATTGTCTGCAACTAGATTAACAAAACAACAAATTGTTCTGCTTACACACTGAGACCTATTCTAGAGGAGGCACTTAGACTCATTACACATTTTGATCTCTTTGTTTGTCATCATATCTACAGGGAATGCAACCAATCTGCCGACCAGTTATCCAAGGAAGCTGCGAACCGGCCTCGTGGCACATGGTTGATCCAGGAGCAGAGAGACGGTGTCCATTATCAGTATTACCACCATCCATATATGGATTATATAGATTAACTGGCTCAGCAGGAGCCTGCTTTTTGCACATGTTTATAGTATTTTGCTTTAAATTATCAGATGTATATATATGACAGACATACTTACTCCCTGTGAGGAGTCTTTTTGTTTATCTTTCTTATGAACAATATTGAAGACAGAGCCTCCCTGCGTGGAGAGCACTGAGCTATTTTGCTACTCTCTTACTTGATAGGTACTTAGTCTTACATACAGCGTATGCAAATCGCATCTACAATATATAATTTTCTTATATTAATGAAAATTATGATTTTTCCAAAGGGAAAAAAATAAGTGGACATATCTTTTATATTATACCCCAAAGAGATGAATAACCACGTTTCACTAGGGTTGTAACTTTTCAAAAATAAAAAGAAAATATTAGAAATAAAAGATATATAAAGAGAAGTTTTATATTATAAAGGGGAATTTTAAAGAAAAGCTCAAATCACAAAATTATTGAAAATATATATAAGTACAAAGCGGGTATTATTATAGAAGGTTACTTAAAAGATCCATATATTAAAGTATATAAAGGGTTAAATCTAGAACTATAAAGAGACATAAGCATAACATGTTATAACAGTACTTTTTAAAAGCATTATAATAAACATAAGGTGCAGTTTATTTATATAGTGGAGTTGTATTAACTTATTTTAAAGTGGGGAAAAATATATAATTGAGGAGAATAAAAGTTAAAGGAATTTATGAAGGTTTTCAAATTTATCAAATAAAACGTCACTTATTTTAAAGAAGACCATTTTTGAAGAAAAAAGTGAATGGAGCCTAATTCTAAAATGATGAAAGAATGACGATTTTCCTATAAAGGTGTTTTAATCGCACATCACAAGCTAATTAGATTAAGAGGGACTATCCAAGGGAAAAAAGTTAATATCGCTATTAGTACAAGCAACGACAAAAATTACATACATATTACTCTGGCGAATCGACTGTTAATTTCAAATGCAAATGTAGGCGAAACAAAAGATATTTTTGGAAAAAAAAATATGAAATTAATGATTTACAAATAACAGTAGATCATTATGCGTACATGTCCCAATTTTGTGTTGTAAAAATGTATGACATGGAGGTTGACGTAATTCTTGGTCAACCTTGGTTTAGAGAATTGGGTGCATTCATATTAAACATAGAGAAAAAAATGTTGACGTTTTCTTATAAGGGAAGGATGATCATTTCAAGACATGATAATGAAGCCAAAATCGATAATGTCCTCATCAGAAGACTTTAAAGATGTTACAAAATTAATACCTCAAAGGAATGAAAACTCAATATCGGAGAAGCAAAAAGAACTTGAGGAAGCCATACCCAATAAAAACGACGCAAAATCTCGTTTAAAAAATCATATCCAAAAACTATTTGCACAAGTCAAAAAGTGCAAAACTAAGAAGCACAAGTTAGAACAAGAAAAAGAAAGTGTTAACGAAAAGCTCAATGAAAGTTTATCAGAGAAGGAAGAGGAAAATTTACACTTAAAGAACCTTAATAAAAAATTATTAGAACAAATTAAAAAATTAAAAGATCAAGAGAAGGATAATAGCGACAAGATCAATCAATTCAGAAAAAGAAGAACTTTTACGTCTAAAAAAACATAACCAAAATCTTCTTAACCAGATTAAAAAACTTAAGACTGATAAGAAATCATTGAAGAATAGATACGAAGAACTTATCGCAAAGGAAGCATCAAAATCTCCAGATGTAGCAGCCCAAGCTGAAGAAACAAACATCGATCCCACTAATCTCACAGTTCAGGCAAATCCAAATCCTACTGAAGTAAAGACGTACTCAAAGGTTGCAGTTCAAACGACAAACACCCCAAATGAGGATTCAGTAGTCAAGTCAACAACAACAATGCCTGAAGGAAATCAGGAAACTGCCATAAAAACGTTTAAGGAAGTTCAAACAAGAAAAATTCCTTATCTACATCCGAATCACAAGAGTAGACACCTTAATCAATCTACAAATCTATATCATGCAGAACATAAACAAACTTATGTTCCAAAGAATATTGAAGTGAGCTCAATCCGTTCATACGATAACTATTCACCACACATCTCCAAGGATCAGAAGATTAATCCGTTTTCATTACGACAATTCTGTCTATCGCTTGGTACATCATATCGTCTTGTATCAACAAAGATAAAAGCTCAGAAACAAGAAGATATTCCGAACGACAGAAGAGATCTGATCCTTCATCAGTAAGCTTTCAGGACAAAGCTTTTTGAAGGAGAAGGCAATGTTATGAATATAAATTATGTAAAAATAGATAATAAATAATAATCATAATAATATAAATATAATAATAATAATAAGTAAATTAATTAATGGTTAGTTAGTTAATAAAGAAAAGGCATGCTTTTTCGTGAAAGGGTACTTACCTGGCAATATATACAAGACCCTCATTCTCAATTGTACTCATCCTACATCAATTCTTTATGTAATATACAATTTACAGTCCTACAATGGATGTATTTGTCTACGATGTATTTTAATATTTTCGCTACGTATACGACCTTTGGTCGTTACAGCACAGGGTATATAATCCACCATTACATTACATTGTGTTAATTG
Source organism: Pinus tabuliformis (assembly GCA_031772625.1). Classification (NCBI taxonomy): domain Eukaryota; kingdom Viridiplantae; phylum Streptophyta; class Pinopsida; order Pinales; family Pinaceae; genus Pinus; species Pinus tabuliformis. Next base: position 1,133,683,270 of record CM062807.1, read on the forward strand.
TTATATATTATATTCATATAATTATATTATATAGTTTATAATTATAAAGTTTCATAATTATTATATTATATAGTTATAATTATATAATTAATTTTCATATATATATATATATATATATTATTTAAAAAGTTTATATATAAAAAATTATTATTTTACTTCTAAAAACCCTAATTCCATCTCAAAAAAACAAATGGAGTCTAAATCGGAATTGAAGGAAGGAAGATTTTTAAAAACCTTACCCAGCTACGCTAAAGCGCTATTTAACATTAAGGGAACTCTCGCAAGAAAAGATGTTACTATTTCTATCTCTCCCATTGAAGATAAAAATTATATAATGCCTAAAATTGCAAACCAATTAGTGATCCTGGAGTTAAATATAACTGAAAAATTACACTGTTTTGGCAACAAAAAATATGACATAGCCAATTTATAGTTAAACATTTAGGAGTATACATTTATATCGCAATTCTCAGTTCAAACCCTATGAAGCAATCAAGGTGACATTATTTTACGTTCACCATGGATGGAAATGCTAGGGCCCGTCATCTTAAATACGAAAAAGAAGTTTTTTACATTTTCCTATAGGAAGAAAAAAATAACGCTCAAAGATGTTACACTGAAGCCAAATTCAGTAACGCCAGAAGATATATCAGATATCTCAAAAATAATTTTTCAAGAAGGTAAAAAAATTCTACATAATATGCAAAGAGAAGTTGACAAGATCATTGTTGACAAAAATGAAAAAGTTTCTCGGCTTAAAGACCATAGCGAAAAGTAGAAGTCATTAAGAATGACAAGAAGTCATTAAAAGACAAGTTAGAGCAACTTACTCAAGAAGTATCAAAGTCTCCAAACATAATAGTCCAGGTTGAAGATAAGGGAACTAATACTGATCCAATCAAGATCACAACTCAAGAAGAGGACAAACTAAATGAAGTAAAGATGTACTTAGAAGTTGTAGTACCAGAAACAAAAGATTCAAGTGAAGATCTAGAAATTAACCATTCAACTTCCATAACTAAAGGAAATCAGGTGCTTCAAATAAATCAAGAAAACGACACAAACAAGATAAGGGAAAATCAAATCACTAGAATTCCTTATCGACATTCGAATCACGGGAGTAGACGACTCAATCATACCATGTATTGAGAACAGAAACAACAAATTGATGTTCCGAAGAATACTAATGTCAGTGCAATCCATTCATGTGATAACAATTCATCACAAGTTTCCAGTCACCGCAAGATTCCACAGCATATTAATTTAGGATGGTCAGATCCATTCTCAGTGCAACAGTTTTGTTTATCACTTAGAGGATCATATCGTTATGCTTCGACGAAGATGACGATTCCGAGACAAAAAGACATCCAAAACAGGAAAAAGAGATCAGGCCTTTCATCAGTAAGCTTTGATGACAAAGCTTTTTGAGAAGGAAGGCAATGTTATGAATAAAATATATAGGAAATAATGTAAATGATAATAATTATAAATAATGATTAGTTAATTAGTAAATAGGTAGAAGAGACATGTCTAAATGAGACATGACTCTCCATGAAAAGAAACCTGCCTAATATATAAGCAGGCCTCTCACACTCATTTGTATCATCATTCTTCATACATTTTATATATAATAATATTTGTATCCTCAATGATATTTTCATATTCCAAGTCTTCTGGAGTATTTAAACTGAAAAACAAACTTTGTTCGCTTCACGTTCAATGGTTTTTCTCCCGAAAGGGTTTCCACCTAAAAATCTCTTGTGTATTGTCTTTGATGTTGAGCATTGTTGAATGGTGTTTCTGATTTATGTACTGATCTAATGTTAATGATAATTAATGCTCTCTGAAGTTAAAATAAACTAATTGAAGCGAAATACTGATTCACCCCACTCTTAGTGTTTCCAACACTATGAAGTAATGGGACACATTGTCATTGTATTACTTAAGGGAAGTGGAACAAGACTTCTACCAATTGTGAATCGATTAGACACACCAATCGCTCATTTAGCTCAAAGTAAAGCCAACAGAGAAGAGAGACAACTTACCAAGGCTGTGTATGGCCTGTACAGTGATGCGTGGTACATGTTTAAGGGTGTGCATGGCATCAAGACTCCATGAATTTCTTCATACAGGCTTGTTGGAAGGTGCATACAGCTACAAGACTCATGAATTCGTTGTGCATGGTCTATCTGGATGTCAAGGGACTCAATAGTCACAGAATTTATGTTCTTGAGGGGCAGAAATAGAAGTTTTGCTAAACAAATGCAACGGCCAGATTACAGCAGCTCCATGTTGCTTGGGAGCGACAGCGGCAGCGAGGAGCAGGAGCGAAAACGGGAGTGGGAGCGACCATTTTCAGAAGCTCTCGGTTTGGGAGCGAATCCGGGAGCGATTTTTTAAATATATATATATATATATATATATATATATATATATATATATATTTTTTTTTTAATTTTTGATACATATATGTCAACAAAACATGTAGAATGATGAATTAGACATAAAAACATAAAAAAACATAGATTGATCATTGAACCATATCACATCAATCATCTAGAAATTATAATCGTCATCAACCATGTCCACAAGTTAGTAAAATACATATTACAACTGCATCATGTTGAATCTCATGAATCATGATTCATCAAATTCAATCTTAAAGTTTCAACTTCAAGCTTTCAAAATTGAAAATTCAATAACATTTATCATCATTGATCACCAAAGTTGTACTTGTAAGCTAAGTTTAACCATTACAAGAAGTAATATCTAAGATATTTCTAAGTCCTAACTTCTAACTGTTAACATGATATGAAATGTTATAAATTTATAAAATGAAACATGAATAATGAAATGAAATGAAACAACTTTAGTCTTTCACGAAGCATCATATTTCACAATCATTACCAATGAGTTATAATTGCCAAGGCCCAACTTCAAACTTCAAATTTTCATTGTCACAATGATATATTGTTTACAAAAAATATCATTATGATATGAAAGAGTCAAGAGTCAAGAGTCAAGGACTCAAAACTCAACAGTTATGAAAACTAAAGTCTAATAGAAACTAAAAAAGACAAGTAAACTGTAAATCTACATGTGGCCCTTGCCACGAGAGTCTCCAGGAGTATAAGCAGGTCGCGGTGGTCTTCTAGGAGTCTCCCGCACAGAACGACAACCAGAACTAGAACCTCCACGTGAGGGTGTAGATGGAGGTGGCGACAGCAAAGGAACAAGACTCGGACCTCGAGCACTGCTATTGGATGGTGGAGGTGGAGGTGGCATGGTTGCTGCAGCTGCTTCATCTTCATCTCTTACAAGTTCCTCTTCCAGTTCTTCAATATGTACAATGCCATCCTCCAAATTGTCATCCTCTGGGTGATTGTCCCAAATTTTATATGTGGGATCCTCATAAGCCCGATCACAGTAATGAGTCAACAACCTCCAAGTTGTAGTGCACATAAACCAAGCTTTCTGCTCGGTTTTCATTGAGTCTGTTTCTTTTCACATTATGTATGTAGCTGTAGGTGCTCCAACACCTCTCTACAGAAGAAGTATTTACAACCTGTGAAAGAACTTTTTTTGCCAATTTTGGCAAAAGTCCCTGGCCGCCATATGTTTCCCACCATGTGAGAGTATCAAATCTATCTCTGTCATCCATTGCATGGAAGTTACCATACAAACCACTGCCACTGAAGTATCTGCCTATTTCAAAGCGCACAGCTGCACATTCCTCCCTGTCAGGTACCAACTTTTCTAATGCTTCCAAATATCCTTTAGTTACCTCTGGATCTAAATGGGGTTTGGTCCTAACCCCACCCCCTGCTACAGGTTGGCCCAACCAAGATGTAGAGTAGTATTTTGGCGTAAGGATATACGCCAAGCAATGTAGTGGAAGATTAAGCCTATTCCACCGTTCACACACACAATCATGAATCAGTTTGTACAAGTTGGGATCTCTATTATGAACAATATCTTTTATTTCCCCTAACATGGTATCCATTTGCTCATACACCTCGCCAATCACTGGTTTGTCTATATCTGCAAACCGAATCATGTGATAAATTGGCTTGGTGAAATCCAATACCTGCCTCACACTTGTCCAAAACTGCCCATCAAGAGCGGCATCCTCCACCATTTCAAAACCTCCCATGTCAGCTGCATTTGTAGCCCTTTCCTTTAGTACCTGCCAATGTGGACTTGATACCATGCTAGCTAATGCCTCTCTTACCTTCAAAAGGCGCCTGAAGGTGAGGTAATAGCTACCAAATCTGGTCTTGGCAATCTTCAACAACTCCAATCTCGAGTGACTACGGAAAAGGTCATGGGTATTGCTATGATTTGTAATAAATTTTATCATTTGTTTGCCTTTCTTGTACAAATCACCAATCCATTGGTATTGTTCATTTTTGTTCTTGACAATATCATGCAACAGAAGGTTCAATGTGTGAATCAAACATCTAGACCAAAATATGTTGGGGTATTTATCCTCAATAATTGCTCCCGCTGCCTTACAATTAGGAGCATTATCAGTGATGACTTGGATGACATTGTATGGGCCAATACGCTCAAGTGTTTCAAGTAATGCTTCTGCAATGTTGATGGCGGTCTTGAACTTGTCTGAGTAATCATGTGCAGTTAGAAAGATGGGACCACTAACGAACACAGCAAGAACACTTATCAATGGCTTGCCTTTTACATTTGTCCATCCATCAGATACAATGGACACCCCATGGTCAGTCCAAGAACTTGTCATTCTATTCAAAGAATGTGATATTTTTGCTTTTTCATGATCAAGGCCAACGGTTCTTGCTTTGTCATACCCAGGGCTCTTGTATCCTTTAGGGACATCATTTATGGAAGAAACCATTTCGTGCCAATAAGGTGAGCGAAGAATATTGAATGGTATCCCACATGCATAGAGAAACCTGTAAACCTTTGAATCCACATCATTCCTACACCCCTCATCAAGGAAATCTGATATGGTTCTACGCCTTAAAGATGATGACCCTGTGCCTCCATATCCACTGCCTTGGGAGGATGTTGAAGGAGTTCTTTGTGATTGTGAGCTTGGTTCAAAGAAACCCCTTGATTTTTTTGATCTGTATTGGGCTTCCTCCTTTTTTGATTTGTATTGGGCTTTCTCAGACTCAAAGTAGAATGGACAGTGGTTAAAGTTGTTGATGATCACAAATACTAAGCGAAAATTTGACTTTTATGTAAGAACTAACACAAACGCAGTTTGGAAATCCTCTTTATAACCATTAACACAACTAAGAGCGGAAATAATCTCACACACAGAATTTACACAAAAATCACAGAGAAATCACAAAACAATTCATTATGCAATGAGCACCATGTTTACCCTAGAAACCCAAACAGGACAACCAGCTTTGGGCTCATGGGTCATTCAACATTTTGCACAGCCAACTCTCTTATGCTTCCTTGCCTCTCTGTGAAAATGTTCCTTCGTGAGTTGATTTACAAGGAGTTATAGGCAGAGTTGGAGGTTAATGGGAAGGACAAGCATCCTTTCCCCTTCATTTCAAATTCCTCAGTTTTTCTCTCCTATTTTCTTTTACTTTTCTTATTAATAATTTCTTTCATTTAATTTCTTTAGCGTCACACTGTCTTTTCTTATCTTTTATCCTTCATTAATTGTCAAATTGCTTGTGTGTACTGAGTCTTACAACCATTCATTTGTGTTCCGGCTACATTTCGGATCATCGGATATGATTTCCTAGTTCAGCAAAAAGCAGTGCACTCATTTTAGTTGAAGCAGAATACATGGCAACATCATCTTATTGTTGTGAGACCATTTGACTTCGTAACTTTATTGTAAAGTTGACAAATCACATGCTGGAGCCTACCTTTGTAAACTATCACGATCACAGTTGCATTGCTCTCTGATCACTCCAACTACATTGATATCCGCTGTCATTTCCTCAGAGATAAAGTACAGAAGGGAGTTCTAGTCCTTGACTATGTCCCAATGGATTTGCAAGTTGCAACAATTATTACAAAACCCTAGCAAAGAGAAGATCAAGGCATTCAGAGAGAAGCACAGGTTTGTGGAGACCAAAGTCCTCACAAAGGAGCATTAGTTTTTACCAGTGTTGCACGACTCGTACTCGTGTAAGACTCGTCTGGCTATTGATGAGGCGACCCGTATAAGACTCATACAAGACTTGGCAAAATACAGAAAAAAACTTAAAATATGAAAAGTTAAAAATTAAAAATAAAAAAGTCGAATTTTGAGGGTCTTGACTCTTCATGGGTCTTATTCAGGTCTTATGCGGGTTCAATGTGAGTTTAATGCAGGTCTTCATGGGTATGGGTAAGAACCGCGGGTTCTATGCAAGTGACCCATCTTGCTATAAGACCCATCAAGACCCACGGGTTCTCGCAGGTCTTATAAGGGTCGTCTTTCATGGGTTTTTACCTGTCGCTCCAATTTGTGCCCCTCATGGTTGGGAACACAACTCTAGGGCAATATTCCTCATCTCATGAGGAAGTCTTGCATTCTATTTTTGGCACTTGTAAGACAGAGATTCCGTTATAGTTAGGACAGACTCCATTACATATCTAAGGCACACGATTCTGAGAAGGAACCCCATACACATATGACGCATTTAGTATAGGACTTACATCTGCTAAGTAAGCTGCATTCTTTGAAGAGGGAGATTCTCTGTAGAAGTGATGCATTATTCCTTTCATCAAGGCTCATTCATTACATGCTATCTTTAGCATAGAATGGGCACTCCAGAAGTTGAGGTTGCTTCGCATTTGGACTCTGGAGCACTCCATTTGAGGCTTACTATCCAGTTGTGGCATCCTTCCTGCTTCTATTATATAAAGGTGACGAGGGCACACTAGATTCAGTAGCTCACTGGTTGAGTATTCTAGTGTGTGCTTGAGAGAAACAATTACGTTTTGTAATATTTCTTTTGGTGTGAAGGAGAAGGACATCACCATTGTTACAGAATTCCAGCTGGCTGTCCATTACAGTACTGTTGCTTATTTTTTAGATCAGATGCTATTTTATGCAGGGTTGATCTCAATTTCTTTATATGTGGTATCTACACTTCAAGTTTTCCATTCAGCACTTTTGTGTCTGAAGATCTGAAACTTCGATTGGTGTTTCAGTCTTCTGATTTTAGCTGTAGCATAAATTCATTGAGTGCAAATCTGTGTACCATGTGGATGTAAAATTGAAACAGTTCTTGGACATGGCCTAGATGAGGACACTTCATTTATGGTATAAAAACCCAGCTGTACAGGTACCCAAGAAAACAGTTTAAAAACATTGCAAAATCCCTGGATTCATGCATATTAGTGTAATAAATTCACCAAATCAAAGTCTACCAGCCCCCAAGGATTGCAAAATAATGGCATCGACAGAATGTCTTATCAATTCCAGAATTGAACACAGAAAGTGTTAAGGCCCTAACAATCATTCAGCTAGGGCTTTAACAGAAAGGTTTGCATTTAAACATTGAAAAGTTAATGCCATGACACTTGGTCTCAATTTACCTGTCTCTACTTGTGCTCTTTACTACATATTTTAAGTTTTCAAGAAGATATCATTCCCATTATTTCCACAAGAAAACCCCAAAGGTAATTTAGAAGAGAATAGCTACTCAGTGATTGGATATCTTATCTTAGGATCTGAATGCTTTCAGTAATCTATTAATAAGTAAATATTCAAACATCATTAGAAAAACAAATGACTGTATGCTAAATGATGCAAAGTCTTTTTCTCTCCATATCAGATGAATTCAAGACGTAAAAATATTCAATAAATAGACTTAAAATCTTGTAATAAACCCGAACAAAAATAGATATCGACAAGAAGAATATTTTGTAGCATAATAGAGAATCCAAAGAGTGACCAATTCACTTGACTTCCACAGCTGATGTTCAAATACATACTCTTCAAAGAATTAGTTGCTTTCTCAAGTGCAATTCAATACATCTTTTAGTTAGAATTAAAATTCGACTTAGTGTCGGAACCAAATTCAGACAAAATGCAAAACTCTTACCGTCTGAATTGGCTCTGCAAGAACCTCCCAATATTGCTCCAAATCCTCACTGATTCGAGACTCATTAACCTGCAATTATGCCATGGCTAACTGAGAAAAAGCTCAAATTCAGCAAAAGCATTGAAAGAAAGGATCTATTGATCATCATATAACCACATGAAATCTTCTAGACATTAAGACCATATAATTTTTTTGCCCAGAAAAATAGAAAACAACACGAACAACATTGTCAATTTTACAAGAGAAAATAAATTAACTATGGTGTGCCTTGATAATCCAACGCACTGGGCTGTTGAAGCTTGTGGTAGCTTCAGAAAGTCTTCTGCATAGGCTTGGTGTCTTAGCATGTAGAGGATGATTTATTGCTTCTTTAGGTGCCTGCTTGATGGAGAAAGTGATTTATGTCTTCTTTCATAAGTCTGAATTAAGAAAAGTAAATAATTAAAGGCAATTAATTATTGTGTACTATGGGCTTCGATGAAAGATGGATAAGCTGGATAATGTCAATGGTAACCACCCCAGTTCTGTCAATTATGCTCAACGGATCCCCTACAGAGGCATTCAACGCCACCAAAGGGCTCAGGCAAGGCAACCCGTTATCACCCTTCTTGTTTATCCTAGCAGCGGAAGGTCTAGGAAGATATATAAAAGCAAAAGTCTGCAGTGAACAATATACGGGCCTAAGACTTTGGGGGAATGACCTTCCACTAACCCACCAACAATTCGTAGACAACGTAATGTTATACGGACAGGCATCGCTCAAGGAAGCCAGGAAAATTATGGAAATCCTCACAGACTTCAATAGTGCTTCAGGGACAGAGATAAACAAAGAGAAGTCAAATATCTATTTCTTCAACACCCCAGTACCCTCCCAAGCTTTCCTAGCAAGATCCATGGGATTCAGAATAGGAAATTTCCCTACGAAGTATCTAGGAATTCAACTAAATGACCAGCAGAACAAAGTGGCTAATTAGAAAATCTTGTTGGAAAAAATCCAAAGGAAAATGCAAAACTGGACATTCAGAACATTGAGCATTCCAAGTCGTGTAAGACTACTAAAATCAGTATTACAATCCATTCCGATATACCAACTAACTAGTCAAGCGACCACTAAAATACTCTTGCAGAAAATGGTAGACATGTTCAAAAAATTCTTATGGCAAGGACCCAGCATGGTAAAAAAATGGGCGCTTCTATCCTAGAGCTGGCTCAGCAAACCCCTAAAAGAAGGAGGCCCTGGACTTCGTGACCCTTACATTCTGAATCAGGTAATGGGAGCAAGACATAGATACAGAGAGGGGTAGATCTTTGGAAAAAACTATGGGAGAGAAAGTATGACATGCCCAGGTCCCTCGAAGGAAAGTTGAGAAGCCAAAACGATAAGAAAGGCTCTGCAATATGGAACCTAGCCAGTGCCAACAGGAATCTGATCAGCAACCATAGCTTCTGGGAAATTAGAGGAGGGGACAAAGCCAACTTCTGGGAAGAAGCATGGCAACAGAGGGGAAAACTAAATAGCCAGCCGCAGCTAGCAAAAATCCACCAATTCACCGATCTCCATGGGGGAAACACAATACAAAACTTCTGGTGCATAGAACCAGAAGGATACTAGAGAAAGTGGAAACAACAACAGGATTGGCCAGAAGCGCCAGAAACACCCCAATGGAAGCTTTACGAAAAGGAAATGGCAACCAGGAAAATAGCGATAAAAGAAAGATCGGACATCCTAAGATGGGGCCACAGAATCAAAGGAATGTTTACAATTGGAGAAGGTTATCAATTAAAAGCAGAACACATCAGACATCCAGAAACAAATAACTGGGAAAGCATATGGAAGGAAAAAACATGGCCGAAGATCACTTTCTTCGTTTGGATCCTGAGCCACGGGTGAGCATTAACATGGGACCAACTGCAAAAAAAGGAATGCAAGGCCCATCGATATGTGTCCTATGCCGAGAACAGGAAGAGACAATGGAGCACCTTACCAATGCTTGCAAATACAGCGATAACCTGTGGAAACAACACCATCAACTTTTTGAAATTAGTGACAGGAATCCAAATAACATGCAAACAACAATAGAGAACTGGAGGAAAAAACCGTACCAGAACACAATCCTGAACCGTGCTTGGAGACTCTCGCTAGGATTTGTCCTGTGGAATATATGGAAAGAACGAAACAAATTGATCTTCAAGGAAGAAGGCAGAGCAAAAGCAGAAAAATGGAACCAGATAATCCAAAATATTAGAGAGACTATTCTAACAGAGAAATGGTTCGAGGACTGGAAAACTAACCCGAAGGAAGAAAAGATAATGACCCGCCTGAACCTGAAACCAAGCATGTTGCATACTTCTTCTTGGAAGCACCACACCACCAAAGGAGAGGAAGTAAACCAATTCAGAAGACCACAGAAGGAATTCATCAAACTAAACTTCGATGGCACTGCAAAAGGGAATCCTAGTGAGGCGGGGACAGGAGGGGTATTCAGAGATGACAGGGGTAAGACACTTAGAATCTACGCGATGGACTGTGGCAACGTGACAAATAATGAAGCAGAGCTTCATGCCCTGAAAAAAGGGCTGGAAATCGCAATAAGGGAGCAATAAAAAAATTACAGGTAGAAGGCGATTCAAAAATGGCGATTGAAATAGTAAAAAAGCTACAGCAAGGAACATAGTGGGAGAAGATCAGCCGAAGCTGGAGAACTGCTTGGCTGGTGCAGGAGATCAGTAAACTAATCAGACAGATAGACTACATCCTTCCCACACACATACGAAGGAAAGGCAATGCGGCAGTGGACAACCTGGCAAATTGGGGAAGCGGCCAGGTAGGCAGAACTGTAGACATAAACGCGGAAGAACTACATCAGATGGAGGAGATGGCAAACTTAGTGAAAATCCTGGAAAAAGACAAGGAAGGGGAGGAGAACCCCCGATCGGGGTGTAGCACAATGGAGGAAGTGGGACAGGGGAGATGGGACCGGGAAGTGGGAGGCAACGTCCAAGTGAGTGAAAGGACAGGTGAGGGAAATGGAGTGAGAGGACAGGGGAAAGGGCAAGTGGACGAACAGGGCAGGGAAGGAACAGACCCCGAGAGAAGGTTGGTGGAGACGGATAAGGAAGACACCGAGGATGGCAAAGGGCCCAGTGGGAGGGCGGGCAGAAGGACGCCAACAAGTGGCAGGACGAGGGACGACACCATACGGCAAGAGAAATCGGGAGTAAGTGAGTGTTAATGAGAGAAAGTGTAAGACAGGACGGAGGGTCACCATTCCAAGGTGACGGCGTAGGGATCAGTGAAGGGAGTAATGATGACAGACAAGTGGACGAAAAAGGAAAGATCAGAAAGGGGAGGGGAATAAAACATAAGGGAAAACAATCCATACGCAGACGCATCCAGGAGGAGACAAGAACCGAAGAGAGGAAAGGTGGTCGAAGAACGACGTTGCAACTTGAGGACGGAAGCGGAACCAGTTCTGCAAGTTGGTATGTTGCTCCTCTGGGCCTCAACATCTTAACGAATAAGATGTCTTTCTGCATTAATCTAGGAAATTTGTACAGGATAGGGATTGAGTCTGGTAGGGAGGAACCCAGGAATTCCTAGGACCCTGGATGGTCTAAAATTTTAGAATGTGTAATGAAAATCCTGGGGAGTAAGCTAGGAGAGGAGGGGGTAGAATCCAAGAATGGAGAGGTCTCCACCACAGTAACCCCAAGAAACGAAACACGAGAGAGCGAGGCCATAATGACTCCTGTTGGGGACTCCGCCAAAAAACCAGAGGAAAAAAATGAAGAACCTCGAAGAGTAAATAGAACAGAGAAAAGAGGGAAACAAAAAAACAGAAGTTCACTAGGGGCGAAAGAGAATAGGGCCAGGGTTCTGATGCCTAGACCCCTAGAAAACATCCCCACAACCAAGCTTCCCTGCGACACAAGGAACAGTAAACCAATCTATCCTAGAGGCGGTCCTAAGCGGATGCCTCTGTCGTGTTGTTTGAGTGACAGATGTTGTCGAGAGGAAAAAATGACGGTAAGAGAAGTAAGAATTAGAAGAACCCAAAACTATGAGAGGAGATGGGAAATTCTAAAAGAAACCATGAAAAGCCCTAGTTCCGGCACTGAAAGGGATAACAAATGTGACACAGGTAAATGAGAAATTCTTTGAATGTTTGTTCATTATCAAATTGATAATCGTAATGGTTATGTGATAGGTCTCACCTCAAAATATGCCCAGTACAGTGAGGAGGACAGCAAATAGAAAGAAGCAACCGGCAACAGGTACGCAGTCAACATGGCGACCAAGAAGGGTAAGAGAGACAAAAAGATGGCAGAGGGGGCGAGCGACTCAAACAAAGAGCAAAGAAAGAGAGGGCAAAAGTCTGGATGTGAACATATGAAAACCCTCATCGACACTTACATGGCAGGGAACCCACCGGACGTTAGAGCCCAAATTATTGGCTGGGAGCGAGAACTAAACGACAACATAAGGAACCAAGACATCCCCATGGAGGAATGGGAGAGCATGGTTCTGGACCCAGGGAACTCTCGAGGACGACACTCTCTCTTCAGACAGACAATACAACAGTATTGGGTCATGAAGAACGTGGTGGCACGGGCCATGACTCTCAATCGGGAACAAGCAGCAAGCAAAGGACCGGAGGTAAAGGAGGACACCAAGGAAAAGGATCCCATCAGGGCAAAACTCCTCAGGGAGATTGCAACAGTCCAAATACAAACTTACAGAAACAACTTGGCACTGGGGAGAATTGAACAAACACTTCAAGACATGAAGAGGAGCGAGATGCTTGGCTCCAATGCCAAAGCACCAGCCCCAGTAATATCCTCGGACGAGGATTGAAGCAAAGGTCCAGTACATTTTTGTTGAGCTTTTATGATGAATAGTTCTTACTTGTTTAAATGGAACATTAGTATAGATAGCAAAGACAATGTTGCTAGATGGATAGAGAAAGACCTTTCCAAATTTTGGTCAAGGTTTAATGCAGACAGGTGGCTACCTCGTTTCCTTCAAGCAGGCTCACCTGGAACAAATGGAAGATTTGATTTTGAATAGTTAATATCAATAAAGGAAGCACCACCAAGTTTACAAAAAAAAAATTATTATGTACTATGAAATCAATTTCAAAGGATAAATAATTGAATTATTTTAGTGACTTATAAATTATCTCAACCATTGATCTCCTAGATCTTCTAGAAGGAAGATTAGGGTTAGGGATTTGGGTTTGATGAAGATTATAAAATAATCCTAAGGCAGAGGTGAAAACAAACAAATGGAGAAAGTGATTTTCTCTAAAGCGAGAAGCTCAGCTAGACTGTAGCGCAGAGGAAGAGTGCACGTCGATTCAAAAGCATTTCCAGGAGGTCAAATTGTTGGAGATTGCAGGGCCAAATTGTTGAAGTGAGAAGGAGGTCAATGTAACAACCAAAAATCATATACGCAGCGGAAATATTAAAATATTTTGTAGACAAAGACATCCATTGTAGGATAGTAATTGTAAATGTATATTGTATTAAAGAAATGATGTAGGATGATTACAATTGAGAATGAGGTTCTTGTATATATAGCCAGGTAAGTATCCTTTCACGAACAGGGATGTCTCTAAGACATGCCTTTTCATTATTAACTAACTAACCATTAGTTAATTTACTTATTATTTATTATTATATTTATATTATTATGATTATTATTTATTATCTATTTTTATCTATTTTTACATAATTTATGTTCATAACATTGCCTTCTCCTTCAAAAAGCTTTTTCCTCAAAGCTTACTGATAAAGGATTGGTTCTCTTTTGTTGATCGGCATATCTTCTTATTTATGAGCTTTCATCTTTGTTGATACAAGACGATATGATGTTCTAAGCGATAGACAGAATTGTCGTACTAAAAACGGATCAGACCATCCTAGATTAATCTTCTAGGGAATCTTCTGATCCTTGGAGATGTGTGGTGAATAGTTATCGTATGACTAGATTAAGCTCACTTCAGTATTCTTTGGAACATAAGTTTGTTGTTTATGTTCTGCGTGATATGGATTTGTAGATTTATTAAGGCGTCTACTCTTGTGATTCAGATGTAGATAAGGAGTTTTTCTTGTTTGAACTTCCTTAAACGTTTTTATGGCATTGTTGTTGTTGACCTAAACTATTGAATCCTTATATGGTGTCTACTTTGTTTGAACGACAACCTCTGAGTACATTTTTACTTCAATAGGGTTGGATTTGCTTGAGCTACGAGATTAGTGGTATTGATGTTTTTTTTCCAGTTTGCACTGTTACATTTGGAGATTTTGATGCTTCCTTTGCAACACGTTCTTTGAACCTATTTGTCAATGATTTCTTTTCGTCCTTAAGTTTTTTAACCGGTTTGAGTAGATTTTGATTATGATTTTTGAAATGTAAGCATTCCTCATTCTCTGAGTCAATTATATTTTGGCCTTCACGCTTCTCATCTTTTAAACACTTGATTTGTTCTACTAATGTTTGGTTAAGGCTCTTTAAACGTAAATTTTCTTCTTCTTGTTCTAATAAAGTTATAAACGCTCCTTGAGTTCCTTCTTTGATGCTTTAGCTTTCTTGACTTGTTCGAGTAGTTTTTCTTGGTGATCTCTGAGGTGTGAAATTTCTCTCTTTGCTGCAGATGACTTCTTCAAGCTCTTTTTGCTTATTTGATATAGTTTTTTCGTTATCTTGAAACATCAAGTTTGAGATATCCTTAAGGTCTTCTAATGAAGATTTTATTGATTTTGATTTACTTGTTATGTCTGGAAACGTGACCATCTTCCCTTTATAAGGAAACATCGAAACTTGTTTCTCTATGTTTAACATGAATGTACCCAAGTCCTTAAACCAAGGTTGACAGAGTACGATGTCAGTCTTTTTATCCGTCCTTACAACATGAAATTGAGATATGTACTCTTAATGACCTATTGTCACTTGTAGATCACTAATTTTATACTCTTTTTGGTCAAAAATATTTTTCTTTACACCAATGCTTAGCACTGGAATAAATAGTTGATTTGCCAAGTTGATGTTGATATAATTTTTATCGTTGCTTGGGCTGATAGTGACATTAACTTCTCTTCCTTGGATACTTCCTTTTAATGTAATTACTCCGTGTTTTGTAATTGAAAGACCATTATAGGAAAACCTTTCTTCCTTTGTCATTTTAAAATTGAGCTCCATCATTTTTTTCAATGATTGATCCCACATTTTGTTTTGTCGAGATGACTTTAGGTATATATTTAAAGTTCCTTTGGACTTTGTACTTCAAGCCTCCTTTAAAAGTGTCTTTTTAATATAATTCTTCAAAACTCTTCTAATCCAATTCCATATTATCCTTAGTATTTCAAAACTCCTTTTTTTATATATAATTCTACTTACGCCTTTTTCCTTTTGTACTTTACAAAGAATATTTAAATATTGTTTCAATTGGCTTCTTTTAAATATCTTATATTCCTTTGTATTTATTTTTTAAATTTCATATAACTCTTTAAACTTTAATTCAACTTCACTTTAATGTAAACTCTTAACTGATATTTTCTCCTTATGTAACCTTTTATAATAATACTCGCTTTGTACTTATATATATTTTCAATAATTTTATGACTTTAACTTTTCTTTAAATACCCCTTTATAATATAATACTTCTCTTTATATATTTTTTATTTATAATATTATTTTTCCTGTTGAAAAGTTATAACTCTAGTGAAACCTGGTTATTCACCTCTTTGGGGGTATAATATAAAATATATGTTCACTTATGTACTTTTGACTCTATTAATGTTCTCCACGTAAAAAGTAAAACTTACCATTCACGTAAAGAGATTTTGTATTCCTTTTTTTACTTTCAAAATACCATGAGCGATTACCATGGGTTTCTAAAACATCGGTTAATGTTCTCCACGTAAAAAGTAAAACTTACCATTCACATAAAGAGATTTTGTATTCTTTTTGTTTTTCTTTTACTTTTAAAATACCCTTGGCAATTACCATGGGTTTCTAAAACCACAGGCTTATAAACCACTTAATGAAGAATCAAGATGATATTATCTACTCTTTGTTCTCTTACGTATAGTTTTAAATATATTTGGAAAGATTCCCTCTTAACTTTATCATGCACTTTTTATCAATAATGTAGAAACTTTTTATATATATGAATGTTCTCCTTCAAAATTTACATCGGACTATATTTATTTATTTATTTTAAATCTTTTTTTAATCTTTATATGTACTTTTTTTTCTTTTATTTCTTTTTTTTTAATTTGATTTTTTTCTATATTTTTTTTACATTTTATTTTCTCCCCATATCTATATATGTATATATATATATATATATATATATATATATATATATATATATATATATATATATTATTGAATGGCCAAATGCTTGATAGCCAAATGGAGAAACTCCAAATTCTTGTAGCAAAATGCTTCAACTACAACAATGTTCATGAATTTGACAGTCAAGAACCTGGATCGGAGAACACGGCTCTATGCAATGGTTGAAGGACCTGAGGATCAAACAGCTCTAATACCAATGTAACAACCAAAAGTCATATACGCAGCGGAAATATTAAAATACTTTGTAGACAAAGACATCCATCATAAGATAGTACTTGCAAATGTGTATTGTATTAAAGAATTTATGTAGGATGATTACAATTGAGAATGAGGGTCTTGTATATATAGCTAGGTAAGTACCCTTTCACGAACAGGCATGTCTCTAAGACATGCCTTTTCATTATTAACTAACTAACCATTAGTTAATTTACTTATTATTTATTATTATATTTATATTATTATGATTATTATTTATAATCTATTTTTACATCATTTATGTTCATAACGGTCGAATTGTTGGAGAGGCTAATTTTCTAGGGCCAAATATCCTAAGGCGCAGAGGTTATTTGAGGGGAAGAGGTGGGCCGAAAATTGTGAAAAATTCTAACACAAAATTCTACTGCACTAACTGATTTATTTCACCTACTTACTTTTCACAATAAGTTATTTACAAAACCTTTCAGTAAACATTAAAATAAATTCTACTACAGCTATCACATAATTACATGAAAATAACAATGATATACAAACACAAGAAACGATCACATCAACACAATTGTTTTTGGACAATTTTCCACGGAAAAACCCAATGTGGGAAAACTGGTGCAGCAAATGAGGGTTTTATTAATCTTCAGCAACAATCACTTTACAAGGAATGATTACACAGAAAAACTGAGACACTTCTGAGAGAAAACAACTGAGACAAAGTTTCTCCTCCTCCTAGAGAAGTTTTGACACCGTGGAAACCCTTCCCCCACCTTTGTGTCACTTCTGCATCTCTCTGCGTCAGCCTGCGTGAGGACTGCGTCTCCAATGGTGTTGTCTCCCTGCTCTTCCCTCTACGATGTCTCTCGAATGCCTTGCGTCACTTCCTCCTCAGTCACTAACTCTTGTTGATGCCCTCCTCTTCCTTCACCCTGCAACTCTCCCTCTGAAATCGAACTCCTTCTCCTTGAGAATCAATTTCCCTCGAGGTACTGAGTATTTGCCCAGTGTGTCTCCAAATAACTCTCAAGTCTTCTCTTATACTTTTCCTATTGATGAATCAACGGCCAAGATCAAGTCTCTAATCAATGGCTAAGATTAAAACAGACTTTATCCTCGTCTCTTAGAAGCTTCTCACCCATATCTTTATTAATACCCATTAATATTTTTATTTTCCTAAGTTTAGACTTAGGAACCCATTAAAATTATTAATTATTTTAATAACTCCTCATCCTGGTGGAATTTCTCCAAATGATTTCTGGGTCCTGGAGATATTATGTGTTCTAGCCCCTCCACAAAATTTCAGAGCTAGAGCACATCTAATGCTACCCAAAATCAACACTCCCTCTTAGCGAGGAATGTGCTCTAGCAACACTTCCCAATAGAAGCATCACATTGATCCACGGCATCGATCATCTTCACTGTTGATGCTCAGCCTACTGCCCCTCACCTACTACGCGGTTGCAGCCTGTACTGTTTCCCATGACACTGCAACTGTCACTGCTACATCTGTACTGCAGCTCCCTCTAAATGTGTTGCACCATGCTGCCCATAGCACTGCCAATGCTAATTGTTGCACTGCAACTTATCCTATCCGCTTCTGCTATTGAAACGGATTCTTCACCATCCCCATCTTCTCCCTAAACAAACTTTGTTCTTCCTAGAGCCTTGATGAGAATGTTTGCCACCTGTTCTCCTATTGGGGTGTACCTCAACTGTAATGCCCCTCATTGGGCACAGTCTCTGACGAAGTGACACCTGATATCAATGTGCTTCGACTGATCATCAAATACTGGATTCTCAGAGAGCTTGATGGAACTTTGATTATCACATAAAATATTGGTCGCTTCCATCTTTCTCCTGAATAGATTCACAAGCAATTTCCTAAGCCATATGGTTTCACACAACGCTATGTTAGCTGCCATATATTCAGCTTCAGCTGAGCTCAGAGCCATGGATTTTTGTTTCCTACTACACTAGGAGGTCATTCCTGATCCAAGCTTGAAACAATACCTGATGGTACTTTTCTGATCCACTGTACTTCTAGCCCAATCTGCGTCAGTGAACCCACTCACCCTGATGTCATTGCCTTAGGTGTACATTAGTCCATGCTCCACTATTCCTCGTATATATCTGAGAACATGCTTGGCTGCTGCCCAGTGCGCCCTCTTTGGTTCCACCATGAACTGATTGAGGGTGTTGACAGCGTAACAAATGTTTGGCCTGGTATTGACCAGATACATCAGGGACCCTATGAGTTGTCTTTACAAGGTGCGATCGACTTCTTTATCTTCGGATGCATCAATCTTCTTCCAGTTGGTGATCATTGGAGTAGCCATAGGTCTACAGTCCTACATTCTAAACCTTTTCAAAATCTTAATAGCGTATCTCTCTTGTCCAAGGAAAATTTCACCCTTATGCTGCCAAACTTCCAACCCCAGGAAATAATGCATCCATCCCAAATCCTTCATGTCGAATTTTGTGGCTAGGTTCTCCTTGCAATCTTTGATGAGCCTAGATAAGCCTATCGGAAAAAGATCATCCACATATAACACAAGGATTAGAGGCTCATTCTCTACAACAAGATAGTAGAAATTAGGATCTGCGTCACTCTTGACAAATCCCATCTTCTACAAATAGCCATCAATTCGACCGTACCATGCTCTAGGTGTCTGATTAAGCCCATACAAGGTTTTCTTCAACCTAGATACATGAGATTTCTTCTCATGTGTCTCAAAACCCTCTGGTTGTTCAATGTATACTTCTTCTTCTATCACCCCATTCAAGAACGTCATCTTAACATCCATCCGGTGAATCCCCCACCCCATCTGTGCTGCAAGGGATATCATGGATCTAATAGAAGTATACCTAGTTATTGGGGCGAAGGTTTCTTCGTAATCTATCCATTCCTTCTGAGCATACCCCTTAGCCACAAACTTGGCCTTGTATTTTTCCACATTGCCATCTACAGTGTATTTGACTTTGTAGAGCCATCTCAACCCTACAACTTACCCATTCTGAGGCCTAGGCACCACTTCCCAGACATCATTGACCATTATGGAATTGTATTCCTCCACCTGAGCCACCAAGGCTTGGTGTCTGTCTAGCTGTCTACGCTCCCTTTTCTCGTTCATGGGCGCCCCGACGAAATCCTCTGCATCTCGTAGTATCTGTCGAAGTTCCCTGCTCGTTCTACCACTGGTAGTGGATATATCTATCTACTCCTCCTCTTCCTGAGGCTCAACCTCTAGAGCTTTGCATTTAGGAGAAATATTAGCGCTAGTTTCTGCTGGTCGAAGTGGCTGGACCAACGGATCATCCTTTGACTGCCCTTCAGAAGGCATTTCTCGAGATTTCCTGAAAGCTCTGTCCTCCGTGAACTTTACATCCTGTCGGATTACGATCTTCCTATTCCACGAAAAATAGACTCTATGTGCCTTAGCATTCTCGTTATATCCCACAAGATATCCTTCCTCTGCATTCTCATCCAATTTCTTCCTCTTTTCTTCGGGTACATGGCAATATGCCAAACTCCCAAAGATCTTGAAATGACTGACCTCAGGCTTCTTACCGGTGAAGACACTCTCCGGAGTAATCTTACCTAATGCCCTGTGAGGAGTCTTGTTCTGAATATACACTATCGTGTTGCATGCTTTTGCCCATAGAAACTTGGGCATATCCTGATGATACAACATTGCTCTGTGTAACATAAAAACTATGGCTGAAGTATGAAACTGATAGCTTGGAAACTTGAATATAAAAATACACACAGGTATTTGTAAATAATAATTTATTATTATATATATAATTGTATAAGATGATATAAGATGCCTTGAATGTACAATGAGGCCCTGCTTTTATACCTCAGCAGGTGACCTTTCTGTGTAGATTTCTTCCGGAGTTCTCGCATCCATAATTGTTTGCATCGACGTTTTGAGCCATCCACCGTGGCTCATCATCAGGAATGGGCATGTCTTTTAGACATGCTTTTTCACTTAAACACTATTTAACCTAATTAATATTTAATTATTTAATATTTATATTTATTTTATTTATTAACTTGTTATGAATTATATTCATAACATAGCCTCTTCCTTCGGAAGCTTTGTCCTCAAAGCTTTAACGCTGAGGGTTTTCTTCACTTAATGTATGTCGTCTCGTCATTGATTCGTCATGTAGCTTATCAGTACTATTTCCGTGTATATTTTTTTTTTCAAATTTTTTTTATAAGTCAATTAATTTTTTTTTAACTCTCTTTACTTTAATTTTCAAAACCTTTTTTTTTAATTTTAATTTTTTTTTCTTATATATAGATATATATATATATATATAATTTTTTTTATTTTTTTAAATAACTCAACTTATATATTATCTTTATATAACTATATTAATGTTTCTAATAATATAGTATATATATTTTATATATGTGTAACACTCTATTTAAAATTGTGATTCGAATAAGTACGAATCATTTCAAATGGTCACGTGCTTCGGTGTTCCATATACCTTTTTTTGTTTAAGCAACGTGTTTGGGTGTTTCACATATATTTTTTTTAACACAACAGCGTATTGCGGTTAGTGGCAGTGTGCTGCAGATTCTTCGTTACATTTACAAGTGTCTGCAGATCAGAAATTTATGTTCCATTTACTTCAACAATCCACAGATTATACCAAAGCTGACCTTTTTCGGCGGGGCTGCCAAACAACGATATTGAAACATATACGGTTATACCCCATGCCCTTCTGGTAAAAACCCTGAGGCAACAACAGCCAGGTGTGGTACTATTAACACTTTTCGTCTCACAGGATCCTTTCTTGCTATTTTATAGTCCACTCATCGGTTAATCCAAAGCCACGGGCCTTCGAAAGCAGATTTGTATAAAGCTCAACCCCTAAATAGCGGACAAGAGGCATGGGCTGGTTCAGTCCATTTATAAGCAACCGTGGACCTTCGGTTTCATTTATAATCTTGCTTAACACTTCACTAATGGAATAAATAGGAATTCCTCTAACAAAATCATCGACATGCCCTTTTAACTCAACATAGAATCTGCCCCATAAAGCCTGAACCCTTCCATGCTCATCTACCAATACACCAGAAAATTTGGAGCCAAAATCTGCATCCAGCTGGACAACCTCCATGTTCATGGCTCTATTACCGGGAGTAGTAGACTGAACAAGATTAATATCAGCCACTGGATTTGTGACAATGGACTTGCATGATTCAGCCTGTAAGCTCTTATTCAGCCCAACAAGATATACAGCATCACCCCTATGCAGATCAGATTCAGAACGAAGAACAACTGCACGTACAGCTGCGAATCCGGATGGACCTAGTGCAGCAGGATCATATGCAACTAATGCATAATTGTGTACAGGGTGCACGAAAACAACCTCTCCAGGTAGCTCTACTGGGTGGGCAGCAAATGCTAAGGTAACATCTGATAAAGAAACAGGCACTGTATACTTATCAACAGCAACTATTCCTAGGGTTTTGGAATGGTGGATCACCACCCCTGTTCCTAAAAAATGAGTCCCAATCACACCGTCAATACAGGCAGATTTTGGTATATTAGTCTCAACCATGACCAGTGTTGGCTCGATGACTTTCTCAGCATTCGAAACAAATGTTTGGTAATTAATATTACTACTTACATTGCTATCAATTAAATTCAATGGATCTTCTTCATCTGATGCTGATACCAGCGGTTGTTTTTCTGCAGAAGAAATCGAAGGGCACATTGCAGGGGTTTTTTTCCACAGTCCAGTAGCATCATCTCGAGTGTAGAGTTGAGGCTCTGTATACCAGTCATGCCTATCAATTGTCACAACAGATTGACTTCGATGAGGATCGTTAAATGCTGCAAATTCTAAAGAAGTCGTTGCCCCTGGACATAACTCTGACAAAATAGTTATAAAATCTTGAACTTGTGTAATTTCCTTCCCTGCAAATCTTTTAATGATCGCAAAAGAAGGAACACTTGATAGCATGTGCCTTTGCTCGGCAACATATACTAGACCATGGCTTAAGTTGAAATTCCTATAACTTACATGGTTGATTTCAAAAAATTTGTTCATAGGTGTCTCATCATTATTAAATCTTTCCTTACATTCTTTGTAAATTTTTAGGTTGTTGTTCGTTTGATTAGTCTCTCGAGTCTCATTTTGTTCATTCATTTTATATTGTTTTACATCCTTTTTTATAGATTCTATATCTTCAAAAACCTGCTTTTTCTCAAGAGTCACCGATGGTAGATTTTTATTGTCGACTTCTTCTTTATTGATATGATATTGTACATGTCCTTGTTTCTCAAGATAGTCCTCATCTTGATCTTGTTTCGTTTCTTCATTGTTGCTATCATCTTCCCAATTATCGATTTCCCTTCGACATGCCTTAATTTCTGCATATGACTTTTCTAAACGCTATAATGCTTTTTGAATACTAATTTGTTCAACGTAATCAAGATGTGAACGTAATGGCACATTGTGCGGCGAACTACGTTCAAAGGCCCGCATGATTATATTGTGTGCCATGGCTCTCATACCACTGTAACATAAAAACTATGGCTGAAGTATGAAACTGATAGCTTGGAAACTTGAATATAAAAATACACACAGGTATTTGTAAATAATAATTTATTATTATATATATAATTGTATAAGATGATATAAGATGCCTTGAATGTACAATGAGGCCCTGCTTTTATACCTCAACTGGTGACCTTTCTGTGTAGTTTTCTTCCGGAGTTCTCGCATCCATAATTGTTTGCATCGACGTTTCGAGCCATCCACCATGACTCATCATCAGGAATGGGCATGTCTTTTAGACATGCCTTTTCACTTAACTTAATCACTATTTAACCTAATTAATATTTAATTATTTAATATTTATATTTATTTTATTTATTAACTTGTTATGAATTATATTCATAACACTTTGCTACTTCAACAATAGTCTGGTTCTTCCTTTCTGCTACTACATTCTGCTCCGGATTATAGGGGGTTGTCAACTCTCTTCTGATGCCTTCCCTTGTGCAAAAATTAGTGAAGTCCTTGTCGATGTATTCTCCAACATTGTCTGTGCGCAATATCTTTATCTTCTTTCCTGTCAGATTCTCAACTAGAGCCTTGAACTCTTTGAATCGACCAAAAACCTCATCCTTGGTTTTTGGAAAGTAGATCCAAGTCTTTCTGGAACGGTCATCAATGAAGGTGACGAAATATTCAGCATCACTAAGAGCTTTTTTGGACATGGGTCCGCAGATATCTGAGTGTATCAATCCCAGAACACTCTTAGCCGTATTGTTGCTTCTGGAAAATGTTGCCATGGCGTACTTGCCTTGAGCACATCCTCTGCATACATCATCTCGTTCGGTACTTAATTCTGAAACTCCTGATACTGTTTTCCCAAGAATTCTTAGAGCCCCATGGTGTAAGTGTCCCATCCTCTTGTGCCATAGTTCATTCAAATATTTATCCCCATTGCTGCCTATCAGTGCCGTTGGAGATTCTAGTTCTAATCTATACAGCCTGTTACCTCTAATTCCATTATGGGCCTTCTTTTTCCAACTGGGGTGTTTGACATATACTTTTTCCTTAATGAAGAAAACGTCGTAGCCCTTGTTTTGAAGTTGAGATACAGAGAGTAAGTTCATCCCCAATCCTGGCACATGTAGCACATTGGTTGCTCAAAGTCGATCCCCTGCTTTTGTTTGAAAGATTTTAGTACCTCTTCCTACGGGGGTACACATTGCCTTATTTCCCATGGTGATCTGAAAATTCATAGTTTCTTCCTGATAATTTGAAAAACATTCTCGTATTCCTGTCATATGCAAGGAAGCTCCACTATCTATATACCAAACCTCAGAGGAGTCATAACTTGCTAGGCAAGCGACTTCTTCTTCTAGTCTGGAAGCTAACATAGAATAATCATGATTCATGTTCTTCGCGCTTTCTTCTTTCTTTGGAGATCTGCACGAGTCCCTCTAAGTTGATGCCTCGGCATCATGCTCCTCACTCATAGCAGATACTTCAATCCTGTTGCCCAATCTCTACTCTGATACCATGTGAAAATTTCTAACACGAAATTCTACTGCAATAACTGATTTATTTCCACTACTTATTTCTCACAACAAGTTATTTACAAAACCTTTCAGTAAACATTAAAATAAATTCTACTAAAATTATCACATAATTACATAGACAAAATAACAATGATATACAAGCACAAGAATCAATCACATCAACACAGTTGTTTTTGGACAATTATCCCCTGAAAAACCCAATGTGGGAAAACCAGTGCAACAGATGAGGGTTTTATTAATCTTCAGCAACAATCACTTTACAAGGAATGATTACACGGAAAAACTGAGACACTTCTGAGAGAAAACACCTGAGACAAAGTTTCTCCTCCTCCTAGAGAAGTTTTGACACCCTGGACACCCTTCCCCCACCTTTGCGTCACTTCTGTGTCTCTCTGCGTCAGCGCGTGTGAGGATTGCGTCTCCAATGGTGTTGTCTCCCTACTCTTCCCTCTGTGTTGTCTCTCGAATGCCCTGCGTCACCTCCTCCTCAGTCACTGACTGTTGTTGATGCCCTCCTCTTCCTTCACCCTGCAACTCTCCATTTGAAATTGAACTCCTTCTCCTTGAGAATCGGTTTCCCTCAGAGTACTGAGTATTTGCACGATGTGTCTCCATATGACTCTCAAGTCTTCTCTTATATTTTTCCTGTCGATGAATCAACGACCGAGATTAAGTCTCTAATCAACGGCTAAGATTAAAACAGACTTGATCCTCGTCTCTTAGAAACTGCTCACCCATATCATTATTAATACTCGTTAATATTTTTATTTTCCGAAGTTTAGACTTAGGAACCCATTAAAAATATTAATTATTTTAATAACTCCTCATCCTGGTGGAATTTCTCCAAACGATTTCTGGGTCTTGGAGATCTTATGTTTTCTAGACCCTCCACAAAATTTCAGAGCTAGAACACATCTGATACTAGCCAAAATCAACAAAAATCTTCCAGCTGAATTTCTTCAAAAGCTAATTTCCAATGGGCCGAAAATCTCCAACCAAATGTATTCAAAAGCTAATTTCTAGTGGGTTGAAATTCCTAGGATTGAATAATGAATTCTTCTAGTGGGGCCAAGTTACAAGTTCTAGTCAATGCATATTTCCTCGTAATTTATTTGTAGGTTGTGTTTCCTCAAAATCTAGCAGACCTTGTGAGGGGAGCTCACAAAACAAAAGCTAGACCAAGTGACAACATTATGAGGTGTGGACCGCTGTCACCATAGCCACTACCTCCTCTTTAGTGGACTTCCACCACAAGGAAGGCTTCCCTATGTTAATTCACTTAAGGATATATCAAGTCCAAGGGTTAAAGGTGACAAAGATAGGTCAAGGAGAGACACTATGCTTAAGAACAAGGCTCATCTAGCACAACAAGGCAATGCATTCCCTCCAAAAGGCCTAATTAGGGCACAAAGTGACCTAGGGTTTAAGAGTAGGCAAGGTCAATAGGCTTACCTAGGATCACAAGGCCAAGAAAAGGCTTGAAATAAATAAGTATGATCAATTTGTGGCACAAAAAGCCTTCAGCAAGCCCTAAGTTTAGGACAAGTTTAGGGTTTACCTTGGGAAAAAATTACCTGGGGCAAAGGACGACATCCTTAAAATGGAGAAATTAGCCACAAGCAGAGGTTGATTTTGAGGCAATGAAATGACAACCAAGTATTGAATCCCTCCACAAGGCAACGCAGTCAAACCTAGTTGAATTTAAACCCTAACCCTAGCCTAGCAGCGTTCCTTAAGAGGCTAAAAATCAGATTTTGGGAAGAAAAATATAATTTGAAGTTAAATTTAGGTGTGATCAACAATGTGAATAAGGCCAGTGCCTTGACCTTGGGTGATGGAGTCTAAGGGAGGTCTACTTAGGAGAAAAGACTAAACCCTAGCAAGGAGTAAGGGAATAAGAAACCCTAGTTTCAAACCCTAGCTATCATTTTATGAGGGAGCAAAGTCAATGAGGAGAGCTTATCATGAAGAATCACTCACATGATTGTCACACATTCTACAATGGGTAATGCATACAATACCATTGCTAAAATTCCATAGAAAAAATTTCAATAATAACTAGCACATTGAAAACCTAGACGATAACCATTCCATGCAATAGCCATAAAATAAATTCCAATACAAAGAACACTTACAAGATAGATGTGTGAACCAATCCTTTATTGCTCCAAAATGACATTCCAAAACCAAAGAATATCTCCATAAGAAAAAACTCCACAATAGATAACATATCCATTTCAATTAGGCCAAAATCTTTGAGAGGGACGAATTAATCCACAAGTGATGATCGAAATAAATGAAAGTAACCTCTACTTATATGAGGTTTACCTCCAGTAATTTAGCCTAATGAAGCCCCTAATAACAAGTTGGACATCATATGAAATGAACTTGGGTTATAACCCAACCCACTAGCTAATGACAAAATAGACCATAATTGCCCACACATGTGAGCCATAGCCTCTCTTAATGTTGATGTCATGCCCTTTTAGGGATCCAAATGCCATGCCAAGGTGTGCTAAGGTGTCCAAAGGTGTGAAAGTGCCTATATGATCCAAAATTTGAGGGATTCTCCTCAATTCCTCCTTTGGGGTCCCAAGCGCAACTGGTGTGCCATCATGTGGTCTCCATGGTTTCCAATTGCCAAATAAGGCCTCCTCTCTAGCATTAAGGCATCCTTTGGTTCAACAAGCCCTCCCTAATCTCTCAATGGGAAACCATCCTCATTTGGGCTTTGAATCAACTCCCTCACATCGCGTTATGTCAAGGCCAGCCTAGGGGCACACTGGATCTAGTGGTGTCATCATGAAGAATCCTCAATGATAGGTCAAAGTAGACCAACATCCTGGATCCTAAAGGAACTCTGGGGCATATAACATCTACTCATGTTGTCGAGAGGCTCCAATCTCTCAATCTTGCATCTACTTAGGCCATGCCAATGTTACTTGGGAGCGGGAGCAGGAGCGGGGAGCGGGAGCGGAAGCGGGAGCGGGAGCGACCATTTTCAGAAGCTCCCGGTTTGGGAGCGAATCCGGGAGCGATTTTTTAAAAATATATATATTTTTTATATTTTTTAATTTTTGATACATATATGTCAACAAAAACATGTAGAATGATGAAATAGACATAAAAAACATAAAAAAACATAAATTGATCATTGAACCATATCACATCAATCATCTAGAAATTATAATCGTCATCAACCATGTCCACAAGTTAGTAAAATACATATTACAACTGCAACATATTGAGTCTTATAAATCATGATTCATCAAATTCAATATTAAAGTTTCAACTTCAAGCTTTCAGAATTGAAAATTCAATAACATTTATCATCATTGATCACCAAAGTTGTACTTGTAAGCCAAGTTTAACCATTACAAGAAGTAATATCGAAGATATTTCTAAGTCCTAACTTCTAACTGTTAACATGATATGAAATGTTAAAAATTTATAAAATGAAACATGAATAATGAGATGAAATGAAACAACTTTAGTCTTTCACAAAGCATCATATTCATAATTCACAATCATTACCAATGAGTTATAATTGCCAAGGCCCAACTTCAAACTTCAAATTTTCATTGTCACAGTGATATAATGTTTACAAAAAATATCATAATGTCATAATGATATGAAAGAGTCAAGAGTCAAGAGTCAAGGACTCAAAACTCAACAGTTATGAAAACTAAAGTCTAATAGAAACTAAAAAAGACAAGTAAACTGTAAATCTACAAGTGGCCCTTGCCACGAGAGTCTCCAGGAGTATAAGCAGGTCGTGGTGGTCTTCTAGGAGTCTCCCGCACAGACCGACGACCAGAACTAGAGCCTCCACGCGAGGGTGTCGATGGAGGTGGCGACAGCAATGGAACAAGACTCGGGCCCCGAGCACTGCTACTGGATGGTGGAGGTGGAGGTGGCATGGCTGCTGCAGCTGCTTCATTTTCATCCCGTACAAGCTCCTCTTCTAGTTCTTCAATATGTACAATGCCATCCTCCAAATTGTCGTCCTCAGGGTGATTGTCCCAAATTTTATATGTGGGATCTTCATTAGCCCGATCACAGTAATGGCTCAACAACCTCAAGTTGTAGTGCACATAAACCAAGCTTTCTGCTCGGTTTTCGTTGAGTCTGTTTCTTTTCACATTATGTATATAGCTGTAGGTGCTCCAACACCTCTCTACAGAAGAAGAATTTACAACCTGTGAAAGAACTTTTTTTGCCAATTTTGGCAAAAGTCCGTGGCCGCCATATGTTTCCCACCATGTGAGAGAATCAAATTTATCTTTGTCGTCCATTGCATGGAAGTTACCATACAAACCACTGCCACTGAAGTATCTGCCTATTTCAAGGCGCACAGCTGCACATTCCTCCCTGTCAGGCACCAACTTTTCTGATGCTTCCAGATATCCTCTAGTTACCTCTTGATCTTAATGGGGTTTGGTCCTAACACCACCCCCTGCTGCAGGTTTTCCCAACCAAGATTCTAAGTAGTATTTTGGCGTAAGGATATACGCCAAGCAATGTAGTGGAAGGTTAAGCCTATTCCACCGTTCACACACACAATCATGAATCAGTTTGTACAAGTTGGGATCTCTATTATGAACAATGTCTTTTATTTCCCCCAACATGGTATCCATTTGCTCATACACCTCGCCAATCACTGGTTTGTCTGTATCTGCAAACCGAATCATGTTATAAATTGGCTTGGTGAAATCCAATACCTGCCTCACAGTTGTCCAAAACTGCCCATCAAGAGCGGCCTCCTCCACCATTTCAAAACCTGCCATGTCAGCTACATTTATAGCCCTTTCCTTTCACACCTGCCAATGTGGACTTGATACCATGCTAGCTAATGCCTCTCTTACCTTCAAAAGGCGCCTAAAGGTGAGGTAATAGCTACCAAATCTAGTCCTCGCAATCTTCAGCAACTCCAATCTCGAGTGACTGCGGAAAAGGCCATGGGTATTGCTATGATTTGTAATAAATTTTATCAATTTTTTCCTTTCTTGTACAAATCACCAATCCATTGGTATTGTTCATTTTTGTTTTTGACAATATCATGCAACACAAGGTTCAATGTGTGAACCAAACATCCAGACCAAAATATGTTCGGGCATTTATCCTCAATAATTGCTCCCACTGCCTTACAATTAGGAGCATTATCAGTGATGACTTGGATGACATTGTATGGGCCAATACGCTCAATTGTTTCAAGCAATGCTTCTTCAATGTTGATAGCGGTCTTAAACTTGTCTGAGTAATCATGTGCAGCTAGAAAGATGGGACCACTAACAGACACAGCAAGAACACTTATCAATGGCTTGCCATTTACATTTGTCCATCCATCAGATACAATGGACACCCCATTGTCAGTCCAAGAACTTGTCATTTTATTCAAAGAATGTGATATTTTTGCTTTTTCATGATCAAGGCCAACAGTTCTTGCCTTGTCATACCCAGGGCTCTTGTATCCTTTAGGGGCATCATTTATGGCAGAAACCATTTCGTGCCAATAAGGTGAGCGTAGAACATTGAATGGTATCCCACATGCATAGAGGAACCTGTAAACTTTTGAATCCACATCATTCCTACACCCCTCATCAAGGAAATCTGATATGGTTCTACGCCTTAAAGATGATGACCTTGTGCCTCCATGTCCATATCCACTGCCTTGGGAGGATGCTGAAGGAGTTCTTTGTGATTGTGAGATTGGTTCAAAGAAACCCCTTGATCTTTTTGTTCTGTATTGGGCGTCCTCCTCTTCCTTTATGTATTTGGCTCTATCTGTTGTTGACACCGCTGCACAAGTTTTGATTCCTATTTGTTTCTCTCCATCCCATGGCCTTTTCCCGCAGAGGTGTCTTTTAGCACGGGTGTATGAGCCTGTGTAATCAGTGTTGCAATGGGGGCAATGAAATTTAGTGGTTCCACCCCCTCTCCCTGTTTCAACCCTGTGAACATATTTCCACAATGGAGTTTGGTCTTGTTTAGTTTTTTGAGGGTCATGTTCACCCTCCTCCACCTCCTCCTCACTGGGGTTTTCACCCATTTGACTTCCTCCGGCTTCTTCATCCACCTCTTCAGTTTCAGGCCCCCTCCGTTTCCTACTCTCCACCACCATAATAACCATAAAAGGGACCAGGAAGAGGAAAATGCCAATAAATATCCCCAGGTCCATGGTATTTGATGTTTGTAGGGTTTGAGTCTTGAATCTGCAAATTAATTTAGTTTATTGGGATTACTTCATTTAATTTATTAATTTAATTTAAATACATGATATTTAAACTCAAACAGCTAAATTAAACTAACCAAATTAACTACCTAACCAGCTAAACTAACTAAATGATTAAGTTACTTACCTCTGCAGGCTTGCTCCTCGCTCCTTGGCACTTGCTCCTCGCTCCTCAGCTCTGGCTCCTTACTCCTCAGCTCTTGCTACTTGCTCTTTTGCTCTTGCTCCAGCTCTCAATCTCTTGCTCAATGAAGTTGAAATGAAATTTTTTTGGCCCATTGGGCTTATAAAATAAAAAAAAAATTCTAAATTTTTTTGAAATTTCGGGTCCGGCGGATTTTTTTTCCGCCGAACCGCTCCCGGAGCGTTTTTAATGCCCGGGAGCGATCAGGGAGCGATCGCTCCCCGATCGCTCCCTGAGTCGCTCCCTAACAGACCAGGGAGCGTAAATTTTTTTACTGGAGCGATTTTGGGCGCGCGCTCCCGAGCCGCTCCCGCCCGGAGCGCGCTTCGGAAACGGGTTCAAAGCGGGGGGGGGGCGCTCCCCCGCAACACTGGGCCATGCACTTCTCTGAAAGGCTTGGGTACCTGTGGAGTAGGTGCCCTCAAGGCTTGGGCTGCTTCGGACTACCTAACAAAAACAACATGAACTCAAGTGAAAGCTATTGATTTTTTGTGTAGCATCGAGAGGTATTCCCTCATCCCAAGAGGCCTCTTAAGTTGGCCTAGAGAAATAATGGAAATTAAAATAAAATAAAATAACTTTTTTTTGGGTTTCATGTAGGCTCAAAAGGGACAAGTCATCCCCACCAGGAATGGGTGTGTCCCTTGGAGTAAATGCACCCATTTGACTTGTATATATACACATGATGTGATACTTCATTTGATCACTCACTCATCATCATATCACCTCTATATTAGCCACACGTGTGAGTAGACAGAGATGAAGTGACTAAAATTTGGACTTGGTTTTGGCACAGATTTTTAGACAATTCATTATAAACCTTGTTGAGGAACAAATTCTCCTAGAATAAGAGTTATTGGGATTTCTCCCAAGTTTGGGTTTCCCTGGGAAAATTTGTTGTCTCTATTGTGCATGGTTGTCTCTTTTTGATCTTACCATTTCACTCTATTACTATTGAGATTTTATGTGTATAATTCCCTAATAATATATGTGGCACAACATAAATTAATTGAAAATCATTAGAAAAAGTAATTATCAAATCAGAATATCAGTTTCCACTATGTATTATTGTAGAAAAATCAACAAAGCAACCATCCCTCAAAGATTATGATCATATATGCATCTAAGTGGACCAAACTTGAATGTTAAGGGCATGTTAATACTTCAAACAAGGATCACCTTTTGATATCTAGCTAGACCAAGTCCCGTAAAGGTGTTCCCTACCTTGGTAGAGGTGGATAATGGCCAGCCCTATTATGGGTTTCCAATCCTCAAGGGGAAGTGACAGTTCCAAGGTCAACTCCTCAATCAATAGGTGTTAGTGGTAAAAATGTTGTAATGGAGGGGAAAGGCTTCATGGCCAAGTGCCATGGTCAAAGGGATCAGCTAATGGGGTGTCCACATCCTGAGTGCATGAATGTAAAGGAGGGAACAATCGTGGAGGCATGAGTTACCCACTCGGCTTGATTATATGGGGTAATTAATCCTTGTATTACCACATATAACTCAAGGGTTAGATCTTGCTCTTTATGATGCAGCATTTTTATTACCCCTTAAGATGAGTCAATTCATTTCTCATCAAGGTTGGGACATGCAAGGGTTCCTTTTCGATGTAATGGAGCATCATGTGCTCAAGAACAAGGCGATGGTCATATGAGGAAAGTAGAGCTAATCCTAGGCTTTTCCCCAAGTGCTAATCTTTATGTCTCGACCATCTTTTGTATTTTGATTTTCTTTCTCTTGTTTTACTATGGCCATGATATGCTTTTTCCTTTCTTTTCCCTGCATCAACGTCCAGGGCAAAGTTTTCCAACCCTACTAAAGGTCTGTGAACATATGAGTGCAAAATCCCAAAGAACTAATGACAAGTTGGGCCTGAAGAATGGAGGTGAGATATGGGGCTTGTAATGTGTCATGGAAAGTGTTAAGTATGGTATAGTAGATAATGAACACGCTATCTCAATCACGGTCTTCCAAGTAGTATCCCTCGTATTACCCTAAGGGACCTTAACAGAGGTCCCATTGGACTAGGGTTAGAGATTAACCCTCTTAGAAAGCTTAAAGAACAAAATTATAGTCAAGATCGGTCAACCTTCCAAATCACCCCTATATCCATACTAAATGCCCAAAACAAACAAGTATAAGCACCTGATTGCAAAATTACCAAAGTATCTTATGAACAGATGCCCACCTTCATCCAAATCCAAATGTCAAATGGCAGAGGAACGTGGCATATCATCGTCAAATAGTGGTTGTCAAGGGTTGGTGGCTAGTTGGATGCTTGACTAGTTGTCAAATGGAGGAGAAAACTTTTCTCCTATGGGTGTTACCCATTTTGGTGGGTAACATGTCAAAACCCTAATTTTCTTAAGGTTAATTAATGAAGGAGGATTGTTGTGGGTATTTATTTATTGTAATGTGTCATTGATCTCTCTTTGATTTTATTTTTGTTGCATATAAATTTCAAGAAGTTAAAATAACAGTGATTTTATTTTTCAACTATTCGAAATTTATTTCAATAATAAAATAAAATTCTAGGAATAATAATTGTTGCGAAAAAATAAATATGGGTTTGTATTAAGAGATTTAACATGGTATCAAAGCTCTAGAAAACTCTGAAAGAGAGATCTGAGATCACTAGGGTATGCAACATTGAATTTCTTCCTTTTACTACAACAGAATTATTTTTAATTTTTGCAGTTGGGGTTTTGTGGCCAAGTTACTAGGTCAATTTGTGAGATGGCATTACTAAGTTGTTGAAAGAAGTTGTCATTGATGTCAAAGGATGTCTAAATGAAAGAGAAAGTTACATATTCAAATAGCACATTTCAAAATATTGCTTTTGGATTTTTGATGCCCCATTTGGATACCCTATATTCGAATACATTTTTACTCCATTTACCTAGCTCAAATAGAAGCATAACACATATGGTTGGAAAGCTTATTTTGAGACCTTTCCAATGATATATGACACTCCCTCTAACTCCTCCCAGTTGAGGAGCATTGATTTTTTGAATATTCATTATACATTCTACGAGTTGCACAAGCCAATCCAACCAGTGGACAAGTTGGCCTAGTCTACACCTCAAATACACTCTAAATAAGTGCGAGAAGGAGCATTTCAAGTCACCTGCTCAAGCAAGTTTGGATCTATTTGAACAAGCAAAGAAAAGGAGTTCTAAGGTTCAAACCTCATGAACCAGAAGTGAAGAGAAGCTTATTTGTAGAGACTTTTTGGAGAAGTATTTTGGCACATTTTTTAAGGGATTTTGGTTTATTTTGGAATCGTTTTTTCGCTTATTTGGGAAAAAAAGTCTGGCTTATTTTGGGAAAAAAAAATTTGGCACAATTTTTGAAGGTTTCTAGTTTTGGTTAGAATTTTGAGTGCAGACCTATTCTTGAGCAACGAATTATGTTTCGTTTGAAGGTTTAATTTCAGATCTATGTAGAGGGCCGAATTCTAGTGTAGAAGTTTGTGTCTCAGGCATATCTTGAGAGTAGTGACCTGTCCATATTGAGGATGAATTTCAGGAACAAAGTTCTGGTATAAATAATGCCGAACTCATGCCTATTTTGAGGGCCAGATCCTGGTGTATTTGGAGGCGAGCTTCAAGTCTGTTTTTCAAGATCTAATGTTGTTCTCTGTTGAGAAGGTCGAACCTTGTGGAGAAGACCGAGTATTAGAAGTCGAGTTTTGATTGCTTGAGAGTTGAATTTAGGTGCATTAAAGTCCAAGTTTTAGTCCTGGTTTGGGGCATGTTGAGGCTGAGTTCTACTAATAAGGAGGCCAAGTTCAAGGATCATTTGTTGAGTGCTTGTGTGAAGGACAAAGGAGCAGCTGCTAAGATGGCATACTTTCTTTGAATAACATTGACACTTGTACAATCTTTGGTGCTAATAAATCAGGGAGTTGGTGCTTCCTTTCAGTTGGTGTTGATAAACCAAAGAGTTGGTACTTCCTTTCAATTGGTGTTGATAAACTAGGGAGTTGGTACTTTCTTTCAGTTGGTATTTGTTACCCACCAAAAGTGGGTAATCCCTAGGAGAAATTGTTCTCTTATTCATCTCTTTCAACTGGTAGGCGGCAACCACTGATAGCCACCTTGTAACTGATGTGATGTGTCATTCATATCTCCACCACCTGCATCAGTCATATTTCCTCGCCCATTTGTCAAGATCACATGCTGGAACGTGGGCTTCTTATCAAAAGGTAATTTATTCATTATGTTTTTTTGTATTTGGGCATTTTGACATGGATTATTGGGTAATTTGGAAGAAAGGATGGTTTGTTAATCTTTAATCCTAGTCCAGTGGGAGCTCCCCTAATGGCCCATGGCTTTAGGAAGGGGCACTACTTAGGACACCATGATTGAGATAGCATAGCCCTATCTATCCCTATTCCATACTTACCACTTTCCATCTTACATTACAAACCCCTATTCCACTCCCCTTCTTCGAGTCAACTGACCATTGGTTCATTGGGATTTGGCGTCCACACATCCTCATACCTTTGCTAAGGCCTAGAAATGCACCTTGGGAGGTTGACGCAACTAAAGGAAAAAGAAAGAGTATATGGTAGCCAAAAGAAAAATAAACGAAAATCGAAATGCAAAAGATGTTTGGGACTTACAAATTAGCGTGTGGAAAAGAGCCAAACATCAGCTCTACCTCTATCATATGGCCATCACCCAGTTCCTGGGCCAATGTTTCCCTATCTCATAGAAGACAAGGAACCCTTGCATGTCCCAACCCCTGATGAGCGATGAACTACCCCATCCTAAAGGGGGTAATAACTGTTATACATCATACAAAGCAAGCTCTCATTTCTTGAGCAATGAGCAGTAATACATTGGGAAAATCAAGAAAAAGTAAAAGGCAATATAGAGGGGTAGAAAAATAAAGGTTGGGTTAAGTCATGCATCCATGATTGCTCCCTCCTCACATCTATACACCCAAGATGAGGTATTCCATCATAGTCGGTCCCTTTGACCATGGCACTTGGCCATGGAGTTCTTTCCCCTCTGTTCCATCATTATTCACATGGCACCTATCAATTGAAGGGTGGACCAAGGACATGTCACTTCCCATGGGTGGTAGAGAACACCTAATAGGGTCGTTTATTAACCACACTTACCTAGGGAGTTACCACTATTACGTGACCAAGGCCCCAATTTTGTAAGAGAAGTGACATATGAAGTGTTATTATGCCCATTTCTTTCAAGCATAGTTCACTTAGATGCAATAATGATTAATGTACCTCATGACAAAAGTTTCAGCACTGGATATTGTGTGTAATTGGAAGGTGGTTCCATCTATAGCTTTGGGCAACTTAACTGGGCTCCAGGTCCACTAGAGGGACATATTGACACCCATAGGTGATGCGTTGAGAGCCATGGGACTTCGAACATTTATAGAGCACCATTCATAGCCATGCGCACACCTTCAACACCCAAAGCGTTCTTGCATTTGCCCCATTATTCATGGGATGATGCTCCCAGACCAGTTATGCACCCAGTCAGCTTAGTAGTATGCATGGTGTGGCAAGTTGATATAAGCTCGGATGAGGTTTGTCTCATGCCTTGAGACATGAGAGGGCTAGCAGCATCTTTAGTGCCCTCAACATTGGAGCAGATTCAAGATTATTCATCGCTTGAAGACCCATGAGACCCAATTTTGTGCCCCAAACCCACATTTGGGGGCTCCAGGATGATTTGTAGAGAGATTTAGGGGCCAAACCCTAGACCCTGATCTTAGAAGCCCTCTACACTCATCATGGCATTAGAGGAGCTCAACGCATGCCCTAGAAGGGCCTATGACAGCATGGCGTCAACATTTCGGCCCTCTTATGGGAGATTTTATTATGTTTGCCATTGGCTACAAGGTCAACATGTGACCTTGACTAGTTTTAGCTCATTATTTTATGATTTTAGGGGCTTCTAAGCATAATTAGACATTAGTAGGACACATATATATTAGAGATCATTTCATTAGATCTACCATCAGCATCACACTTGGAATTTCAATCTCATAGAGGAACTCGCACTTCTATCTTGTGCATGAAGAGGAACCTTTGGATGCATTTTGATACTTAGAGTTCATCTTGGATATTCTTTGGAGCTACTCTTTGGCATAATGGAAGAAATTCTTGCTTGTTGTCTTGTAAATGCCCTAATTTGTTGAAGATTTACTTTTTTATTTCTACTGTATGGAATTATTGATTCTAGGTCATGCAAAATTGTGCCCTAATTTGTTGAAAATTAATTAATGTCGCTATCTAGATGAATATTGCATGCATTACTCATGTATAACACATTGAATGGTCATACTAGTGAACTCATTGAAGCTCTTCAAAAAAATCCATTTCTTCATTGAGTGGGAAAATGATTGAAATTTACTTGCTAGGGCATCAAATTTCAACCTCCTTGGGAACAAGTTTGACTATTCTAAATTAGCCTTGACTATATTCTCCTAAGGAACAACAAGGGACAAGGCATTGGTCAAGTTGTTTGGTGATCATCTCTTACTATAATCCATTTTTCTTCCCTCTTAGTTTTGGTCCTTTCAAGGCTAGATAAGAGAACTAGGGCTTGGTTCAAATTTCTAAGGAGGAATGATTTTGGTGGATGGAGAGCCTAAACATCAAGAGGGTAGGGTTTTCCACAAAAATTATCAATTTGGTGGGCACCCACTCCAATTTCATCCATAAACTCTCTTATCCTAAGTGTTTGCTTAAGAGGGAAACACTAGTTTTTCTTCCCTTAACTTAAGGACTTTCTTGAAGGTTTCATGAGCCTAGGATTAGCTAACATACATTGTAAGGAACCTTTTCTCCTCGCCTTGACCTTGAGATGCCCCAACACTCGTCAAATCCATTAAACCCTAGATCTTGTGCCCTTAATTCTAGGTCTCTTCATAAAAAGTGAATTGCTTCCTTATGAAGCCTTGAGTCTAAATTATGTCTTTCTTGAAGGCCTCCTAGTGCGATCACTTCATGCATTAATCCTAGAATACCTATTATAATTGATCTCTTTCCTATTGGGACTCCTCCCATCAGTTAAAATCTATAAAGAGCAGGGGGCCTGGTTGTGGTGACAGTGAGCCACTACCCCATTGTTGCTTCTTGGTCTAGTTTATACCTTGTAGGGTTTTCCTCTCCAATGCCTACTAAATTTTGTGGGAATAATGATGATAAATTTGAATGTACTCTTTATATATATTAAGAAAAGAATTAGGTGGTTTTCTCCCGCTTTGGGCTTCCACGTAAAAATCTATGTTCTTTGTATATTTATGTGCTTTGCTTTATATTTTTTTATGCATTTACAAGTTTTTTAAGTTAAAAATTATTAATATTGATTCACCCGCCCCTCTCAATTCTGCTGAATATTCCAACAATTGGTATCAAAGCGGGTTCCTTCGGAAACAATTTGACCATTGGATAGTAGATCTCAGTAAGACTCATGGACAAGCAAGCATAATACACCAAACATGGTCTTCCATTGTTTGATGGACAAAATTATGCCTTTTGGAGCATAAGGATGAGATTGTTCTTACAAGCACAAGGAGTTGATGTTTGGCAAGTTGTTCTAAATGAATACAAGGTACTAGCCTCTACTCCAACAAATTTGTATGGAGAAAGACTCTATGAAAGTAATTCAAAGGCTATGTATGCCAATCTAGGAGGGATGACAAGATCAGAATTTGTAAAGGTTATGCTTTCTGAATCAGCAAAGAAAATGTTGAATTTTCTATGCAAGAGTGCAATAAATACAATTTTCTGGCAAATAATTATTTCCTAATGATCTTCAACTAGTCTTTTATGCCACTACTATCATTGAATAATTGAACTTCAAAAAATCTTAACAGTAAATGCAGCAACCACAGTAAAGACCATAGAATGGAAATCTGCACAATAGAGACAATAATTTTACCCTAGGAAACCCAACAATTTTTCTTTTTGAAAAAGTATTCTTCATCAAGGTTTACAGATCAAATATTTAGCTAGAAATCTACGCCAATATCCAAGTCAAAATACTAGTCACACTTGGCCAACCTGTTGTCCTTTGAGGTCACCACCTTTAGCCCTTATTTAGCCCTATTTCACCAACAACCAACAACCAACAACCTTCTTGCGGCTTCTATTACCTTCATGTGGCCCCTACAGCATTCTTGCTACTCCTACAGCCTTCCCACTGCCCTATGACATTCCTGCTCCACATGTGCAGCTGTCCAAGAGGGATAAGAGAATGGATGAAGAGAGAGAAGAAACCTACTCTTGGTTGGTGGAGAAAATGAGACATC
This sequence comes from Pinus tabuliformis, assembly GCA_031772625.1. NCBI lineage: Eukaryota > Viridiplantae > Streptophyta > Pinopsida > Pinales > Pinaceae > Pinus > Pinus tabuliformis. Next base: position 1,133,722,676 of record CM062807.1, read on the forward strand.
ACACCCTCTATTTATACTTGTTGAATGAGGTGAAAAAACCTAAGGGACACACCCCTTCATAGGTTGTGCGAACTTGACTTTCTTGGGCTGACTTATCACTTCAAATATTAAATTTTTTCATAATTCTTCTACGTTGACATGAAAACCATTTAGCCATATGGGAATACCTACCAATGCTACACAAAAATCAACACTCCCTCTTAGAGAGGGAGGTATTCTCCTTAGCTGAAAACAGATTTCCCCTTAGCTGAAATTTCTCCTTGAACACCCGAGTGGAGTATGTACCTTGAGAGGCAATGATTATGGTGTCTATAAGTCATTGGTCTCGCCAGCATTGTGCTCTGATCTTGTAAAGAGATAGATTTGTTAGTCAAGGCCTTGCTATGTAACAATGTTAGTTAAATATGAAGCTAGACAAATGGGTTACCAATCCGGCTCTTGTTATGAGATCTCTTCAGATTGAAAATGACCATGTACCTCTTATGAATACCTCCCTAGTTAAGAGGGAATGTTGAAAAATGTGTAACTAGGTTCGGTCTTCATAAGTATAAATTGTATTCTTGTAAAATATAAAATGAAAATAAATTATTGTTGAAGCATGGGTTTCATGCTCAACTCCTTTTATTTTATAGGTCAAGCACCCATTGAGTGCTTCTAGGGTTTAAGAGTCATTGTCATATATTGAAGACCCTATGGGTACATTGTATCATGTAAAGAAAATTTGTTTGTCTTTAAAGTGTCAAAATGTCCTCTAAGATCAAGTCGGCCTAGAAGCTGCCAAGTCAGCGTACATGAAGAGCCACGTCTACCCTTGAAGAAGCCTATATAGAGAGAGGAACTTGTCCTCCATTATACACACACACATCTCTTTCTATGCAAAGAAGAAGGCTAAAAGAGGTCAAAGAAGAAGGATAAAGAGGAAGAAAAGGAAGTCGAAGTGCTTGGGTTAAGTCTCTCTCTCTCCCACATGAAAGTCAAAGCTAGGGTTTTTGCGTTGGGGACATCTTTGGTTCAATCTTGGAGACAAAAGAGAAAAGAAGGAAAGAGAAGATGTCCTAGGGTGTCTCACTAGCCCTAAAGTTCAAGGAAAGGCAAGCAAAGGGAAAAGGAGGCCATACGACGAAGATCGAAGTCTTCTTGAGGAGCAGCGGCAGTTGCTGAGAGACAAGAATTTCGGATCAAAAATAGGAGGTCAAAGATCTTGCAAAAGAAGGTCGAGTTGATCTTGATCTTGGAGGGTATTTGTCTGAGTCTCTAGGTCATGGCATTCGTCAATTGAAGGATCTATAAGAAGAGAAGAGATTTAAAGGTTTTCCCCTCAAGAGGAGGGGTTTTAGCTCTAGCTTGCAAGCTATATACTGTGTAACTATTCTTATTGTTTTGGTAGTTGTTTGATGTATCTCACAATATACTAATAAGGAACAAAGCTAATAAGGTAAAAGGTAACACAAACAGTTGTCAGGTTAAAGAGAATTAACATATTCATTGCCCTATTGAATTCTCAACATTTTTTTCTCATCATGAGTTTCCTCTACTACCTTTTTGCCATTAGGAATCATTTCTTGTAGCAACTTTGTCAAACCTTCCTTCAAACCTTCCATGTCTTTCTTCAAATCTTCCATGTTGCCTTTCAGTTTTGCTTCTATACCATTTATCTTAGCTTCCATGCCATTCTTCAGACCATCCAACATAGCTTCTATTACTTTTTGTGAGAGCAAAATTTGTTGCACTTGTTCTTGTAATTTTGATATATCATGTTGCATTTATTCCTCTTCTACATGTGCCATAGTAGTGTTTTTGGGTTGCTTACTAAGTGTTTCCATTTTCTTTCTTTGGGGCATCAATTAATGATAATTATGCTTCACTATTCCCTTTGAATCACTTCAAACTAATTTTTCAAACAAAACTTATGCAAATTTTAAAAACTACACACCTTTTTTTCGCTTTGTAGGAGCTTGATATTGAATCTGTTGTATCTCTGTAATTTTGGATCTCCAAGGTCTGAAATTTCGTCTTGTGGTAGCCCTCTGAGTCTTCTTTCCAACCCCACAAGTCAGACCAAGATTGGAGTCTTTAGGAAAAGAGTTATGCCCGATCTCCCACGATGACCTAATTATAGATTGGTTCAGTAGAGGAACTTGTACAAAGTGCCACGTATCACTGTTTTAACCTTCAGCCCTGAAATTGCTACATGACAAACTACAGTGCATGCACTTTCAACCACTTTTTACAGAATTCAAATTCGAAGCCTGAGACGAAAGTTATGACGATTTTCCCTACGTCACCTGTTTTACACAGAATTCTGGAGCCTACAAAAACCCTAACTTCCTGTTGACGGTGCTGGACCCGCCAACATGCAGGGGATCTCCCCGGTAAGAAGTCCCAACTAGACCTCAGATCGTTTGGTGTAAGAGTCCCAACAGTGGGTCGTACGGTATCGCCTTGACGCAGTTGCGCGCAGAGGCAAGTAAGATGTCCCTGTTGGTAGCAAGGGTGTGTCATGCGCAGGAAGCCAAGGAAGGTGCATGATCAATTCTAACACAAGGAAAGTGGGGTGAGTGTCCCCCTTGGAAACCTGTGAAAGCACACGGCTTGGAAGGGAACACAAGAGCGAAGATGCATCACAAACTAGAAAGCAAGTAAACTAACAATCCAAAGTGATGGTTAAACCAACAGCACATCTCAATAAGATTCATACATACTTTTACAGAAAGAGTCCATACATGCATGTGTAAGCAAACAGATACCATATCATTAGAGTAAACAAGATAGTTGAAATACAATAACAACATATGCATGAAACGTGTTGGTTATGTTATGTTAAGAAGTGAAAGTTTCAATCATATAGTACAACCATGACCGACTGCTAGTCTCGATAGTGGAACATTACAATCACTGTTGTCTGCTCCTCTAAAGAGATGTATTAGCTCTACACTATGGAGAAGCCAAGGCTCGTTATTATACTCTCCAAGCTTTCTCTAAGATACTCGTATCAGAAGCTTGGCTGACCAAAAGCCTATACAATGAGTTATGAGGTACTATATATAGCAAAGGGTGGGGTGACCCTTGACATTCCCCCTTTTGACTATTCATCTACCCTCATGACTCTTCAACTACTCTATGATTGTTACATTCAGCTATCAACACTTGAACTTCCACTTGACAAGATGTTACATACAATCTACACATGTACCCATGTGAGACAAAATAGTGATGAGTAAGCCATACAAGACATCACTATGACAAACCCTAGACCCTAGACAAGAATATCCTCCAAGCACAAGTCAAATCCTTCCTTTCTACACTTCGTTCCTTGGCACTTTGTTCTCCTTCTTCCGGCACTTCGTTCTCTTTCCAGCAGTCCTTGATGTATTTGCCCTAGAAGAGACACTTATCCTTGGTCTCTAGTGAGGCCCTTCACTAAAGATGATTTCTTCCTTCTTCTTGACCAACTGAGCTCTTTCTTCTATGTGTAGGTGCAGACTTGATATGACAGTCCTACAACCCTAAATTCTCGCACGTGTGGGAGGTTTCGTGGTGTATTTGATTCCTTTCTCCTTCGTATGAAAGAGTCTCTCCTTCGCTTTAGTGGAGGCCTTATAGGCCTATGTTTCAAGACCAAACAATGAGAAATATTAGATTGTTGTCTTGTTGTTGATATGACCACAATAAACCCTCTTTTTCTCGCACGTGTGACTGTATTTAGCCCTAGAAACAGTCCTCCAACCTTCACTTCTACTTCTTCCTCCTTTGCTGCACTAGAGGCTCCTTGTACTTCAGTTTTCTTCACCTTTTCTATGTCTTTCTTCCTCGCTAATTTCAGAGTGAGTCCTTTTCGTAATGAGGGAGTGGAGAGCCTCTATATATAGAGGATTGTCCCTCCTTTAGGCCGATTTGATGTCTTTGGGCCGACTTGGAGATTCTTCATTGTTTTAGCTTCTTGGATGATGTCGTTGCATGGAGAGGACTTGACTTGGCTTGGAGAGATTTCTTTTGACTCTTATTCAAAGTATATACATGGTGTAACATGCCCTTAAGGGTCTTCAATAAATACATTGACTCTGACTTCCTAGAAGCACTTAAATATGTGCTTGACCTACTTCAATGAGCAAGAAAGTCATTGATAAATATAACAAAAACAATTTTCTTTTTCTTGAATAAAAACAAATATCAAAAGTAAATTTATGAATACTGAACCTAGTTACACTTTCTTCAACAGGCAAGAGGCAAAGTTAAGAGATCAAGGAAGATCATGAAAGGAGGAAGGAAGCCAAGGAAGGTTGGCGGCTCAAGGAGGAGGCCTAAGGAGGCTAACGGCAAGCCCCAGAGCACTTCTGCTTGGCTAGAAGGAGGGTCGAGAGGCCCTTAGGGGCTGCGGCCTACGGTTTTCAAACCCTTAAAGCCTACAGCACCCTAAAGGGAGCCTCCAAGAGGTTGTCGCAAGCTTTTAAGGGCTGCGGCCTAGGGGAAAATGGAGGAGAGTGGGAGCAAAGGCCCTAGGCCTCATGGCTAGGGCTAAAAGGCCCTAAAAACCAAGACGCAGGAGAAGGAGAAGGAGGCTGAGGGGCTTGGAGCCTACGGCCAGCCTTAGAGAGGCTTGAAACTCAAACGCAAAGGACTAATAGGTTGATGCACGAGCCTAAGAGGAGGACGTTGGCCTTGGAGGGGCTAAATCTGGGCCTGGGAAGGCTGAAAAATGAGATCCCAACTTTAGAAAAATTAATCTCCCTCAGATCTACAATTTTGCTCAATTTCTTCAATGGTTGGCCCTACAAAAAATTTGGAGACTAAATCTTACCCTCAAGGGCCTAGATCTAGCTTATTCCAACTTTTTCCACTTGATCTCACCTGCAAAAAATAACTTTACAAATACCCAAAACTGCAATATATACAAAAAAAAAAAAAATCTTAAAACCCCAAAACCCCAATTAGCAAGAATAATATACAAAGTTTATTTACAAATATACAATGCTGGAAAGAAAATTTTAGAGAAAAAAATTATGGAGTTTTCCGTTGAAAAATGACTAATAAATAACTTTGGAAAATTAATGCACACTATAGCCTTAGCGAAGTTAGATCAACCATAATACCATATAAATATCTGGAGTCTAAACAAGGTCAGTTCATGCCCATAGTTTGTGAACTTCGGGATCAAGGACTGGGGAACCTGCAAACACTATATATTTTTCTCAAGAAAATTTTCAAACATATGGCAAATAAAATCATCTATGATAAGCCCATAATCTATCAATAGAATGATTTTATCCCCATCTAATGAAAAACAAATTTTAAAATTAGTAAGCACAACATAGGGAAGCCTGTACCTAGCACATACCACAAACCAACGAACATTGAACACCATGCAATGAACCCCAAAGTCTTTATTATGATTCAAATAAACGTTCCCAACAGGACTGTAGTGTTACACCAATTCTTCTGCAGCGATTTCTTAGCCAAACATCAGATGGCTTGAGACTCAAATGACTCTCTATTTATAGATAAATCCTCCAAGTGGCAAAATAACAGCTAGTTGGCTTGATCCTTGTCAAAAATAATATTGCCCATTGATAAATCCTTGATTTGTTAATCTTAGCCATTGAAAATATTTATTTTGAGGAATTTTCGAATTTCTCATTACATCCCTTTTTATTAGCTCAAATTAATTATTTTGAGCTAATTTCCTCAAAAAATTGACTTTCACTTAACCATAAAGGTCCAAGGGTCCAATTTTTCTTGAAATTTAGAATATTCCCTAGGTGGGGGACCTCCAAAAATTAATTTCTTTGTTACCCAACACTACGTGGGTGATATCCCTAGGAGAATTTTTTTCTTCATGATGAGCCTCAGTCGACAGCCAGCATCCCCTTTATGCCTCCTACTAGCTCGTTGTACCATTTCTCCTCCACCTAAGCTAGCCATGTCATCCCTCACCCACTTGTATTGATCGTATGTTTGAAGGTGGGCCTCCTGAAGCTAAAGGTATGTCTTGTCATTTGGTAATTGAGTATTGGGTTTACCTAACATGGATACTTCTAAGTATGGATTGATGGGGGGATTGGCGAAAAGAGTGGCCTTAATTTGTACTCTTGTCTCCATGATCTCCTTTGGTTGCTACCCTTAGATCTTAGTCCCGTGGGATCTCCTTTATTGACCATTTGGTTCTAGGGTGGTACTACTTGGGAAACCATGACTTTGGATGTGTGGTCTCGCTCCTTTATCTGCACATATTACTCCCTTCCCACTCTCTCTACCCCCATTCATATTTTCTCCCACCTAGGTCCACATAGGGCTAGCCTCCCTATCCCCTTGCCCCCACCTTGGGTTAGGCCTAGAATGATGCACCAGAGGATGAAGCAATTAAAAGAAAAAGTAAAAGCATAAACAACCACATTAAAAAGGAAATTGTACCACAAAATGCAAAAGATGGTCGAGACAATAATTAGCACGTGGGCAAAAGCCATTACATGAACTCTACCCCAACTATGGCCATCACCCTAGTTCCATAAGCCCTAGATGAGCCTCCTCTATCATTTGGAACCCATGATTGTCCCAACCCTGGAAGGCAGTGAACCGCCTTACCTCAAAAGGGGTAATCGCTGCTATATTATACACATCATGCTCTTGTCCTTTGAGCCCCAAGCAATTAACTAAAGAAAAATTCATAAAGGGCAAAAGGCACATAAAGAAGGGTGGAAAAATCAAGGTCGGGCACCTCATGTATCACGACTTCTCCCTACATTATATACCTAGGTATGGCCTTCCTCTTATCTAGCTACCCCTATGCCCCATTATGTGGCCCAGGGCTACCCCTCTCATTCCCTATTCCATCTCACCAATTTGTCACTTGCCACCCCCATTAGAAGGATGTACCTTGGACATACTATCCCCTCTAGGGGATGAAACCACCTAATAAGGTCCTTGTCTAACCCCCTTTGGAGTTTGGAGACACTAGCACTTGTTAAAGCCCACTACAAAAGGGCATGCCATTATGAAATGCCCATTTTGTTATCCATGGTTTATAAGCTCCTTTACCCAATTATTTTAATGACTGATTGTACTAGAAGCCTAGGGGACGCATTGGATCTTATGCAGGATTGCAGGTGGTGTCCATTTGGGTTTGGTCAACCTATACGAGATCCTGACCCCTAGAGGTCCACATTGGCACATGTAGTGTGTGCATAGAGAGCCAGGGGCCTCCACAGCAGCAAACAGCACTCCACAGATCTTCATGGATGTTCAGAGGCTATTAGCGATCCAATTTTGGGACGATGGTGACACGATTGGTACATTATGCCTAGCAGGCCCCCATAGGAGCTCCACATTCTTGGCAAGTGTCGCAGCGCTTATACGATGTCATGGCAGCATTCATTCCACCACCTGGACCATTGCAGAGGATCTACAGACATCTCTAATTCATATGGATACCCATGGGATCATTGATGTGCCCTCAGACCCACTGAGAGCACCACAGGTCTACTACTTGGAGAACAAGGGGCCACCCCCTTGTCCATCATATTCCGAGGAATTTATTCTTCAATATGGCACTTCAGGATGTTATTGAGCCTTTGGAGGGCCCTACGACATGCATACATCATTATTTGGCCCCTTATGAGGCTTATTTTTACATTATGAGCTAGTATGGTGGGCTTGTCACCATTAGGAGTTATTATTTGCACATTATTTTATCTTTAGGAGCCCATAGGCTAATTCGAATTACATTAGGAGGCTATATATTGATGTTAGATACATTCATTTGTATCATCACTTGATTTGGGATCTCTCTAGCCTTAGAGAATTTTCGTATTGTTTCCTTGGAGGATATTTGCCGAAGATGGATGAATTTTGATGTGGATTTGGAGCTTTGTTATAAAAACAAATTGTTGGTTGGATATACTCTATAATGTTGTAAGTGCTTTTTATCGTTGTTATTCTCGTTGCCACATACGGCTAAAATTAGGGCTAGTTGTTGCATTATTGTAATGTGGAATTGAGCTATGTTTTAGTTATTAAATGTATGGGCCAATGTTATATGAATGAAATGTCCTGGAGATTATTTTATCTCGAGAAGCTTGCATTATTTGCTTTAAAGTATAAATGCTTGAAACTCACTTTTCCTTTCTCATTATCTATATTGGATGAAGTTGACTTTCTAGGCCTCCTTGATCAAGAATCCAAGTCCTTACTCATTAACATCCTTGACTCCATATCCCCAAGTGGATTAGGCACTGGTTCCATAAAAAGGGTGATCATCTCAACCATCATTTTACCATTTTTCCCTTTTTCCAAAGTCTAGCCCCATTAGGTCACCTAGGGCATCAATTTCCCGACAATTGGGCCAAGGAAAAATTTTTATCTTCCCTAGGCTACTACAATGGTGGGTCTCCTCCCTCTCCTCCAAATTTGAGGTTATTCTGACAGTGGAATCTCTGAGAATCCCAAGCCCTAGCTCTAGGATCGAATTTTTCCTAGGTATCCCCAAGGCTAGACCTTAGTAGGATCAATTCAACCTTTTGAAGTGAATATTTTTGTTTGGTCCTTTCCCCTCACCTTGTCCAGGCTAGAAACAACATTGGTTGCTATATTCCATCCCCGAACCTGGGCTGGGTCCACTTGGCCCCATGTGGCCCACTTCTCAATAAAGATTATTTGTCAAGGACCATTTGAGAATCCAAGTTTCCCAACGATTATAGGGATTGAGAACCTTGTTTATAAGCCTCCAATCCTCACCCCTTACCCCTGGTGGAACAAGACCCTTACTTAAAGAGCAAGCAAGTTCCATTCTTCACTCCATCCGTGGGAAAGGGTTTTCAAGATCACTTCTCACCTATCCATTGACATATATACTTTACAAGTGATCCCTACACTACTGAGACTCCTCCCATCGGTGAAAGTCTGTAAAGAGCAAGGAGACTTAGTTGTGGTGATAGTGGGTTAAGCCTCCACCGTTGCCCTTAACCTAGCAGTTGCCCTCTTAGGAGCCCCTTTAGGTCCCCTGCTGGTTTGAGTGGTAACAAGACCCACGAACTTTTCCACTTGGAGAATTTAATTTCTCTAGACATTAAATTTTGAATTTAATTAATTAAATTTATGGTTTAGGATTTTTATTTATTTTTGCCAGAAAAATTAATTAATTGACACTTGAGGGGATTAAATATTTTTTCTACCCTCTAATATTTTAGCCATGGTGTCTAAGTATGAGGAACCATGCACTAAAATATTTTTTACATAAGATTTTTACAAATTGAACCCTCACAGGGGGAAAACCAGTTCAGCTTAAACCCTCAAATTACATACCCAATTCTGCAACACAATATGATCTAGTAGACCAAGTGATTTGTAATAAAATAATTTAGCTAATTAAATTAAATTATTCCCAAATCATTTTTACATAAGACTCGACTAGAACACTAGGACTCGCCTAAGACTTTGACGAAGAATTCCACCCTAGCTTTGGGGTCAGGTTGGAGGAAAAAACTTTGCCAACCATCAATGTTTAAAAACACAAATGAATCAGGGAGACGAGAAACCATCCATGTTTAGAAACACAAATGAATCAGTGAGACGAGAAACCTCATTGGATGAAACTCTTGCCAAAATAATAGGGTTACCTAGGTTGTTACATACACACATGGTCTTGACTCTTACTAGCATCATTTACATTATAAATTTGCATAATGGGTTTACAATGACTCAATAAACAGTTGATTGACGATCCGATCTTTTGAAAAAAATTGGTACATTTGCTTCCTTGGAACTTTGACAGCAAGTGTGCAACAAGACCCTTCTTGGGCTTTATCTATCAAAGAAGAAATTTATTTTAATGTAAATTAGGTCTTTTAGGCCTCCTCCACCAAGTCGACATGAACCTGGACAAGTTGGCCTAATTAGGGGGACAGAATCTACTATGAAAGGGCAGAAACTCGACTCGTTTGGAGCAAATCAATCACAAGTTCAATCTGCAGTTGCTAGAGGTGGAAAAGGGTGTGAAATTCCAAGAAGAGGAAGGAAACCCTAGCGAAGGAGAAGGAAGTCTTTGTCAAGCATAAGAAGTCGAATTTTCTCTCTCTTTGTCTCACATGTGCAAAGTTGTTGGGCTGCTAGAAGGACTGAAATTGCAGTATTGTAGCTGGGCCGAAATTCTGGGTTGTTGTTGTGTTGTAGTTGTTGGACAAGAAGAAACTACTGAAGGTTGTTGAATCATATTGGAAGGTTGACTTGGTGGAGGAAAAAGGTCTTTTGGTCATGTCTAAGGTCTTGGTCTATCTTAGTGGAAGAGTTTGACTGGCTTTTCCCCTTGAGACAGATTTTAGCCTTGGTTGAGTGCCTATAACTGGTGTCGTTGATCTTCATGTTTTGTTTTGATGATTGCTTGATAAAACAAAGATAGAAGTACATAAAAAGAAGATAATACGTTCACAAGAATATCACAAGTACTTATCAATATAAGAGAATCTTTCTGTCTTTCTGAATGTCCCCTCAATTTTGTATAATAAGCCTTCAAATTAAAAATAAATAAATAAATAAAATAAACTAAAAAGAAAAATACAAAACAAATATCAAAACCTAAACTAATTTGCAATCCTAACTCACTCATTCAACTTACCAAACTTATCTCTACTTGGATTACCACGCAACACTATCTCACTTACTAGTTAACTGTTGTCTCTCCCCAGTGACACTCCTTCAATGTTCATTGTCCATTTTTAATTTTCAGTTTTAACTTTCGAGTCTTGGCTCTAGATATCGATGATCTTAGATTGATTCTATGTCTCGTCTCTCTTTACTATTTTTGAGTTTTAGTTATATCAATTTACCCTTCAGCATCTACTGTAGTCTATTTTTCTTTGTACTACTTAGATTCTAGAATGATGAATGATGAATTCACTTTTTAAATCAACATAGTCTCTAGAATGATGAGTACGGATCAATGTATTTCATTATTGAATCTTGTGGCGTATAGATGAATGATATATGCATCAATATGAACATAGGTATGGATCTGTTTATTTCATTATTTAATTCAATTATGTGTGGATCAATATATATATATATATATATATATATATATATATATACCTCGATGACCCCTCATCTCCCCTAAATTTCCCTAAAATTTGAGGGTACTGTGCATTTTCCTGTACCCGTGTCCGCCTGTCCTGGAGTCTTGGCGAAACATTGGTTAAATCAAATCAGACCCAGAGGTATTTCTAGGTGGCATCATAATTCTGCTCTCTCTTACTGCTTTTAGCAAGTGCACTATGGTGGATACAAATTCAACAGTAAATAGATTTAGACAAAGGTGCTATCCATACAGAAAAATAACATTAAAAACTCAGAGATTGTAACAGTGAAAATCATAGCTCTGAAAGTTAAATGTTCGCTGACCCATATATCCATTTTGGACATAGATACCTCCAGTTTAGTGATCCCTCTCAATGTACTTTTGTATGCAAGGAGAGAGTATCCAAGTGCTGAACCCAGGTTGCGGAGTACAGTTGAATCGGTCAAGTCACGCTGAAACAATAGAACAAAAATCAAACTGTAAAAAAAAACTTCATCAACTGATTGACGTTGCTGCAAAAGGCCAATTTTATGCAGATGAGGCTCATTATATGCTGATTTCTAAAATGAAACTCAAACCGTACTTGCAACCATGAATCCATAATCAAAGTACACTAGTGATGCTAGAACTTGAACTAGTAGATGACACATGAATCAAGCTGAATATTACCTGCCAGCGTGAAATAGGTAGCTTTGAGCTGAGGTGGCCTGAAATTGCATTAGCTACTCCTAGATTGCCCTCACTGTTCTCAAAATCAATAGGATTGACTTTGTGAGGCATGGTTGAAGATCCAACTTCACCAGCTTTAACTCGCTACAATAATACAATTACATAAATGGTCACAAATATTAGTATGGGATTTCATCAAGAAAACATTTGTAACAAACAGTATGCCACCCTTGAATAAAATATTAAACCAAAATCCAGATGTCCATCTGAAAAATCAATTTTGACTAAAGAAATTCACAGCTGTTTGGCAAGAATACAAAACCCAAACAGTGCGCACCTGTCTGAAGTAACCCAAGGATATATAGCCCCATATATCTCTATCAAATCCAACTAAAATGTTGTTAAACCGCACAATTGCATCAAAAAGTTCCGCAACATAGTCATGAGGCTCAATCTGTAAAGTGACACACCGAAGCATCAGAAAAGTGAAACTTCTATATTAATTATAGAGCCATCATCAAAGCACACATATAGTATAGGCAAAGGCAATTGGAGTTTCTGCAACAGACAGGACTAGCTATTTATTGTCCAAAGGAAAAGAAATCCAGTTAATAGAAAACTGAAAAAAAAAACTATAATAATGGTCCAAGTGAGTCAGATGAATTTTCTTTTCACTGCCCTTTATACCCAGCTTTCCAAGGTGAAAGAAATTTGATTCCCAAAGTTCAAATTTGTTTCAGGATCCACTTCAGACCACATGACAAGAGGTATGATCGATGCTTTCATTCCCTTCAGTTGAATATGAGGACAATTAAACTATTCAAGATGAAAACCAATGACTAGTTAAGCTAGGTCTTTATTAGTGTTTCTAAACAATTCTGTAAAGATAAAAGGTAATTTGATTCAATCAGCTAAAAAAGGAATTTTAAACCAACAAGCATAATGGCATGAAAAAGCTGGAGTCAACATTTCAGACAGGGTTCTCACTTGTCTTTTTCACAACAATGTTACTGAAGAGACCTAAATGGAAAATTAAATGCAACATACGAACATCTTTCTATGTCATTACATACTGTTCATCCCATGCCAAACAATTAGTCATTCACACTATTTAGATACCATAACAGGAAATTATAATCATATAAAGTTTAAGAGACCAGAACAGTTAGTTTTGGCACCCCAGAAACTGGTTCAGGTAAGAGATATCCAGATTCCAGACCATCTTAAATACCATGTAGTCACCGGATTATTACACACGACTTACTCTACTTTGCCAAATCTACTTCTTTTTCACTTTTGCTTTTGCTGAGATAAAACACAAGCATGCACACATTGTGCCACAGCCCTCAAAATTCGTGCCTGTTTTCTGCAGTACAAACAGCACAATAAATGCACTGTACCCTGCCTTGATTTTTGTGCGTGCTTCCTGGAAATTCATGCCAGCTGCTTGAAAAATCATGCTGTACCTGCTGTATCTTGGGATTTGTGCCCTCTGCTGTACAATTTCACCCTTGAAATTTGTGCCTCTGCTGCTGTATTTTTCTCCCTTGGAATTCATCCCCATTGCTGCTCTCTTTCTCTTCAGCTCAGCTCCTCTTGTGTTATCTCCTTTTCTCCAAGGCTCGCGAAGAAAAACGAAATGAAATTGGTGTCTCTTGCCCTTGACTTTTTGTCTTTTCACAAGGAAACCCTGAGATCCAATGGCTAAGATTTAATCTTCGCCATTGAGAACAAGGTCGATATAATCTCTCATTGACCCACTTAATTCACTTAGACTTAATACTCATAAACTCACTTTATCCCCTCATCACCTTTTTCATTAATTAGACCAAAAAGTCACTTTATGACTTTGTTTCTCATAAAGTTTCATAAAGTCATTTTAAAGTCATTTTAACTTTGTTTCTCATAAAGTTAAATCAAGGGGTCATGTTGGACACTTTTTCCTAGGCAAGACACCATGCCTTAGGAAACACTTGTCCTTGGTACACTTTTTCTAATAGCGAATTTCTTGAATAAGCAGATAAATTTTGTAAAGTTACAACTGTGAGTTATGGTGTATCTTGTGCATTCAAATGAAAGTTAGTGCTTAATTTTTTGATGGCCAGCCGTTGATCCCCACTCTATGGGGACAAAAGTGACTCATCGTTGGATTCCTCTTTTCCTCTACAACTATTAGCATCTACAATGACATATTTTTTGAGGCCAAGCATCAATTGTCACTCTGTGGGGCTAAAAGTGACTCATCATTCAAATATGACTCTTTCTCTACAACTGTTAGTATTTACTATCTACAACAGTATAACTCTCTTTCTCTACAACTGTTAGTATCTACAACGTTATACCAATAAGAAGAGCTGGATAAGAATGATGAACCATTCTCTGGAGGCTTCAAGGTTTAATAATGTGAAGAAAATTATCAATTTGGAGTGCTTCATTACATCAAGGATATGTCTTTTTGTTTGCCTATTGAGTTGCTACTACCAGATTTTAAGTAGCACCTGAAAATAAGAACCGTGGGTATTCAAATCAGATGAAGAAATATGAACAAGTTATTCTTTAAGTGCAAGCAACTCAGAAAAACATTCTAAATGAAATAGCCTTGAATCAGGTGCATTTCCATGGATTGTTCAAGATCCAAAGTGGGTTATAAGCCTCATAAACCATTATGAGGTACCGATAAGAAAAGACTTCACTTTACCATAAATGATAAAATAAAAGGATTGATGTTGGTGTCGATCAGGGATGGGAGCCCTTAATAATAAAATGTAAAGATGCTATGAGTATGAACATTGAGATCTTGTTTAAGATTTGTAGCTTGGTGGAGAAGAATCAGATAACAAGGGTGCAACACCTCTCACAGGGAGCAGAGACAACACAGAGTCAGCAAGATAGAGTTAGCAGCATCGTGGGAGGAGAGATGAAGGGGATTCTCCATCTCATCAAGGTTGACATTGCCCTAAATCTATTAGATAAAACATCATGATTCTGCATCCCAAATAAAACTAATTTTGAGAAGACGAAGCTATGTCATTGGCTTCAGGTAAAGTCAAGGAAATATCATCAAAGTAGTAAGAAAGACTTATTAGGCATGGTGGAAGGGCTGTAGGGATCGAGAGTCTTTGAAACACTCCATGGTAGGCTGATTTGGACATCATGAGGATTACAACTAGCCCAAAGCTTCTGTCCCTTATCTATTTTCTCCTCTATACCCATTGTTATTTTGTGAATCATTTTGTCAAGCTCTGGTATAATTTTAGGTTAAGGTCGAGTTCTAAACATATTTTGAAATTGACAGATGGTCATCCCATGCTGACTAAAAGAAATGGGCCAGTCTCTAGGGCGGGAACTCAATAGTGTAGTAAGTGCAGGAACCTATCCATTCTCACCCAAAGACTAGGAGCTTGGACTGGGATGGCCCCTAGTGTGGGAATTCAATAGTCTAGTAACTGAGAGAACCTATGTATTTCCACCCAAAGACAGGAGCTTGAAACAACTTATAGATGCAAAAGTAGAGGAAGAATGTGTACACTCTTGAATTTTCTGTTCAACATTTCAGTTTATGCAGAACCGAAGTTTTGACAAGTGTTTGAGATTCAGCTGTAACGTATAAGTTCCATGACTGCAGATATGCTGTCATGAGTGAAATTTTAACAAGGGGGTCTCATATTACACATACAAAATCTGGTGTGCTGATAAGGGTTTCACCTTAAAAAATTGCTCTGATCATATAATTTGGTAGCTCATCTCACAGGAAGGATGAGGATGGACAAGTGCAAGATCCTCGACCACCTTTGTCACTAATCTATTTTGCACATTAGCATGATAGAATTTAGAATTAAGTTCCAATGCATATTACCATGGTAGAGCTTATACTTCAATTTGAAATCCAAAAAAGCTGAAACCTTTTCGTTATTTTATTACGTTCCATCTTTTGGTAACTATTTCCTTTATATTATTTAGCATCCCTCCTTTCGGTCCTGTTGTTTTGTATTCTAACATCCTTCTTCCTGAGCATGGTCTCTATGTCTTCATATGTTACCCAAGAAAAGTATATTTTCGTGGTGGTGTACAAGATCATGTATAATACCTGGTCATTCCAGCTTACTCTATTAGTTCAACATTGTCAGGTAAGATTAAAAAATAAACTAAATGTTGAGATAATAAATTCAGATAATGGAAAATACTCCTGAAATTATAGTTACCTTTGGGAGCTCAAAGTTTGCACTTTGTTAATAGATGGCTTGGGAATTGTGTGGGTTTAAAAACAAATCTTGATTTCCCTTGCCTTAAGAGTCCCTCAAAATCCAATCCATCTCAGCATTCTTAGCATTTGTGAATAAAATATATTTGGCAAATGTTGAAGATATACTAGCACAACCACATTAATAAATATGGTTGATATAGACACATATCAATTAGAGATTGAACCTCAATATTCATTATCCATTTATATGAATTCATTTAGGTTTAAGTGGCTGAACAAATTCCAGCCATCAATTGTGGTTGAATAGTACGACGTTAGACATCAGTGTCTCTCCATGCCTTCTTTGTGTTTACTAGGTTTTAGAGTTTCTTTGAATCTCTGTCCATGTCTCCTCTGAGAGTTGCCAAATTGCTCAATGTCTATCGATCGGGGATACAAAAGTGATGCAAAATGTGAGAAATCCAAGTTGGACCCATCGGTGGAAATATTTGGCGGATGAAAAATGATAGGTTGAGATTTATAATGTTTTGAGTCTCTATCCATTTTTGTTGAGTAGAGCCAGAGCCAAATCCCTGGACTTGTATGGATGTGGGATGGTTCCAAAAGTAATACACAGTGTGAGGAATCCAAGTTGGTCCACTAGTGGAAAAAATTGGTGACTGATAGATGATAGGTTGATATTGAGATTATTTTGTGGTTCATACTCTCTACTAATCTAAGAAATTGACATGAGGGCATCTTCTATCAACATTGCCAACATAGTTCGTACTCTATTAATTAAAAAAATTGACATGATTGCATCTTCTATCAACATTGCCAACATATGAAACAACCACTATTCATAATAACCCAATGCAATAACTAATCTAAAAAAATTGACATGAGCGCATCTTTTATCAACATTGCCAACATATGAAACAACCACTGTTCATATTAACCCAATTCAACAACACTGTGGCCATGCCTGTATTCAGGACTACTGTTTAAATCAATTTTATCAAAAACTACTTGAATGCTTTGCAATCTGCAAAGAAATCAATACCTAGTAGTGTTGTCGTAGCCCATTCCATTCTATTGGACTATGTATTGGCAGCTCAGATGATCATGCTTTGAAAATTAAAAGACATGTTAGTTTAATTTATAAAAACCTAAACCCTAATGACATCAATTTCAAACCTAAAAACTTGTGTAGCCGTAAGAAGCCTTCTAGACCCTTGCATGCCAAACTGGACCCTCCATAGGGACAAAAACTAGATGGAAAGAGCTTACAGACCTAGAGTCGAAGTTTTCAAATCATTTCTTTAGGACTCCCCCTCGGCATGTTGTCAATGAAATGGTTCATTCCTCAAATGGACTTATGGTAAATAAAACGAAGCTTTCTAATCGAGAATTCAAACACAAACACATGAATGGGGAGAGTGTAGTGTTTTTGGAATTCCACACATATTAATAGTGTGGACACTTGGTGTTTCAATGTTTTGAAATTGTTGAAACTCCTTTAATTTCATCCATTGGATTGTGTATACGACTAAGAATATTCTCCCACAATTAAATCTAAGCCATACATAATCTTTTATTTTATAAAGAATCAAAATTTATGCACCCCAATTCCAATATAGAGCACACTTTGGATTGTGTATATGACTAAGACTATTCTCCCACAATTAAATCTGAGCCCCATCCATAATCTTTTATTTTATAAAGAATCAAAATTCATGCACCCCAATTCTAATGTAGACCATGCCTATTGGCGTAATTATATGTGATGACAAATCTTATGAAAATTAATTAAGTTGCATAAACAAGATGCTTTGGGGTTAGTCCCAAAGTGTCTTTACCGAGCTAGGAGAGTGCCAGGTCTACTAGTCCATTGATGATCCTTCATGGACGTATGGATGGTTTGGGACATGTACTGGTTTTTGACAAAAAAATTGATCTTGATTTCCCTCGCCTTGGGAGTCCCTTAAAATCCAATCCATCTCAACATTATTGGCATTCATGAATAAAATATATTTGGAAAATGTTGAAAATATATTATTTGTGATGTCAATCTTAGGTAAGAAAATTCAACAAGATGCTTTGCGGTTAGTCCAAAAGTGTCTTTACCTAGCTAGGACAGTGCTAGGTCTACTAGTCCATTGGCGATCCTTCATGGACGTATGGATGGGTTAGTTAGGTTAAATGTTTGACCTTGTATGGAGTGCCAACATAGGGCAGTTACCCAAAAGGTGGTTATACTATATGACATTATGACCAACCCATTGGGGGAGTTGGTCACTTGATTGGGAGATGTGTCTACATAGGAGGAGAGCGTTAGGCACTCAGAGGAGGGCTCTTAGCCCTAAGAAAATGGGACCATGTGACATGGGGGAGTTTGTCGCTTGATTGGGAGACGTGTCTACATAGGAGGAGAGCGTTAGGCACTCAGAGGAGGGCTCTTAGCCCTAAGAGCATGGGACCATGTGACATGCACCTTGGAGATTCGACACTTGACTTGAGGATGCTTGACAAGTTGACATGACAAGCATACTTCATGGTGGTTGGTTGTGGACTTGGACACATATGTTGAGGAGAAGGCTTGGAGCATAGTAACCACCTTGGTACACATGTTGAAGAGTGTTTGGCACAAAATGACATGTGCGCATAGCTATAAGAGGGATCCCTTGCATGAGGAAAAACTTGGGTGGTGAACCACCATGGAAGAGGGAGCATTGTGCTAGCAACATGTGGGAGAGCACACCATCTTGGGGGATGGGTATTGAGCTCAAGGAGAATCATGCTTGGAGGGCACAACACCTTGGGTATATGAACCTTGCTATCCACTTTGTGCAATTTGTTCATTTGCTTCAGCTATTGTTTGAGGTATTGTTGCTACAATAGTCTTGTCTATGCTTCCATCCCATGCTTCATCTTCTTTGAATTCAACATCCCTACTCATTATCACCTTCTTTGTGACTCGATTATACAATTTGTATGCCTTGGACGGATCATTGTACCCAATAAAGATGCATTTTTCATTTTTGTCATTTAGCTTCCTTCTCAACTCCTTGCACATGAGCATATGCCACATAACCAAATATTTGTGGTGTGCTATACCAACTCATATCTGTCTATGCTTATGGCACTTTATTCTTCACACTTGTAGTGGGAGATCTATTCAAAACATAAATAGATTAAGCTACTGCTTCTCCCCAAAAATCGTTTAAGTGTTTTGTTGTCAACATGCTTCTAAACATATTCGTGATGATTTTGTTTTTATTCTCAACTACACCATTTTGTTGAGGAGTATATCTTGTTGAAAATTGTCTTTTGATTCCATGTAGTTTGCAAAAATCATGAAAATCATTTGAATCATACCCACCTCCTTTGTTTGATCTTAACACTTTAATTTGATGACCACTTTGCTTCTCTACCAATGCCTTGAATTGTCTGAACTTGTCAAATGTTTTGGATTCCTTTGCAAGGAAGTACACCCAAGTTTTTCTATCATAATCATCTATGAAATTCAAGTAGTAATAACTTACTTCCTCCCCATGACTAGGTCTACCTTGGACCACACAATTTGTATGAACGAACCGAAGTTTTTCTATCATAATCATCTACGAAAATCAAGAACTAATAACTTACTTCCTCCCAATGACTAGGTCTACCTTGGACCACACAAATTTGTATGAACCAACTCTAGTAGCGCCTTTGCTCTATAAGACATTCCTTTAGGGAAACTATCCCTATGTTGCTTTTCTAGAATACAATTTTCACATGAACTAGTTCCCTCTTGAATGGGAGCCAAACATTCAACCATCTTGTTTTGTTGCATAGTTTTAGGCCACCAAAATGTAGATGACTAAATCTAAAATGCCATGACCAAAATTCATCCAAACATGTTGCCTTTTCAGCAAATGAGTCATTTGATCTAAACATATTTCATGGCAAGATGATACATCCTATTCTTTGTCATATTCACTCTAACTTCCAAACATGTTGCCTTTTCTTCACATGAGTTATTTGGTCTAAACATATTTCATGGCAAGATGATACATACTATTCTTTGTCATATTCACTCTAACATCCTATTCTTTGTCATATTTGTCATATTCACTCTAGCAGGGAGTTGCACTAGGAAGCTTGGCATATATAAAAGATTCATTTTGCATTATACCCTTTTTGGGTAAGTTGGCTGACACTAATGAGGTTATGTTGCAAACATGGGGCATGGTACACATTTGTTATGTGCCTTTTCTAACCTTGTTTGGTCAAGATGTTGACCATTCTTTTCCCATAAAGTTTAGAGTATTGTCTGACCCCAACTTGACTTCAGTCTTTATTGAATCGCCCATATTTGCAATTAAGTTTCTGTTTCCTGTCATATGATTTCTACATCCACTATCTATAAGCCAAATGTCATTAAGAGTCTCTTAGCGGCATTACAATTAAGGAATAAATGCGTGAATAATTTGCATCTTGTCTATTAAGGTTAGCCTTTTTCTCCCTACATGCATGTGCATAATTGCCTACATTTTTGCAATAAAAACACTTCACTATGGATTTATCATACCTTTAATTTGGATGTAAGCTTCTGTTGTTGTTTCCGCTTGAGGTATGAGAATTTTAATTTGATCTCCTTCCTTGTTTTGAAGTGTATCTCTCTAGTGATTCTTCAATTACTCTTTCCCTTGTCTCTTGGCATTGATCTTCCTTTACCTCTTGATATAGAAACTTGAGATTTGAATGCATTCTCTAAAGAGGAATCATCATTTATGTTTAATTTGGATTGATGGGATAATAATGATCAGTTACTCTTTCCCTCGTCTCTCCCTTGTCTCTTGGCATGGATCCTCCTAACTTGAGATTTGAATGCATTTTCTAAAGAGGAGTCATCATTTCTGTTTAATTTGAATTGATGGGATAATAATGATCCCAACAACTGATTTACTAATAGTTGTGTCAAGCCCTTGGACTTCTTAGGCAAGGTTTCAAGGATCTTCTACCACTTTCTAATCTGGTATTT
The DNA here is from genome assembly GCA_031772625.1 of Pinus tabuliformis. Taxonomy (NCBI): domain Eukaryota; kingdom Viridiplantae; phylum Streptophyta; class Pinopsida; order Pinales; family Pinaceae; genus Pinus; species Pinus tabuliformis. The sequence continues at coordinate 1,133,743,619 of CM062807.1, forward strand.
CTTCACCATTCATTCTTCGTTGATTTACAATGTTCTTGACTTGGGTAATGTACTGGTTTATTGACTCTGACTCCTTCATCTTCAAAATTCTCAAAATTCCTCCTTAATATCCACAACTTGATTGTCTATACTTTAGAAAACCTTGATAATTGGTTTCTAAAATGTCCCCAGCTTTCTTTGATAATTGTGTTGCTAAGATTGTGGAAAAAATACTTTTATCAAGTTGTTTTGGATGAGATGTAGTGCCTCTGTATCCTTCTTTCTATTGTCTCTCTGAGTTGATTTTTTTGAGCTTTTGACAAGGCTTGCTTGGCTACCTTCTCAGTTGGTTCCGGATAACCATGAACTACAATATCTTAGACATCCTTGGAACATAATAATGTCTCCATCTAGATTGATAAAAATCATTATTTTCCCCTATGGAAATGGGAATGTGGCTGTACAAGGCTACTACTTGAATCCATATTTCTCCTCCTTTTTTCCCAATAGGCTTAGGGTTTGAAGGGTCCTACAAGCAAGGTTTTGAGAATGGGAATATGTGGTTGTAGAAGACTACTCCTTGAAGCCATATTTCTCCTTTTTTTCCCAATAGGATTAGGGCTTGAAGGGTCCTATGGGCAAGGGTTTGAGAATGGGAATATGTGGTTGTAGAAGACTATTGCTTGAAGCCATATTTCTCCTTTCCTATTTTTGCAATAGGATTACGGCTTGAAGGGTCCTATCCTATGGACAAGGGTTTGAGAATGAGAATATGTGGCTGTACAAGACTATTGCTTGAAGCCATATTTCTCCTATCCTAGGGCTTGAAGGGTCCTATCCTATGGAAAAGAGTTTGAGAATGAGAATATGTGGCTGTACAAGACTATTGCTTGAAGCCATATTTCTCCTTTCCTATTTTTTCAACCGGATTAGGGCTTGAAGGGTCTTGTGGAAAAGGGTTTGCCTTATGCTATAGCTCTTTGATATACTGGCAGGTTCCAATAGTAGTATTGAGCTCAATATCTCAGATCCCTAAGTAAGGATGATCAATTGTATGCTTGGTCGTACTATTCGATTACCCTGGTTCTTGGTGACACTATAGTAGTTAGTTAGTCAAGAAGTTGATTTAGGGTTGGTTTCAGGATACCTATAGGACTTCCGATATACTTGTCTATATGGAACGAGAGACTCGAGTGTATATGGAAGTGAGATTCCTTGTGTCTGATGCAATGTTACCAAACTCGGAATCGACAATCAATCGGCGAGGCAAAAGAGCGAAGAGTTTTAATTGGATCGGGAAAAAATCGTTGAAGTCATTAAATAAAAATATACACATATATTGAATTAAAAAACCATTTTTCATTAATATTGGGTAAAGGTATGTCCAAACAATGCATAATATCAATAGATGTCCAAAATATCATGAATAAATAAGTATCTCATATATGTTATGAGTCCAAAGTTCCAAACATGATCCAAAGCACTGAGTCTTGAGTCCTTAGAAGCATATGCTTCTAAAAGTTTACAAAAAACTGCATACTAATCAGAAAAAAATCAGCAACTAAGAGTCTAAGACTCTTAAGAGTGAGAACTAGAAGCGATTCCTTCCACTCCTTCGCTTGCTTGTCTCTCAAAGTTCTCCAAGTCATGAAGGCTTAAAAGAGGAGGCTCATCTGATTGAACCCAGTCTGCCGCATTTGTAGCTTGCAAATCTATCTCTTCAAGGTCGATTGGTGAATGATCCATACCTGTCATTATCATGAGACATTGAAATGTGAATTAAAGTTTCACTTTGAAGTTTGAAGTTTGAACTTTAAAGTACGAACTAGATTATGAAACCTTCAAATTCAAGCTCTCGAGTCTCACCTAGTATTTGTTTGTTGCGAAGTCGTAGATTGTAATGGACAAATACAAGGTCATTCAAGCGTTTTTGTGTCAATCGGTTGCGCTTCTTAGAATGTATTTTCTCAAACATGCTCCAGTTGCGTTCACAACCTGAAGCACTGCATGCTTGGTTTAAGATTTGAATGGCAAATCTCTTCAAATCTGGCGTATCACTACCAAAGTTTTGCCACCAAAGACCTAGCAAGTGGTAAGGGTTTGTGAGTAGAAGTACTAAATAGTAAAAACTTAAAAAGAAAAGAAAATTTAATAAAACATTTAACATACAAAATAAAGTTTAAACAAATTTAATGAATTGATGAAGCCTTCAAGCTGGGTACCTGGCAACATCTTAGACCTTTGTCTTATAGCACTGGTATAGGCAAACAATTTAGATGGCGCCCTATAATCTTGTAGTTGGGAAAAGACACGACTTTGTTGTTCTGGATCAGGGAAGCACCTTTCCACACATGTCATAAGTCCTCTGCCAACCTCCCCATCCTCATTAAATTTGCTCTTATCATAAAAATATTGTGGGTTTAAGAAGTACCCAGCAGCATGTAAGGGGGAATGCAATTGCCTATCCCAACGTGCATCTATAATGTCCAAAAAAGGCATATACTTTGTCTCACCATCCCCATATCTTCTTTTGATGGCCTCCTTTGCGAGATCCATCGCCTCATAAATGTAACCCATAGCGGGTTTGTCACCATCAACCATCCTGAAAGTTCAAGCATTCAAATTTAAAGAAATATGAAACATTGTAAATAAAAAGAAGCTTGAAATGAAATTTAAAAAATGAAAAAGTTAAAAGACTTGAGGTACCTGAGAACTCTAACAAGGGACTTCGTCACAACAATAATCTCTTCGGCATCTTTCCAAAAACCATCATTAAACACAAGTGCTGCAATTTCGATGCCTTCAAGGGTCTTGGAATGTTTAGATCCCATCCACTCAGGTCCCAAGAACATCCTCTTCAAATTTATCTTTTGCTCAACCACAGATTGCAAAGATATGAAATTTGTTACAAATCTAGTCACTGCAGGTCGAACAATTTCTTTACCTTCAGTGTATTCTCTCATAACGTTTAGGACAATAGTGTGGTTGTATAGGTATTTGGTTATGGATTTTGCCTTCTCCACAACCTCATGTATCCAATGAAGCTTACCAATGTCCTCAAGCATTAAATCTATGCAATGGGCAGCACAAGACGTCCAAAAAATAGTGGGGTGCCTAATCTCAAAAAGTCTACCAGCAGCCATATAATTAGCTGCATTATCGGTGACAATTTGTACAACATGTTCTTCTCCCACTTCTTGAACGACTTCCTCCATCATTTCACAGATCAGTTGGGTAGTCTTAACCTTATCTGAAGCATCCACTAATTTGAGAAACATTGTGCCTGCGGGACAAGATACAAGGAAATTTATTAAAGTTCTATTCCTCTGATCTGTCCATCCATCACTCATGATGGTGCACCCTGTTTCTACCCATGATGAACGAAACTCAGCTAGCACAAGCATGACATCTTCAACACTCTCTAACAACATATATGTCCTAAGGCTCTCTGATGTAGGGGCTTTGAACCGTGGACCTGCAATAGCAATTGCATCAATCATAGTTTGCCAATAAAGACTTCTCGCACAGTGGAAAGGTATGTCAGAATAGTACCAAAAGTTATCAATGGCCTTCCTTGCCTGACTATGGATATTTTTTTTCCAACCAGTGGCATCCAAGGTAGGTTGGGAACCGGGTTTTGTGCGGGGAGCAAAAAAGGTGTTTATGTTTCCACCTCCAATGTTGAAGGAAGGAGTCGAAGGACTCGTATGGCTTTGAGTTTGACTTGGCCTTGGAGGCATGTGTGGAAAACTTGGGAACGGCATTGAGGATTCAACAGAGTGAGGTGACATGGGGCTAGTGGTAGAAAAACTATCAACTCCAAGAGTTCCTATTTCAGTATTTTGCTTTGCTTTCTTGGCATTATGTTGATCTAACATCTCAAGGGCCAAGGCTGCTTGGTATTTGACATTATCGTCAACCTTGCTGCAAAGACCTATATCATGGCCAGGTATTTGTGCAAGGTGGAACTTGAATCTATAAATGCCTCCACTACATTCCTTTTTGCAAAATTTACAAAGGAGCTTGGGGTCTCCGGGAATCTTGTCACAATAAGCCCAAGCAAAGTCCTTCTCTCTCGGCATTGTTGTTGCTTTGAACTTGTGTTTAATTTGTGGCTTCTGTTAAGATTTGGAGTCGTGGCTTCTATTTAATTTGTGGCTCCTGTGAAAGACAACAAAAAATCAAATTTAAAAATGATCCAAAAATTTAAAATATGCTAGAAATTTAAAAAATTAAATGAAGACAGATGTCAGTAAACATATAGAAATGTTGCCTTTCAATAAAACCAGAAAACATGCAGAACCCTGGTTTTATTCAATGGAGCACAACATAGCTCTAAAAATTGGCACAAAAGCACACCAAGAAAGTGCCATCATCTGTCATCTATGCATATGAAGATTGCTGCAAGATCACTTAGATCTCTGCCATGTATCAAATATATGTGTCAAATCACTGTCAAGTCTATATGTTAAGTTTATATGTTAATAAGTCAAGTCACTATCAATGGAATCTATAGGTCAAGTCAATCACCATCCACAAGCATCAGCTCTATCTTGTATCAAAGGGCTCACAATGTATCACAGTCAACTTGAAGATTGAATATGTCACTATTTTATGAATGCCTCTGAAGATATATCATGTTGTGCCATTGAAGCTTTCTACAACAAATGATAGTTTCTTTGTTTCTTGAGAAGGGTTAAACAAAGGCCACAGAACATTTAGTTTAGTCAATGATCAGAGTTACCAAGGAAAGCTCTGATTAAGGCTGAGACTAATCATAAATATTGTAGAATTTGATTCAGAGAACTATCTTAAAAACTGATGCTCTACTAGATGTTTGATGATCTAATGATGCCTGGAATATACACTGATGCTTTAAGGTAAGTGTGCTTGTTGCTCAAGTCAGGGTAAGATAAGGCTTCAAACAGCCATTATTTCCTTTTGAAAATTGATACACAGAAAGTTTGTTTCAGTTCTATCTCTGTTTTGTTTTGTCTCAGCTCCAAGAATTGCGTTCAAACTTCAAACCTTGATTTCTGTTGTTCCACTGACACAAAAGAAACTGCCTTCGTCCTGGATCACAATATCACTATTAACAATATGACAAATTTCTGTGGTCGCCATTCATCGCCCAACCTAGACCAATGTCAGTGGTCGTTCATTGACCAATATGAATATAGACCATTCATCACTCAAAAGATGGAAGAGGTTAAGACTCTGGCCTATGCTACTAGCCTTAATAAGTTAATATTCACCAAACTCAGATCTCGGTGGGACCTCCACTGGCTCTTCAACTGGAATCTGCTCTCTCGTTGCTCTCATTGTTGCTTTTTGGAGTACGTGGTGCTGACTCTAAGCTATTGTATGTGCTGCTAAAATCACAATGTCACTGCGTTAAGGCTGTTATATACATGTGAGTCGTGACAGTGCTATATTTATACATGTGACAGTGCAGGCATTATTGTTGTATGCCATCGCAGTTATATGTATGGATGGAGTCGATGGACTAGCCGACTAGGCACTCGAGTATGACATCACAGTTATATATATGGCATTGCCGCATTAGCATCTCTGTTCTTCTCTGCTGTATCGCATCACAGTATCACGATTCACATCTATATCTCAGACATCATTATATATAAAGTTAAAAGGAATACCGAATACGTCACCGTTCACGCAGGTTACCTCAAGGCTGAAGGCTCACGCAGGTATATGAATATCTCAGCAATCTGGCTCTGCGGCGTCGAATGCAGCTTTGCGGCTCTGCGGCGGTGTCGACTGAGGACTCTGCGGACTCGGGACTATGAAACATTGAAATAGCTCACGTAACCGATAAAGTTATAAACGCGCCACAATCCGAAACCCAAAACCCGATAAACCTAAACGCAAAACTGGCGGGACTCGCCAAAAAAACGCAGAATCGGAATAATCGCCATACTCGCGAGTCAAACTCGCGTTGACCACGAGTCAAACTCGGTCAACGCGATTTGACTCGCAAAGATTCAGTTCGGATCGTTTCATGGCTGAGCAGAGTTGGAATCGCGATTAATCGGCAAAATTGTCGATACCTGTTCCACTGAGTCAGGGTTCCCACACCCACTCCTGGGGTGCATGCAACAGATGCACAGGTGCAAAAACCCACCCAAGGTGCAGACCTTGTTGCAGGTTAATGCACCCCAACCTGTCAAGGGCTAAGCCCTACATCTTCAAACGAGATTTGGGATGCATCATGTTGTCGCACAAAATGTCTAGGCACCGCGACAACGGCTCAGATCGGGGGTTGTCACCCTGATCCCCAATCTTTCCGTTTAAATTGTCTCCCAATAGCAGGATAGGGGGGGTAGACCCTACAGAAATGGAATGAAGGAGAACTAGTTGGGAACCAACCAGTTCATGAGACACAGTTAAGCGACCAAGTACTTGTTGATTTCTGGTAGCATCGCATGTGCTCTAAGCCTCAAAATTTGCAAGGAGGCTAGGACACATGTATTTCAGAATACCCAGCAATTGTTTTGGAAAATTCTACCTAGAGACATTTTTATTAAAATAATTAATTATTTTTAATCGGTGCCTAAGTCTAAACTTAGGAAATTAAAATAATTAAAGAGTATTAATGAAACTGGGTGTGAATCTTCTAGAAGAAGACAGAGATCAAGTCAATATGATCTGAGCCGTTGATTAAAATCAAATCTAGGTCATTGATTACTCAACTAGAAGATTATAAGAAGGACGTCGATGGGCATTTGGAAAATACACCAGCAAGATACTCAGCTGCCCAAGTAGATAGATATTCTCACTGGTTGAAGTTTGACAAGAGGGAATCGAATCAGAGGGAGAGTTGCAAGTGAGAGAGAGAGGGTATCAGCAATATTCGAGGGTGCAAGAAACAGCAGGAAGAGGCAGCGCAGAAGAGGGACGCAGATCACCAGAGGGTGACGCATAGGGTGACACAGTGTGGCTAGCGTGAACGCAATAGGTCCTCTCGGGTGTCAGAAACTCACTGTGGAGCGGACAAAATTATTTGTAAAATTTTCACTCAGTGATTCTTCTTCTATTATGTTCTCCGTAGATTGTACATGAGATTTTGCTGAAGAATAATGAAAGAAACCCTCATCTACTGCACCGGTTTTCCCAAATTATGTTTTTCCGAGGACAATTGTCCAAAAATAACTGTGTCAATGTGTTTATTTGTGTGCTAGTATTTTCCTTACATTTGTTTTCCGTAGTTAGTTAATTTGTGAAGACTGCAGTGTATGTATTTCGATATTTGTCGTAGTCAACTGAAAAAAATTTGTTTCAGTAAATTAACAAATAGAAGCAACATTATCAATTGCTGCAGCAGGATTTGGAATTTCCATATTTTCACATGGTATCAAAGCTGAGAGAGGAGGCAGGGGAGATCTAGTGCAAAAGAAAAGAAGAGCAGCGTAGCACTACGTAAGTAGCGACTCGAAGTCTCCAAAGGGCTGCGCAGTCCTTGGGCCAACCAGGGTTTCGAAGGAGAGTTAATTCTCTGAGTGAGTCGACAAAAAAACAAGCTCCAGATCAAAGGGTTGTCAGAGGCAGAGGGAGCAGTTATGGTTCTTTTGCAGAGCATATCTCCAACTAAAACGCAATGTCTAGCAGTAGCAAGTACAGCGTTGAGAAGGAGAATAGCACGAAACAACATGGATAGTCAAGATGTATTATCTTCCAGATTGGAAGAAGAATTTGCATGTTTGTCAAGTTTAGCATCAACAGGTGTTTGGTATATTGATAACGGGGCTTCAGCTCACATGACTAGAGTACGAGAGTACTTCTCTAGCTATCAAGAAGAGCAGATGGACTTCCAGATCACTATGGGAAACAGAACGAAGTGTACTCCAATAGGGAGAGGCACCATAGCGTTTCAAATAGAAGTAGGAACTAGCATAAGAGCCACTGATGTGCTACATGTGTTGGGGTTAGGAATGAATCTGATTTTAGTGTCCCAATTATAGGATAAGGGGTACGATGTATACTTCATTAAAAGGAAAGTGTATGTCAAACATCCCAACTGGAAGAAGATGAGACAGATTGGAGCTCGAAGCAATAGATTGCATAGATTACATCTTGAATCTCCAATGGCACTGATAGGCAGTAATGGTCAAAAGGAACTGAATGAACTATGGCACAAGCGAATGGGACACTTACACCATGGAGCACTAAGAATACTCAGACAGATTGTTACAAGAGTTCCAGTCCGCAGTACTGAGCATGATGATGTATGCAGAGGATGCATACTAGGGAAATATGCTAAGGCAACTTTTTCCATAAGTAACAACAAAGTAAGAAGCGTGTTGGGATTGAAACACTTAGATATTTGTGGCCCGATGTCCACGAAAGCTCTTAGCGGTGGCAAGTACTTTGTCACCTTTATTGATGATCACTCTAGAAAAACTTGGATCTATTTCACAAAGACCAAGGATGAGGTCTCTGATCAGTTCAAAGAGTTTAAAGCTCTCGTAGAGAACATGACAAGGAAAAAGATAAAGGTATTGCATTCAGATAATGGTGGAGAATATACAGATAAAAACTTCACAGATTTCTGCGCAAAGGAGGGCATCAAAAGAGAATGGGCAACTCCATACAATCCACTGCAGAATGAAATAGCGGAGCGGAAGAATAGAACAATCATCGGGGCAGCGAACGCTATGTTATATGACCAGGACTTGCCTAGATTCTTATGGGCAGAGACATGCAACACAGTGGTGTATATCCAGAATAGAACTCCTCACAGGAGCATTGGGGAAGAAAACTCCTGAAGGAGTATTCAAAGGAAAAAAGCCAAAGGTGCGTCATCTCACGACATTTGGAACTTTGGCATATTGCCACATTCCAGACGAGAAGCGTAGTAAGCAGGATCAGACTGCAGAAAAGGGGTACCTCGTAAGTTATAGCGAGACCTCAAAAGCATACAGAATCTACATTCCAGATAACAGGAAAATTGTAGTAAGACGAGATGCAAAGCTCATGGAAGATTGAAGTGAACAAAGTTCCTTCTTCAGATTAAATACTCCAAAAGACTTGGAATATGAAGATATCCATTGCGGATACAAATATTATATAGTAAATGTGTGAATAAGATGATCATACAAATGAGAGTGAGAGGTCAGCTTATATACTATGCAGGTGCCTCTTCATGGAGATTCTTGTCTCATTTAGACATGACTCTTCAAGCTAATTAGTAGTTAACTAATCATTATTAATTATTATCATTTACATTATTTCCTATATGTTTATTCATAACATTGTCTTCCTCCTCAAAAAGATTTGTTCTCAAAGCTTGTCGATGAAAAAATCTTGATCTCTTTTTCAGTTTCGAATGTCTTCTCCTCTCGGAACAGTCATCTTCTTCAATACAAGTTAATAAGATCTTGTAAGTGACAAACAAAATTGTCGCACTGAGGAGGGATCAGACCATCCTAGATTAATCCTCTGTGGAATATTCTGATCATTGGAATTTCGTAACAAATTGTCATCATAGCACTGGATTGAGGTTACATCACTATTCTTTGGAACATCAGTTTGTTGTTTCTGTTTTGACTAATCTTAATACGTAACTTGGTTGAGTTGTCTACTCTCATGATTTGGATGTCGATAGGGAACTTTTTTGGTTTGACTTTCCCTTATTAGGTGTGTGGAAATTTGTTGATTTCCTTCTGGTACTATGGTTGTTGAGTTGGTTACAGAACCTTCACTTGGGATGTTTATTATCTGAACTGCAACATCTAAGTGTGTCGTTTCTTCAACTGACTTGTCTTCTTGAGTTGTCATATTCACTGGATCGATGTTCGTTTTTTCTTCAACTTGAATTTCTACATTTGAAAATTTCGACGCTTCTTTTTCAACAAGTTGTTGCCCCTTGTTTTCCAACAACTTCTTATCCTTCTTAAGCTTCTCAATTTGCATTAGTAATTTTTCACTATGGTCTCTAAGTCGAGAAACTTCCTCATTCTTGTCAGTGGTGATTTTGTCAACTTCCTTTTGCATATTTTGTATCACTTTTTTACTTTCTTGAAGAATTACTTTTGAGATTTCTTGTATGTCTTCTGGCGTCACTGAATCTGGCTTCAAAGTAACATCTTGTAGCGTTATTTTTTTCTTTTTGTGGGAAAATGTCAAAAATGTATTTTTGTTATTTAGAATAAAGGAACCTAGGGTTTCCATCCAGGGTGAGCCCAAAACAATGTCACCTAGATCACTCCATAGAGATTGAACAAAGAATTCTCATATAAAAGTATAATCGCCAATGTTTAGTTGTAATTCGGTTATGGCATATTGTTTTCTACCCAAGCAGTCTAAACTCTCAATTATGTTAGACTCCAAAATCACCAATCGGTTAGCAAGGTTAGAGTTTATATCATTTTTCCCTTCAATGGAAGATATAGAAATAATAACATCTTTTCCTGCAAGAGTCCCTTTAATTTTGAATAGCACTAGAGCAACACAGTGTGAGGTTCCTACAAATCTCCCTTCAATTCTGAAGTAGATGACATTTTTTTGCTTGTCGAATATATATCTATATATATCTATATATATATATATATATATATATATAGATATTATAGCTCCTTTTTTTATTCTCTTCCGACTTCAAAAAAAATATACTTTCGATTTTTTTTTTACCTTTATTATTATTATTATTATTTATTAATAATATGTATATATATTTTTTATTTAATTAAATTAATTATATGGTTTATAACTTTAATATATACTAAGTTATTATTCAAAAGGGGTCGGACAATAGTCACGATGTTTGGCTACCAAACGTCACTTGTTAACCCGTAGTCACCAAATGAAGCGAACAGACACTGCGATGGAAATGGCAGATTGAGCGCCGCGACAGATGGAAATGGCGGCTACAGAGTGTGCTTGGAATGACGTTGTCAGAATTGTGGACGGCTGACTGTGCAGCTATGTATAGAACCAAGGATGGAATCGACAGTGGTTGTGGCGTCGTGGGTCGTTGTCTGAGGTGATGGTAAATGCGGCTAGTTGCAGCAATGTGGAGGCCTATCATGTGGAACGATGATGGCTTTGATTTGCGTGCAGCAAGTGGAATCGACGGTTGTGTTGGTTCAGATAATTGCAGTGGGGCGACTGATCAACTGTTTGTTTTTCTCTTCTTCTTTTTTTCTAATTCTATATATATATATATATATATATATATATATATATATATATATATATGTATGTATGTATGTATATTAATATATTAAATATGATTTTTATTTTTTTTATATAACTTTCCCTTTTTATTTATTTATTATTATTCTTATATATATATATATATATATATATATTCTTTTTTTAAATAATTTTTTCAACTCCAAAAGCTTGTAGCGAAACTCTTCAACGACAATGAAGTTGACGAATTGTTGATGGCCAAGGGCATAGATCGAAGAACGAGCTTTGTGCAGCAGTGAAGCGGCCAAAGGATCGAACTGCTCTAATACCAAATGAAGAGAACAAAGTTCTTTCTTCAAATTAAATACTCCAAAAGACTTGGAATATGAAGATATCCATTGAGGATACAAATATTATATATTAAATGTGTGAATAAGATGATCATATAAATGAGTGAGAGGTCTGCTTATATACTATGCAGGTGTCTCTTCATGGAGAGTCATGTCTCAATTAGACATGACTCTTCAACCTAATTACTAATTAACTAATCATTATTAATTATTATCATTTACATTATTTCCTATATATTTATTCATAACAAAGATATAGCTTTCAGGAAATCTCGAGAGATCCCAGCAAAAGGTCAATCAGCAGATGTTCCATTAATCCAACAGTAGCATGGGCAACAAGGAGGACAAGCAGGAGGACAAACATCAGGATCGAGTACCATAACCAGCACCAGTATTTCCTCAGGAGGAGGAGATCTACACAGTTCTCAACAAATGGAACAGCAAGAACAAGAGGAGGATTTGATTGAGCCTCCCACCACCAGTGGTAGAACCAACAAGGAAGTACGACAGACACTGAGGGATGCAGAGGAGTTTGTCGGAGCTCCTGGAACCGACAAGAGGAAGCATAGACAGCCTAACAGGTACCAAGCCTTGGTAGCATAGGCTGAAGAACCTTACAATTTTCAGGAAGTCGTACAGCATCAAATTTGGGTGGATGCCATGGTAGAAGAGTACAGTTCTATCATGACGAATGATGTCTGGGAAGTGGTACCTAGACCAGAGGATAGATCAGTTGTAGGATCAAGGTGGATCTACAAGATCAAGTATGCTGTAGATGGCAGTGTAGAGAAGTATAAGGCTAGGTTTGTGGCAAAGGGTACGCACAAAAGGAAGGAATAGACTATGAGGAGACCTTCACCCCAGTAGCTAAATATACCTCTATCAGATCTGTTATATCCCTAGCAGCGCAAATGGGAAGGGAGATTCACCAAATGGATGCCAAGACAGCATTCTTGAAAGGGGTGGTAGAAGAAGAGGTTTATATAGAATAGCCCGAAGGCTTCGAGACTCATGAAAAAGGAACTCATGTATGTTGGTTAAAGAAAGCCCTGTATGGGCTCAAGCAAGCACCCAAAGCATGGTATGGTCGGATTGATAGTTACTTGCAGCAGTTGGGATTCATCAAGAGTGATGTTGATCCCAATCTCTATTATCTAATGGTGGAGAATGGGCCACTTATTCTAGTATTATATGTAGATGACTTATTTCTAACAGGGTCATCTGGGCTTATAAAGGATTGCAAGAAGAATCTTGAAGCAGAATTTGACATGAAGTATATGGGGCTCATGCATTATATTCTAGGGTTGGAAGTTTGGCAAAAGAATGGGGAGATCTTCCTTGGGTAAGGAAGATATGCTATAGAGATTCTGAAGAGATTCAGAATGCAGGATTGTCGGCCCATGGCTACGCCTATGATCACCAATTGGAAGAAAATAGATGCATCAGGAGACAAAGAAGTGGACCCCACCTTGTATAGACAACTCATTGGGTCACTCATGTATCTGGTCAACACTAGGCCTGACATTTGTTTCACTGTCAACACCCTTAGTAAGTTCATGGTGGAACCAAAAAGGTTACATTAGGAAGCAGCTAGGCACATTCTTAGATATGTGCGTGGAACAGTCGAATATGGGTTGAAATAGGAGATGATGTTAGATTGAGCGGATTCACAAATTGGGCAGGTAGTTCAATAGGCCGGAAAAGTATCTTCGGGTATTGCTTCAGCGTTGGATCAGGAATTATCTCTTGGTGCAGCAGGAAGCAGAAGTCAATAGCTTTAAGCTCAACAGAAGCATAATATATGGCGTCCATCACAGCTACATGCAAAGCCATATGGCTTAGAAAACTGCTTGTGAGTTTGTTCAGAACAAGGATGGAAGCGACCAGTGTTTACTACGATAATTAGAGTTGTATCAAACTCTCTGAGAATCTAGTATTTCATTATCGATCAAAACACATTGATATCAGATGTCACTTCATCAAAGACTGTGTTCAACGTGGGGCAATATAGCTACAGTATGTCCCCACAGGAGATCAAGTAGCAAACGTACTAACAAAAGCTTTAGGAAGAGTTGAGTTCATCCAATTCAAGGAGCAGATGGGTATGGTAGAGAACCCATTTCAGTAACAGAAACAGATGGTTTCTCAATTGCAGCTGCAGCAGATGAGAGGGAGTTGCAGTGCAGATGTAGTGTTGGCAGTAGTTTAGCAGACTCAACAGCAACATTGATGCAACATTTGCGCAATAGTTGGTGGGCAGTGATGTCAAACATCAGTAGCGCGGAAGGAGATGTTACAGAGTCAGAGTAATGCTTCAGCAGGTTGTATTACTAGAGCACATTCCTCGCTAAGAGGGAGTGTTGATTTCTGGTAGCATCAGATGTGCTCTAAGCCTCAAAATTTGCAGGGAGGCTAGGACACATGTATTTCAGAATACCTAGAAATCGTTTTGGAAAATTCCACTAGGAGACAGTTTTATTAAAATAAATAATTATTTTTAATGGGTGCCTAAGTCTAAACTTAGGAAATTAAAATAATTAAAGGGTATTAATGAAGTTGGGTGTGAATCTTCTAAAAGAAGATGGAGATTGAGTCAATATGATCCGAGCAATTGACTAGAATCTAATATGGGTCATTGATTACTCAACTAGAAGATTATAAGAAGGACTTCGATGGGCATTTGGAAAATACACCAAGCAAATACTCAGTTGCCCAAGTAGATCGATTTTCTCACTGGCTGAAGTTCGGCAAGAGAAAATCGAATCAGAGGGAGAGTTGCAGGTGAGAGAGAGAGGGTATCAGCGATAACTGAGGGTGCAAGAAACGGCAGGAAGAGGCAGTGTAGAAGAGGGACGCAGATCACCAATGCAGAGACAGTGATTATAATTAATAATTTATTTATTTAAATAATATTTTAATATTTTATTTAATTATTATGACTTTAAGTTCATAACATTGTCTTCCCCTTAAGATGCTTTGTCCTCAAAGCATAGGTAAGCCTGGGTGTTGATGCACGAAACGTTATGCTTCCCAAGATGAATCTTCCTCTGGTAACCTCTTCCATTTGATGAGGTATTCCTTTATTGTCTTGGATCGTAAAACCTTCTCTCGGATAGCGAGTATACCTTCAAGTTCAAGGACTATTCTTCCTTCTTCATCAGTCTCAGGTATTTCTGTTTGTGCTATTTGGTTTTGCCCTAATACTCTTTTGAGACTTGATACGTGAAAGGTATTATGGATTCGACAATTGTCCGGTAACTTTAACCCATAAGCTACACTACTTATCTTTTTGATTATCTGATACGATCCATAATATTTAGGTGACAATTTATTCTTCCCTTGTTGTTTTAGTGATAGTTGCTTATAAGGTTGGAGTCTAACAAAGACCCAATCTCCCTCCTCGAACTCTCTTTCAGAGCAGTGTTGGTCGGCTTGTTGTTTCATTCTATTACGAGCCATGGTTAGATTTTATTTTAGTAAGTTGATGATCCTTTGACTTTCTCCTAAGTGGTCTTTAACTGCTGGTACCCTAGAATCAAGGAGTGCAAAGTCCTTCCACCTGGGTGGCTCGTAACCATATAAGGCTTGGAAGGGTGTCATCTTAGTTGACGTGTGGTACGCGGTATTATACCACCATTCTGCCAGGTGTAGCCACTGTGTCCATCTGTTTTGTTTGTCTGTAACGAAACAACGAAGATATGTTTCCAAGCATTTATTAACGATTTCAGTTTTCCCATCTGTTTGGGGGTGATAGGCCGAACTCATATTGAGGGATATTCCTGCTTGATGGCAGAATTCCTTCCAAAATTTTCCTTTAAACCTTACATCTCTATCGCTGACTATGACCTTAGGAAACCCGTGTAGTTTGTAAATATTTTTACAAAACACATCAGTGATTTGTTTAGTTGTGTCAGTCTTTTTAATAGCCATAAAGTGGGCATATTTAGTGAGCCTGTCGACTACTACAAATATTTTATCCTTTCCGTCAGATGTAGGTAGTCCTTCAATAAAATCCATCGAAATCTCCTCCCACTTCTGATTTGGAATGTGTAGTGGATGTAGCAATCCTAGAGTTGTAACATTTTCGCTCTTGCTTCTTTGACAAATATCACATTCTACAACATATTTCTGGATTTCCTTGCTCATACCCTTTCAATAGAATGACTGTCGGATGTTGTAGCAAGTCTTGTAGAATTCGACATGTCCAATTGCAGGCGAATTGTGAGACTCCTTTAGTATTTTCACCTTAAATTTGGATGCGGGTGTTAAGGAAATTCTCCCCTTGTCAAGATGTCATTTTTCCACTCGAAGTTGGTATACTGATTGATATTGTTAATCATGGAGTCACAATCCATGCCTTGGCATATTTGGCTCGTATTCCGTCCAACCATTCTGAAATAACTATCATGGTGGCACATGTTGTGTGATCGTCATCTTTACATGAGAGTGCATCTGCTGCGACATTCTCCTTTCCCTTTTTGTGTAATATTTCTAAATCGAAAGCTGACAACTTCTCCATCCACTTCTGTTGTTTTGTTGATAATGTCTTTTGCTGAAGTAAGAATTGAAGACTGTTGTGGTCGGCTCAGATTGAAAATTTCCTTCCAAGCAAATATTGGTGCCATTTCATCAAAGCTTGTATGATGGCAAGCATCTCCTTTTGGTATGTTGATTTTAAGCCTTCTCGTTTATTAAGTTTCTTGCTCTCAAATGCTATAAGGTGGTTTTCCTGCATCAGTACAGCTCCAATTCCGAACCCAGGAGCATCACATTCAACTACGAACGGTTTGGAGAAGTCAGGAGTTGTTAGTATTGGTGTGGTTGACATCGCTTCCTTTAATTTCTAAAAACACTTGTCTACTTGGTCATCCCACTTAAAAGCATTTTTCTTTAACAGATTCGTCACGGGTGTTGTTAAATGTGCATAGTTTTTTATAAATCTTCTGTAATACCCTGTTAAACCTAAAAATCCCCTCAACTTAGATATGTTCTTGGGTTTGGGCCATTCTTTGATTGCCTTGATTTTGTTGGGATCCACTTGGACTCCTTCCCTTGATATAATATGACCTAGGTATTCAACTTCCTTTTGCCCAAACGTACATTTTGATAGCTTGGTGTAAAACTGGTTCTTTTCCAAAACAAACAACACTTCTTCTAGATGTTTGAGATGTTCTTTCCACGTCTTACTGTAGACTAGAATATCATCGAAGAAAACTAATACAAACTTCCGAAGATAAGGGTGAAAGAGCTCATTCATGGTTGCTTGGAAGGTGGTTGGTGCATTTGTTAATCCAAATGGCATGACCTTGAACTCATAATGCCCTTCATGAGTCCTGAATGCTGTCTTTTCGACATCTTCTAACCTTACTCGTATTTGGTAGTAGCCTGATCTTAGATCTAACCCGAAAAAATATTTTGCACCGTGTAATTCGTCTAACATTTCATCAATGAATGGAATCGGAAACTTATGCTTAATAGTGAATTTGTTTAAGCCTCTGTAACAATGTTGCACGAAGCGGGGACGAAACGGGGACGTTTTTTGGAAGCGGGGACGCAGAAGCATCATTTTCCAAAAATCTAGGAAGCAAAGCATCTCGTAAGCGTCTACTATATATATATATATATATATATATATTTGCATTTATATTAAAAAAACATCCAAAAAACCAAATCAGTTGTAGAAGACATGAAAACATGCATATTTTTACATAAAGGAAGATAAATATGGCATCCATTGTACATCAATCATTAACCATTCCAGCATCAACCATCTACAATCTAGATTCCTCTTCTCTTGTCAAGCCTTTGTCTCTACTTCAATTCTATAGGGATTTTAGTCAACATTACCTAATTTTGATCAAACAGCTTAATCCAAGTCTTATAATATGGTAGAGAAAGCTTAACATGCCTGATCAATGATTTTGACTTGAGTGAAGGGTACATAATTGCTAAGGCCATGACAAAGGATCTCAACAATCAATAACACCAACACTGTGGGGTACATATAGGGCTTATTGCTCTTGATTAAATGCCAATCACATGCCCTCACACATGATATAATCCAATGAAACGCTACAATCCCATTGATCCTGAAAACTGTTAAGTCTATTGAATTTGGAATGGGATATGAAATTCTATTTTCTCCATATGAAGTTCGATGAGGTTGGAACCACTCTCAAACATCCTGAGTCATTTCATGGTAATGTTAAAAATTTAAGTAAAAGGATGTAAATAAAAGATAAAGAAGAATGTCACTTTTCCTTTAAGAATTTAACATTACCATTTGGGAGCGCCTTAGGAGTATTCGGAAAGTGTAGTTCCTCACAGAACAGTTCGAAATTTCCAAAAACAAAAAAAGCCCCGCGGAACCGTCCACCTTCTCTCGGATCCGCTCGCGATCCACGGTGGATACATGCCCGAACCTCCACAGATCCGCACTCGATCCTTTCTGGATCCGCGGATCAAGAAATAGGAACCACAGATCGGGCAGTAGGAGCTGCGGATCGAGGCCCCACAAATCCATTTTTGCAGGAACCGCCAAAAAAAAGACGATCCGTGGATCCGATTTTCCGATCCGCGGTTCCGCCGAAGGATCGGTGGCGGATCCATACAGGACGCGGATCTACCTTTGGATCCTTGGGGGGGGGGGACGGTTCTTACAACACTACTCTGTAATCTATACATAATCGGAAAGATCCGTCCTTTTTTCTTACCAATACTTCGAGTGCAGCGTATGGACTTCTACTCTTTGTAATGATTCCATGCTTCAGCAGGTCTTGTATTAAGCGTTCTATTTCTGTCTTGTGGTGATGGGGATAGTGATATGGTTTAACATTAACTGGAGTTTAATCTGGTTTGACTTTGATAATGTGTTCAATTTGCCTTTCCGATGGTAACGTCACTGGTAGATCTTGGAAAACCTTCTCGTATCTCTAGATCAAGGATGAAATTTCTGATGGTTGATGAGCCCCTTCTGTCGATATCAATTCCAAGTGCTGACATTGTGCAAAAAGTGTTGGTGCCCCCTTGCGAATAAGCTTCTTCATTTGTTGAGCGAAGATGACTTGCGTAGGTGGTGCCTGAAACCTGAACAACTAATATTTCCTTCCATCCCATTTGAATCTAATGAACTGTTTTATGTGGTTTGTTGAATATGTGCCCAATGTACTTAACCATTGTACCCCAAAACAATGCCTACTCCTCCTAGGGGAACTATATAAAAACTGGACTCCATTGCATAGTCGCTTAATTGCAACTTAACCTTATGGCACTTGCCCACTCCATCTATACGTTTTCCATCTGCTACCATAACTTTTAAGTCTGCTACTGGGTAAGCAAAGATGTTCAGTCTTTTTGCAACATTGACATCTACAAAGTTGTGCATACTACCTGAGTCCACTAGAACAATAACGCTTTGCTTCTTGATGTGACCTTTAAGCTTCAATGTCTGTGGTTGAGCTATCCCTGAAAAGGATGCTATGGAAATTCATGGCATATCGTCTTCTGATTCTGGGCTAGGGTTTGCATTTTCTTCATTGTCCTCTTTTTCAGCGCTGTCTTCTGAAGATTCCTCTCCTTCTTTAGCTTGACAGTTGTACAATTTGTGTTGCACACTTGAGTCCCGTGTAATACTTGTCTCCGCACTTCCAGCATTTACCATCCTTTCTCCTCTCATTAGATTGTTGTTTTCCTTCACTTCGTAATGGTGGTGGAACGTACTTACTAGAATTTTCTAACGAGTGTTTACCTACCTTCCCCTTGGAATAGCTGTTAGTCCTATCGTTAGTGGCATATGGTGCTTTGTGAAGTTTATATTTCCGCTCAATAATTATGGCTGCGTGTCTGGCCTCCTCAATAGTTTTGGGTTTATGCAATTTTAATTCTTCGCGAATGTAATCTTTAAGGCCACAACGATACATTTTTAGCAGCTCCTCATCTGAAAACCCTCTCTGCCTTACTGCTAATACTTCCCATTCGTGAGTGTATTCACTCACTGATCCTTTTTGCTTCAAGTGAACAAATCTCTTGTAGACATCATCCTCCTCCTCGTCATGAAACCTTTTTAACAAAGCGTTTTTAAGGTTTTGCCAATTGAACGAGCAACCCGTGCATTTAGACGACCACCACAAAAACCAATCATATGCTTCTGCTTCTAAGTAGTTGGATGCAGTCACGACTTTTTCTTGTTCGCCGAGTGGAGGGTTTGCTAAAAAAATTGCATCCATCTTATTTACCCATACGATAGCGCCTTTAAAGTTCTTACCATCATTCTTCGGTAATTCATTTTTTATTTTAAGATGGTTCCTTCTGAAAGATTGAGTATAATATTGCCTTCCTTCGAAGTGAATTTGGGGTATTTGTTGCTTCTCACACCTCAGGAAGTCATGCTCTAGAGAAGTCTCCCCTTTTGGAGTCTTGGGACTCTATAGCTGAAGGTGGATCGGTCTCTCTGAAGTGCCAGCTCATCAAGTTTTTTAACTAAGATATATCGTTGGCCATCTCGTCCTACTTACTAATTGACTTCTCGACATTATCCAGGCGTTTATTCAGCTCGCTGATGTCCTCTTGAACCTTTTTCATAATGTCACTGTTGTTGGCCGCCATTTTACTCTGTTTTTTCTTGAAGACCCAATTTTATTTTATTTTATTTTATTTTTTATTTTTATTTTTTTAAATTAATTAAGATATAGTTATTATATTATAAAGTTTTAAATGATATACGAATCAATTTTTTTTTAAAAGTGAGTGGACGTCACCCTCCAGTCACGTCCGTTGACCCTGGCCTGACCCATATTCTGTTATGAAACCAGCTCACAAAAAGATAGAAAAGAGAGATCCACGCCTTAGAATTCAGCCTCTTCGAGGGGGCAACCTCCTTTACATTACATAAATGAACAATTCTTGGATGATACAAATGACAAAACCTCCTTTCTATATATAGGAGTCTAAGGAGTCACAATATAATCCAGCCGACCTAACAATAATAATATAAAGCCACAAAAATAACAATAGAGGGATTCTATGGGGCACAGAAATAACAATATGGGGGTAATAGGGGCACAACAATATAAATAAGGGGTATAACTACAATAGTAATGGGGTAATCACTAGTATTATAGGGACCCAACATGCCCCTCTCCTTCAAAAAAGTGTTGTCCTCAACGCTTGAGTAGTTCTGGATACTTCTGCATAAAATTCTCATCCTCCCATGTGGAATCTTCAGCGGATAAGTTCTTCCACTTGATAAGATACTCTGAAATTGATCGATTTCGTAGCTGTCGAGTTCTTGTTTCTGTGACTGCTTCCGGTTCCAATATAATTTTTCCTTCCTCGTCAAGTTCTGGCAATATTGTTTGACTTGGGAGCTTGTCACCTATAACCTTCTTTAAACATGAAACATGGAAAACTGGGTGCAATCGAGAAGCTGCAGGAAGCTCCAATTTGTATGCCATAGTACCAATCTTTTGCAACACCTTGTACGGACCATAATACTTTGGTGATAATTTATTATCCTTCTTAGCTTGCTTTAGGGACATTTGCTTATATGGTTGTAGCCGTAGGAATACCCAATCACCTACATCAAAACTTCTTTCACTGCGATGTTGATCTGCCTGTTGTTTCATTCTATTTTGTGCCAACACGAGGTTATCCTTTAAGAGTTGGAGGACTTGTTGTTGATGTTCGATGTGATGTTCCACTGCCTGAACCTTAGAATTTTCTCTTAAATATGATGTGATGGATGGTGGTTGATACCCATAAAGTGCCATAAATGGGGTCATTTTTGTTGCTGTATGGAAGGAAGTGTTATACCACCATTCAGCCAGAGGCAACCATTTGACCCATTGTGTCTGTTTATCAGATACAAAGCAACGAAGATATCCTTCCAAACATTTGTTTACTATCTCAGTTTGCCCATCAGATTGAGGATGATAAGATGAGCTATGAGCTAACTGAGTACCAAGACAAGAAAATAATTCTGTCCAAAAATTTCCAGTGAAAATGGGATCTCTGTCACTTACAATAATCTTTGGGTTTCCATGTAGCTTTTGAACTGTTTCCATAAATGCAGTAGAAACTGTACTGGCTTTAAATGGATGTGATAATGCACAAAAGTGTGCATACTTGGTAAGTCTGTCAACTACCACCATGATGACACTCTTTCCCTCAGACTTGGGTAAACCTGTGATAAAATCCATTGAAACCTCCTCCCAACGTTGGCTTGGAATGGATAAAGGTTGTAATAGACCCGGTGTCTTAATTGTTTCAACTTTATTTTGTTGGCAAACCAAACATTCCGCCACAAACTTTTGAATATCTGATTTAAGGCCATCCCAAAAAAATTCCTTCTTAACCCTGTGGTAAGTTTTTAAAAATCCTGAGTGCCCTCCTAAGGGAGAAGTGTGCAATTCCATAAGAATCTTTTGTTTTAGCTGGGAATTCTTACAGAGGTATAAGCGATCTTTGTACCATAACGAATCATTTTGCCAGCTAAATGTATCAGAAGTACTGGAATCTTGTTGTAGCTTTCGAATAAGTGCCCACACTTCTTCGTCATTCTTCCATTCCTCCCTTGCTTCGTTTATCCAATCTGGTTGGATAATAGAAATGGCACACAACAATGCTTCCACATCCTCATCCTTTCTTGAGAGTGCATCTGCCACCACATTTTGCTTCCCTTTTTTGTAGATGATTTCAAAGTCATAACCCAACATCTTTGTGACCCACTTTTGTTGCTCTTCAGAGGATAATCTTTGTTCTAAAAAGTATTTAAGGCTATCATGATCCGTTTTTACCTTGAAGTGTCTTCCCATTAGGTAGGGTCGCCATTTCTTAAGTGCATGGAGTATTGCCAACATTTCCTTCTCATAAATAGCTTTGCTTAAAAACTTTCCCTTGATTGGACGACTTTCAAAAGCAATGGGTCTTTCATCTTGCATTAGAACAGCACCAATTCCATTTCCTGAAGCATCACATTCCACAATAAAGGTTTTTGTGAAGTCCGGTGTAGCTAAGACCGGTGCTTGGCACATTGCCTCTTTAAGATGTTCAAAGGCCTTTGTTGCTTCCGGAGTCCATGAAAATGAATCTTTCTTCAATAATGTTGTTAGAGGTGCTGCTATTCTCCCATAATTCTTAACAAACTTGCGATAATACCCTGTCAACCCAAGAAATCCTCGCAGATGCTTTATGGATGTGGGGATTTTCCATTCCTTACTGGCTTTAACTCCTTCATGAGATACAATATGACCCAAATATTCTACCTCCTGGACTCCAAAGAAACATTTGGATCTTTTTGCATATAATTGTTTCTCCTCCAATAGTTGTAGCACCCTGTCAACATGTTCAACATGATCCTTCCAAGACTTGCTGTAGATTAGTATATCATCAAAAAATACTAACACAAATTTTCTAAGGAATGGTTTGAAAATTGAATTCATCAAACCTTGAAATGTTGAAGGTGCATTGGTAAGGCCAAAAGGCATGACCAAAAATTCATAATGACCCTCATGAGTTCTAAATGTCGTTTTCGGAATGTCTTCAATCTTCATTCTGATTTGATGATATCCCGAACGAAGATCCAACTTGGTGAAGTAAATTGATCCATGCAATTCATCCAGTAATTCATCAATGACAGGAATGGGGAACTTATCTTTAATAGTGAGCTTGTTGAGCTCCCTATAATCTGGACACATGCGCCATGATCCATCCTTCTTGTGCACCAATACTACTGGAGCTGAGAAAGAACTTTGACTCGGTTGAATTATACCAGCCTCTAGCATTTCTGCAACCATACGTTCAATTTCACTTTTTTGGACATATGGATATCTGTACGGCCTGATGTTTGGAGGAACACTTCCTGGAATCAGATGAATAGCATGATCATGATCACGCATAGGTGGGAGACCTTTGGGAGTCTCAAATACCTTGGAATGATTGTCCAGGACTTTTTGGAGATCTGGAGAAATAGATGATTCCAATGTGGAAACATCTAGCGAACATAATTGTGCAATTACACCTCTTTGCTCCTTTTTTAGAAGCTTTGTCATGCCATTAGAGCTGATTATCTTTCCTGGTTTCCCTGCAATACCCCTTAATTCAACTTCCTTTCCTTCCACAGAAAATTTCATGAAAAGTTCTTGAAAATTAAAAGCTATTGTACCCAAGGATTGTAGCCATTGGACTCCTAGTACAACATCAGCACCTCCCATTGGAATGGAAAGCATTGGGCTAGTCAATACATATTCTCCCATGGATAGCTTGATATTATGGCACTTTCCAGAACAATTTATTGTTCCTCCATTTGCAATCATCACTTGACACTCTGGTGCTGGATATAGGAAGCAATTCAATTCTTTTGCTACCCTACAATGAATAAAATTGTGGGTGCTTCCTGAATCAATCAACACTATTACCTTTTTCTTCTTGATTTGTCCTTCTATCTTGATGGTTTGAGGAGTGGTAATTCCCGCCAATGCATTACAAGATATGGTCGGATTTATTTGTTCTTCATCTAGGCTTTGTTCCTGGAATATATCCTCTTCTTTTGACCTTTCTTGCTCCTTTTCTTCTTCCTCTTCACAATCTATGTAGAATAATTTCTTCTCAGCACACTTATGACCTTTTGTGTATTTGCTATCACAATTGTAACAAAGCCCTTTTGCTCTTTTTTCTTCCAATTGTTGTGGTGTCAACCTTGTAGGTTGTGGAAGACTATGGGCAACAACACTTCCGTCTTTATAGTTGTGAATGGTATGCTTCCTAGTTGCCATAATTTTGCTTTCCATTTTTCTTGCTAACCTGAATGCCTTCTCTAATGAATCAGGTTCCCAAAGGCGCACATCATGTTGGATATTATCCTTTAAAGACCCTATGAACACATCAATCCTATGCTCCTCTGGAATATCTTTTACCCTTATGTTCAATTTTTGGAACTCCTCAATGTGCTCCATTATTGAACCCTTTTGTTTGAGACTTATCAATTGGCTAAAAAAAGTGTTGCTTTTTGTATCCTCATAATGTGCTATCAATTCTTCCGTAAAAATTGCCCAAGTGATAAATTGTTTACGAGAACAAAGCCATTGATACCATACAAACTGATTTGGTTCCAAATATAAAGTTGCCATACGTACCTTTTGTGTGTTTTGCACATTATTGAGATCGAAGAATTGCTCCATCTGTAATATCCATGTGGCGGGATCCTTGCCATCAAACTTCCTCATATCGATTTTTGGAACATGGTGAGTCTTCGATCCAACATTAGAGTCTATGGAATCATGATTAACATTTCTTTTGTTCTCATCATGAGTTTCCTTTACTACCTTTTCACCATTAGTGACCCTTTCTTGTAGCAACTTCTTCAATTCTTCCATGTCTGTCTTCAAATCTATCTTCAAATCATCCATCTTAGCTTCCACTTCAATCATCTTAGCTTCTACGCCTTTCTTTAAACAATCCATCTTAGCTTCTACACCTTTCTTTAAACCATCCATCTTAGATTCTGTTCCTTTTTGTGTAAGGGACAGTTGTTGCACTTGGTCTTGTAATTTTGATATATCATGTTGCATTTCTTCCTCTTCTTCATGAGTCATGCTAGAGCTTTCAGGTTCCTTACTAGGTGTTTGCATTTTCTTTCCTCGGGGCATCAGTTACCGATAATAATGCTCTACTATGCCCTTTGAATTCCTTCAAAATAAATTTTCAAACCAAGCTTAAGCAAAAATTTAAGAAAATCTACACACCTTTTTTCACTTTGTAGGAGCTCGATATTGCCTCTGATGTATCTCTGTACTTTCTGATCATCTAGTTCTGAATTTGTGACCTGTAGTAGCCCTCTGTGTCCTCTTTCCAATGCCACAAGTCTGACCCAAATTGGATTCTCCAAGGAAGAGTTATGCGAAATCTCCCACAGTGACTTGATTATAGACTAGTTCAGTAGAGCGAACTTGTACGACGTGCCACGAGTCACTGTTTCGACCTTTGGATCTGAAAAACACCCACAAGAAACTACAGTCCGTCCTCTTTTTGTACCTTCTTACGAAATTTCAATCCGATCCCCAGAGAGAAAGTTATGACGATTTTCCCCAGGTCACCTGTTTTGAATGTAATTCAGGAGTCTGCAAAAAGACCAACTTCCTCAGATCATATCTCCGCAAATATCGCGCAAAAAGCTCTGAAATTCGGACCCAAGGTTCAGCGCGATTTCTTCTCAAATGGGTTTTTTTTTGCGACTTCTGAAACGTCACAGAAAAAAAGTTATAGCGAAAATGCCACGATGACCTGTTTGGAGCAGCGAAACCCTAGAATCCAAAGCTCTGATACCAAATGTTATGAAACCAGCTCACAAAAAGATAGAAAAGAGAGATCCACGCCTTAGAATTCAGCCTCTTCGAGGGGGCAACCTCCTTTACATTACATAAATGAACAATTCTTGGATGATACAAATGACAAAACCTCCTTTCTATATATAGGAGTCTAAGGAGTCACAATATAATCCAGCCGACCTAACAATAATAATATAAAGCCACAAAAATAACAATAGAGGGATTCTATGGGGCACAGAAATAACAATATGGGGGTAATAGGGGCACAACAATATAAATAGGGGGTATAACTACAATAGTAATGGGGTAATCACTAGTATTATAGGGACCCAACATATTCTCTGGCAAAAATATTGTGGCCATGGGATTTGTTTACCAGCAAACCTTGAACGGAACACGGTGGCAACTCGCATACGTTCTTGCAGACTCACCCATGCAAACATCCTTGCTGAATTCACCCACGCTGATTCACCCACAGTATGTTGACCACACAGAACCGCACAGTGGTTTGGAGAGCAGCTGCCTTGGAGCCACAGAGCACAGCGCACCACTGGTCCAATGTATGCAGACCCAAAACCACAGAGCAGGCCGCGGATGGAAGCCTTGTAGGGCCCCATGGCCAGCAGGATGTCGTGGGTGTCACCAATCTAAGGTTGGCTCTGATACCACTGTTAGAGTTTAAAAACTAAATTGTTGTAGACTATAATAATACATCAGATGGCTGAATGTAATATATTTATTATTAATTGATAAAATTTTGATGATTGTTACAAGGCTGAGGCGGTGCTCCTTAAATAGGAGTTGACTGGCCATGCCTAATCAGAGAGACATGTCCCTTGGGGACTGATGTCTATTCATTAAACTAATTATTTGTTAAATAATTGATTATAATTAATCATTTATTTATTTAAATAATATTTTAATATTTTATTTAATTGTTATGGCTTTAAGTTCATAACATGTAACTAGGTTCAGTCTTCATAATGATCTTTGTACTTATTTCATTGTATATTTTATGCAAAAGAAAAAGAAGAAGAAGATTTTTTTATTATTACTATTTTAGATAAGCATGTTCTTTTCATGCTTCTAAGATTTGTTGAGTCAAAGAGTCAAAGTCCTATTTGGACCTATTGTAAAGAAAAAGGAAAAAGAATTTTTAAATATGTAATTTGGGTCAAAAACCCCTCTAGATGCCAAGTCAACCCTGCCCCAATGGACATGTCTATTCGAACCCCTCTGGACAGTATAAGTAGAGGAGAGTTGAGCTCATTTGGACACACACAATTCACATGATCTGATCTGAAATTTCACAGAAGGAAGGAGGGTCGAAATTTGAAAGAAGGATTTCTTCATGAGCTTGAGTTTGTGGAAGTTCTGCCTTGATGTATCTCTTGTTGAAGATCTGTTTTTGATGATAAATATGTTGTTGGTCTCTTGTTGTTGATGAATTCGCTATGAAGGAGGGTTCGACTTGGCATCTAGAAGGGTCATGGGTCTTGGATATCTCACTTTGATCTAATTCTATAAGAAGAGAATTTTTCTGGGTTTTCCCCTTGAGGGGTTTTGCCCTAGCTTGGAGCCTATATCTTGTGTTCTTTTGTTTTATGTGATCTTCATGTTTTATTATGCCAATTGCTTGATGAAAGAAGGAAAAACATAATAATAAAAACACCAACAAACTCACAAGTAATTATCATGTAAAAATAAATCTAACCTAATTAAAAACCTCTCGATTTTTCAACATCAACCCCCATAACAATTGTTACAAAGGTTAAAAAGCCACCTATTATGAGGGTACTTGACACCTGTTATGAATAAAATATATATAAAAATAAATAGAATAATATAAATTGTAATAGTCATAAATAATGATAATTTAACTAGTAATTTATAATTAGTATTGATGAGGCATGTCTCTAAGGACATGGCCATTCATGAAAAGGGCACCTGCCTAGGTATATAACCGGACCCTCATTTGTAACAATCATAACATCTTATATCTCATATCAATTCTTTTATATACTATTCAATATATATTTTATCTTCAATGGATGTCTTCATCTTTCAAGTATTTTGAAGATTACCGCATTTGTACAAACTTTGTTTGTAACATTGGTATTAGAGCATTCCTCTAAGTATATGAATTTTGCTCGTAACATTGGTATTAGAGTTGTTTGATCCTTTGGCTGCTCAATTGTTGCACAGATCCAGTTTGATCAGGCCTTTGGCCATCAATTTTCGTCAACTTTGTTGCCATCGGAATTGAAGCGCTTTGCTACACAAAGCTTGGAGTTTCTCCATTTGCTAATTTTGTCAAAGGCCTTCGGCCATTTAAAAAAAAAAAAGGAAAAAAATTGTATTAAAAAAACCGAAAAATATCAAAATACAAAGAAAAAAAAGAGATTATATATTAGAAAAAAGAAGAAGATCAAGATAAATAAAAGAAGAATGAAGAAAAAAAAATATCATATTCATAACACCACCATAACAAGGATCTGCCCGTTACAAGGGACATCAACCCCCAAAACAGATCCCCATTATCCGTAACAGGATCTAGGGCTGAGACTGCCCCCAAAGAAAAAAATAAATTAGAAGTGAAATCTATTATCATGTTAATTCTTAGTTATATAATTTCAATTTTAGAGTTTCAAATCCTCAACATATATATATATATATACAAGTGATGAACCCCCTGCAACCAGACTCCAAAACTGGCAAACCCACATGCACGCCCCTGAAACCCTGGCTAATTATTAAATATCTCAAAAATCTGCTCTTTTGGTCCTATCTCTAAGAAATTTACTTTCAATCTCCTTTTTCCTTAAATTTAAAATTTCCACTCCGTTCTTGGCTGCTGTAGATCCAAAAGGTCATTGAGTTGCTACTGACCTATTATCTATGCTGCATTAAATTCTAATAATCTGCAATAGAAACCTGCAGCCCTCCTCAAGTTGTATTTCCCCAGCTTTTTTCCATTTTAGGAGATCCCAGAATTGAGCAAGAAGCAACTTGGCCCCCTGTAGAACAACTTGACAAACTGTTTTGCCATTTTTTGCCAATGCATCAACAGGTTTCAACCAAGCAAAATTCTTCTTCTCTATCATCACTCCTCAAGTGTGACAAGAAAAACGCAATGAAGAAAAGAAGTACTGGCAATACCAATTTAATAAACTTTTTTCTCGAATGGATCTTGTCTGCAATTATGCTATATAGATGCCAAAGAGGCAGACATCGCAAAAATAATCCAAATGAAAATTATGAAGGCAATTACACATTTATTTCAGTAAAAAGTGCATGGAAAGAGATCCATTAAGCTCACCTGTGTTGTATATGGATTAAAGCCTATTCCAAGAGAAGTTACAAATTCCTCTGCCACCTTCTGCCAAGGAACAGCTGGGTATGCTACAAGATGGGCATTATAGTTCCCTACAGCACCAGCCATTTTTCCTAGTAATCTTACTTCAGCAACTTTTCGTCGCTGCTCAGATAGTCTGAAACAAAAGTTTGCCATCTCCTTTCCCAATGTAGTTGGCGAAGCTGGCTGAAATAGTTCATAAAAGACCATATGTTAGGCCAGCCAGATTAAATCTACAACTGGTAGCAAATGCTAACTTAATATATAGAATGCTGAACTGAAGTATTACTTCCTATATAATTATCAACACTCTGAAAAATAGGCCCGTAAATAAAGAAAGCTATACAGAAAACAAATAATGATGCTACTCTATGTAGGAATTAAATCTTTGTAATATCATGGGAAATAAAACCATTGTAATATCATGGGAAATGAAAAAAAGATAGTTTATCCTGATCTGCTCCACATAACAAGGTCATAAGCTTGTACCAGTTTAAATCAGAATAAATCAAGTTTTGACTCACTGCAAAACACTAGAAAAATGCAAAATCATGAGTTACATATATAATGAATTTTAATTTCTTTAAATCCCGTGATATATGCCATTGACAATCTGAAGCTTATTAAAACTTAAAAACGTTATGTAATGATATTAAGAAATCGCTGAGAAATCCCCAAGAATTTGACAAAAAAAAATTCTAAAAAATACACCTTTCTATAAAAGGGGAAATTTTACAAGATAGCTGAAAGAAATAAAACCGAAAATGGAAGGGTATATCCCATGTCCTCTTCCAAAGAACAACTAATGTAGCAATAAACTTGGAATAAGCTAAAGCATTTAAATATTTGGAATCCTTAATCAGGAGGTAGCTTGGCAAACAGTTGCATGCATACATTTTCTTGCCAAGAGTGACAAGAAGATTGGACTGAACTGACCTCGTTGGAGAAAGCATATATGCAAATAAATATGTAATCCAGAAGCAGACCCGAATGACCTGTTGAAATTTGGCGCAGCTTTGGGATGAATTCCCCAAGGATAATCTAATTACCCCAAGGAGAAACCACTTTGCCCCAAAAGAGAATTTGAATTTATTAAAAGGAAATTATTGTTCGGCACTCCTGTCATTATTGTTTGATGTGATATACTTTATTGGGCAAGCAACTATGTCAGCTTCAATATTTGAATTTATGTTTCCCTCCAAATTTGCAAGTCAGCCTTGTAATAGTTCAAGTCAGCCTGCCCAAAGGACATGACCCTTCGCATAGAGAAACAACTATAAAATGGCACCTATCCCCCACCATTGGGTATATTCAACTCAGACTACTGTGGCATCTTTCTCTGAGGCAGCCAAGACTTGTAGGACCAAGCCATTGAAGTTCATATTCTTCAGAGAGCATCTTGGTGTGCAAGAGAATGTATCCTTCCCCAAGAGGGAACACTAAGCATATGTTATCCCCGTCTTTACGACAATCCATGGACTTGGTGAAGGGGGATGTGTAATGAGGCTCACACTGTTGATCAAGAACACTGAGAATATGCCTTTCACCCATCTTTATGACTAGCCGTGGACTTGGTGAAGGGGGTTGTGTAGCTAGACTCTTCGGTGAGGGTACTCCTTAAAGCCGTGGACTTGGCTGAGTACATACACCAATATGCATCCTACCCACAAGTCACCCTTATAAAGGGCTTGTGGACTCGGTTAAGCTTGTTGGGATCAGTGTTTTTAAAACTGGAACCAGTGACCAGACCGGTCCACCTAATGAACCGGTTTACCGACTGGAACCGGTCTAACCAAGACTGGTTTGGTCTAAACGAACAAGTTTTAGAAAAATACATTAAATAATTACTTTTTAATGAAAAAAACTATTTTTAAGATTTAAAACCATGATTCCAAGC
This sequence comes from Pinus tabuliformis, assembly GCA_031772625.1. Taxonomy (NCBI): domain Eukaryota; kingdom Viridiplantae; phylum Streptophyta; class Pinopsida; order Pinales; family Pinaceae; genus Pinus; species Pinus tabuliformis. The sequence continues at coordinate 1,133,774,672 of CM062807.1, forward strand.
CAATAGAGACAAAATATGAAAAGATTGCTCATTTATATACCATGTAAAGGTGAATATATCAAAATGCCACAGAGTGCAATACATATCATCGACAAAATACATAAGCAATGAGGCTCTAAATGGCCTCTAGAGTGCAAAAACAAAGCCTATAAACTATGGGGCCAATGGCCTACTACAAGACTCAAGTCTACATATATGATAATACTATAATAGTGATCAACATTATCACTTGAAACTTCTCATGAGTCATCATGATCAAACTCAGTTGGTTGAGTCTCGGACTCTCGACTCCCAAACTTTGCAGTCACAAACTTCTCTATTGGTTCAGTGACTTGAGTCTCAAACTTCTGAAGGTATTCTGCCCTAATATGCCCTATTATTTCATTTGGTGCTCCACATGGCTTTACATGGCCTCCTATCCTAGCCAAGTGTTGCTTGAACCTGTTAATACCCCCTCCTTGAATGGATTTTTGGCAGTATTTGCAGATCATTTTGCCATCAATCATATCACAATGAGCCCATGCAGTATCTCTGGCTTTTGAAGGCATGATGACTACTACTTAGCTTAAACTTTGTTGTTCCACTACTCTAGCAAAAACTCAACATTCTCCAAGCTCCCAATCAAACTCACAAACACTCCAAATGAGATGTGTGAGACAAATGAGAGGGAGAGGGGCCTCTTAAAGGGAGGGTGCTTTTGGAGGGAAAGCACCCTTAGTTTCCCTCCAAAACCCCTAAAACATAATCAAAAAGTCGCTTTTTGGGCTCATGGTGGGCGTGCCTCCTAACCGGCCGGTTTAAGACGGAATCAACCGGTTTGTATCAAACCAGCCGGTTAGGACCGGTTCTCGGAAAAAAATGGAGAAGTGCCCCCTCTGACTGGGTGTTTTGGCTGGTTTCGACCGGTGGGCCTGCTAACCGGCCGGTTAGACCGGTAATCGGTTAGCAAGGCCGGTTTTGAAAACTATGGTTGGGATTGCCTCCCATCTCGGCCACAAGGGAGAGGAGACTTAGGTGTGTGTGATCTTTACCAAGAGTAGACGCACTAGCCATGGACTTGGTTGTGGTAAATTGATCTCCCCTAAGTATTGGATGTAAGTGTTCTACCACTTGATCAATGAAAATCAAGTTGAGAGAGGGTCAGTCAGTAAACATAGGGTTTGGATGATCTCTACCAAGGTCATTTATGACTGCCATGGAATTGGTTGTGGTAGATTCATCTCCCCTATTGTCATGTTGATCATTCTGCTTCTTCTATGGATCAAATCATCATTATTCAGCTGAGATAAGGTCACGGAGCTTCACCTAGAGACCCATAAGGTTTGGATCGGTGTTACACGAAACCCCCCCCCCCCCCCCGCGGATCAAAACCCCGAAACGCAACCCGTACGAATCTGTGGGTGATCTGTTGCTCGAAACGCGTCCCAAAAATTCTGAAACACAAATCGGGTTGAAAAGGATGCTTCCTGCTATGTGGGAACCGTCCGAACTGATCCACGTTTCGGAATGTCTAGGACGCATTCCGGGTGGCGGATAACCTGGCCAAAACGCTACGTTTCGAGGCCGGATCCGTACAGATCGCAACAGCTTCCATGGGAAACCGGTCGGTTCCGCTGTGCGGCCCCACAAAAATGTTTTTTTTTATATTTATTTTTTTATCCAGTGGTTGGGGTGGGTCTTGTTGACCACTGGGATGACACCTAATGATTATATGAAAGACTCCATGCCCAAGGATGATCCAAAGGACACTTGTACCATCAAATATCAGACTTCAACAAAGTTTTTTAACTCTACTTCTATCTTTTCATCATCTTTCTTGTACCCAGATTCCACACCCTGCGGGGAAATTGTAATAAGTGATACTAGTAATGCTGATTTTTGAGTCTATAACAGGCCTAGGATGTTGGGAATCAATCAGCAAACGAGTACACCTTGGAGTGTTTTTTTAATCTAGTTAATTATCCCTTCTTTTCAGAGGCGGATAATTTTCTAGGTTTTTTCACTCACTTTTTACCCCAAAGTCAAGATGACAGTATGAAGGTTGAGCCCCTAACACATCTTAGTGTCTAGAGTTGATGTATATTACCATACTAGATCACACAAAAAAAATCGTGGAATTTGGTTAGGTCTAGGTAGTCATTTTTTTAATTTTTAGATTTCTCGCAGGACAAAAATTGCAAATAAAATTGTATTTAAATTGTAATAAGTGTAGTCTAGAGAAGTTGCATGGGGTATGAGTAATAAAAATTACACCTCTCACCCACAAATTTTTCCTATGACACACTTTGAGGGATTAATAATGTGTTTTGGACCCTCAAAACCCGCATTTCCTAAGTTTAATGGAAATTGTGGCTTTTAATTAGGCTAAAATTAAATAAAATAGAGAGAAATAAATTATTCCATGTGACGAAATGATTTGGAAATTATCCTAAGTCAAAGACTTGAGTTAACGGACATGTGAAAGATGATTGAGCACACTACATCATAGATATACCATTATTTCATAAAATCAAATTTCCCAGAGATAAAGCAGCAGTTGCACGTGTGGAAAATCAAATTTATTAGAGGAACTCATGCACTGAAGGAATATTCTATGGAATATTTAGACTGAGGATTTCGTGGGGCCTTCTCTCACTATTAGCTCGAGTTGCTTCTACACTTAGCACTTCACATGGAGGATTACGAGTTTCACTTGAGGAAATCACGCAGTTCCTAGGGATCTACGCAGAGCTATCTTGGGATCATCTACATATGTGGAATCACTTAGTTCGAGTTTGCATTTGTTGACTGGAGTTATCATGGTACTTGGATTCACTTGTGGATGAGTTTACTATGCCATATATGGAATTCGATTTCCCTTGAGGTGCACATATGGAATTCGATTTTGCTTTGGTGTCTCTATCTTCTCCACATCGAACTTGACTTATCTTTCCTTGGGATTTGCTCCAAGTTCAGTTCTCACATGCATTCTTCCTTGGGATTTGCTCCCAACTCTCTATATAATGAGGCTATGTGCTCTCATATGTATCATGTAATACGAGCTATTGTGCTTGAGGAGACTCTGCGGGATTGTATTCACTACTTGCAATATAATACAACAGTGTTTGGGGTAAAGCGTGATGGTGTTCTTCTCCTTGCATGTGTGGTAAATTCTTGACTTGTTGTTATGCTTCTATTTATTTCCTCATGTCATTGTTTCTTTCATGTTTGTTTCAAGTTATATTAATATGCAGCTATCTCATATTAGCATAAGAATTAATTATTTGCTTTAGGAAAAGAAATCTTTTAGTGGATAATAGATTTTTCTCTAGGAATTCTTTCCCCTGCACTTATTTAATTTCATGTCAATTTAATGATTTGTGGTGAAGTTTTGTAGATGAATCATTCTTTGGTCAAGCTTTTCAAGCGTGAGGGGAAATTCTCGAAGGAATCAACCCATTCTTGAAAAATATTCAAGGAGAACCCACATGTGTTAAATCCAAAGTCTCATCTATATCTTATTTGTGTCTTGCAGGAATTCTTTCAAGTTTCTTAAAGCTTTTATTTCTTGCATCAAAATATCAAACTTGGAAAATGTTATTTTTTACGTATTGTACTTCATTTATCAATATTTGGCTATTTCAAAGAGCTAAGTCATGGTTAGTCAAAGACGAGAGCTTGTTCATACTATTTGGCCTAGCCTCTTGTACATTATTTTTTTAACATACTTTGTAGTTATCTTGCGCTGAAATTTGTTGGTGTACATTTTTTCTAACATGTTCTCTTGCAACTACTTGTGGGATTCATCATCGGAAAATTATTTACAAGTTTGCATGTAGGACCTTGAGGCTCAGATCTAGTGATTACTTCCACCTTTAGGTCGGATTCATCTTGGATAAGGTCTTGTTCTTCTTGAGGGCGGCCGAGTTCATTTTGCTCTTGCTCTCTCTTGGTCATGGCCATAGAAGAGGCTTATCTTCTCTTCTTCAAAAAAAAAAAAATCTTCATTTTGTTGAGCCTTTGTGGGCCTCCAAGTGCAGAAATTTTCAGCAAGGAAAGGTCTATGGTTTGATGCCAATTTGTTAAAACTTTCATTGGATTTTAGAGAAGACTTCGTTGTCTTTTTCTTCTTGTAACAACTAATAAAATCTCTGATTTTGGGAGTGTGGGTTTACCCATTGGTATCCATATCTCTCCACCTTTTGGAGAGGCTTGGCAGTTTGACTTTGTTGGGTTATTTCATTTTGCATGCATATCATATAATTGAGAAATTAACACAACATACATCACACTCATTTTGCATGCACTTTAATTTAATTTACTACATGTTTTAAATCCATAACAAGTTCAGATTTTTTGCATGTAATCACTTTTACTTTTTAGAGAGAGATTCTTCGGCGAAAATCACATGGAAAATCATTTGTCGACGCGTTTCGAACCAACAAGTGTGGTTCATCATCAGGACAAGTTGAAGAAACAGATCCAGCTAAGCAAGTTAAATAGGCAGAGCAGAGACTCCTGACCAACGGCTAGTTTGACTCAAGGATCGGGGTCAAAAATATTTTATTAGCTTAGCTAGTAAGAATTAGGACCAAAATATAAATTTAGTTTACAAATTTTAATAAAAATTAGAAATTAGTTAAATAATGGACCCTAAAAGCAATATATATAAAATAATATTATTTAAAATAATAAAAGATCTAACACAGGTCAAAAGGGGGGGAGGTTAGTTAAAAATATTCAAAATAAAACAAGTAAATAGATAATTAAAAATTATAAAATACTAAGAAGCGACAAAACAAGGATTTTCTTATTTTTTTCCTAACTAACCTATCCTCGTTTTGTCGCTTCTTAGTATTTTATAATTTTTAATTATCTATTTACTTGTTTTATTTTGAATATTTTTAACTAACCTTCCCCCCTTTTGACCTGTGTTAGATCTTTTATTATTTTAAATAATATTATTTTATATATATTGCTTTTAGGGTCCATTATTTAACTAATTTCTAATTTTTATTAAAATTTGTAAACTAAATTTATATTTTGGTCCTAATTCTTACTAGCTAAGCTAATAAAATATTTTTGACCCCGATCCTTGAGTCAAACTAGCCGTTGGTCAGGAGTCTCTGCTATGCCTATTTAACTTGCTTAGCTGGATCTGTTTCTTCAACTTGTCTTGATGATGAACCACACTTGTTAATTCGAAACGCGTCGACAAATGATTTTCCATATGATTTTCGCCGAAGAATCTCTCTCTAAATTGATATGGATCACAGAAGCCTGAACTCTATCACTTTTACTTTTGTTAAACACACATGGGCAGCAAGAGAAAATATGAAAGATAAAACATGCAGTACAATTTTTATTAACTGATATAAATTTATAGTACATTGTTGTGACCGTTGGGTTTCACATCCCAAGGTCTCTTGGACTACTTAGTCTATTCAGCTTCCACACTAACCCATTTAGGATTAGGTGTCCAACATTCCCCCCCTTAATCCGAAGGGTTATGTATGAGTCCAAGAAGAGAGTTGTAATAGAAAATGTGCAAAAAATGCATGGCAGCACTATGCTGAATGTGCTCTATGAAATGTTGGTATAAAGGGCAGTGGTTTAAGGATGACCACCAACACTGGAATGCTTAGTGCAGTTCCCGGAACTCTTCCAAAACTGGCAAGAAGCTGAAGTCTTCTGCTAGAGGAATTGATCCTATTGTTTTAAAGAGGGAAACCTTCAACCATGAAAGGGAGGTCTCACCCTGCATAAAAGGGAGAACTTCAACCTGAAAAGGGAAGTCTCAACCTGTGATGGTTTAAGGATGACCAACAACTCTGGAATGCTTAATGCAATTCCTGGAACTCTTCCAAAACTGGTAAGAAGCTGGAGTCTTCTGCTAGAGGAAGTGTTCTCAATTTTGTTCCTGGAATTCTTCTGAAACTGGCAAGAAGCTGAAGTCTTCTGCTAGAAGAAGTGTCCCATATTGCCAACTGAAAGCATGTTCAGGGGCATCTTTGCTTCTAGCTACAACTCTGAAACTGGTGTGGCAGGTTGTGGCTCAGGCTCGCTTGATGTGACTTTGAGGCTTGTAGATGACCATCATTTCCCCCCCTGTCAGATACAAGATGAGATGATGGAGGAAACTCAACTGCAAGACTATGCAATACTCTGGAACAAGTTCTGACATGTGTTTGGAATATCTTCTTGGCTGTTGATGCCCATTGCCAAGAAGCGATCCATCCAAGATGAATCTTTGTTCTTGCAGGACGTTTATTTCTGAAGCATTTGTGTGAAGAATGGCTGGTTTTATGACAGTGCTTACATGGATGAATATCAAAACAGTGATCTTTCAAATGGCCAACTCGGTCACAGTGTTGGCATTTCACGATCTGTTGTTGGTGTTGTTGTTGTTGCTGTGGAAGAGGGGCAGAGTCTGGAACAGCTGAGGCTGAACTATCATGAGGAGCAGGTGAACTGTCATGAATGAATCCAGCACTCTGAAATTGAATGGGCTTTGAGTAGTCTGGAATATGAAAGGACAAGTCCTTGTCATATCCAAGACCAGTTTTGTGCTTGTTGTGGACAAGCTGTTCCCAAGGTCTGATGATGGGCTTGGGAAGTGCAGACTGAGTTTCTGCATCTGCATGTACAACTGCTGCTTTATTTGAATGAACTGTAACATTATTGACTTGTTGTTGATGGGTTGCAGTCTCAATGTTCTGAATAGAAACATGTTCAGAATGACTCTTCTGTTTTAATTCTTCTTGCTGTAGCTGAGATTCAAGCTGCAAAAAATCAATCTTTTCCTGTGCATTTTGTAGACATGTCTGAATTTCTGAGAGAGATCCTATGCTGATTTGTAACGTGTCATCAACAGTAGATTGTATAAGAGTTTTCATGAACTCTAATACTTCACTGATTCTGGCCATTGTTCTTCAATGTCAGATTTACACCTTAAAAACTGATCACAATTATTACTTAATGCAGAAAAGTAATATCCACTCACAGTACACAGCAATATCTTGTATAAATGTGCAGCAAATGAATCAGGGAATCAATGCATATATATGTAGACAGAAACTATAATGGGTTTTAAATACAATGCCACAATTGGGGCAGCAGCAACTGCAAACTTGCTTGAATCCTTCAAATACTCCTTCACTTTCTCGGCCAGTGGAAAAGAATAGTCAAGTTCAATAGCGACTGTAACCATTCATGATAACATGTGGAACAGCTACAATTGTGGGATTACTGATTCCCAGAGAAAGAATTGTACATAATCTCATAATCTTATGTGGAACAATGCATATATATAAACCAAGTCAACATTGCAATTTCAAGGCTTTCATAGTATAAATTCTCCACCTGCTGATATTACTACTGACTAAAGACACTTGACTCACTACTCAACGCACATACCAGAAAACAAACCCGTCTTGTGGTAATGATATTAAAAGCTCTTGGTCGCTTTGCCTTCAGTATAAGATGAGAAATGCTACCAAAAATCAAAAAAACTTTGATATCCAATGCACCACATAAAAATTCAATGCGCCATGGCAGATTCAAACTTCATTGTGGACTCTGTAAGTTGTTACTTCTCTCCCCTTATAAACAACAAATATTTTCAGCGAGCAACGATGAGTCGCTGTAGAAAATACAAAGTTGGCCTATGCAGGTCACGAACCAACTCTAGAAAGATTGCTTCAGGCCTGGAACCAACTGTCTTCTCAAATTAAAGCCACAGGACTGAAACAAAGTTTCTGAAAATGAACAGGCAAGAACTCCTCGACTTCAATCACCAAAATCATTTAACCAATTCAACTTGGCATCTCTAAAAGAGTCTGCTACAGCAAAGATAATATGGACTTGTGGAAAATACAACTCATTGTTCGATGCATTCGACCTTCCAACAGTAATTTATCAGCCACCAAAGTATGCACTCGGCCTTTATTGATGGAACCCTAAACCCGTGATTTGTCTCAAGATGGATTTTGTTCTCAAGCTGACACCACGAATCTCCAACTTCGGCCTCTCTGATGCGTATTTCTCCTTGGACAAATTCTGGAAAATACGTGGAGCAGAGACACTGGAAACCCACGTTATTGGAAGAGAAGTGCGACTTCCTATTTTAGTGATCGATCTCTGTAATAGAAATGATCAGGTCTCCTTTGGGCACTATAATTCGACAGGGAATGTAATGTATCTGCTGCTACAGCCTCGACAGTGCGCAATCTGTATTTATCAGATTTTTCCCTGCGCTAGAAAACTCCCTCTTCAAAAAATTGTATACTCGATCAAACCTGGAACTGAATTTGCACCCTTCTTTTCACAAATGACTTGTAGCCTGGTTTTGCTCTCACTAAATATGGCTGAAAGGCTTTCTCTGAAAAGGCTTGATTAGCAGCCTAATTCTGTCCATCCTGTAAGAGAGCTCCAGAATCTTAGGCCTTGTAACAACCACCATCCCACTACCACATATGTCTGAAGATGATGCTCCATCGAAAAAGTCGACAGGGAAAGAAGCCCAAATGTTCTTGTAAATGCAACTTCTAATAGGCAACTTCTCCTTGGTGGGAATAATCTCCTAAAATATGGCAAAGTTTTATATTCTTTGTAATCCCTGACCCACTGTTCAAAACATTGACTTAGGGAGGATCTGTCCCTTTAATGCAGAGATTCGACCCAGGAAATTGATAGCACTTTCAACAACAAATTTTGACAAACGCTTATCGCAATACTGAGCCAGACATTGAAATGGCACTTGGGTATGTGAGCAGATTCGGCGAGCTTTCGAGATTATAGCGAGATTTTGATTCGAGTCCACTCAATTCGCAGGACTGGCGGTTGCAAGGCGAACCAACCATATGTGTTGCATAACGCTCAAACGACAACGACGATATTCACTATTTTGATGCAACAATCAAAGAGGTCGCCCGAGAAGCGCACTTGACCAGCATGGAAAGCGCTGATACAAATACTGTTAATGCCAGGGTTTTATGGAATGATGGCCCATCTAAAGGTGAAATTACCATTGTTCCCGCCAATGATATCCGCTTGTTGTCACCCGAAAGCATTGATATTCATATTAAAAATTTCGAGATATACAGAAGGAATAATATGGTATCGCACCCGGCTTTGGGATGGGATCCGCTTTGCCTGAAGATGATTACAGGGTACAGAACGGTTGCCTGCAGCGAGGAAGATGTGATTTGGATTGTGTGTTTGGTGGCAGAGGCTAAATTTAGTTATGGTCGTAGTGTTCTGCAGAGGCACATGATATTGTTTAGTTACGATATTGGGAAGGACGAGTGGTGGAAGTGCAGAGGTTGTGATATTGTGAAACAGAGGAGAGGTAGTGGATTTAGTGGGCAGAAATGGGATGCTGGGAATGGAACGTTGACAGAGACTATAATGAGTAATGCATTCAGGAGTTAAAATCACCGCAACTTGTTCAACGGAAAACAACAAGTTTTTATTCAATGCACAATAGCAGATCTTTATTCACAGCATGGAGTTGAACATACAACCAACGCATCATACATTCAAAGCACACTTCTAAATTGTTCAACGTAGATTCAATATACCACCCTCAATGCACAAGCAGGCCGCCGGACTGTCAAGAGAGGGGTATTCGATGGGTATACCAAGCGTTACCCAGATTATCACGCAGAGAATAATACAGTGACTCAGACAATTACGGGCTTAGAATAGCAAGGTTCTGACAGGGCAGGAGAAACAAAGAGCGCAGGAGCAACGGTGGTTAACCCAGAGCCGAGACAGTAATTGTATGGGCCATCATTTGTATGGTTAGCGCAGAGCGACCAGCGGAACCGATGGGGAGAGCGATAGGCTGAGCGTTAGACTGAGAATGGCAGGCAAGTTTTGCAGAGTTGACAGACTCTTAAAATACCCAGGCCTCTATTTTCAGATTGCTGGAATGTACGTTACATCCATAATAACAGCACTGACAATTATATGAATGTACATGACTTGCAGGTAAGAAAGGCCACAGAAAACAAGTGGCTCATATTTGAGCAGGGCAGGAGATCGCCTGCTCTGATACCATGTTAAACACACATGCGCAGTAAGAGAAAATATGAAAGATAAAACATGCAGTACAATTTTTATTAACAATTGATATACATTTATAGTACATTGTTGTGACCATTGGGTTTCACATCCCAAGGTCTCTTGGACTACTTAGTCTATTCAGCTTCCACACTAACCCATTTAGGATTAGGTGTCCAACAACTTTATCTTATTTGGCTTGAACATAGTTCCAAGTTTACTTATGCTTCACCATTAAACACATTTTACATGCATCAAATATTTGAACAAATTTTTTTCATAAAATAACATCTATTTCATGTCAAGCAAGTACATTTCAAGTAGAAGTTAATTCTCATTGTTTGGTTAATTTATTTACATGCTCCAAGAATCACTAAAACTTACCTCCAACTTAAGTTGGTTGAATAAAGTTTTTAGGGACCCTCTACCTCTACTGACTCCTCATTGTGAGATCCAAATATTTGGGCGAGGGTGAGGTCTAAGGACTAGAGTTCAATTGTAACTTTGTCTTAGCACTAACTAATAAAATAAACCAAAAACAACATTCCATCACATTTGCTTTGTTGCAAAGTTCTTAAATTTCTTGTTGTCTTGATTGTTTAAAATCTCACATGCAAATCTTATTTCAAGAGGCACATTGAATGCAAACATTGTAATCTCTTTTAATTTTGCAACAAGTTTAATTTTCTTGTACTTGCAAATTGGCTTATCTTTTGGTTTAAATGCATATTGTCATGAATGGTTGATTTCACTTTCAAGTACTATTATTTTGGGGTTGCAAACTTAATTGCATGTTGTCATCTTGGTCTAACATTTGAGTTCTTTTTATCATCTCATTCTCACAAGTAGATTTCTAATTGTATCATTTTGAGCAAGATAGTTTCCATGCTTTGATTTGCAAACTTATTCATCTTAAAAGCATTTACAATATCTTGTGCTAACAATTTATTGTTTCACTTTTTAGGATTACTTTGGCTTTCCATTTGAAAGCATTTCACTTTATTTTTAAGCAAATACAATTTTATTTCTTAAAGAGCAATACTTTGAAAGCACTGGTTTTATGTATTTCATGCTTATTTTATGATGGGTTATTGCTCATATCAGTTTTTGCTTATAAATCATTAAAGAAACAATCTATTTAACTCTAATGATTCTCCTAGAAACTCACATCTTTAACTTAATTTTTCATTAGGGACCACCCCCCTTAGCTAACCTAGGAGATAGCTCAAACGAAAAGAGTCGCGATTAGTTTGGTAGCACCTTCTTTGAGTTCCTGCCACCAACCACACCTTGTGGGGTTGAAGGATTTTCTCATTGACTCGTAGGAGGTGTAGGAGGTAGGGTTAACAGATCCAAGTTGAGTTAGGGAATGGAATGAAGGGATTAAAAGGCTCTTTCACCTCTCATTAGCTCACTTGTATTTTTTGAGAGCTTGGAGAAGAGAGGAGAGACTTGAAGAGAGCTTGAAGGAGTGAAGAAAGAGGAGCTTGGAGGAGTAAAGAAGGGCTTCCATTTACAAGAACTAAAGAGGTAAGTGAAAACCCCAAACTCCCTCATTTTTTCGTCATTGTTTTTTGTATTTTTCTCTTCTCTCTCCTACTCTTTCCCATTCTTTCTTCTTGCTCATTTAATTGTAGGTTGTCCACCACCTATATTCATATTCCAAGATGGTGTTCTTTTGGCTTCTATGTATCATTCCACTTTTGGTTTTCATGATGGCAAGGGGGAGTAGAAATAGAAGGGAAGAAGAACAAGAGGATAGTGGTCCCCATATGAGTGACCCAATGTATGATGAGGAGGAAGGGGATGAACCTGAAGGGAACACTGAAACACTAGAGGGGAAAGCTGCATTGACACCCTTGTGGAACTATGTGACCAAACTTGAAGGGGGAAAAGGTGGTGGAAGCGACAAATTTTTGTGCTCTCATGGTTGTCATGGAGGTAAACCATTTAGTGGTTCATATACCCGTGTGAGGAGGCATCTTTGTGGGGTGATGGACAATGATGATAAAAAGGGTGTTGTGGAGATACAAATTTGCTCAAGCATTTCAGCTGAACAAAGAAAAAAATACATCCAAATAGAGGACGTTGCACAACAAAAAAACAAGAAACAAAAAACTCAGTCTGAATCAAGTGCAACCTCTAGATTTGGTAGCTCATCTCCTCATGGTACTTCTGCAAGCTCTAGAGGTAAAAGAACAATAGGGGATTTCCTTAATGTTGTTGGGAGGGATGATGTGGATGGAAAGATAGTCTGATTTCTTTGTGCTTGCGGTGTACCATTCAATGTGCTTCGCTCTCCTTATTGGCATGAAATGGTAAAGGCCATCAATGAAGCCCCAAAAGGATACAAGGCCCCCAACTATGAGAAAGCTAGAACAGTGTTATTAGAAAGAGAAAAAGCAAAGGTTCAAAGAGCTTTGACACGTTTTACAAATGAGTGGGTGGATTGTGGGGTATCCATTGTATCAGATGGGTGGACAAATATTAGAAACCAACATTTGATAAATGTTCTTGGTGTTTCTGCTAGTGGTGCAGTATTTATTACATGTCATGACTCCTCCTCCATTAATGCAACTTCCCAAAACATTGCAGATCTCCTGTTGCAATCAATCAGAGATGTTGGTTTGAATAATGCGGTTCAAGTGATCACAAGTAATGCAGCAAATTGTAAGGCAGCTGAAAAAGTTATTGAGCATACTCATCCACACATCTTTTGGTTTGGGTGCTTGGTGCACACATTGAACCTTTTGATGCATGATATTGTGAAGCATAAAGAATGTGGGTGGGTTAATCAGCTTTACACAAGAGGGAAGAAACTCATTAAATTTATCACAAGGCATACAAGAGTAAACTACTTCTATGGCACTTACTCCAAGTTGCAGTTGCTTAAACTTGCAAAAACAAGATTTGCAAGTTATTGCCTCACCCTTAGGCGGCTAGTGATTGTGAGACAAGCTTTAACTAATATGGTGACCTCTAAATCATGGGAGAAAATTAAAACTGATAGAGATGGTGCTAATGTAGCCAAGGACACTATTCTTGACACGTCCTTTTGCTCGCAAGTTAAATATGTTTTGCAAATCACCAAACCAATTTATTACATGATCAAATTTGCAGATTCAAATCGGCCAATAATTAGGGAGGTGTATGAGCAAATGGATAGCATGTTGGGGCAGATTAAAGACCTTGTTGAGCCTAGAGATATCACCTTCTACAATTATATTCGAGCAGAGGTGGAAAACTGATGGGAAATGCTAAATGTTTCATTGTATGCATTAGCATATGTTTTGACACCTAAATACTATCATCCATCATGGCTTTCAACACAAACACTTGGAGAGAACAGGAGAAAACCACACCTAGATCCAGAGGTTTTAGAAAAATATATGATTGCATTGGATAAATTAGACCCTGATGAGGAGGAGGTTCCCATGGTACAGAAACAGCTGAGCAACTATACACTTAGCACTTGCCCATTTGGGAGAATGTATGCAATTAGAGATCAAGAGTTTTTCTTCTCTTGAGTGGTGAAACATGCATGAAGGTGCTACTCCACTTCTACAAACTTTGGCATTGCAAGTGCTATCACAAGTGGTAAACACTTGTTCGACAGAGAGGTGTTGGAGCTCTTATTCTTTCATCCACAGTGTTAAAAAGAATAGGTTGAGTCTAGACCGGGCAAAGAGCTTGGGGTGTGTTCATTACAACTTGTGATTGTTGTCCCATTACTGTGATGATGCAAAAACTAATAAAGACCTTGAGGTTTGGGACAGGAATCCAGAGGAGCCCAATTTGGAGGATGGAGTGTTGTGATTAGAGCAATTAGAAGATGCTCTTATCCAGGTATGTCCATTGTGGTTTGAGTTTCAAAATTCAGTCAGTAAGTGTTATGTCCATTGGATTCAAATAAGTCAATTTTGCTTATAAAGCATTTCTTTAATTCTTGTTTTTAATTTTTTTTGTTAACTAGTGGTTTTTTTTGTATGATTTTTTTGACCCATTCCAGGATGATGATGATCGAGTTGAGATGCCACCCCCATCTGATCCCTTGGTTCTTAGGTTCCATGGTTCAACACCAACAATAGGGGCTTCGCCTTCATCAGTTTCAGTGCCACAACTTCCACAGGTACCATCTTCTTCATTGCCACCACGTGGAGGCCCACCGCCACATACTATTCATGGTGGAAGGAGGAGAGATTAGTAGATATATTCACAATTTACTACTTTTGTCATAGATTAATCATTAGACTTGTAGGCTTGTTGTGAATTTGAACTTTTTTGTCTTGGTGGTGGCCAAGTGACCTATTTTGTAAACATTATTATTTGAATTTTGGACATGACTATTGTTGACAATTGCACACTTGCTAGATAATATGCTTTATGTTTTATGTTTTATAATATGCTTAAAAATTTGATGTATGTTTGTAATTGCTAGAATATAGATGGTTGATGCTCAAATAATTAATCATTGATGTACAATGGAACCATGGATGCCATATCTATCTTGATTTATGTAAAAATATGCATGTTTTCATGTCTTCTACAACTAATTTGGTATTTGGGATGTTTGTTTTGAATATAAATGCAAAAAAATACAAATATATATATAGTAAACGCTTCCAAGACGCTTCACTTCCTAGATTTTTAGAAGATGATGCTTCCGCGTCCCCACTTCCAAAAAACATCCTCATTTTGTCCCCACTTCGTGCACTATTGGTTTGGATGATCTTTACCAAGGTCATTGATGATTGCCATGGACTTGGTTGTGGTAAATCGATCTCCCCTATCATCGGTTGTGGATTATTCTTCTTCTATGAGACGAGATAGGATGGGATGAGCATCCCTCACGTTGAGACATGTACATCCGAGATAAGACACATGGTGCAACCGAAAAGTCCTCCCTAGCTAAGAGGAAGTGTTGAGATTTTGGACAACTTTGGGATGAATTTCTGTTGAAATACTGAGACAGGGGGTGAATTAGTATTTCTTACATTTGTTATTTATGCCAATTAGGATTTTTCAAAAAAATAAACCAGAAAATTAAACAAAAATAAAATAATTTTGTTAACAAATGTTGAGGACACCAATCCTCTTTTCAACAACAACAAGCTCCAACTTGTACAAGAAAATGTTTCAAGGCTCTAACCTTGAGGACTCCAATCCTTCAACAACAAATGAGCTCCAACTTGTACAAATTTTATTTCAAGACTTCAAAAGACTTTCACAATATTGCTTTCATTGTAGGTCTGCACTCTTCTATATCTTCTCAGGTCCCAAAAACTTTTCACATCTCCAAACTAAGTATCCATTGTTAAAATTATTCACAATTTTGCTTATCGTTGGCCAAAAAATATCCTCCACAGGTCTACTACCAAGCTTCTGCAACAGAGTATATGTTTGCAATTAAGTGTTACCACAGGTCCTCAAAAAGCTCTGCCACAGGTGACACAAATGTGATTTGTAATCTTCAAAGGAATGTCAAAAAAATTTGCAACAAGTCATCAAAGGTCCACATAAAAGCTACCACAACTGCACTAAGTCACCATAGTTCCGCACAGAATCCACCACAAATCCGAAAAATATTCTTCACAAATCCACAACAAGGTATCTTCTACAAGTATCTTCCACAGATCCGAGAGAGATGATTGCTCAGATTATTCCACAAGTTTGAGAAGGTTCACCAAAAGAATCTGCAAAAGTTATCACTAGTCCGCAACAAGAAGTTTTCTCAGGGCCGCAAGCAACAGATAAATGATTTTTCTTACTTGCTACTTCAAGAGGTGTGAACTCATTTATTCTATGTACTTCATCTTCTCCTACTAATCTGAACCGAGTGGATGGATGCCTTGACCAAATTATCACCTTATATTTATAGTTATTTTGAAGATTTTGAAAAGTCACGTCCTTATGACAAGTCGACCTGTATGAGGGAAGTTGAGTTGAGTCAGCTTATAGAAATTGCAAATTTTTAATTAAAAAATCAAGTTTTCTTTAATGATAAAGGTTTGGAGAGTGAGTAGATGCATATTAAAAAAGTCTTGAAGTCTTCTTCTAGTTGGTGAAAGAACCATTTCAAGATGATGTCTCAAATGTCATGAAAAATATTTTTCTTCTATATCCCAATCCTAGAATTATATGGCAGACCTTAGGGCTTTGGTATGGTTTTATAGATTAGGGTTTATTTGGATCAAGGTTTCCTCGTACATTTAGGCATTAGGTTTAAAGTATTAGAATTGGGGATTTTGGGTTTATTAGGCTTTAGCCTTGGGATAATAGGATTAGGGCTAAAAAAGTGGATAAGGCATTAGGATGACTTTATTAATAGAAAAGCTAGGGTATCAGCATTATGGTTAGGATTTCTTCATTAAATAAGGAACACGGACAAGGGCACAAATAAGGGCAACATGGCAACTAGAGTTAGGGCAACATGTAGCCATCAAAATATCGAGGGCTTGCCATCATCAATAATGCTAGATATGACATCATATTGACATCAATGACAACCTTATCCAACAATCTCCCCCTTTGTCATTTATGGTAATACTATTCTTCTTTCAGCATTCTCTCCCCCTTTGACATCAGCGGCAGCCTCTTCATATGATGCTCCTCCTGTCATTGTGCTTCTTCTCTTGTCACCGTATTGCTCCCCCTATCATGATGCTTCTCTTTTGAGTAAGATGGTCTCATGAGATGCAAGAGAGATGACCCCCATCTTTTGGCGAAGATATTCAAATGCTTCTCATGGTAGGGGTTTTGCGAAGAGATCTGCAATTTTCTCCTTGGTGTTCACAGATTCCAATTTGACATATTGTTTTGTAACTTGTTCTCGGAGAAAGTGATACTTGATTGGGATATGTTTTTTCTTTGAATGCATTACAGGATTCTTTGAAAGACTGATGGCACTGGTGTTGTCACAATAGATGGTAATAGGTTGATTAGTTTCTATGTTGACATATTTCGAAGCTTCCTTCATCCATAGGATTTGTGTACAACAATCTACAATACCTATGTATTTGGCTTCAGTTGTGGAAAGAGATATAGATGATTGCTTTTTGCTAAGCCAAGATACAAGACAATTTCCAATAAAGAATACATTCCCACTAGTACTTTTTTTATCGTCCACGGTTCCTGCCCAATCTGCATCAGTGTATGTCATCAAGGTAAGTGTTGTGCTCTTTAGATACCATAGTCCAAAATCAAGAGTGCCTTTCAGATATTTGAGGATTATTTTACAGCCATCAAATGGGATTATTTGGGGGCTGATTGGAAACTTACCACCATTCCTATAGCATGCATAATATCTGGTCGTGAAGTTGTCAGATATAGGAGGGCTCCAATCATTGATCTGTAAAGAGTAGCATCTACCGAAGGGGAATCATCATCTTTGCTTAGTTTGCAATCTATAGTCATAGGTGTGCTCACAATAGCAAGTTCTTCCATCCCAAATCGCTTGAGCATATCTCTAAGATATTTTGCTTGTGATATGAACATGCCTACTTTGGTTTGAGTTGCTTGAAGTCTAAGGAAGTTGGATACTTACCAATCATCGACATTTCAAATTCTTTTGACATAATTTGAGCAAATCCATGACTCATTTCATCATTTCATCATTTGTCTTTGTCTATCTTCATGTAAAGATTGCTTCCAGCTACTCCCTTTTTGAAGCCTTGTTGTTGTAGATAATGATCTAGTCTCACATACCAAGCTCTTGGAGCTTGTTTTAATCCATACAAGGCTTTCTTCAATTTGCAAACAAAGTCTTTTCCTTCTGCTAGATTGAACCCTTCTAGTTGTTCCATGTCAGCTTCTTCCTTTAGGTCACCATTTAAAAATGTTGATTTTACATCCATTTGATCAATTTTAAAACTTTTTGAACAAGCAAATGCCAGGAACATCCTTATATCTTCCAATCGTGCTACAGGAGTAGAGGTTTCTTCGAAGTCAATTCCTTCAATTTGTGAGTACCCTTTGTGTTGAAGAATCTAGGGCAAATATGGTGTAGTGTGATTCTTCGTTACTTGATAACAAATTGTGGAGTCTTTTTTCTTTTCTTGTTAGCTTAATCTTCTTCTTCTTATTATTATTGCATGTGTGTGTACTTCATCAAACTGCTACTAGAACACAAGAACAAGAACACAATATATTGGTTCTCTGCCAGGGCCAAAACCTCTCTCCTCTTGAGAGGAAAACCCTTTAGTGAATTTCTCTTATTGAAGCTTTTATTGATCAATGCCAAACCCTAGAACCCTGACAAGAGTATCCTCCAAGAACAAGTCAAGTCCTTCCTTCTTTCTGCACCTTATTCCCCGACACTTCTTCCAGTACTTCTTCCGGCACTTTGTTCTTCGACACTTCATCCCCCAATTAGGGTCCTTTCACCTTTGCTAGAGAGATAGGCTCCTTTGCTAAGCTTGGGAGTCCTTGTAGGCTTGATCTCTAACCCAAACAATGGATTGTTCACTAGCTGTTGTTATGGCGCAGACATACCGTCATTGCACCTCGCACGTGTGATTGTTTCTAGCCCTAGAAACAATCCTTTATACTTCGGTCTTCTTTCTTACTTTGCTTGATGTCCTTCCCTCTTCGCTTGGATAGAAGGCCTAGTAGGCCTAGTTTGAAGCCCAAAAATAGAGAGATATTGTTAGATTTTAAGTCTGTTCTATGCTTAGAGCAATTTATTTCAATTTTCACAGTTAACTCAATATCTTTTCCAGATTAGCAATCACATCAGCATTAAAGTAAACTGCATATAGAACATAGAAATAAATCGCAGAAGACAAGCCAAGACAAGAGGACACAAGATGTGGTGCTAGCCAAGCATAAACCCCAATGTGGGCAAACCCTTGATCAATTCTTCTTATATGTTCTTCAATAGTTCAGCAGAGAGAGAGAGATAGTACGTTTACAACTGAAGTCAACACTTTGACTTATAAGAGCATAGATCATCTGTAAGAAGATGATACATGAGATTAGTTGAAGACATGTTGCTTCAACTGATTCTCCAAGGTGACTCCTTCACCTATCGTTGTGCTGCATTTCGTCATCATGCTGCACCTCCCCGTGCTGCACCATGTTGCACCCATCATCACTATGTTGCATCTCATAATGCTTCATTAATCATGACTGTACCCGTCACTGTACTGCATTATGTGCCATTGCTGCACCATGTTGCCATACTGACCTATGTGCTTGCTGCATCTTGCTTGCTTGTTGTGCCTAGCTTGCTTGTTGTCCCTAGCATGCTTGTTGTCCTTTGTATGCTTGTTGTTGCATGATAGTTGTCCCTTGCATGCGAGCTGTAACATTGCATGCTTGGTGTATTTGCTGCTAAGTACCATACAACTTCCGGAGACATGTTGCTCTCCTTCGGAGACAGATGCTCTGGTTGTTCCGGCAGTTCCAGCAGTTTTCGTTGTTCCCGACAGTTCCAGCAGTTCCAGCTGTTCCCAGCAGTTCCCGGCAGTTCTGGCAATTCCGACTGTTCCCGGCAGTTCCAGCTTCTACCCTTTACGTCAGCGTTCCCACCAGTTCCTAGCAGTTCCGGCAGTTTCGGCTGCACCCGGCAATTCCAACAATTTCGGCTGCGCCCAGCAATTCCAACAGTTTCGGCTTTTCCCGACAGTTCCAACTTCTGCCGTCTGCATCATCTTTCCCGGCTATTCCAGCTGTTCCCAGCAATTCCTCCTATTCCCGGCAGTTCCGACAGTTCTGGCAATTCCAGCGTTTCCAAGCAGTTCCTCGCAGTTTCAGCAATTCCGGCAATTCCAACTATTTCCGGCAGTTCTGGCTATTCCCGGCAATTCTCGGTAGTTCCGGCAATTCCGATAGTTCCGGCAATTCCGGCTATTCCAGCTATTCCCGGCAGTTCCGACAGTCCCTGGCAGTTCGGCAATTCCGGCTTTTCCCGACAGTTCCGGCAGTTCCAGCAATTCCCGGCAATTCCGGCAATTCCGACAATTCCGACTATTCCGGTTTTTCCGGCTTTTCCCGGCAGTTCCGGCTTCCGCCCTTTGGATTAGGGCAGCGTTATCCCTTAGGATCTCTCCTCCTACTAAAACCCAAAGACAAGTAGAGAGAAAGATCCCAAGTGTGTTGAAATGACTTGAAGGCCACCTCTATTTATACTAAAACGTTGAGCACAAGTGGGGTTTATTTGGTTGTTGACCGACCTTGACGAATTGTCCCATAACACAAATAAATTCATATCTCCATGAATACTTATTGGAATCAGATGATCTTTAGATCAATCCTACACCTCTCGATGAGAGGGATCTAAGAAAAATATCAGCTTCCATTAATAAGATGACCCACATGGAGTTTGGCCCTAGTTGCCAATTTTAACACTCCCTCTCAACTAGGGAGAACTCCATCCGCTAATCCATATGCCCTGCACTGCTCTGCTCTGCTCTGCTTAACCATGAAGAAGAAGACCTGATCGAGAATGTCTCATACCATTCTCTACTGACCTGAAGTCAATTTCATCTGAAGAGAGTGTGTCACATCACTCTTACTGGCCCGAAGTCAGTTTTATTGATCCCAAATCAATATCACAAGAGAGTCTTTCAAACCACTCGTACTAATCCCAGATCAATGGAGATCATCCTAGCATAGCGAGTATGGTAGATACATCAATGTGTCCATCAATAGTACTACTATGGTCCCTAACCCCATTTCCCTGCTCATTGATCAAATGAGAGGTACTTCCCATGAGTCCCAGACTACATGGCTAGGATGCCTCGACAAGAGAACTAATCATCCTAACCATAGGAGAATGAATCATCCTGCCCCACAGTCACCATGGGAGAACTAATCATCCCGGCCCACAGGAGAACAAATCATCTTGTTTCACAGTTTCCACGGGAGAACTAATCATCCCAGCCCACAGGAGAACTAATCATCCTGTTCCACAGTTGCCACGGGAGCGGAGAACTAATCATCCCGGCCCACTGGAGAACTAATCATCCTGTTCCACAGTTGCCACAAGAGAACTAATCATCCCAGCCCACAGGAGAACTAATCATCTTGTTCCACAGTCGCCACAGGGTATCACAGGGGAAGGTTGAACCTGTCATCGTGTACATAGCGCACCAGCAGGGGAGGGTGAGTCGCCCTGTGGTCGTATGTTGCTCTAGTGAGTACCCCAAGCCCCCAAGAGCTCCCAGAGCTCAATGCATGCAATATGGAGGACCCTTATAAGAATGTCTCTCAATGACTCCAAGTCATTCGAGAAAGTCACAGATTTGACCTTTACCCGAGCCTTTGACAAAATGTCTGCGACCTGTACATTAGTCTCAATGCGATGGAGCCTCCTCGCTCATCGACTTACCATATCCCAGATAAGGCAATATCTGATGTCTATCTACTGGAGCAATCATCGAATATGGGATTCCTCAATAATCGAATCCCCCCTCTGGTTGTCACAGAGAATCACAGTGGTATTCATCATGTGTACAAACAGCTCACTGAAGAGCTTCCACAACCAAGCAGCTTCACACGAGATCATACTTGTAGCTATGTATTCGGTCTCGGAGGTGCTTACAGCAACTGACTTCTGCTTCCTACTCATCCATGATATCGAAGCAAAATCCAAAGAGAACCAGCATTAAGAAGTGCTCTAGTGATCCTCCACACTGCCTGCCCAGTGAGCATTCAAATAATCATGCAGTTTCATATTTCCGATAGTGTATCTCAATCCATGAGAGATTGTGCCCCGAAGATATCTCAGAAGATTCTTGGCACCAATCCAGTGAGGCTCAACCAAATATGAGCTCACCATGCTAACTGCAAAACATATATCCAGACGGAAGTTCACCAAGAACATCAACGCGAATGAGTTTATGAAACCTAGAGGCATTTCCTAAATCTGGTCCGACATCACTACCATATAACTTCTGAAAGTAAAGATCCTCGAGGTAGTCACAAGCTTGCAATTTATCATTCCACGTCTAGAATCCAACTCCCTCTTACTTCTGCAAATGAGAGGGTCTGCACCTGTCAGAAATAGGTCGTCCTCATAAGGTGCTCGTATGACAGGTCTATCATCCACAAATTTCAAACAATGGTTTGGATCGGCTTCACTCTTAGTGAACCTCAGCTTCATCTGACAGCTATCAATCCTCTCATACTACGCCCGGGGAGTTTTGCTTCAAGCCATAGAGGGCTTTCTTCCCCCTGTATACATGAGATTCCTAATCATGAATCTCAAACTCCTCGAGTTGTTCCAAACCTGTGGACCTGCTACATGAGTGGAATGGTCCCCTTGAAGGATTTTCCTTCGGTACATCTCAGATATGTACCTACATGCTCTTCTTGAATTCAGGAATCCTTGTCATCATCTGACTCACATCAGGTAGGGCCCCATAAGTAGACCTCCAGTGTTAGAGATGAGACATGTCAATTGACATGATCCCCAATGGACCATCCTACAACTTGGTACAAACTTCCAACCCTGAACCCATGAGAAAAAGCATTTTTTGAAAATTCTATTTTCAAACATGTACCTTTCCATCGATGAATGCCACCTTGAAACCTTTGACATTAGGTACATAAAAGAGATTCTTGTAAATGAATAGAGTTACCCTCATTCAATTGAGGGGTAACATTCCCTACACCCTTTTCGGGATAGGTGGCATCGACTCCAAATATAATCCCACGATTGTTTTCGTCTCTACCAAATTCGAGAGAGCACCCTTCTATCCGATGAGGTGCCTTGAAACACTACGATCAATAAGCCAGATTCCCAAAGAATCTGAAGGAGAGGGCCCATACAAGATAACGCTTCTTTATCTTATTGGAAACAACATTTGATTCTTCAAACCTGGGGTTCCTTGCTTTCTCTGAAGAGTCGGCCGTTTCATTGATGACCTGCATTACCTGTCATTCCTTTAATCAGTGTTGCGGGGGAGCGCCCCCCCCCCCCCCCCCTTCGAACCCGCTCCCGAAGCGCGCTCCTTGATCTTAGAGGACATTTTGACACTTTAAAGACAAACAAATTTTCTTTACACGATACAATGTACCCATAGGGTCTTCAATATATGACAATGACTCTTAAACCCTAGAAGCACTCAATGGGTGCTTGACCTATAAAATAAAAGGAGTTGAGCATGAAACCCATGCTTCAATAATAATTTATTTTCATTTTATATTTTACAAGAATACATTTTATACTTATGAAGACCGAACCTAGTTACACATTTTTCAACATTCCCTCTTAACTAGGGAGGTATTCATAAGAGGTACATGGTCATTTTCAATCTGAAGAGATCTCATAAAAAGAGCCGGATTGGTAACCCATTTGTCTAGCTTCATATTTAACTAACATTGTAACATAGCAAGGCCTTGACTAACAAATCTATCTCTTTACAAGATCAGAGCACAATGCTGGCGAGACCAATGACTTATAGACACCATAATCATTGCCTCTCAAGGTACATACTCCACTCGGGTGTTCAAGGAGAAATTTCAGCTAAGGGGAAATCTGTTTTCAGCTAAGGAGAATACCTCCCTCTCTAAGAGGGAGTGTTGATTTTTGTGTAGCATTGGTAGGTATTCCCATATGGCTAAATGGTTTTCATGTCAACGTAGAAGAATTATGAAAAAATTTAATATTTGAAGTGATAAGTCAGCCCAAGAAAGTCAAGTTCGCACAACCTATGAAGGGGTGTGTCCCTTAGGTTTTTTCACCTCATTCAACAAGTATAAATAGAGGGTGTGATGTCTCATTTTCTCCACCAACCAAGAGTAGGTTTCTTCTCTCTCTTCATCCATTCTCTTATCCCTCTTGGACAGCTGCACATGTGGAGCAGGAATGTCATAGGGCAGTGGGAAGGCTGTAGGAGTAGCAAGAATGCTGTAGGGGCCACATGAAGGTAATAGAAGCCGCAAGAAGGTTGTTGGTTGTTGGTTGTTGGTGAAATAGGGCTAAATAAGGGCTAAAGGTGGTGACCTCAAAGGACAACAGGTTGGCCAAGTGTGACTAGTATTTTGACTTGGATATTGGCGTAGATTTCTAGCTAAATATTTGATCTGTAAACCTTGATGAAGAATACTTTTTCAAAAAGAAAAATTGTTGGGTTTCCTAGGGTAAAATTATTGTCTCTATTGTGCATGATTTCCATTCTATGGTCTTTACTGTGGTTGCTGCATTTACTGTTAAGATTTTTTGAAGTTCAATTATTCAATGATAGTAGTGGCATAAAAGACTAGTTGAAGATCATTAGGAAATAATTATTTGCCAGAAAATTGTATTTATTGCACTCTTGCATAGAAAATTCAACATTTTCTTTGCTGATTCAGAAAGCATAACCTTTACAAATTCTGATCTTGTCATCCCTCCTAGATTGGCATACATAGCCTTTGAATTACTTTCATAGAGTCTTTCTCCATACAAATTTGTTGGAGTAGAGGCTAGTACCCTGTATTCATTTAGAACAACTTGCCAAACATCAACTCCTTGCGCTTGTAAGAACAATCACATCCTTATGCTCCAAAAGGCATAGTTTTGTCCATTAAACAATGGAAGACCATGTTTGCTGTATTATGCTTGCTTGTCCATGAGTCTTACTGAGATCTACTATCCAATGGCCAAATTGTTTCCGAAGGAACCCGCTTTGATACCAATTGTTGGAATATTCAGCAGAATTGAGAGGGGCGGGTGAATCAATATTAATAATTTTTAACTTAAAAAACTTGTAAATGCATAAAAAAATATAAAGCAAAGCACATAAATATACAAAGAACATAGATTTTTACGTGGAAGCCCAAAGCGGGAGAAAACCACCTAATTCTTTTCTTAATATATATAAAGAGTACATTCAAATTTATCATCATTATTCCCACAAAATTTAGTAGGCATTGGCGAGGAAAACCCTACAAGGTATAAACTAGACCAAGAAGCAACAATGGGGTAGTGGCTCACTGTCACCACAACCAGGCCCCCTGCTCTTTATAGATTTTAACTGATGGGAGGAGTCCCAATAGGAAAGAGATCAATTATAATAGGTATTCTAGGATTAATGCATGAAGTGATCGCACTAGGAGGCCTTCAAGAAAGACATAATTTAGACTCAAGGCTTCATAAGGAAGCAATTCACTTTTTATGAAGAGACCTAGAAATAAGGGCACAAGATCTAGGGTTTAATGGATTTGACGAGTGTTGGGGCATCTCAAGGTCAAGGTGAGGAGAAAAGGTTCCTTACAATGTATGTTAGCTAATCCTAGGCTCATGAAACCTTCAAGAAAGTCCTTAAGTTAAGGGAAGAAAAACTAGTGTTTCCCTCTTAAGCAAACACTTAGGATAAGAGAGTTTATGGATGAAATTGGAGTGGGTGCCCACCAAATTGATAATTTTTGTGGAAAACCCTACCCTCTTGATGTTTAGGCTCTCCATCCACCAAAATCATTCCTCCCTAGAAATTTGAACCAAGCCCTAGTTCTCTTATCTAGCCTTGAAAGGACCAAAACTAAGAGGGAAGAAAAATGGATTATAGTAAGAGATGATCACCAAACAACTTGACCAATGCCTTGTCCCTTGTTGTTCCTTAGGAGAATATAGTCAAGGCTAATTTAGAATAGTCAAACTTGTTCCCAAGGAGGTTGAAATTTGATGCCCTAGCAAGTAAATTTCAATCATTTTCCCACTCAATGAAGAAATGGATTTTTTTGAAGAGCTTCAATGAGTTCACTAGTATGACCATTCAATGTGTTATACATGAGTAATGCATGCAATATTCATCTAGATAGCGACATTAATTAATTTTCAACAAATTAGGGCACAATTTTGCATGACCTAGAATCAATAATTCCATACAGTAGAAATAAAAAAGTAAATCTTTAACAAATTAGGGCATTAACAAGACAACATGCAAGAATTTCTTCCATTATGCCAAAGAGTAGCTCCAAAGAATATCCAAGATGAACTCTAAGTATCAAAATGCATCCAAAGGTTCCTCTTCATGCACAAGATAGAAGTGCGAGTTCCTTTATGAGATTGAAATTCCAAGTGTGATGCTGATGGTAGATCTAATGAAATGATCTCTAATATATATGTGTCCTACTAATATCTAATTATGCTTAGAAGCCCCTAAAATCATAAAATAATGAGCTAAAACTAGTCAAGGTCACATGTTGACCTTGTAGCCAATGGCAAACATAATAAAATCTCCCATAAGAGGGCCGAAATGTTGACGCCATGCTGTCATAGGCCCTTCTAGGGCATGCGTTGAGCTCCTCTAATGCCATGATGAGTGTAGAGGGCTTCTAAGATCAGGGTCTAGGGTTTGGCCCCTAAATCTCTCTACAAATCATCCTGGAGCCCCCAAATGTGGGTTTGGGGCACAAAATTGGGTCTCATGGGTCTTCAAGCGATGAATAATCTTGAATCTGCTCCAATGTTGAGGGCACTAAAGATGCTGCTAGCCCTCTCATGTCTCAAGGCATGAGACAAACCTCATCCGAGCCTATATCAACTTGCCACACCATGCATACTACTAAGTTGACTGGGTGCATAACTGGTCTGGGAGCATCATCCCATGAATAATGGGGAAAATGCAAGAACGCTTTGGGTGTTGAAGGTGTGCGCATGGCTATGAATGGTGCTCTATAAATGTTCGAAGTCCCATGGCTCTCAACGCATCACCTATGGGTGTCAATATGTCCCTCTAGTGGACCTGGAGCCCAGTTAAGTTGCCCAAAGCTATAGATGGAACCACCTTCCAATTACACACAATATCCAGTGCTGAAACTTTTGTCATGAGGTACATTAATCATTATTGCATCTAAGTGAACTATGCTTGAAAGAAATGGGCACAATAACACTTCATATGTCACTTCTCTTACAAAATTGGGGCCTTGGTCACGTAATAGTGGTAACTCCCTAGGTAAGTGTGGTTAATAAACGACCCTATTAGGTGTTCTCTACCACCCATGGGAAGTGACATGTCCTTGGTCCACCCTTCAATTGATAGGTGCCATGTGAATAATGATGGAACAGAGGGGAAAGAACTCCATGGCCAAGTGCCACGGTCGAAGAGACCGACTATGATGGAATACCTCATCTTGGGTGTATAGGTGTGAGGAGGGAGCAATCATCGATGCATGACTTAACCCAACCTTTATTTTTCTACCCCTCTATATTGCCTTTTACTTTTTCTTGATTTTCCCAATGTATTACTGCTCATTGCTCAAGAAATGAGAGCTTGCTTTGTATGATGCATAACAGTTATTACCCCCTTTAGGATGGGGTAGTTCATCGCCCATCAGGGGTTGGGACATGCAAGGGTTCCTTGTCATCTGTGAGATAGGGCAACAATGGCCCAGGAACTGGGTGATGGCCATATGATAGAGGTAGAGCTGATGTTTGGCTCTTTTCCACACGCTAATTTGTAAGTCCCAAACATCTTTTGCATTTCGATTTTCGTTTATTTTTCTTTTGGCTACCATATACTCTTTCTTTTTCCTTTAGTTGCATCAACCTCCCAAGGTGCATTTCTAGGCCTTAGCAAAGGTATGAGGATGTGTGGACGCCAAATCCCAATGAACCAATGGTCAGTTGACTCGAAGAAGGGGAGTGGAATAGGGGTTTGTAATGTAAGATGGAAAGTGGTAAGTATGGAATAGGGATAGATAGGGCTATGCTATCTCAATCATGGTGTCCTAAGTAGTGCCCCTTCCTAAAGCCATGGGCCATTAGGGGAGCTCCCACTGGACTAGGATTAAAGATTAACAAACCATCCTTTCTTCCAAATTACCCAATAATCCATGTCAAAATGCCCAAATACAAAAAAACATAATGAATAAATTACCTTTTGATAAGAAGCCCACGTTCCAGCATGTGATCTTGACAAATGGGCGAGGAAATATGATTGATGCAGGTGGTGGAGATATGAATGACACATCACATCAGTTACAAGGTGGCTATCAGTGGTTGCCGCCTACCAGTTGAAAGAGATGAATAAGAGAACAATTTCTCCTAGGGATTACCCACTTTTGGTGGGTAACAAATACCAACTGAAAGAAAGTACCAACTCCCTAGTTTATCAACACCAATTGAAAGGAAGTACCAACTCTTTGGTTTATCAACACCAACTGAAAGGAAGCACCAACTCCCTGATTTATTAGCACCAAAGATTGTACAAGTGTCAATGTTATTCAAAGAAAGTATGCCATCTTAGCAGCTGCTCCTTTGTCCTTCACACAAGCACTCAACAAATGATCCTTGAACTTGGCCTCCTTATTAGTAGAACTCAGCCTCAACATGCCCCAAACCAGGACTAAAACTTGGACTTTAATGCACCTAAATTCAACTCTCAAGCAATCAAAACTCGACTTCTAATACTCGGTCTTCTCCACAAGGTTCGACCTTCTCAACAGAGAACAACATTAGATCTTGAAAAACAGACTTGAAGCTCGCCTCCAAATACACCAGGATCTGGCCCTCAAAATAGGCATGAGTTCGGCATTATTTATACCAGAACTTTGTTCCTGAAATTCATCCTCAATAGGGACAGGTCACTACTCTCAAGATATGCCTGAGACACAAACTTCTACACTAGAATTCGGCCCTCTACATAGGTTTGAAATTCAACCTTCAAAGGAAACATTTCTAACCAGAACTAGAAACTTTCAAAAATTGTGCCAATTTCTTTTTTCCCAAAATAAGCCAGACTTTTTTTCCAAAATAAGCCAAAAAACGATTCCAAAATAAACCAAAATCCCTTAAAAAATGTGCCAAAATACTTCTCCAAAAAGTCTCTACAAATAAGCTTCTCTTCACTTCTGGTTCATGAGGTTTGAACCTTAGAACTCCTTTTCTTTGCTTGTTCAAATAGATCCAAACTTGCTTGAGCAGGTGACTTGAAATGCTCCTTCTCGCACTTATTTAGAGTGTATTTGAGGTGTAGACTAGGCCAACTTGTCCACTGGTTGGATTGGCTTGTGCAACTCGTAGAATGTATAATGAATATTCAAAAAATCAATGCTCCTCAACTGGGAGGAGTTAGAGGGAGTGTCATATATCATTGGAAAGGTCTCAAAATAAGCTTTCCAACCATATGTGTTATGCTTCTATTTGAGCTAGGTAAATGGAGTAAAAATGTATTCGAATATAGGGTATCCAAATGGGGCATCAAAAATCCAAAAGCAATATTTTGAAATGTGCTATTTGAATATGTAACTTTCTCTTTCATTTAGACATCCTTTGACATCAATGACAACTTCTTTCAACAACTTAGTAATGCCATCTCACAAATTGACCTAGTAACACCCATAGGAGAAAAGTTTTCTCCTCCATTTGACAGCTAGTCAAGCATCCAACTAGCCACCAACCCTTGACAACCACTATTTGACGATGATATGCCACGTTCCTCTGCCATTTGACATTTGGATTTGGATGAAGGTGGGCATCTGTTCATAAGATACTTTGGTAATTTTGCAATCAAGTGCTTATACTTGTTTGTTTTGGGCATTTAGTATGGATATAGGGGTGATTTGGAAGGTTGACCGATCTTGACTATAATTTTGTTCTTTAAGCTTTCTAAGAGGGTTAATCTCTAGCCCTAGTCCAATGGGACCTCCGTTAAGGTCCCTTAGGGTAATACGAGGGATACTACTTGGAAGACCGTGATTGAGATAGTGTGTTCATTATCTACTATACCATACTTAACACTTTCCATGACACATTACAAGCCCCATATCTCACCTCGATTCTTCAGGCCCAACTTGTCATTAGTTCTTTGGGATTTTGCACTCATATGTTCACAGACCTTTAGTAGGGTTGGAAAACTTTGCCCTGGACGTTGATGCAGGGAAAAGAAAGGAAAAAGCATATCATGGCCATAGTAAAACAAGAAAAAGAAAATCAAAATACAAAAGATGGTCGAGACATAAAGATTAGCACTTGGGGAAAAGCCCAGGATTAGCTCTACTTTCCTCATATGACCATCGCCTTGTTCTTGAGCACATGATGCTCCATTACATCGAAAAGGAACCCTTGCATGTCCCAACCTTGATGAGAAATGAATTGACTCATCTTAAGGGGTAATAAAAATGTTGCATCATAAAGAGCAAGATCTAACCCTTGAGTTATATGTGGTAATACAAGGATTAATTACCCCATATAATCAAGCCGAGTGGGTAACTCATGCCTCCACGATTGTTCCCTCCTTTACATTCATGCACTCAGGATGTGGACACCCCATTAGCTAATCCCTTTGACCATGGCACTTGGCCATGAAGCCTTTCCCCTCCATTACCACATTTTTACCACTAACACCTATTGATTGAGGGGTTGACCTTGGAACTGTCACTTCCCCTTGAGGGTTGGAAACACCTAATAGGGTTGGCCATTAGCCACCTCTACCAAGGTAGGGAACACCTTTACGGGACTTGGTCTAGTTAGATATCAAAAGGTGATCCTTGTTTGAAGTATTAACATGCCCTTAACATTCAAGTTTGGTCCACTTAGATGTATATATGATCATAATCTTTGAGGGATGGTTGCTTTTGTTGATTTTTCTACAATAATACATAGTGGAAACTGATATTCTCGTTTGATAATTACTTTTTCTAATGATTTTCAATTAATTTATCTTGTGCCACATATATTATTAGGGAATTATACACATAAAATCTCAATAGTAATAGAGTGAAATGGTAAGATCAAAAAGAGACAACCATGCACAATAGAGACAACAAATTTTCCCAGGGAAACCCAAACTTGGGAGAAATCCCAATAACTCTTATTCTAGGAGAATTTGTTCCTCAACAAGGTTTATAATGAATTGTCTAAAAATTTGTGCCAAAACCAAGTCCAAATTTTAGTCACTTCATCTTTGTCTACTCACACGTGTGGCTAATATAGAGGCGATATGATGATGAGTGAGTGATCAAATGAAGTATCACATCATGTGTATATATACAAGTCAAATGGGTGCATTTACTCCAAGGGACACACCCATTCCTGGTGGGGATGACTTGTCCCTTTTGAGCCTACATGAAACCCAAAAAAAAGTTATTTTATTTTATTTTAATTTCCATAATTTCTCTAGGCCAACTTAAGAGGCCTCTTGGGATGAGGGAATACCTCTCGATGCTACACAAAAAAGCAATAGCTTTCACTTGAGTTCATGTTGTTTTTGTTAGGTAGTCCGAAGCAGCCCAAGCCTTGAGGGCACCTACTCCACAGGTACCCAAGCCTTTCAGAGAAGTGCATGGCCCAGTGTTGCGGGGAAGCGCCCCCCCCCCCCTTCGAACCCGCTCCCGAAGCGCGCTCCAGGTGGGAGCGGCTCGGGAGCGCGCGCCCAAAATCGCTCCCGGACGGGAGCGATTTTCGGGAGCGCGCTCCCATAAAAAAATTTACGCTCCCTGGTCTGTTAGGGAGCGACTCAGGGAGCGATCGCTCCTGCGCTCCCGGAGCGTTTTTTAATGCCCGGGAGCGATCGCTCCCCGATCGCTCCCGGGCATTAAAAAACGCTCCGGGAGCGCAGGAGCGATCGCTCCCTGAGTCGCTCCCTAACAGACCAGGGAGCGTAAATTTTTTTATGGGAGCGCGCTCCCGAAAATCGCTCCCGGATCGCTCCCTGATCGCTCTCGGGCATTAAAAACGCTCCGGGAGCGATTTCAGCTGGGTCGGGAGCGGTTCGGCGGAAAAAAAATCCGCCGGACCCGAAATTTCAAAAAAAATTAGAAATTTTTTTTTATTTTATAAGCCCAATGGGCCAAAAAAATTTCATTTCAACTTCATTGAGCAAGAGATTGAGAGTTGGAGCAAGAGCAAAGGAGCAAGGAGCAAGAGCTGAGGAGCAAGGAGCCAGAGCTGAGGAGCGAGGAGCAAGTGCCAAGGAGCGAGGAGCAAGCCTGCAGAGGTAAGTAACTTAATCATTTAGTTAGTTTAGCTGGTTAGGTAGTTAATTTGGTTAGTTTAATTTAGCTGTTTGAGTTTAAAGATCATGTATTTAAATTAAATTAATAAATTAAATGAAGTAATCCCAATAAACTAAATTAATTTGCAGATTCAAGACTCAAACCCTACAAACATCAAACACCATGGACCTGGGGATATTTATTGGCATTTTCCTCTTCCTGGTCCCTTTTATGGTTATTATGGTGGTGGAGAGTAGGAAACGGAGGGGGCCTGAAACTGAAGAGGTGGATGAAGAAGCCGGAGGAAGTCAAATGGGTGAAAACCCCAGTGAGGAGGAGGTGGAGGAGGGTGAACATGACCCTCAAAAAACTAAACAAGACCAAACTCCATTGTGGAAATATGTTCACAGGGTTGAAACAGGGAGAGGGGGTGGAACCACTAAATTTCATTGACCCCATTGCAACACTGATTACACAGGCTCATACACCCGTGCTAGAAGACACCTCTGCGGGAAAAGGCCATGGGATGGAGAGAAACAAATAGGAATCAAAACTTGTGCAGCGGTGTCAACAGCAGATAGAGCCAAATACATAAAGGAAGAGGAGGACGCCCAATACAGAACAAAAAGATCAAGGGGTTTCTTTGAACCAACCTCACAATCACAAAGAACTCCTTCAGCATCCTCCCAAGGCAGTGGATATGGACATGGAGGCACAGGGTCATCATCTGTAAGGCGTAGAACCATATCAGATTTCCTTGATGAGGGGTGTAGGAATGATGTGGATTCAAAAGTTTACAGGTTCCTCTATGCATGTGGGATACCATTCAATGTTCTACGCTCACCTTATTGGCACGAAATGGTTTCTGCCATAAATGATGCCCCTAAAGGATACAAGAGCCCTGGGTATGACAAGGCAAGAACTGTTGGCCTTGATCATGAAAAAGCAAAAATATCACATTCTTTGAATAAAATGACAAGTTCTTGGACTGACAATGGGGTGTCCATTGTATCTGATGGATGGACAAATGTAAAAGGCAAGCCATTGATAAGTGTTATTGCTGTGTCTGTTAGTGGTCCCTATTAGAATATTCCTATTTAGTATTTAATGCTCATTCCTTTTAGCTGTTGCTATTTGTATTTAGCTGTTGCTATTTGTATTCTTTTAGCAGTTTCTTAGATGAAACTGAGTGTTTCTATATTCTACGTAGAAACCTGATGTTTCTATTATTGTAAATATCTCTGTATTATGATTGAGTTGTTTGCTCATTCAAAATTAATTCATTCAACATTCTTTTATGGTATCAGAGCAAGGTTAAGAGATTTCCTGAACAGTTATTCTCTCTGCATCTTAATCTCTTGAGTCCTTTCTAAGGTCGAGCCCTCTGTAAGCCAGGTAGCCTTCACTGAGTCTTAGCCTCGGCTTTGCTCGCTGTGATAAAAGCTTACAGTCGTCCATCTCGATACAGAAATGGATTCTTCCCCTGCATGATCATTTTTTTCTAAGGAATTAACTTTGTGGCGGTGACTGTTTCGTGGGAGCGGGATTTTTTTTTGGCTGGCCAGTTTGCTTGGAATCGTGAATTGAATCCGGCTATTTTCTTCTTCGCCTGGCGGCTACTCGAACTCAGCACGTATCTACGGTGGAATTCTTCGGCAAACGTGACCCAGGTGTTTTCTCTCATTCAAAACTCATTTGTTTTTTGAAAATCGGAGTCGTGGTCTGAAAATACGCTCTGCGGGCAACAGTCTATTGTTTTTTGTTTGAAACCCGTGGATACACCCTGGCAAATACATCGTGGCAAATATATTTCAAACCCGTGGATACGCGTGTGTTGGTTAGTTATATTTCAAACCCGTGGAACGTAACTGAGACGTAGCTGTTGTTTTTTGTTTGAAACCCTGTCAAACAAACCCGTGGATACACCCTGTCAAATATATTTCAAACCCGTGGATACGCGTGTGTTGGTTAAATATATTTCAAACCCGTGGAACTGAGACGTAAAGCTTTGACGTGAACTCGTAGCTGAGACCCGTATTTGGAACCCGTGGATACGTGTGTGTAACTGAGACGTAAAGGTTTGACGTGAACGTAGCAGAGACGTCAAGCTGAGACGTGAAGCTTTGACGGCTCACGTGGGTCCACTTTTAAATCTGCGTATTTGCTTTATCATCAACGGTGCCGGCAGTGTTTTCCCAATCAGCGGATTTCTTTTTTCATCGTGATCATGACAGCTTTCATTACAACTCAGACTTGAAATTACCTGTTGTAGCTCGGATTATGGTGCAGCTCATACCTGTGACATCTGTTTATAGCTCGGACATTGCAGCAGTATACACTTGTGGTAGACTTGCATTCTCAGACCTGTGGGAGACTGTATTCTCAGACCTGTGCTTATCTTAGGACAAAACTCAGATCTGGACAGAGAAAGGAACCTCAAACTTTACCTTATGATTTGGACCTGTCACATTTATTAAAGCTCTGTCCTGTGTTTTTTGCCTAAAAGAAGGGGACAGTTGGAGCAGTATTACTATTGTTTTAGACTGGAGAGATATTTTTGTTGGGTAAATATTTTTTCTAGCAGAACAAAGTCTGTTTTTTAATTTACACCAGGATAAACAGGCAGCTACATTTTTTTGTGTGTGTCAGACTTCTGTATTTTCTTTAGGAAAATAGCCACGCTCACCAATCTGATGTTAGAAGGAAATCAACGCTTTAATGGCAGCAACTATAACATTTGGAAACAAAGAATGTTGACCATTTTTGAATACAGGCGTCTTGATCAACTCATTTTGGGCAAAGAGCTTCGTCTCGGTACAGCTGGGACCGATCAAAATAAATTTGATGATCGAAATCGAGAGGCTGTTATGCTTCTCAAGCTCTCTGTCGCTAATGATCAGTTACCACAGATTCCTTCTGGCAAGACAGCTGCCGAAATCTGGCAACAGTTGAAAGAACTGCATGTGACATCTGACAAAAGCAGAGCTTTTTTTCTCAAAAATCAGTTGTTCTCCATCATGATGGACGAACATATGTCTTTACAGGAACATCTCAACAAAATTAAAGACATTCGAGATCAGCTCGAAGCCATTGGTCGGACCATGGAGGAAGAAGATATGGTAGTCATTACTTTGAAAAGTCTACCGAAATCTTATGAACACTTCATAGAAACACTCAACATTACCACCACAAATGTTGATCTGAAGTTTCCAGATTTATGTACCAAACTTCTGCAGCAGGATCGGTGGAAACAGCAGTTTGGTAGTAGTGCTTCATCAGTGTCCTCGGAAAATGCATTTTCTGCAAAATATCAGTCCTCTCAGTCCTTTCAGCAGAAAGGCTCCTCTCAGCCTTTTGATCCTGCTAGGAAGAAAAGTGTGCAGTGTAATTACTGTCACAGGTTCGGTCACATGAAGAAAGATTGCCGACAGAGGATTGCTTCTGAACAGAGGAAACAGGGAGGGCCACATCAGACAGCAAATGTTGCAGAACATTCCGAGCAGACAGAGTCTGCCTTTTACGCCTTTATGGCTAAAAGGTCTTCAGATCCTGTTCCTTCCTCTGCATGGTACATTGATTCTGGCGCATCACGTCATTTCTCTCATAGGCGTGACTAGTTTATTGACTTCTCACCTTTCAGTGATTCCGTGGTATTTGGCGGAGGTGGAAAGTACACAGTAGCTGGCAGAGGTACAGTTCAAATTCAGTCTGGTGGGCGCACACTTATATTTTTGAATGTATACTATGTTCCTGGTATGGAAATTAATCTGCTATCTGTCAGCCAGATTATGAGGAATTCTACTCAACTTGATGTAGTGTTCAGTACCCACAAGTGCTCCATTATTGACAGGGAGACTAGTTTAACAGTTGTTGTTGGCCTAGAGGACCATGGTCTATACAGGCTACTTGACACCGGTGACTCTCCAGAAGTGGCTCTAGCAGCACGTATCTCTCCTATCAGCACTCTATGGCATTAGCGATATGGGCATCTCAATATGCAGTATCTCTCTCAGCTCTCTCGGGAGGGACTTGTGTCTGGATTACCTGATATTCAGACTCAGCAGTTGGGGGTATGCAGCGCCTGTCAAGCGGGAAAGCAACATCGGTCTTCATTCAAAAATGGAGAATCTTGGCGCGCATCTAAGGTACTTCAGTTACTTCATGCTGATATTTGCGGTCCTATGAATACAGCTTCTATCACTGCTTGCAAATATTTTTTACTTATTGTAGATGATTTCAGTAGAAAGATGTGGGTATATTTTTTAAAAAATAAATCTGATGCTCTTAGTACCTTTCAGAAGTTTAAAACCTTAGTGGAAAAAGAATCTGGTTGTAACATCATGACCCTTAGGACCGACAATGGGGGGGAATTTTGTTCTTCAGCGTTTGCCAACTTCTGTGATATTCATGGCATCAAACGTCAATTAACCACTCCTTACACTCCTCAGCAAAACAGTGTTGTCGAGCGTCGCAATCGCACGGTTGTTGAAATGGCTCGTTCCATGCTACAACACAGGAGTGTTCCAAACAAATTCTGGGCTGAAGCAGTATTTACTGTTGTTTATCTTCTTAACAGATCACCCACTCAGGCTGTTACAGGGAAGACTCCTGAAGAGGTTTGGTCTGGTCGTAAGCCTAAGATCAGTCATCTCAAAGTATTTGGCTCAGTTGCATATGTTTGGATTCCAGCTGCTAAGCGCTCTAAGTTGGATTCCAAAAGCCAGAAACTCATGATGACAAGGTACAGTGATCATCACAAGGCCTATAGGCTGATAGATATAGCCACTGGTCGTCTTAGCTTCAGTCGGGATGTAGTATTTGATGAAGACAGAGGATTCTTTCAGTCTTCTTCTTCTGAGCAGTGTTCTGAGGATCAGCCTCACAGTGTTCTTCTTCCGGTCGGTCCACCTGATGGGAGGGATAATGTAGCATCAGTATTTGATAATACTCTATATGAGCTTCCTCCAGAAAATAACCCTCCTCTTGCGGCCCCTATTGCTCTTGAGTCTTCTCCACCTCCTCCTGATATTGGTTCCTCTACTCCTGCTATTGTTTCTTCTACTCTTCGGCCAAAATGGTGGGCTAAAACCATTGGTGATCTCCGGGATGATGAGCTCCTTGAAGGCAGAACTTCTAGACATAAGAACAAACAACAGTCTACAGTGAATTTTGCTCTTATGGCTAACCTACACAGTACTTTTGAGCCTCAAACCTATTCAGAGGCTAAGGGTACATCTGAGTGGGAACAGGCTATGGAAGCCGAATTCCAGAGCCTTCAGAAGAATCACACATGGACACTTTCTGATCTTCCTGCAGAAAAAAAACCCATAGGTTGCAAATGGGTGTATAAAGTGAAATACAAAGCTGATGGAACCATAGACAAGTATAAAGCTCGTCTTGTGGCTCGAGGGTTCTCACAGAAGGAAGGCATTGACTATGAGGAGACTTTTGCTCCTACAACCAAGATGAGTACCATAAGGCTTATGCTTGCCCTAGCAGCTCAGTTCAATTGGAAAGTTCATCAGATGGATGTAAAGAGTGCTTTCCTAAATGGTGATCTCCAAGAAGAAGTCTACATGACGCAGCCTCCAGGATTCAAGGTTGCTGGTCAAGAACAGAAAGTGTGTCGGTTAGCTAAAGCAATATATGGATTGAAACAAGCTCCTCGGACTTGGTACAGGAAAATTGATCAGTACCTGACAGATCAGGGTTTTCAGCGGAGTCCATCTGATGCAAATCTGTATATCAAGCATACTGGTGATGATATCTTGTTTGTGGTTGTCTATGTGGATGACCTTATCATTACTAGCAGTCATGCACATTTGATCCATGGGATCAAACAAGATTTATGCAGAACTTTTGAGATGACCGACTTGGGACTTCTTCATTACTGTCTGGGGGTTGAAGTTTGGCAGACTGAAAATCAGATCTTTCTCTCTCAGTCCAAGTATGCCAGAAATCTTGTGGACAGGTTCAGAATGCAGGAT
Organism: Pinus tabuliformis; assembly: GCA_031772625.1. Classification (NCBI taxonomy): domain Eukaryota; kingdom Viridiplantae; phylum Streptophyta; class Pinopsida; order Pinales; family Pinaceae; genus Pinus; species Pinus tabuliformis. The sequence continues at coordinate 1,133,812,564 of CM062807.1, forward strand.
TGCAAACCGGCCACGACTCCTATGGAACCAGGGCTCAAACTTTCAGCACAGTCATCCTCTCCCCTTGTGGATGAAACTTTATTCAGGCAATTAGTGGGCAGTCTCATCTACCTTACTGCTACCAGACCTGACATCAGTTTTGCAGTAAGCTACATTTCCCGTTTCATGTCAGCTCCTAAAGCTGATCATTGGCAAGCAACAAAGCGTGTGCTACGATATGTGCATGGCACTTCTAATTATGGTCTCCTATACACTCGAAGTTCCAAACCTATACTCCGTGGTTACACTGATTCTGACTAGGCCGGTTCGGTTGATGACCGTAAATCTACAGCTGGGTATGTGTTTAATCTAGGATCCGGTGTTGTTACTTGGACTAGTAAGAAGCAACAGGCAGTGGCTCTCTCCTCAACAGAAGCAGAGTATCGGGGAGCAGTTAAGGCATCCTGTGAGGCAGTTTGGCTTCGACGTATGCTTGCAGATATGCATGTTTCCCAGACAGGGCCTACTTCTTTGTTTTGTGATAATCAGGGAGTGCTCAAACTTGCCAAGAATCCAGTCTTTCATGAACGAACAAAGCATGTGGAAACTCATTGCCACTACATTCGCCAGCTTGTTGAAGACGACTCAGTTCAGTTACAATATGTTCCCACAACAGAGCAGCCCGCCGACATTTTCACCAAGCCTCTTGGTCCTGATAAATTTGTAAAATTCAGAGGGTCTATTGGTGTTGTAAATAGATTGAGCATTAAGGGAGGGTATTAGAATATTCCTATTTAGTATTTAATGCTCATTCCTTTTAGCTGTTGCTATTTGTATTTAGCTGTTGCTATTTGTATTCTTTTAGCAGTTTCTTAGATGAAACTGAGTGTTTCTATATTCTACATAGAAACCTGATGTTTCTATTATTGTAAATATCTCTGTATTATGATTGAGCTGTTTGCTCATTCAAAATTAATTCATTCAACATTCTTTTAGTCCCATCTTTCTAGCTGCACATGATTACTCAGACAAGTTCAAGACCGCTATCAACATTGCAGAAGAATTGCTTGAAACAATTGAGCGTATTGGCCCATACAATGTCATCCAAGTCATCACTGATAATGCTCCTAATTGTAAGGCAGCGGGAGCAATTATTGAGGATAAATACCCGAACATATTTTGGTCTGGATGTTTGGTTCACACATTGAACCTTCTGTTGCATGATATTGTCAAAAACAAAAATGAACAATACCAATGGATTGGTGATTTGTACAAGAAAGGAAAAAAATGATAAAATTTATTACAAATCATAGCAATACCCATGGCCTTTTCTGCAGTCACTCGAGATTGGAGTTGCTGAAGATTGCGAGGACTAGATTTGGTAGCTATTACCTCACCTTCAGGCGCCTTTTGAAGGTAAGAGAGGCATTAGCTAGCATGGTATCAAGTCCACATTGGCAGGTGTTAAAGGAAAGGGCTACAAATGTCGCTGACATGGCAGGTTTTGAAACGGTGGAGGAGGCCGCTCTTGATGGGCAGTTTTGGACAACTGTGAGGCAGGTATTGGATTTCACCAAGCCAATTTATAACATGATTCGGTTTGCAGATACAGACAAACCAGTGATTGGCGAGGTGTATGAGCAAATGGATACCATGTTGGGGGAAATAAAAGACATTGTTCATAATAGAGATCCCAACTTGTACAAACTGATTCATGATTGTATGTGTGAACGGTGGAATAGGCTTAACCTTCCACTACATTGCTTGGCGTATATCCTTACGCCAAAATACTACTTAGAATCTTGGTTGGGCAAACCTGCAGCAGGGGGTGGTGTTAGGACCAAACCCCATTAAGATCAAGAAGTAACTAGAGGATATCTGGAAGCATTAGAAAAGTTGGTGCCTGACAGGGAGGAATGTGCAGCTGTGCGCCTTGAAATAGGCAGATACGGCAGTGGTTTGTATGGTAACTTCCATGCAATGGACGACAAAGATAAATTTGATTCTCTCACATGGTGGGAAACATATGGCGGCCACGGACTTTTGCCAAAATTGGCAAAAAAAGTTCTTTTACAGGTTGTAAATTCTTCTTCTGCAGAGAGGTGTTGGAGCACCTACAGTTATATACATAATGTGAAAAGAAACAGACTCAACGAAAACCGAGCAGAAAGCTTGGTTTATGTGCACTACAACTTGAGGTTGTTGAGCCATTACTGTGATCGGGCTAATGAAGATCCCACATATAAAATTTGGGACAATCACCCTGAGGACGACAATTTGGAGGATGGCATTGTACATATTGAAGAACTAGAAGAGGAGCTCGGGGCCATCCAGTAGCAGTGCTCGGGGCCCGAGTCTTGTTCCATTGCTGTCGCCACCTCCATCGACACCCTCGCGTGGAGGCTCTAGTTCTGGTCGTCGGTCTGTGCGGGAGACTCCTAGAAGACCACCACGACCTGCTTATACTCCTGGAGACTCTCGTGGCAAGGGCCACTTGTAGATTTACAGTTTACTTGTCTTTTTTAGTTTCTATTAGACTTTAGTTTTCATAACTGTTGAGTTTTGAGTCCTTGACTCTTGACTCTTGACTCTTTCATATCATTATGACATTATGATATTTTTTGTAAACATTTTATCACTGTGACAATGAAAATTTGAAGTTTGAAGTTGGGCCTTGGCAATTATAACTCATTGGTAATGATTGTGAATTATGAATATGATGCTTTGTGAAAGACTAAAGTTGTTTCATTTCATCTCATTATTCATGTTTCATTTTATAAATTTTTAACATTTCATATCATGTTAACAGTTAGAAGTTAGGACTTAGAAATATCTTCGATATTACTTCTTGTAATGGTTAAACTTGGCTTACAAGTACAACTTCGGTGATCAATGATGATAAATGTTATTGAATTTTCAATTCTGAAAGCTTGAAGTTGAAACTTTAATATTGAATTTGATGAATCATGATTTATAAGACTCAATATGTTGCAGTTGTAATATGTATTTTACTAACTTGTGGACATGGTTGATGACGATTATAATTTCTAGATGATTGATGTGATATGGTTCAATGATCAATTTATGTTTTTTTATGTTTTTTATGTCTATTTCATCATTCTACATGTTTTTGTTGACATATATGTATCAAAAATTAAAAAATATATATATTTTTTAAAAATCGCTCCCGGATTCGCTCCCAAACCGGGAGCTTCTGAAAATGGTCGCTCCTGCTCCCGCTTCCGCTCCCGCTCCCCGCTCCCGCTCCCGCTCCCAAGTAACATTGCCTCTAATCATTGAATATGTCCCTGGAATGATTCTTATCATCATCAAGTGATATGGCCTCCATCACTCGAGGAAGTAGTGCAGCAACAAGTATGGAAGGATGCCATGAATGAGGAATACGAGTCAATTATAAAGAATCATGTCTGGGATGTGGTCCCTAGACCCCAGGACAAATCGGTTGTCACCTCTAAGTGGCTCTACAAAATCAAGCATGGAGCTGATGGAAGTGCAGACCCTCTCATTCACAAATGTAAGAGGGAGTTGGCTTCTAAATTTGAGATGAAGGACCTAGGACCGATGCACTATTTCCTAGGGTTGGAGGTCTAGCAAAAGCCAGGTGAAATTTTCCTCTCTCAAGGAAAATATGTTGTGAAGATATTGGAAAGATTTGGGATGGTGGACTGCAAGCCTGTGACTACTCCGATGGAACTTAACTTTAAGAAGTTATGTGGTAGTGTTGTTGGACCTGAATTTGGAAATGCTTCTGAGTATCGTCAACTCATAGGAGCATTGATGTTCTTGGTGAACTCTCGTCCGGACATATGTTTTGCAGTTAATACATTGAGCCAATATATGGTTGAGCCTCATCATATACATTGGATTGTTGCCAAGAATCTTCTGAGATATCTTCGGGGCACAATCACTCATGGACTAAGATACACTATCGAAGATGTGAGGCTGCATGGTTATTCTGATGCTGATTGGGCTGGCAGTGTGGTGGATCGCAAGTGCACTTTTCGATGCTGTTTTTCTTTGGGTTCTACCTCGATATCCTAGATGAATAGGAAGCAGACATCGGTTGCCTTGAGCACCGCCGAGGCCGAATACATAGTTGTTAACATGGCCTCCTGTGAAACTGTCTAGTTGAGGAAGCTCTTCAATGAGTTGTTTGGACATGTGTTGGATACCACCATGATCCTATGCAACAACCAAAGTGGGATCCAATTATCAGAGAATCTTGTTTTTCATGACCGCTCCAAGCATATAGATATTAGGTACCACTTTATCCGGGATATGGTACAACGAGGAGCAATAAGGCTCCATCACATGGGACTGATGAGTAGGTCACCGATATTCTGACAAAACCCTAGGGGAAGGTCAATTTCTTGGCCTTCTGAGAACGACTTGGAGTCGTGGAGAGACTCTCTTATGAGAGCCTGTATGAGATGGACATTGAGCTCTGGGAGCTCCAGAGGGCTTGGGGTACTTCTTGGAGCAATGAGCAACCATAGGGCGCGTGGTTCAGCCTTCCCCTAGTGGTTTGTTGTGTACAGGGTGAGTGGTTCAGCCTTCCCCTGTGATACCCCTTGGCGACATGTAGGCGGGATGAGTGGTTCATTCTTTTCCTGCTGAGACATCATACCCATGCAGTCTGGGACTCATGGGAAGTACCTCTCATCTAGCCAATGAGTAGGGAAATGGGGATAGGGACCATAGTACTACCAATGGACGCATCGTGTACTACGATACTCCCTATACTAGGATCATCGATATTGATCTAGGATAAATGGGAACTGACTTCGGGTCAGTAAGAGTGGTATGAGACACTCTCTTTCGATTGGAACTGACTTCGAGTCAGTAAGAGTGCTATGAGACTCTCTCTTTTATTTGGGACTGATTTCGGGTCAATAGAGAATGGTATGATACATTCTTGATCACTTCTTCATAGTTCAGCAAAGCAGTGCAAAGTAGTGCATTGATGGCAGAGATAGTATAGATCGGCAGATGGATTAGCAGATGGAGTTCTCCCTAGTTGAGAGGGAGTGTTAAAATTGGAAACTAGGGCCAAACTCCACATGGGTCATCTTAATTATGACAACTGATATTTTTCTTGGATTCCTCTCTCCGAGAGGTTTAGGATTGATCTAAATATCATTCAATTCCGACATGTACAAATGAAGTTATGAATTTATTTTGATTATGGACAAATTGTCAAGGTCAACCAGCAAACTTATGTAGGCTCAGAAGCCCAACAGTCACATCTATTCATCCTCAACGTTTGCTATAAATACATGATGCCTTAGCCTCATTTGGACACACTCATCTTCACACTTCTCTCTCTCTCTCTTCTCATTGATTGGGTACAGATTTCTGGGCCTCTCTCTCTCTCCACACATCCGAAATTCAGGAGAGCGAAATTTCAAGAGAGTGAAATTTCAGAAGGCCAAAATTTCAGGAAAGAGAAATTTCAGGGGGCCAAAATTTCAGGAGACTGAATTTCTGGACAATTTGACCAAGCGTTCACCTCTTTTGACTACATTTTTGTGAGGGCTATCTCTACTTGGGTCGGCCGCATTTATGGGCACAGAAATCAAGGCTAAACGTTGATTGTTGACCAACGTTGAATACCCCTAGGGCTGACAGCAGGTGGGTTGTTTGACCAGACTTTGACTGGGCTGAATTTGATTGTTTTGAGGGTTGTTTTATCTTGCTATCTGGAGGCCGAATTTGACTGAAGTTTACTGATTTGCTGAGGGTCAAATCTGCCATGTTGACCTGCGTTGACTTTTCTAGTTAGGGATCTTTTGCTGCTGTTATAAATTATCAGATTTGTAAACTGTACTATCTCTCTCTACTAAACTATTGAAGACTAAAAAAAAGATTTGATCTAGGGTTTCCCCACATTGGGGTTTGTCTCTGGCTAGTGCCACATCTTGTGTCCTCTTGTCTTGGCTTGTCTTCTACTGTTTATGTTTATGTTTATGTTCTATCTGCATTTTACTATTATGTTGATGTGATTGCTAATCTGAATATTGATATTGGGCTAATAAAGAAATTGCAGTAAAATTGCTCTAAAGCATAGAACATACCATTGTTGCCTAAAATTAACAGGATTGTAGGTATATAGTGAAGGCCGCCAAGGCTCTAGCAGCAAATGAAAGTAGTGAAAGAACAAAGCAAAACTTGTGACTAGAGGCTCCCAAAATCCGTGATTTGCATTGAGCGATATTGTACTAAATGAGATCCGAGCTCGGAGGGAGCAGGGAAATCAGCAAGTTTGGAGTATACCTTGATTGTGCCGAAGAGAACTCAGTGGTGACTTCCAAATGGATCTACAAAATCAAGCATGCAATAGATGGTAGCATAGAGAGACTATAGGATTCTCCCAAAATGAGGGAGAGGATCATGAAAAGACATTTGCTCCAGTTTTCAAGTACACTTATAATAGAACTATTGTTGCTTTTGGTATGGAATTACATCAAATAAATGTAAAGGTTGTTTTTTTTTAGGAAGAAGTGTACATGAAATTTTGAAGAATGTAACTATTGTCGGTCTTCATAATTGTATTTGAGTCATGATGTAATGTATTTGTCAAAGAAAGAAAAAGAAAAATTATTATTTATTAGCATGGGTTTCATGCTTATTGTAGGTCAAACCTCCATTGTAGGCTTCTAGGGTTTGTATCTTGAGTAAAAGTCTATGTCAAAGACCCTTCTTGGGCTCATTGTGTCAAAGAAAGAAATTTATTCTATGTATTTTAGTCATTTTAAGCCCTCCACCATCAAGTCGGCCTCAAGCACATCATGTGGGCCTCAAAGAACAGTCTCCAACCACTATAGATATCAAATGAACTCAACCTATTTGGTATCACTCGGACCTGAAAATTTAGAAGAAAGGATGAAGTGTGAATATCATAAAGAACCTATCTCATAACAAGAAAGCAGTGTTCCATGTGGTCGTGTCCCCCCACCTGGGAGTCCAGATTTCTCGCTCCATCGCGCTCCAGGGATTGGGGGTCGTTTCCCCATGCTCCCAAAAAACAGGGTACGCACGAAAACTTCGAAGGGGTCATTTCCTCCAATTTCGGGGTTGTTTCCTCAAAACGGGGTCATTTCATAAGCGAAAGGGGTCATTTCCTAGGCGAAAGGGGTCATTTCCTAGGCGAAAGGGGTCGTTTCCTTAGAGAAGATCACATTTTTTAATAAAACATTAAAATTTTAATTCTTATGAAGCGAGGGAAAGGGTTTGATTGTATGAAGAGGCGGATTGTTATAATTTTCACTAAGTCCGTGGAAGTCATCGTCGATCAAACCACTACGCCACCGCCCAAGTCGAAATCGACGTCATCATCACCCATCAAAATCGCCAAAGCCCGTCGAAATCAAAGTCGTGGAAGCCGTCGTTGTTGTTGCTCTCAGCTGTCGCGGCCCACTACTACCTAAGTCCTACTCTCAGTCTCTCAACGTTGGCCACTGTGAAACGTTGCCGCTAAAATCGTGAACGATGAAGCGTTGGCCCTGAAATCGTTGGCCACTGTGAAACACTGCCGCTAAAGCCTAAAATCATGAACGGTGAAGCGTTGGCCCTGAAATTGTGAACGGTGAAACATTGTTTTGCCCGAAATCAGAAATAGTGAAACATTGTTTTGCTACGCTTGCCACGGCTGAATAGCCCTGTTTTGTTACACTTCACTGCAACTACTAGAGGAAGCTCTTTCTAAGCCTCTTGGCCTACCAGAATTGAAATTGAAACTCGGTCTCGACTCTCGTCACTCCTGCTACAGCCTGCTACAATCTTCCTATGGTCGAGCGGCGAGAACAGAGGCACCGACATAGTACATAGTGCACACAAATTTTCAAATACAAGCACAGAGCCTGTAAGTAAACTCTCTTGGTTGTCTAATAAATTATTTAATATTAATTAATAATGCCTATAGGTTCAAGTTTGTGCATTTTTTAAATAATTATCTTTAAATTTTCAGACTTCAGTTACTCCTGTAGTTCTAGTAATCACTAGGAATCACTGTGTAATTTTCAAATTTTGCATAAAAGTTTTATTAAAATTTAATATTTATAATTTTATTGTTTTAATTTTTAAATCAATTCAAATTTCAAAATTGAAAAGTTAAAACCCTTGTTGCAGCCTACAAGTTACAAGTTACAACTTGGGAACAGTGGAAACAGTCACAGCAGCTACAGTGGTAGTGAGTCACATGATGCACAAGAAGAAATGAAAGCAGTCACAAGAGGGCAGGAAATCAGAACAGAGTTTTGCATGGTGTAGATTCTAAAGGCCCACCAAGAGATCTCGAAAAAATTGCAAAGGGGACATTTAATCCTCTAAAACTGCTTCTACTCCATGTAACCAAACTTCCGAAAAAAATTCCAAATGTTGGTGGTGGCTCACGTGATTGGGTATGCATATTTGTGGGTGTCACTTTGTTGGCAGCTATACCAAGGTGAAGTAACATATTTTGGCTATTACAGGTAAAGGAGTCAATATGTGTCCCTCAAAGAACCTGAATCCAACTCAAAGAGAGCAACTTTGGAGGCTAGAAAGGGAAACCAATGGTAAAGGATTGTTTTCCTCCAACATCTAGTAGAATCTAGGGCTTTCCACTCCTAGATTTCTCTTCCACTAAAACCCAAGACAAGTGGAGAGAAATCAAGATAGAAGTGTGTGTAGAAATGACTATCAAGTCACCTCTTTTTATACTAAAACGTTGAGCACACGTGGGGTTTATTTGGCTGCTAGCCAACCTTGACGAATTGTCTTGTGACACAAATAAATTCATAACTCTATGAATACTTATCAGAATCTGATGATCTTTAAATCAATCCTACACCTCTCGATGAGAGGGGTCCAAGAAAAATATCAGTTGCCATAAATAAGATGGCCCACATGGAGTTTGGCCCTAGTTTCCAATTTTAACACTCCCTCTCAACTAGGGAGAACTCCATCCACTAATACATATGTCCCACTGTACTATCTTTGCCATCAGTGCCCTACACTACTCTGCTCTACTCTGTTGAGCTCTACTGAACCATGAAGAAGAAGAATTGATCGAGAATGTCTCATACCATTCTCTACTAACCCGAAGTTAGTTCCATATGAAGAGAGTGTGTCATACCACTCTTACTGACCCGAAGTCAGTTTCATTGATCCCAAATCAATATCACAAGAGAGTGTCTCAAACCACTCATAGTGATCCCAGATCAATGGAGGTCATCCTAACATAGGGAGTACGGTAGATACAACGATGCGTCCATCGATAGTACTACTATGGTCCCTAACCCCATTTCCCTGCTCATTGGCCAGATGAGAGGTACTTCCCATGAGTCCCAGACTGCATGGGTAGGATGCCTTGACAAGAGAACCATTCATCCTGTCCCTAAGTCACCTCGAGGTATCACAGGGGAAGGCTGAGCCATTCACCCTGTACACAACGCACCATTAGGGGAGGGTGAGTCGCCCTATGGTCGCTTGTTGCTCCAATAAGTACCCCAAGCCCCCCAGAGCTCCCAGAGCTCAATGCATGCAACATGCAGGACCCTCATAAGAAGGTCTCTCAACGACTCCAAGTCATTCGAGAAAGTCACAAATTTGACCTTCCCCCGGGGCATTGACAAAATGTTTGCGACCTGTACATCAGTCTCAATGCGATAGAGCCTCCTCGCTCATCAACGTACCATATCCCAGATAAGGTAGTATCTAATGTCTATATACTGGAGCAATCATAGAATACAAGATTCCTCAATAATCAAATCCCTCCCTAGTTGACACAGAAGATCATGGTGATATCCACCATGTGTACAAAAAGCTCACTGAAGAGCTTCTACAACCAGGGAGCTTCACACGAGATCATACTCGTAGCTATGTATTCGGTCTCAGCAGTGCTCAAAAGCAACCGTCTTCTACTTCCTGCTCATCCATTATATCGAGCAGAACCCAAAGAGAACCAGCACTCAGAAGTGCTCTTGCGATCCTCCACACTGCCTGCCCAATCAGCGTTCGAATAATCATGCAACATCACATTTCTGGTAGTGTACCTCATTCCATGAGAGATTTTGCGCTGGAGATATCTCAAATAATTCTTGGCACCAATCTTGTGAGGCTCAAACATATATGAGCTCATTATGCTAACTACAAAACATATGTCCGGAAGGAAGTTCAACAAGAACATCAACGCGAATGAGTTTATGAAACTCGAAGGCATTTCCCAAATCTGGACTGGTATCACTACCATATAACTTCTGAAAGTTAAGATCCTCGAGGTAGTCACAAGCTTGCAGTTTACCATTCCACATCCGAAATCCAACTCCCTCTTTCTTTTGCAAATGAGAGGGTCTGCACCTGTCAGAAATAAGTCGTCCCCAAAAGGTGTCGGTATGAGAGGTCTATCACCCACAACCTTCGGGCAATGGTTTGGATCGATTTCACTCCTAATGAATCTCAACGTCATCAGACAGCTATCAATCCTCTCATACTACGCCCGGGGTATTTTGCTTCAAGCCATAGAGGGCTTTCTTCCACCTGTATACATGAGATTCCCGATCATGAATCTCAAACTCCTCAAGTTGTTCCAAACCTGTGGACCTGCTACATGAGGGGAATGGTCCCCTTGTAAGATTTTCCTTCGGTACATCTCAGACATGTACCTTCATGCTCTTCTTGAATTCAGGCATCCCTGTCACCATCTCACTCACATCGAGTAGGGCCCCATAAGTAGACCTCCGGTGTTATAGATGAGATGTGACAACTGACATGATCCCCAATGGACCTCCTGCAACTTGATACAAATTGCCAACCCTGAACCCATGAGTAAAAGCATCTTTGAAAATTCTATTTTCAAACTCGTACCTTTCCATCGAAGAATGCCACCCTGAAACCTTTGACTTCCATTGCCGAAATAGACACCAGGTTCTTCTTGCGATCGAGTACATAAAAGAGATTTTGTAAATTAATCGAGTTACCCTCATTCAATTGAGGGGTAACATTTCCTACACCCTTTCCGGGATAGGTGGCATCGACTCCAAGTATAATCCCACGATTGTTTCCATCTCTACCAAATTAGAGAGAGCACCCTTCTATCCGTTGAAGTGCCTTGAAGCACTACAATCAATAAGCCAAATTCCCAAAGAGTCTGAAGGAGAGGGCCAATACAAGATAACGCTTCTTTATCTTATCAGAAACAACAATTGATTCTCCATACCTAGGGTTACTTGCTTTCTTTGAAGAGTCGATCGTTTGATGACCTGCATTACCTGTCATTCCTTTGATCATTGAAGATGTCCCTGGAATGATTGTTATCATCATCAAGTGATGTGTCCCTACCATTCAGACACTCCTTCGCATAATGGCTGAATTTATTACAAACAAGGCATCTGCCTTTCTTTCCACCCTTAGATCCGGACTTCCTAATGAAGTGGTCTTTAGGTAGGCCATCAGAAGCTCCTATTGCGCCATTCTGATAATATTCTCTGCTTCGATTTCACCCTTGGTGAATTTGAAGAGGGATGAGGAATCCACTAATCCTTTTGTCCTTTCCCAACTGTCTTCGGTGATTGCTCTTTCACTCTTGCTTGGGCTTTGTCTTCACCTTAGCTCTGATACCATGTTAATTTTAGGTATGTTCTATGTTAAAGCAATTTATTTCAATTTTCACAGTTAGCTCAATATCTTTTCAAGATTAGCAATCACATCAGCATTAAAGTAAATTGCAGATAGAACATAAACATAAATTGCAGAACACAAGCCAATACAAGAGGACACAAGATGTGGCGCTAGCCAGGGAGAAACCCCAATGTGGGGAAACCCTTGATCAATTCTTCTTATATGTTCTTCAATAGTTCAGCAGAGAGAGAGAGAGAGAGAGATAGTACATATTTTTTGAACTCCTTGTTGTGTGCATGCACTCAATAATGCACTGAAGGACATTGGCAAAATTCAATGGATATCAGACTTGGTGACAGTTGCTAGAGATGTTCAGATGTTTATCTGCAACCACCACACCTCCTTGGCCATGTACAGGGCTCACACGAGGAAGGAATTCCTCAGATATGCTAGCTATTTTCTCTTATTGGAGAGGATGCTAGAGGTACAAGCACCACTACAATCCTTGGTTCTGAGTCTAGAGTGGGGAAAGTGGTCAGAATCAAAGACAAACTTGAGGAAGAAGGTCAGGCTTCAGGTGTTGGACAATAATTGGTGGACAAATTGTTCTTATTTGGTGTCATTCTTGGGCCCTATTGTGGAGGTCATTCGTTACACTGATTCAAATGCTCCTAATCTTGGAGAAACCTATGAGACCTTTGATAGCATGTTGGGTCGTGTGAAGGCAATCATTCAGCAAAGGGAGCCCTCATTCAACCCATCATTCAGCGTATGTGGGATCACATGCACACACCTTTGCACATGGCAGCATATGCTTTAAACCCAAAATGGTATGTTGAAGGGCCTGGGAGAGTGCCTCTTATTGATGATCCTGAGGTAAAGAATGGCTTCCTAGATGAAATTGCAAAGATGTACAATGAGGAGGAGGGGGGAATTTCGAAGACAGTTTGTTCAATTTTCATCTCTTAGTGGCCCCTTCAACACACGTGGTGCTCGGGCAGGTCGCATAGATCTAGCCCAAGATGACCCGATTGGTTGGTGGAGGATGCATGATGGTGCCCCAAAGCTCAAACATCTAGCTATGCATTTGTTGTCTCAGGTTGCTAGTTCCTCTACAACAAAGAAGAATTGGTCCACATCAAGAGGAACAAGCTTACCTCTAGAAAAGCTGAGAAGTTAGTTGTTGTGCACAGTGCCCTTCGTCTTGAGCATGGGAAGACACTTGAGTATTTGAAGAGACCAGAAACATGATGGGATGTTGATCCAGAGGATGATGCACAGGTAGATATGGAGGGGCTTCATGAGACACAGATGGGGTTGGTTGGTGTGCCACTTAGTATGTTTGAGAATGCAAGTGATTTTGATTCAAATTGTGACATGGTTGATCCTGATTTATTCATGCAGCAGTTGGATGCAGAGACTAGCGGGGCATTACCTTGAGCAATTACGCTCATTTGTCATTTGATATGTTCTTATGTTATTAACTTCTTTGTTTTTTTGTTTCAGACTTCAGTTTGTTTTGAATCTTGATATATGATATATTAGACTTGACTCTATAAAAATTTGACTCTTGATGTATCAGACTTGACTTTTATTTCAATATTCAATATTCATAGTTGGAACTTCAATATGGTTTAAAACTTTAAACATTTATTTTCATTGTACATTGTTAGTAGTTACACTGTACAGTTACAAACTTACATGTATGATGTATGATTATATCATGCATTTCGTTTTAAATTTGTTTTAATTATATGATTTATCGATTTATGATTTATCCTTCATAATGTAAGTATTATATATTATATAATGATAAAGACAGTTACATTATAAAATTTCAATGATATATCATATATTTTATATTTATAAGTTTTTAGTATTTTTAGTATGTCAGGGTCTCTTGTGTTAAAGACCCCGACGTCCCACCACGTTTCCTAAAAATTGGCAGGAAGCTTTTGCATAGGCTGCCTATGCGTATCCCTGCTTCCTCGTCCCCGCGTCCCATAAATTTGGTGGAACATTGCAAGAAAGTGAAGAGAAACACATCGAAGAAGAAGAAGCCTAATATTGTCTTTTTTGTCACATGTGTCAAGGGATTTAAGCTCTGCAGGACGAAGGTACAAGATTATGATTGTGGGTCGAATTGCAAAAGGACCAAAGCCTTAATTGGTTAGTTTGATGGACCAAAGATTCTGCATTATATTGAAGGATAATTCTTGAGGGCTAGCTTGATGGATGGAGGGGTAAAGTCGTTGTCAAAGATCCTGGTTGTCTCAATTTGACTTGAATCTACTAGTGGAAGAGTTTGACTAGGTTTTCCCCTTCATAGGGGTTTTGCCCTGGCTGAGTGCCTACATCTTGTGTTCCTTGTTGTGTTGGTGATCTTTATTGTTTGGCATTTGTCTTAATGATAAGAATATAAAAAATACAAAGAACAATTGATAAGAAACATCACAAGAAAGTGTCAAAGATAAGAGAAATTAATTTAAATAAGCCCTAATTAAGTTACCCTAGATTTCTCAACATGAACCACCTCAAGGCTTTGAGGGACATGAAGGAATCTCTTGCTTACAAAAGGTCGTACGTCATACTTGGATTGATGGATCAAGGTTGATCTTATATTATTTATTTTTGACAAAAGCAGAAGGATTCATGTGTCAGAAGGAGCGGCAATGGTAGAAAGATTTGCTTCCGTAATGGAAGGAGCAGTTAGGGCTTCCTCAGCAAACCTTATTATAGCTTCAGAGGGAGTTGATCTCTAAGTTTGAGATAAAGAACCTAGATTTGAGGCATTACATCCTTTAAGTATAACGTTGAGATTCCTCATAGAATTTTGGGATGATGGACTGCCAATTTAGACAACTAATATATAACATTAACTACAAAGTTGCAGTGACAAAGGGAGCAGCCAGGATTTCCATAGCAGGATCTGTTTCAAAAAAGAGCACCCAGTTAGGGTAACTAGTAAGTAGCCATAGTGATGGCTCCAGTAAAGGAAGTCGATTAGTTTATGGCTGAGCCAAGGCATGTGGCTCAACATATGTTGAAGTACCAGCATGGTACAGTCGGTCATGGCACAACCAGTTATTGTTTGAGATATGTCTCAAACAATGAAGTACAGTTGTAGGGATTCATAGATTCATATTGGGTAGAGAGTGCAAGAGACACAAAAAGTTCATCAAGATATCGCTTCAGTTTGGGCTCTATTATGATTTCTTGGATGAGTAGGAAGCAGACATTTGTTGCACTCAGTACTACAGAAGTCAAGTATATTACACCTTGGTTGCCAAGTTGTGACACAGTATAGCTTCAAAAACTACTTGAAGGATTTTTTGATGAAGTGCAAGAGACGACCATGCTGACAAGTCAAGGCACAGTGAGATCTAGACATGGTACAGAAGGGAGCAGTATGGTTCTAGTACTATTCTACAGTCAAGCAGATTGCTGACAAAGCCTCTATCCTAGAATGAAGTCTGTATACTTCAAGAACAAGCTTGGAATGATTAAGCATGTATCTCTCAGCAAGAGGGAGTGATGAAGTTGCAGCATCAATGACAGTCATTCTCTCTGGGTCAGATTGACCAAGAGAATGGCCCGGAGAATTGATGTGATTGCATCAAGGACAAACATTCTCCCTGTGTCAAGTGTGTTGACTAGAATTAAAGAGAATGGTCCAACAGAGGACAATCATTCTTCATTTGTCAAGTATGTTGACCAAACTTAGGAAGAATGGTCCTCGAGGCCCAGAATTACTCAGATGTGAAGGTGTCTTTCAGCATCAGGCTCAGACTCTCCAGACAGGTTGAGTGAGCACATTTAGCATCAGGCCTAGAGTGAGGCCTTTGGATATTGGCCATGGGTCAGAGAGATTGACTAGGATCATGGTGAACCAAGACTAGTTAGTATACCATGGGTCTGAGGCACTACCCAGAATCATGGTGACTATTTGATGTTGTTGTATACCATAGGTCAAAGTTGCTAACCAGGACTATGGTAATTGAATGATGTTGACGCTGATGATAGATTTTTGTAACCTTTTCTTAGAGAAATTTGCAAACAAGAGAACATCTAGATAGGGAATTGATTCTGCAGCTATGGTCAGTCTTCTTAATTAATATTTTAGCCCTTGAATTGTGTAGGCATGTTCATGTCTTTTTAGCCCTTGAATTGTGTAGGCATGTTCATGTCTTTTTAGCCCTTGAAATGTATATAATAGAAAATATAAGACATGTTCTTCATGTCATTTTCAAAAGAAGAATTTTGAATTTCTAAATTTTAATTTTTTGGCTCCAAGCAAAGTCAAGTCGGCCCTCCTGGGCATCCAACGAAGTAGAAGAAGACATGAAGGACGAAGAAGAAGGATGAAGATATCTCAAGCATTTTTCTCTTTCTTATTTGACCTCGCATTTGTGGTTCTATCTCCTCCTGCATCCTCACACAAGAGTTATTGAACTACAGTTTCCAAGAAACAAGGTCGAGTCTCTAAACAGCAGCAACGCTGAGTTTTTGGGCAGCTTTCGGGAGGTCGAATTTCAACCTAGAAAGATCAAACAAGCTGAGTAGATTAGGCATCTTTGTGACTTGACGTAAGTGTAGTTTGACCAGGTTTTCCCATAGTAATATTGTTGGTCATGTTGACCTTTTTCTCGGCTAAAAGATTTAGATGTAACTCTGTTGAATTGAATAATTTCTCTAAGGTTGTTGCTTTTTCCCCCATGTGGGTTTTCCCGAGGTAAATTGTTGTGTCGCTTGTTTGGCTGACTCTTTATGATCCTACTAGCATTTTGTATTTATTGTTGACATCTTCTATGTAATTAGCAAATTTACACGACTCGTACTCGTATAAGACTCATCTAGAAATTGACTCAACGACCCGTATAAGACTCAAGAACAACCCGTATAAGACTCACATAAGACTCGACAAAATACAAGAAAAACTTAAAATATGGTAAATTTTAAGCACAAAAAAGAAAAGAAAAAAATCGAATTTTGAGGGTCTCCACGGGTCTTATGAGGATCCTATGCGGGTCATATGCAATTCTTCACGGGTTCAATGCGGGTAGCCGAGTTTTATACAGGTTTTGGTAGGTACGAGTAGAAACTGCAGGTTCTATGCAAGTGACCTATCTCCCTATCAAACCCGTCAAGACCCGCTAGTACTCGCGGGTCTTACAAGATTCATGCTACACTGGTAATTACTTTATGATGAATGTGAAACAAGAAAAGATTAACCTAAGAAATCATAACAAGTAATTATCAATTTAGAAGACCTATGAAAAATCAACAATTTTGCCACCAACTTCACTACTCCTCAGTCTTTGCTTCAAAATCAGTTTGAGTTGAAGCAAATGTTTGTTTGTGATGGGTGGCATTATTGTAGATAAAGTAGCAGAGAAGATGGGAGAACCATTGTTAAATTGGTGTACATTGACTCCTTTTGGCAAGGAGTAGAAGAAGTGTGCTCAGTTAGTGAACCTATAGTAAAGGTTCTGAGATTGGTAGATAGTGTTAAGCCTACAATGACTTATTTGTATGAGTCCATGGATAGGGCCAAAGAGAGTATTCGAGCTTATTATGTAGACAAGGGTTCCCTTGGGTTTAATAAACACATGATGTTTTGGGATGTGATTGATAATCGGTGGACAAGGATGCTTCATTGACTCATTCATGCAGTAGCACTTTTCCTCAACCCCGCATTTTCCTACAAATGCAACTTTGATTTTGATGGCGAGGTGATGGAAGGGCTCCATAATTGTCTTCATAGGATGGTACCTTATCTTGAGCTTCACAACAAAAATCAATCGTGAGATAGAGATGTATCGAGATGGCACTAGACTATTTGGCTTGCGTGAAACTATTCATGAAAGGGCCACCTTCATGCCACATAAGTGACAAGTCATGTCTCGTTAGAATTTACTAATTTTGAATTCTAGATTTTTTAAATTCAATTATTGTTTTTTTAAGTTTAATTATGTGTTAATTTTTCTTTATTTTGTTGTAGATGTTTGGTGGAAAAATTATGGTGCAAGGGCACCAAATTTACAAAAACTCACCATCATAATCCTCAATCAAACTTGTAGCGCTCCAAGGTGTGAGCGCAATTGGAGTATATTTAAGAAACTACACTCAAAGAAGCACAACAGGTTATAACTTTGAACTTCAACCGAGCAATTACATTTATTTTAATTATGACCCTCAAGAGTCAAGACTCATTAAATTTTCAAGACACTCTTAAAGGTTGGAGTTCTCATGCCTTAATGACTTGGTGTATGTCCATTACAATCTCCAACTATGGATGAAGCAAATAGATAGAACATTGAACGTGGATGCCATTTTCTTAGACAATATTGATGTATTGTCTAAGTGGAGGGTGGAGTCTGAGCTCCCCATCATGGAGGAATCACCTGCATGATTAGATGAGGAACCAATAGTAGTACAACAACAGGGGCAACGAGAGGAGGACTGAGAGGAGCAAGAGGAGGAGGAGAATGTGGCAATATCAACACCACCTTCTGCAGATAGAGGAGAGCACAGTTCTATACCCATCAGTCATCGTCTAACATTTGGTGCAGGGCCAGGGCCTTTTGCTATTAAGGGCAGGCCTGGAAAACAACCCATCTACTTTTATCGTAAAAGGGGGAAAGGGCATTGATCTCAAATAGCTAGTTGCTAGTTTTATTTCCTTTTCCATTGTACATATAACTCATGATTATGAGATACATTTATATATATGATGTTATTTTGTATTGGTTCTCCACATTTGAGTCCTTGATTGGACAATTATCAAGGATCAGCGGGATTTAGTATCGCCTTTTGTTAAATTTTATGTATGTTCTATGCTTAGAGCAATTTATTTCAATTTTCACAGTTACTTCAATATCTTTTCCAAATTAGCAATCACATCAGCATTGAAGTAAACTGCAGATAGAACATAAACATAAATCATAGAAGACAAGAGGACACAAGATGTGGCGCTAGCTAGTGACAAACCCCAATGTGGGGAAACCCTTGATCAATTCTTCTTATATGTTCTTCAATTGTTCAGCAAAGAGAGAGAGAGAGGTAGTACGTTTACAACAGAAGTCAACACTTTGACTTATCTAGATAAGAGCATAGATTATCTCTAAGAAGATGATACATGAGATCAGTTGAAGACATGTTGCTTCCACTGATTCTCCAAGGTGACTCCTTCACCTATCATTGTGCTGCATTTCGTCATCATGTTGCACCTCACCGCGCTGCACCATGCTGCACCCATCATCACTATGTTGCATCTCATCACGCTTCATTAATCATGATTGTACCCATCACTGTACTGCATTATGTGCCATTGCTGCACCATGTTGCCATCTTGACCTGTGTGTTGGTTGCACCTTGGTTGCTTGTTGTCCCTTGCTTGCTTGTTGTCCTTAGCATGCTTGTTGTTGCATGCTAGTTGTCCCTTGCATGCTAGTTGTAACATTGCATGCTTGGTGTATTTGTTGCTAAGTACCATACAATTGTTCCAATGTTAGTTAGTTGTCCCTTGCATGCTGCTCTCCTTCAGAGACAGATGCTCCAGTTGTTTCGACAGTTCCGGCAGTTCCTCGCAGTTCCGGCTTTTCTAGCAATTCCAGCATTTCCGGCATTTCCGGCTTTTCTGGTAGTTCCGGATTTTCCGGCTATTCCGGCATTTCCGACTTTTCCGGCAGTTCTGGTTTTTCCAGCAGTTTCGACGTTCTGCCCTCTGGATCAATGCAACGTTATTCCTTAGGATCTCTCCTCCTATTAAAACCCAAAGACAAGTAGAGAGAGGAAGAGACCCCAAGTGTGTTGAAATGACTTGAAGGCCACCTCTATTTATGCTAAAATGTTGAGCACATGTGGGGTTTATTTGGTTGCTGGCTGACCTTGACGAATTGTCCTATAACGCAAATAAATTCATAACTCCATGAATACTTATCGAAATCGGATGATCTTTAGATCAATCGATGAGAGGGATCCAAAAAAAATATCAGCCGCCATAAATAAGATGACCCACATGGAGTTTGGCCCTAGTTGCCAATTTTAACACTCCCTCTCAACTAAGGAGAACTCCATCCGTTGATCCATATGTCTGACTGTACTATCTCTACCATCAGTGCCCTGCACTGCTCTACGCTGCTCTGATCTATTGAGCTCTACTCTGAGCTGTTGAGCTCTGCTCTTCTTTGATATGCTGAGCTCTGCTCTATTGAACCATGAAAAAGAAGAATTGATCGAGAATGTCTCATACCATTCTCTACTGACCCGAAGTCAGTTTCATCTCAAGAGAGTGTGTCACATCACTTTTATTGACCCGAAGTCAGTTTTGATGATCCCAGATCAATATCACAAGAGAGTGTCTCAAACCACTCATACTAATCCCAAATCAGTTTCATTGATCCCAGATCAATGTCACAAGAGAGCGTCTCAAACCACTCATACTGATCCCAGATCAATGTCACAAGAGAGTGTCTCAAACCACTCATACTGATCCCAGATCAGTTTCATTGATCCCAGATCAATGGAGGTCATCCTAGCATAGGGAGTACAGTAGATACAGTGATGCATCCATCGATAGTATTACTATGGTTCCTATCCTCATTTCCCTGTTCATTGATCAGATGAGAGGTACTTCCCATGAGTCCCAGACTGCATGGGTAGGATGCCTCGACAAGAGAACTAATCATCTTGTCCACAGGAGAATGAATCATCCTGTCAGTGGATGCCACGGAGAACTAATCATCCTGGCCCACAAGAGAACTAATCATCCTATTCCACAATCGCCACGGAGAACAAATCATCCTAGCCCACAGGAGAACTAATCATCTTGTTCCATAGTCGCCACGGAGAACAAATCATCCTGGCCTAGAGGAGAACTAATCATCCTGTTCATAGCACACCACTAGGGGAAGGTGAGTCGCCCTGTGGTCGTATGTTGCTCCAATAAGTACCCCAAGCCCTCCAGAGCTCCCATAGCTCAATGCATGCAACATGCAGGACCCTTATAAGAAGGTCTCTCAACGACTCCAAGTCGATTGAGAAAGTCACAGATTTGACCTTTCCCCAGGGCTTTGACAAAATGTCTGCGACCTGTACATCAGTCTCAATGTGATGGGAGCCTCCTCGCTCATCGACTTACCATATCTCAGATAAGGCAGTATCTGATGTCTATCTGCGGGAGCAATCATCGAATACGGGATTTCTCAATAATCGAATCCCCCCTATGGTTGTCACAGAGAATCACAGTGGTATTCATCATGTGTACAAACAGCTCACTTAAGAGCTTCTGCAACCACGCAACTCCAAACAAGATCATACTCGTAGCTATGTATTCAGTCTCAGCGTTGCTTATAGCAACCGACTTCTGCTTCCTACTCATCCATGATATTGAAGCAGAATCCAAAGAGAACCAACACTAAGAAGTGCTCTAGTGATCCTCCACACCGCCTGCCCAGTCAGCATTCGAATAATCATGCAGTTTCATATTTTCGACAGTGTATCTCAATCCATGAGAGATTGTGCCCCGAAGATATCTCAGAAGATTCTTGGCACCAATCCAGTGAGGCTCAACCAAATATGAGCTCACCATGCTAACTGCAAAACATATGTCCAGACGAAAGTTCACCAAGAACATCAATGAGAATGAGTTTATGAAACTCAGAGGCATTTCCCAAATCTGGTCCGACATCACTACCATATAACTTCTGAAAGTTAAGATCCTCGAGGTAGTCATAGGCTTGCAATTTATCATTCCACATCCGGAATCCAACTCCCTCTTACTTCTGCAAATGAGAGGGTCTGCACCTGTCAGAAATAGGTCGTCCTCATAAGGTGCCAGTATGAGAGGTCTATCATCCACAACCTTCGGGTAATGGTTTGGATTGGTTTCACTCCTAGTGAATCTCAGCTTCATCAAACAACTATCAATCCTCTCATACTACACCCGGGGTGTTTTGCTTCAAGCCATAGAGGGCTTTCTTCCACTTGTATACATGAGATTCCCGATCATGAATCTCAAACTTCTCGGGTTGTTCCAAACCTGTGGACCTGTTGCATGAGGGGAATGGTTCCCTTATAAGATTTGCCTTCAGTACATCTCAAACATGTACCTTCATGCTCTACTTGAATTCAGACATCCCTATCACCATTTGACTCACATCAAGTAGGGCCCTATAGGTAGACCTTCGGTGTTATAGATGCGATATGTCAATTGACATGATCCCCAATGGACCATCCTGCAACTTTATACAAATTGCCAACCCTAACCCATGAGAAAAAGCATCTTCGAAAATTATATTTTTTAACACGTACCTTTCCATCGATGAATGCTACCCTGAAACCTTTGACTTCCATTTCCGCGATGGACACCAGGTTCTTCTTGTGATCAGGTACATAAAAGAGATTCTGTAAATCAGTCGAGTTACCCTTATTCAATTGATAGATAGCATTCCCTACACCCTTTTCGGGATAGGTGGCATCGGCTCCAAGTATAATCCCACGATTGTTTCCATCTCTACCAAATTAGAGAGTGCACCCTTCTATCCGATGAAGTGCCTTTAAGCACTACAACCAATAAGCCAAATTCCCAAAGAATCTAAAGGAGAGGGCCAATACAAGATAACGCTTCTTTATCTTATCATAAACAACATTTGATTCTTCATACCTCGGGTTCCTTGCTTTCATTGAAGAGTCGGCCATTTCCTTGATGACCTGCATTACCTGTCATTGTTATCATCATCAAGTGATGTGTCCCTGCCATTCAGACACTCCTTCGCATAATGGTCGAACTAGTTATCTGCCTTTCCTTCCACCCTAAGATCTGGTCTTCTAATGAAGTGATCTTTAGGTAGGCCATATTCCGTTGCGCCATTCTAATAATATTCTTTGCTTCGACTTCACCCTTGGTGAATTTGAAGAGGGATGAGGAATCCACTGATCCTTTTGTCCTTTTCCAACTGTCTTCGGTGGTTGCTCTTTCACTCTTGCTTGGGCATTGTCTTCACCTTAGCTCTAATACCATGTTAAATTTTAGGTATGTTCTATGCTTAGAGCAATTTATTTCAATTTTCACAGTCAGCTCAATATCTTTTCCAAATTAGCAATCACATCAGCATTGAAGTAAACTGCAGATAGAACATAAACATAAATCGCAGAAAACAAGCCTAGACAAGAGGACACAAGATGTGGCGCCAAACAGGGACAAACCCCAATGTGGGGAAACCCTTGATCAATTCTTCTTATATGTTCTTCAATAGTTTAGCAGAGAGAAAGAGAGATAGTACGTTTACAACAGAAGTCAACACTTTGACTTATCTAGATAAGAGCATAGATCATCTCTAAGAAGATGATACATGAGATCAGTTGAAGACATGTTGCTTCAACTGATTCTCCAAGGTCACTCCTTCACTTATCGTTGTGCAGCATTTTGTCATCATGTTGCACCTCACCGCGCTACACCATGCTGCACCCATCATCATTATGTTGCATCTCATCACGCTTCATTAATCATGACTGTACCCATCACTGTACTACATTACGTGCCATTGCTGCACCATGTTGCCATCCTGACCTATATGTTGGTTGCACCTTGCTTGCTTGTTGTCCCTTGCTTGCTTGTTGTTGCATGCTAGTTGTCCCTTGCATGCTAGCTGTAGCATTGTGTGCTTGGTGTATTTGCTGCTAAGTACCATACAACTGTCCCAATGTTAGTTAGCTATCCCTTGCATGTTGCTCTCCTTCGGAGACAGATGCTTCGGTTGTTTCGGCAGTTCCCGGCAATTTTGGCAGTTCCGGTTGTTCCCGACAATTCAGGCAGTTCTGGCTTTTCCGGCTATTTCGACTTTTCCGGCAGTTCCGACAATTCCAGCTTTTCTGGCGGTTCCGGCTTTTCTAGCTTTTCCAGTAGTTCCAGCTTTTCCGGCAGTTCCGGCTTTTCCGACTTTTTTGGCAATTCTGGCTTTTCCGGCATTTCTGGCTTTTCCGGCTTTTCCAGCAGTTCAGTTTTTCTGGCAGTTCCGGCTTTCTGCCCTCTGGATCAAGGCAACGTTATTCCTTAGGATCTCTCCTCCTACTAAAACCCAAAGACAAGTAAATAGAGGAAGAGATCCCAAGTGTGTTGAAATGACTTGAAGGCCACCTCTATTTATACTAAAACGTTGAGCACATGTGGGGTTTCTTCGGTTGTTGGCCGACCTTGACGAATTGTCTTATAACGCAAATAAATTCATAACTCCATGAATACTTATCAGAATCGGATGATCTTTAGATCAATCGATGAGAGGGATCCAAGCAAAATATCAGCTGCCATAAATAAGATGACCCACATGGAGTTTGGCCCTAGTTGCCAATTTTAACACCTTTGATGTATCATTTTTATTTGATATCCACTACATCATATATAGTAATGTTTTCTTCATATTTATGTGCTAATGTGTTTATTCGATGTTGTTGATTTATGTGTTTAAATTTCTAGAAAAATGAATATATTTTGCATTTTTCAATGTTTGTCGTAGTTTTCTAATTTTTTCGTTGATTTTTCAAGAACGATATTTTTAGGACCCTTGCTGATTATTTTTCGATGCCGACTTTATCAACACTGCCTACTAGCATTATAGCTAGGCTCTAGCATATCAAGAATATTTGTAATATGACGAAGGGTTTCTTCATGTTTACGTTCATGAAGGCCTTGCACTGCATTGTTATTATCCAGTGCAAGCCTCGAGTTTTTTGGAACACGTTGACTAGAATGCAAGCCTTGAGCTTTTAGGAATACATTGATTTTTTTTCTCACTGGATTGAGAATTTTTCTATAAAGATTCTTGCTGAACCCATTCTCTAGTTTGGGTGGAATTTCCTCACTTGCTACTGCAATTTCGGCATTCTTGGAAAGGCTAGGTTGGTCAATAGGTAATTTTGTTTCCCACAAAGCAATTAGAGCCTTTTAGCCAAGAGAACAAATAAGCATAGCAACAACATCTCCCAAAAAACTTGATTTAATTCATGAATATTCACATGGGGAACATTGCATTGTGTGCTATGTTAATTATACAATACCCCAACTATTTAGCTTTAATTGTGAAAGTCTGAACCATGACAACAAGTATTGTACTCTTATGACCAAGAGCCACCCGGCCTTTATCGAACCTCAAGCCACCAGGGAGAATCAAATACCTGTTGATTTTTAGTAGTATCGAATGTGCTCTAAGTCTCAAATTTTGCAAGGAGGCTTAGACACATGCATTCTCCAATACCCAGAAATCATTTTGGGAAATTGCACCAGGAGACAATTTTATTAAAATAATTAATTATTTTTAATGAGTGCCTAAGTCTAAACTTAGGAAATTAAAATAATTAATGGGTATTAATCTAAACTGTGGGTGAAACTTCTAGAAGAAGACAGACATCAAGTCAATATGATCCTAGCCATTGATTAGGACCTCATCTGGGTTGTTGATTGATCAGCGAGAGGATTATAAGAGGAGGCTTGATGGGCACTTGGAGAACACATCAAAGAGAGATCAGAAGATCGAATTTCTCAGAGAGAGCAGCGCAGCAGTTGCCAGAGAAAGTTCGAAGTGATTTCTTGCAGTGAGGGGCAGGGATAGTATCCGAAGGGAAGTTTTCCTGATTGGAGAGTACAAGGCAAAGAGAGCAGAACGACGTCCAAAGAGAGGCTGACCTTGGCCACGCAAAGCTGACACATTGGCAACGCAAAGCCTGAGAGGGAGATCGAATTCCTACTAAGGAAATCAAGTTTCAGAAGCCGGGAGTCGGGGTGTGAGACCGGGAGGCTGGGAGCTTAAGTTTCCAGTCAACAAAGGATCTAAAGGAGGTGCCCTAGCTGCAGTGACGCAGGAACTGTGTGAGAGTGACGCAGAACTGCAAAGAGGCTACGCAAAGGCAAGGCAAAGGGGCATCTCCAATGCAAACCAGTGTTGATTCTTCCAGTGACAGGGTGAGATCATCTCACTACTTGTTTTGTCCAATTTCTCTCTGTATAGGATAGCCAATTGGACATCCAATGAATTGTACTCCTCAGTTGTTGCACCGGTTTTCCCACACTGGGTTTTTCTGGGGACATTTGTCCAAAAATAACTGTGTAGATGTGTGATGATTATTTATCTCCTGTGTTGTATTTAGTTTCCGCAGTTTTTATTTGTGTAGGCTACAGTGTATGTATTTCAGTATCTGTCGTAGAAAACTACAAATAACTTGTTCAAGTGATTTAACAAGTAGGAGAAATATTATCAGTTTGCTACAGTAGGAATCGAGAAACCGATTTTTCATAGTTCCTTGATTTCACATGGAACTTAGGAGTTTTCGACCTTGGTAGCAAGAAAAGACTTAATTATGAATAAACAACTTATTATCATGTCACCCTTATCATAAAGTGTCCCCTTTAGACAATAAAAGCCACATGTAAGTAGAACTAGTTGACCTCAATTTCCAAACCTCTCAGTTCCATGCTAACATAGCCAGGTAAGCTAGGCCTCTGCCACCTCTATTACACCCACATGCAGAGGCAAAGGCAGAAGCAAGCAAACCGCTATCTAGGTTATCAAATACTTTGAATGAATTTTTCCCTCCCCTGTTGACTCCAACCTTCAACTCATTTGGGGAGTTGAACCAGTTGGATGGGATAAATTTATTCCGTGAATCAGAGAATTCGAGTGTAGATAAGTAGAATTAGTACCCAGTATTAGTTTTTGAGTTTGGTAGCAGTGGACAGGAGTACTAGTCTCAGATGATGTCTTAAAGACTAAGGAACACGAGATCTCCAAAATCCAAAAAAGATTTTGCGAGATAAGACTTTGCGACGCCTTAATTAAATTAATTAGCCATAATTTAATTATTTCCTAAGTCTAACTTAGGAAAGTTAGTTAAGAAAGTTTGATTTAGCTTTAGAAGCTTCTATTGATGAAGTCAAGTTGATCTTAGTCGTTGGTTGAGATGTAATCGTGGTCATTGAGACTCCAATGAGAGATTATAAGAGCAAGTCGAAGGGCTTGGAGATGGCAACAGTGATGAATTGAGCAATTCGACTACAGAGTTGCAAGTATTCAGCAAGGGCGCAGTTGAAGCAAGGGAAAGCATCAGAGCAAGGGATTAGCAAAGATTAGAGAGCAAGAGTCTGGAGGAAATTTCCTCAGCATTTTCCAGTGTCCGAGAGACAAGAAAGAGGAGGTTGATTTGACACGTAGTGGTCAACGAACGACAATCATCCTTCTCATTTCTTATCTTTTCATCTAGCCCGACAACGCCAACATTTTTTGGCGTCGTTGTTGCGGATAGAGTTTTTTCTATCCTTGGTTTATTCGACATTCATCATTCTTTCATCTTTCTCATCTCTCATTTGAGCTGGCAGAGTCAACATTTTTTGGCATCATTTGGATCTTTTCATCGCCTTATCTTTCGTCATATCAGCAACTACTCTTCAGTTCGTTTCTTGTTTGGGTGGCGACTCCATTTTATTTCTTTTATTTTTCCCAGGCAAGAAGCCTCCCTCATATCTGCTTGTTGGTTGCTTTTTGGATCCTAGAATTAGATTCATTGTTCAAGTGGCGACTCCACTTCTTTCATCTCTTGATTTTCTTGAGCAGAGATCTCTTTCTATCATCCATTTGGTCCCTCGTTATTCATCATGGATTATTCATTTAAACCATGTCATTTTACTGATGATCTCCATGATGTTCCGAAAGTGGCCATTTCTAAATTACCTTTGTTCTCGGGTGGTGATTCTTTCACTTCTTTACAAGACATTGTCGATGCTTTTAAAGATAGATATGGTGATCCAGATAGCTCGCCTTGTGCACCTAAAATTGTGCAACAGAATGAAAGTAATCTTATAAAAGGTCCAACTGTCGATGAAAGATTTCAAGACAATTCTTCATATCAGAATGTGCCATCCACCTATACCATTGCAGATCAAATCCATGATAGTGGAAAAGCAGGGACAAATTATAAAATCAGTGTCAACAATGAAAAGGAAGATCAGAAGCAAATTATACAAGAACTAATGCGGCTGGTAAAAAATATGGAGATCAATCAAACTAATTACGCCAATGATGTGAGAACTTTATGCACCCACCTGGAAAAACGTAATAAGGAGATGGAGATCATGCAAAATCAGCATGCTAAGGAAATTGAGGCCATGAAGACTAATCATGACACAGAAATTAGTTTTATGCAAAGCAAGTTATCAGGCTTAGAGGAAAATATGACGACCATGAAAGCTAATCATGATAGGGAAATTAATTCTATGCAAAATAAGTTATTGACCATGGAAGAAGACCATGCCAGGGAAATCAGTGCTATGAAGGTTGAACACTCTAGTCAGATGGATGCCATTACAATACAGGTTCAGAAATTTCAACAGCTGTCAGAGGATGAAAGAAACCAGGGAACGTCAATAGATCAGGAGCCTCCTTATCTGTTACAGCAAGCTCCATCTTATTATGAGGTCCTTTGTTCCATTGAAAAGTGGATAATTGAAGGTGACCTAGATAAAAGGGAAATTAATAATCAGATTGATGCTCACACAGTTAATCCACCAGTCATTGAAGATCAAGTTATAACTCATGGCACCTGTGAGATTGGTCCATCATCCTTAACAAGGCAGATGTAGAATGAGGAAAGTTATGTCACGCATATCTTACATACTTCATCTGAGAGCTTTGAAGCAGAAAGTTCCACATCATCAATGATACAGCCTGCCACGAAGAAAAAGCACAAGAAAAATAGAACGAGAAAAATATTTGATGCATCAGACGGCCGCGAGCAGCTTGTTTTTCGAATAGGAAAAAGTCCTACCATATGAAAAATTGGACATGGCACATCCGACAAGCAGACAACAGATTTTCCTGAAATCAGGAAAATGCTCAGTATACACTATATTGAACACATTTGATGCCATGGGGCATCCTTTGTATTTCTAACCCTACTTGTTTTTTCAGCATTTTTATTTATATTTTAGGATTAGATTTACTTTTTCATGTTGTTAGACTAGTTAATAAATGAAGAGCTTATATCTTTCCTGTGCTTAATGTCATATGATCATTTTTGGATGGACGCTACTTACGTTTTGCGGTGCGTTGCGTGGATGCAGATTCTGGATTCTCACATTCCTACAATGCAGCAACGTGTCCCCAAGTAGAGCCAGATGTTGACCACTATGTGTCAACTACCAATAGCAGTACACCCCCTTTTTCGCAAAAGGGATAGCGCTTGATCGACATGTCCATGCCATTTGACTGTCATCATCAACCCGATCATGTTATGTTGTAAACCCAGTCTGCATGTGTAAATTGTAAATAATCTTAGCAGATCTGAGTCATGTATGTAAATTGCCTAGGCAAGCCTAATTTTCTAGTGATAATCTACGTTCCGGAAGGTTTTTTGTCTCACCGATCCATGAGCGGCAGAGTTTTCCTTCAGCCTAATCCCAAAGCCGAAATGGATTTTGTCATTAGAATCTTAGGGGAATCCTAGTGTGCTTTGAGTCTATGTAAAAGTAATTTGGAAATAATTCTAATTATTTGTTTAGGTTATTACGAATTGCTTGATCTGCTAGATTATGTTTGTGTAATAGAAATAGAAATAGAAATAGAAAAATAAAATTAAAAAATAAAAAATAAAATAAAATAAATAAAAATTTGAAAAAAAATAAAATAAAATAATAATAAGTCAAAGTTTTGAGGAAATAAATGCAAGATTTTAAATTTTTAATATATTAAAATGCATTTAAAATTTCGACGGATGAGATTAAAAGAGATTTTGATCCTCATCGACAGTCGAGATTAGTTTGACATGGATCACTCGAACTAGCCGTTGGGAAATTTTCCTTTAAATAGGGTGTCAGGGGTCATTTGAGATCGGATTCGATCTTTGAGTCTTGTGCTAAAGAAAGCTCTCTTGTAGTCATTTTTTGTGCAATAAAGAAAGACTTTAGGGTTGAAAATCTTGCTGGTGTTACTCTTCTAGAAATGTTGTAAGATGTTTTATTTTTCTGCATAATTTCATTTTCAGCCATTGATGATAGCTTGATGAAGATTGATTTAGGCACAGGTATCTTGTCTGATCTCTGGGGTTTGAATGATAGTTTAATTTCTGAAATATAATGGCAAGTATCTCCATTTGATCTGAATTTCTCTGTTGTTTTCTCCCTCTATGTTAATGGTTGATTTACGCTGTGCATGAAATCTTTTTTTTAGATTACCGAGCGTTCAGGGAAGTTCTCAGCTGAACCAGCCAACTCCCGGATTGCGTTTTCTGAAAGAGCCCAGCCAGTTTTGATCCCGGGCTTATCATTTGAAAAAAAATTATGAATGCATGAAGGGTTTTTCTGAAGCATCTCACATTAAATTTAAATTCTGAAAATATTTTTGTGGCATAACGATAAATCTGGCTATCTAGAGCCTTCAGTTTGTAAATACTGTAATTATTTAGCTGGTTTTTAGGGTTTTTAGGGTTTCATCTATTTTTTGCATTTTCAAGTTCTCGTTGTTTGTTTTCATTGTTAACAGGTTGCAGGTTACAGGCCTGAGGAGAAATTTTTGTTTGAAGCCAGATCTAGGCCCAGGAGGGTAAGATCTGGCCTCAAGATCAGTTCTTGCAGGTTTTTGGCTGAAGAAATTCGAGACTCTCCAAGTAATTTGTCTGTTGGGGTTTCATTTAAAATTGTTTTCCAGGAATATCAACCAGCAATCTTGTAGTCCAAGGGTTTCAAAATCATTCATTTTCAGATCTGATTTTTTTATGAGGGTTTCAAGAAATCTGAAGCAGAGCTGATTCAAAAAAATTTCAAGTTTTCTGGAGAAAAATTTTTAAGTTCTGGTAAATTTTTAATTGGATGCCCAGTGAGGTTTTAGTGCCGCAGAAAATCTTCGAAATTTAAAAAAAAAAAAAGCCCACAGGGTTTGTTGCTACTTCATTCCACGCTCCACCTGCAAGCATTCTGCCAGCGAACTCCTGCACGCTGTTGTCTTTTACCCTACTCACCGTGTCGATTCCCTCCACATACCTGCGTTTTTCCTCAACCTGCAATTCGCTCCTGCAGTTTCTATCACATGCCCAAACGCTGCAGTTTTCTCCCTCACTTCCATGTTGTCATCCCCACGTGCAGTATTCAGCGCCTTGCGCAAAGCTTTCCCATCAGAAAACAATATATCCGTTTCTCCCTTGTTGCCCACGCATTTTTCGTTACCCCCTGCTCCTCACGCCATCTCCAGATCCACGCAGTAACAAATTCAATCACCTGCAAAACCCTCACACTATTGCAGTCTCCTCCAGCCACGCTGCTCCAACGCCTGCAAACAAACAAACAAAAAAACACGCAGCTCCACCTTCTTTACGCTGCCATACCTGCAAAACGCCTACGCAGCTCCCATCTCCCTGCTCCGTTTTGCTGCCTGTCCATTTCCTCGCCAGCGAACTCTCCCACGTGATTTCCTTCTCTGCTGCCCTGCACACACTGAAACGCTGAATTTTCATTTTTGATTCATGGACGTAGTCGAGTTTATATTTTTTTTTTGTGATATATGGTAAGTTTAGACGTTGGCTAGTTTAGATTTTTATTTGATTTTTAGATTTAACTCTGATTTTCATTTAAATAGGGTTTAGATTTAATAAATTTTCTTTTTTTTTAGAACAGGTGCTAGTTCAGTTCTTTTGTTTTAGTTTTAAATTCAGATTTACTTTTGTTTAAATTTTAATATTAAATATAAAAATTATAAAAAGTTTAAAAATAAAATAAAATAAAAAAATCGATTTTCTTTTTTTTAAGATTAGCTGTTAGTTTTAAGTTAAATTTTGTTTGATTTTTTAATAAATCAAAAAATCTCATTTAAAAAACAAAAAAAATATAAAAATCATAAATGGCTTAAAAAATAAGAAGGTTCCTTTTAGGTTTTAGTTTTAATTTATTTTCTTTTGTATATAGTTTAGTTTTGTTTTGATAAATTAAAAAATCTCATAAAAATAAAATAATAAAAAAAAGGGAAATAATAAAATCATAAAAAAAAATTCTTTTTTCAGGTCTTAGATTTAAGTTTTATTTAGAATTTAGATTTTATATTGTGTATATAGATTAGAACTTAGATCTTAGTTTTAGATTTGGATTTTATTTTATAATATTTAAATTTTAAATTTCATTTTTCATTTAGTTTAAATTTAGATATTTTGGTTTATTTTGATATAAAATATATATATATATATATATATATTAAAAAATATATATATATATGTATATATATATATATATATGATATAAAATAAAAATAAAAATTTGAAAAAGACTGATTAAAAATTGACAATTCATTTTAATGTCTTTTTCTTTTTCTTTTGTGATATCTATGTTCCACTTCTCTATAGTTAAATGCACTTAAATGTTTATTTACAAGTTAGCTATATGAAAGTGGTAGCTCGCTAGCATTTAAAATTGTATGGTTATTTAAAGCATTTCATCTTTTAAATTTTAATCGCTGGAATATTGTTAAGGCATTGCGCATTTATCGATTATCTCGCATTTGGCAAAATTTATCTTTGCTTGGATTATTTGATAATAAATGATTGTTTTACAAGGTTCATACTTCTGCAACATTTAATAAATAATCATTTAATCATTAACTCCATAAGGCACTGGGCATTAATGATTGAGAAAATGTAATTTTTGACTGCTTTGCGATCAGCTATGAGCGCTGCCCCGCCTCAGCTCGGCCCTTCGGCCTTTCCAGATCCCAGCGCATGAGCAGATCGAGTCGCGGATCTGTTGAGATTAGATCAGATCGCTGCTCCTCGTCCCAGACTTCAGACCCCTGCGCGTTCCTGACTGCGGGTGAGATTGATTAATCGAGGATCTGCCCAAGCGAGGCCCACTGGTCATGGAGGCTTGATCTTCGCCTGTCAAGTCAGATCTAGTGCCCATGGAGGTGTTGGGCATCCCCCAGGCCCCTACCTCTCCTCCTCCGTCGACAAACTCCCCAGCTGAGGCGTTCAGTCAGCTTTTGGAAGGGCTACCCAAGAAGAAAAATGTAGAAGCAGCGAAATTCGTCAAGAAGCTCGACGATATCCCTGAGATCTCTTTACCCCCGGAAACCCCGATCCAGGTTGCTATGTCCCTGTCCGAGCGGGCTCTCATACGCCAGTTTACTGGTCTATGGCCATCTCCCAAGTCGACAGAGAGTTGGGTTAAAAGAAAATGGTCGTCGCTGATCAACGAAATTGTGACCTCATACTTTTTGGGACGAGGATTCTTCCTCTTTGAATTCACCTCCAAAGACGATTAAGAGCTGATCTTTCGAAATGGTCCTTACTTTATGGGCCCCCAGGGTCTGTATCTGAACAAATGGACCCCTGAATTTGACCCAGCAGTAGACGTACCCAAAGCCATCCCGATATGGGTTAGGTTTCCCAACCTCCCGATTCATTGCTGGAACTGGGATTCTCTTATGCATATTGGAAATGCCCTGGGGAAATTCATAGACCGAGCGAACAGTAAGGATCAATACGACTGTGCAAGGATATGCGTTGAGGTGGATCTGGAGGAGGGGCTTCCAGAGGCCATCAAACTCAAAGTAGGAAGCTGGACGCATGTGCAGAAGCTAGACTATGAACAGTTGCCCTTCAAATGCCGGAAATGCCAGGTCTATGGGCACTTCGCCAGAAACTGCCCAACGGTCAATGAAGCAGCTCAAGGGAAGGAGGTCGGCTGGAATCAAGTAAAACGATCCAAAATGGCATCCAAGACCCAGAAGCCGGGAGGAACTACCGGCAAAGGCCTCCAGCAGGATCCAGCTCAGCAGATCCAGCAGTCCCAGCCCAAGTTCACTCCAGAGAATAGGTTCGACCCTCTCAGCTCCCAACCAGAGGACACTCATGAAGTGGTAGTTCAAAAGCCAGCGTCCCCAGACAAAGGTTCCCAATCTCCCAGCGTTAAAGACACGGGAGCCGCAGAAAGTTCAAAAGGAACCCCCGAAGTAGTCGAGGAGGAGGATCAAGAATCAGAAGAATCGGAGGAGGAAGGAGAAATAGGAGAATCCCAATCCTCGGTAAGGAGATCTACAAGAGGACGCAAAACGGATCGGGAGAAAAGAGAGCATGAAACGTACAAAGATAAACTCCAGGGCAGCCAACCAACATTGGAGAAGTTGTTAGCAAAAAAGCCGAAGATGGTAAGAAATCAGCATCAAGGCTCCAAGGGAGCCCAGCCAAGCAAAGGTAAATAATGAAGATAATCTCCTGGAACTGTAGGGGTATGGGCAGCAAAATAAAAGAAGAGGCTATACGAAATCTAATAAGAATAGAGGCCCCCGACATACTCCTTCTCCAGGAGACTAAGATGGAGGAACCAGATTTTCTCCAGGTAAGCAAAAAACTTTGGAAAAAAAGTAATGCAACAGTTGTCTCAGCCCGAGGAGCCTCTGGAGGGTTGGGTACTCTTTGGAACGAAAGCAGGTTTTCGCTGGTGGCAGAGGCATCAAATACCCACTGGGCGATGTTAAAGATGCAGCATTTAATTACAAAAGTAATCCTTTGTCTTTTCAATGTTTATGTTCCGGTAAATGCTGGAGAAAAAAAGAGTTGCTGGGACTCCTTAAGGCAGCAAGCAGAACTGGACAATCTGGAAAATGTCATCATAGCAGGCGACCTGAACATCACTCTGCATTCTTCTGAAAAGAGAGGAGGTTGCATTGTGCGAGACCCGGCAAGGGAATGGGTTGAGGATCTCCTCCAAGACTGGGATCTGCTAGATATCAAGCCTGTCTCAGGTATGTTCACTTGGTCCAATAAAAGAATAGGTCCTGGCCATATTGCAGCAAGGCTGGATAGATTCTTGGTGCATAGCTCCTTTCTTCTGCTTGGCCTAGACGCTAGCATGCATATTCTTCCTTGTAGCACCTCTGATCATAAGCCAATTAAGCTCATCCTTCGAGCTCACGTTGACCTTGGTCCCATTCCCTTCAAGTTTAGCCCTTTGTGGATCAAGGAACCAAACTTCTTGCAGATTGTTAAAGAAAGCTGGACCCAGCCAGTCACTGGATCTCCATTTTATATTTGGGAAGAAAAACTCAGGAGATTGAAATCAGCCCTAAAGTGTTGGGCCAAATCTCTTGTCAATCCAGCAGCTGAAAGGAAAAATATCCAAAGCCAGCTTGAAGCATTTCAATTGAACACAGAAGAGGCTCACATATCTAGAGAAATTTTAGACAAAGAGGTTCACCTCCAACAGTGCTATCATAAAGCTTGCCTGACCGAAGAGGAAACGTGGAGGATCAAATCGCGATGTCTCTGGCTAAAGGCAGGCGACAGAAATACATCATTCTTTCACAAGCAAGCTGAAGCCAGAAAAGGTTTCAACTCCATCACTGAAATTAAGGAAGCTGCTACCATTCATAAAGACTTTGCAAGTATTAAACATGCAGCTCATCATCATTTCAAAGGCCTGTACAGCGAAGAGAAGAATATGAATCAGAACTTTTGTTTGTTGGACGGGATTCCCACCTCAATATCTGCTGATATGAACCAGCATCTAGAAAGCAAAGTCACAATGGAAGAAGTCAAAAGGGCCCTCTATGCCATGAACCCTGATAAATCCCCAGGCCCTGATGGTTTTTCCGCCTCTTTTCTCCAAACCTGCTGGCACATAGTGGGGAAAGATTTATATAAAATGGTTCAAAAATCGCAGGCTTGCCAGAAATTAGGAGGAAGTACTAACTCCTCTTTCCTTGCTCTCATTCCCAAGGAAAAGGGAGCCAACTCCTTCAATAGGTTTCGCCCCATATCCCTGTGTAACATTGGCTACAAGCTGATCACAAAAGTTATTGCTAACAGGTTGAAGCATATTCTTCCTAAAGTCATCCCAGAGAACCAAGGAGGCTTCATACACGGAAGGCATTTAGTGGACAACTTCACACTTGTCCAAGAGGCAATTCTATCAAGTCAGCAGCGCAAGGAACAAGGTATGGCTATCAAACTGGATCTAGCAAATGCCTTTGATCGAGTTAACCATAGTTTTCTTTTGAATGTGTTGAAAAAATTTGGTTTTGGGGTGAGATTCATCAATTGGATCCGGGCCTGCATCTCGGAACCATGGATCGCTCCTTTAGTCAATGGTAGATCTGCAGGTTTCTTCAAAGCTACAAGAGGGCTAAGACAGGGTTGTCCCATGTCTCCCCTGTTGTTTGTAATTCAAGCTTCAGTTCTCAGTTTCCACCTAAACAAACAAATGCAAGAGCAGGAGATCTCAGGGATATCCATAGCGAGGGGGGTCCAAAACATAAATCACGCCTTATTTGCAGATGATACTCTGCTTCTTGGGACAGCTTCGATCCATTCAGCCAGAAGATTTAAAGAGACGCTCGATGAGTACTGTATGGAGTCTGGTAGCAGCCTTAACAAGGGTAAGTGCCATACTTACTGCTGGAACACCCCGCCCTCTTTGCTCAACATCATCTCCAGATGCCTAGGATTTGCAGCTTCCTCATAATGGACATCGTTCAAGTATCTGGGGCTGCCCATTTTCCTCAAGCGCGCCTACAACAAGGACTGGATACCGCAGGTAGAAAAATTTAAAAGTAAACTCCAGGCATGGGGAGTAAATTGGCTAAATATGGCAGGCAAGACAGTTCTCATTAAAGTCGTCCTTAGCAGCCTCCCGTTATACCAGTTTTCTGTGCTTCTAGCGCCCATTGGTATACTCCAGAAAATGGATCAATATATCAGAAACTTCTTTTGGAAAGGGGGTAAACACAATGAGAGAAGATTCCAGCTTGTTAAATGGGAGACTGTCCTCAAGCCTAAGATGGAGGGTGGGCTCAATTTCAAGAAACTCCCTCAGCAGAACATAGCAATGGGAGCTAAGCTCCTATGGAGACTAATTGCGCCTAAACCAGGCTGGGCACAGACAGCTCTCTGGAGAAAATACCTCAAAGGCACAAGACTGAGATGTTTAGACGGACCTTTGCCTCAAGGAACCTCGCCGTTCGTCAACCTCTGCTCCAAAGCCGCCCCCTTGATTCAATCCAAAGCCTATTGGATTCCCGGAAATGGGAAAAAAATAAGTATATGGAATGATCGTATCATGGATCGCGAGCCTATTGGAGAATGCCCAAAGGTGAAATCGCTGAAGGAATGGTTGATGGCAGCTGGGAAAACTAAGTTGTGGGACATATCCACATGGAATGGTACGCAGTGGGCGGGCTGGAGTCTGTCGGATCCGCCCTCAGACCTCCACCAAGAGATCATCCACCTCTGCGAATTACTGAACGGAATCGCACCCACGCGCATCAACAGGAAAGATAGGCGAGGCTGGGGCGATCAGTCGACAGGTTATACAGTCGCCCAGGGATATGCGTGCCTAGCTGCAATCCCAAATGCGCCCCCAGATCCGGCCCCGTGGAAGACAGTCTGGGGCATCTCTACGCTGCCAAAAATAGATTTCTTTTGCTGGCTTTTATGCCACAGGAAAATATTAACCGAAGACAAACTCCAGAGGCGCGGCTTCTACGGACCGTCCAGGTGCTCTTTGTGCCAAGACTCTGAGGAAAGCGCCACGCATCTGGTTCTCAATTGCAAGTTCTCCACTCAGGTCTGGAGAGAACTGATGGACTATTGGAACCCCAGATTCGAGCTTCCAGCCGCCATAATAGATCTGTTTGCCACCTGGAAAACCTGCTATCCCGGACCCCCTCCCAAAAATAAAGTGATCAAAGCGGCCTGGGCATCACTGCTTAAAATTTGCTGCTGGCAGCTATGGCTAGAGCGCAACAGCAGAATCTTCAGGAACCTCCAACACAATGCCAAGACGGTGGCGGCCAAGGTAAAGATTCAATTAAAAGAATGTTTGGGAGGTCATAAAGATGACTCCAACCTCACCCAGCTAGACAGAGATTGGGGGTCCTCCTTGAGCCTGCATTTTCAACAAAATATCAGAAGCATGGCTCCTCCTGAGGAATGGCAAATAAGGGGAAAAGGTAGAGAGGATTTTCAAAACTGGATCCTCAAGCAAAAGGTGCACTCCCTCTTCTTCGACGGGGCAGCAAAAGGTAATCCGGGCAACGCTGGAGCAGGGGGAGTAATTAAAAACATAGATGGTGCAGAGATCCTCCATTTTGCCTGGGGATTAGGAATCAACTCCAGCATCCAAGCTGAGGCATTTGCCCTCTACCAAGGACTCAAATAGCTCCTGAACCTAGAAATCAAGGAGGCCAATATCCTAGGGGATTCCGAAGTGATCATCAAACTTATGGTGACTAGCTCTACTCCACGGGACTTACGATTAGCAAGGCTGATCCAAAGAATCAGAAGAATGGCAAAGATGTTTCAAAATCTGAAATTCTTTCACGTGCTGAGAGACAACAACAAAGAGGCAAATCTTGAAGCAAATAAAGCTGCACAGCTATCGGCCGGGGCATTGAAAAAAGACGGGGAAGAAGCATGCGTTCCAATTCCTTAAATCATTTCAGCTGATGTTTTTTTGCTTAATTCTAAAGCTGTTTGTATGTATTTTTAAAATGGGGCAAATAGTAGAAATAAGCACAATTGCAGACCCCAAATGGAAGTGGACAGCAAGACTAATAGCGTCTCAGAAGGACGAATCCAATTGGATTGTGACCACTCCTACTGTAATCAGAAGATTGGTATTTAGACCCACCCGTTAATACAATCCATAACCGTTCTTGTTAAAAAAAAAAACTCCATAAGGCACTGGGCATTAATTTCTAAAATCAATCAAGTGCTAAATTGCCTTGTTGTGTCTCCCAACCCAACTGGTCCACAGTTGGTCTTCATTCATCACATAGGGTCTACCCCCCTTAGCCTCGGGAGACGGCTTAAATGGAGAGATCGGGGATTAGGGTGACAGCCCCCGGTCTGAGAGTTGTCGTGACAATCTGTGCGACAACAGGTTGAATTCATCTGCAAAGGAGGCCGAATACAGCGATGCGAGTTAGCCAAAAACCCCAGTGCGAGTTGCCAAAAGAGCCACATTTCCGTTGCCAAATACGTATCTGGGTCTTGGAGGCAGAGCGAGTTGGTTCCAAAGGCAAAGGGAGGTTATATGTCTCACCTGGAGACATTTCCAGGATTGTCCAAATTTATTCAGCCAAGTAGTGCGCATTTATGGGCTACACTGTGAGTGGTCAAGGAGAGTGCGTGCAAGCTAGGAGAGACTAGATCAATTGCAAAGGAAGACAAGGGTGTCTTCCAGATTATTTTTCCAATAGAAGACTGGCGAAGCCTTGCCAGTTTGGCAGGCAGATTATTGTACACTTGAATTTGCTGAAGAAATAATAAAACCCTCATTTGTTGCATTGGTTTTCCCTTTGGGGTTTTTCTAGGGATAATTGTCCAAAAACAATGGTGTTATTTTTGTGTGTGCATCTATTTTTCAGTTCCATATTTTATATTTCCACAGCGTTATTATTGTGAATAATGCATTTGTGAATTTCTCGTTATTTGCCGAATATTAATTCAGAAGACAAATAAACTGCTAACAGTTAGAAGATAAATCTCCACTAATCGCATTCAAGGAATTTTCACACCTAGTTCAGAAGCAGCTGAGAATTTGGATCCATCTTGTCAACTAATTTATGCAGAGATGTAAAGCCTCAATCAGCCTTTGACAATTCAGCAGGATGGATAGACGTTTGAAGAAAAGGGGGAGAAGAGATCTGCATATGCAAATTCATAATACCCATTGAAAATATGTATCTTCTATAAGTGTATCTGTAAAACAGTCAGACCAGGCTTAACTGCTGGTCAATATGGTGTCTGCAATGTAGTTTCTGTTTTTATGTTGATAGAATAATTTTTATTTACCGATTAAAAAAAAACCGGTGTTCTTGCTACTGGCACTATTTTAGCAACAGAAAGTTGAAACTACAGTTTTTCTGGATTCACAGCAAAATACAGAATTCCAGCTTAGAGAGCACTTCCCTAAAATAAATCTAATCTGTCCTCTAAGATAACATGTGTAGAAATATGAAGGATGTTATTCAACTAAATAACTCCAATTTCTTACTGTTAAAACAAAAGCAAGCAAATCAGATGTCATACCTGCCCATGTGTCCGAGATAACATTGGGATGCGAGCATATTTGTGCGCTAAATTGCATATGGCATCAATTAACTGGTCCATACTGGGCAATATAACTAGATCTAGAGCCTCACGCAACATCAAAGAATGAGCTAAATTATTGATGTCCTCAGATGTGCAAGAAAAATGGATAAATTCCAGTACCTGTAGAAAATCAAATCAGACACGCCTGAAACTGCACTAGAGAAACATTAATATTATAATTATGATTGTACTTTTTTAAAATCAGAATACTCCAAATTTGAATTTACAGAGCATATCCTGAAGCAGTGCATTTTGAAACACCTCAGAGTTGACTTCAATTAGGAGAATGATCATAAATTATGCTCATGCACTTCCTAGTTAAAAAATACCATTCATATACACGATATAGAGATGACAAATCTCATGAGTAAACAACCGAGAGCATCATTTACAAGATTTATTATCCTCTATATAGAGATGACATACCTCACAAGCAAATAACCCAGACCATCATATACCAGAATTAAAAAGATAAATAAGTCCATTCCAATAAGTGTTACAAACCAATTAGATTATTTTCACTTAGCCATTGCTAAAGCTTAAACTAAAAAAAAAAAAAACAGAAATAAATCACAAAATATGAGGAATGCAGCAAAACTGAAACTTTCTTGCAGCTCAAAGTACCTTTCTGACCTGTATAAGTACATTTCTAGTACAGTTTAGCTATAGCAGATCTTTGACCTAGCTGACTAACATTCAAGAGCTCATCATAAAACATCTGTTGATAGGTAACCGTCAAATAAAGAAGGGCTGCCCTAGAATTTTGTCTTATTTTGAAACCGCAATCATGAAATAATTATGCTGCCATGTTCCCAATAAAAAAGACAAAAGTGCATATTACTCATGATATGTTAACCTTGTTTTCATTGTTACAATGTCTTCTGTCAAATAATTCTAATTATTTCAGAGAAAGCCTGCACTATGTATATAACAATATAACAATATGGTAATAATGAAGATTGAACCCAAGGGGTTAGCTCAACCTTTGTAACCAATGTATGGGCATTTGGCTAGTTCCATGCTGGCAGGTGCTCAGTTCAAAACACAGGTTGCAGTATGAGGTGCACTAGTCTAAGTTGACAGTTTTGTTAGTGATGCCATCCAGAAATGTGGGGAAGCAACCCTTGGCTTCACCCCTTCCCCTCCAAACAAAGGTTTCCTTCAGGGAAAAAAATTAAAAATACTAATTAAGAATGCAAAATTTCCCAAAGCAAGGACCTGCACTTGCAGAGTGTCTTTCAGTTTTGCGGATAGAAATACAGTATGAGCTACAAACCTTAGTTAGTTCTGGATGTGCTTCAAACCTCTTTTTCAAAACATACTCGACAGCCTTGACATCATGATTTGTCACATTCTCAACCCTTTTGACTTCAAGAGCATCCTCAATA
This sequence comes from Pinus tabuliformis, assembly GCA_031772625.1. Taxonomy (NCBI): domain Eukaryota; kingdom Viridiplantae; phylum Streptophyta; class Pinopsida; order Pinales; family Pinaceae; genus Pinus; species Pinus tabuliformis. The sequence goes on from CM062807.1 coordinate 1,133,853,666, forward strand.
TTAAATTTCCTCACAATATCTTCCAGATATAATTTGGTTTCATTGCTGAAGTTTGAAACTTCACTGATTTCAGGAATTTGAGATAACTTTAGTAACCACTGGACCTGGCAAATCAGAGTACACACGATTATTATGTGTCCATTTATCGAAAAATGAAGATTTCCCACTGTTAGTGGTGCAAAAAGAAGCATAATGTATACTGGAAAGAATAACTTACAAGGCAAATCAACAGGAGACAATAAAAAGGAATTTAAATTTGAGAAGCATATTGCATAAAGTACAACTTCCAGATTTACCCTCTTACAAACTATTTATTTACTTTCTAAATAGAACACAATTTTTCCACTCATGTTGTGCAGTTTGGAAAAGCAAGAACAAAGTTAATTAGAATGTGTATGCATATAAAATTCATAAGTCACTCATATGCATGAACACTAGTAATACCACAATATGTAATCGAGAGTCAAGACTCAACACAATGTTCATATATATATTCATAGTTTTAAAAACAAGAACCAGGCCTTGAACCAGCCACCTATCTAACCATACATAAGAAAATACATAAAATTAATTTTTAATGAAAAAGAATATTTTTAAGATTTCAATCCATGATTCCAAACCATTAGAGACAAAATATGCAAAGTTTGCTCATATATATACCATGTAAGGGTGAATATATCAAAATGGCACCAAGGGCGATACATATCAACAACAAAATACATAATCAATGAGGCTCTAAATGATTTCTAGAGTCCAAAACAATGCTACAAGCCACTGGGCCACTGACCTACTACAAATCACTGATCAGCGTGATCACTCATCAAACTCATCACCACGACTAGACATGGGAACATCATCAGGAGCTACCGGGTAATGATCCCATCTCCTGCTTAAGAAACAATCTGAAGCAGATAGAGATGTTTAGACATGCTCATCACTGATTTGTATTTCCATAGCCTTTAGAGCACGACCCTTTTGGAGACACCATTAGACTTTTCTAACTCATTGTTTATACCTTCAAACCATAGAAGGCATTAATAGAGGATAGACGGGAAAAATCTCATAGTTTCTAAAACGAACTTCCATGGATAACAACTTTAAATATTGGTGCAGAAACAATCTACAGCTCAACTTTGAAGCAGAATTGTATCAATAAATGGCTTAAACCAACAAACCGGTTTACCTCTTACTTTGCAATTAGATAAAAGTAAAACTGGACTCAGCATGCAACCTAATGCACTTTAAATTCAACCAACAATATTGAAATACTGCTTCATGTAATCAACAAAATGAAATTTATTTTATGGACCTTGCCAGTCTTTTGAGGCATCTTTCATAATCAGATAGGAACAGGATGTTGGAAGAATTTATCATTGATGTCAAAGGGTAAATGTGCCAGCATTTGTTCGGTGATTTGCATCCACAAATCAAGTGAATTTGGGTACAAAGACCCTCTATATTAGTAGTCCTTGTCATGTCATTCCGTTTGATAGGTGGCACACCTTGTGGGTCCTCCTGGTTGGAGAGAGATTGAATTTTGAAGTTTGATGCCCCAACCAGCACCTTTACCCCAAAAGTTTATGACCTCAACACTTCATTGCTACCCTAGAAGAAGGTCAAAATTATAATTTAAGTTGACCTATATCCATGTGTCCAATCAACCTTGAAAGAAGATTTCATGGAAGACAAAAAAAAAATTATTAAAAGAATCCTAAGCCTCCTTGTATAGGCTGGCTCCAGGAATAGTTGTGACTTTTCAAAAAGAAAATTCTTATTTTCAAGTCCAGGTCGGCCCTGTTGAGAGCATATGTTTGAAGGTGGACCATCCAATCCTAAAGGTAGTTTTCATTGTACAATCAGGTGCTTATGCTTGTTTTTCCTTGGGCACATGGGTATGGATTATGGGGTGACTTGGAAGAAGGAAGGGTTTTGACTGTAGTCTTATTCTCTCATCTTAAATGGGGGATTAATCCTCAATCCTAGTCCTATGGGATCTCCCCTATTGGCTTATAGGTTCAAGATGGGCACTACTTGGGAAACCCCGATTTTGGTAGCGCGATCCCGTTTTCCCATTTCACATTTTTCACTCCCCTCTAAACATTACAAACCCAGCATCTTCTCTCTTTGGATCCACAAGGCTTTGGTACACCCCCTCCCCTTGTCCACGTGTTTGTGTGGGGCCTGGAATGTTGCCCCAGAGGCTGATGCAGCTAAAAAAAAAGGATAAAAGCATATCATGGCCACAAATGAAGACAAAAAGAATATTCCAAAATACAAAAAATGGTCGTGACATTACATTAGCGCGTGGGCAAAAGCCAAACATGAGCTCTACCCCTTCATTCTAGCCATCACCCTAGTTCCCAGGGCCCCATGAGTGCCCCCACATCATTAAGGAACCCATGCACGTCCCAACCCCTGGTGGGCGATGAACTACCCACCTTAAGGGGGTAATAATTGCTTCTACCATACATAGCATGCTCTCATCTCCTAGAGCCCCTAGCAGTAATAACAAAGAAAAATCAAGAAAAGGCAAAAGGCAAATGAAGTGTTGAAAAGTGTAACTAGGTTCAGTCTTCATAATGACATATAATTATGATTTTATATAATGTAAATAAGATTATGTAATGTAAATAAGAAAAATAAAATTATCTTTATTGACTTGCCTCATGGGTTTCATGAGCAAGGGATTTTGTTTTTGAGTCAAGACTCCCATTGACACTCTTTAGGATTTATTTGTCATTTAGTCATAAAATGTTGTCATTGTCATGTAATGAAGTCATGTTACACTTTGTAAAAGGTCAATATTGTCTATGTAAAGTATCCTCCAATACCTTGTCATCTATCCTCTTCAAATCGGCCTACAAACAATGAAGGAACTCTCTAGAACAAGTCAGCCTACCTCCCATAGTAATGTCGGCCTAATGGACATGAGAAGAAGTGTATAGATAACCTACTCGACCTCAGTTGAAGTAGTACAATTCAATCAAGCAACTCGACTTCAATTCTGAGAAGCAGAAATACGAAGAGAAGGTTTCTTCTGGGGCAGTACGAAGGAATTTCTTCTGGGGAAAGCGAAGTTAGGGTTTATTCTGGACCAACAAAAAGACTTTCTTCTAGGGCAGTGCGAAGAAGGGTATCTTCTAGGGCAGTGCAAAGAAGGGTATCTTTTGGGCAGTACGAAGAAGGGTTTGTTCTGGGGCAGCAAGGAAGGATTCTTCTGGGAAGGTCGAAGTAGATATCTAGAGACCGAGCTTCTCTAAAGGAAATCAGTAAAGACCAAGAGACCGAGATTCTCTAGGGGAAATCGAGAAGAAGTAGTGAGAAGGATCAAGAAAGATAGAGACCGAGGTCCTCTAGAAAGAGCCGAGCAAAGCAGTTCAAGATCAAGAAGAAAGGCGAAGAAAGGAAGAGGCAGAACATCAAGGTTAGTGACAAGGTTCTTGAGAGGATACTAGAGTCAAGGGTCTGTGTCATGGTCTTGGTACTTATCAATTGAAGATCTAGAAGAAGAATTTTGATCGGGTTTTCCTCTCAAGAGGTGAGAGGTTTTGGCCCTAGCTGAGAAGCCTACACACTATGTTACTTGCCTTTCATTGTACATATTGGTAATTGTCTTGAAGAGAAGAACACATTAATAAGCTAACAAAAAGAAGACTATAAGTAAAGAAGTAAAAGTACATCACAAGCAATTATCAAGAAAAGAAATTGTTAACTTTAAATGCCCTAGATTTCTCAACATGGTATCAAAGCTTAGGTGCTGAAGACAAGAAGGGGCAGGCAAAGCAAGTAGACACACGAGAATCAAACTTCAAAGAAGATCAAAGCAAGTCAAAGAACACCAAGCAAGAGATCCAAATCTACATCAATCTGAAACCCTAGATCAAAGAATACTCCAAGCAAGAGTCTTGAAATTATCTTCATGAAGGAAGCAGGAAGAAAGACTGAAACCCTAGAAGCACTCCAAAAATCATACATCACCAAGGAAGTGGAAGCTCTTCAAATCTAAGGAAGATTAGATCGAAAGACAATCCTCTCTCTATTGAAGCAAAGATCTCATAGAAGGCAGTCCTCCCTCACCAAAGATTTGAAGTAAGAAGCAACAAGTTCATCATCAAGTTGAAGATTCGATGTTCACAAGTAAGTATCTTTTATTATAATACAATCTAGTAAAAATGACTTCATGTTTCAAGAAGAACCAAAAGTTGGTTGGGATATCAAACTTCCTTGTATGGAAAAGAAGGGCAGACATTGTCCTCGAAGTAAATGAATCCATTGATCATGTCCCTGGGAAAGTCTCCAAGCCATCCGAAGAACAAGCATTATATGAATACATGGAAAAGGATCTCAAGGCTCAAAAGATTCTTAAGGAGTTTATCAAAGATCCACTCATTTCCTATGTAGCCAAGCTGGAGACATCTAAAGAAATATATGATAAGATAGGATGAAGAAAGAAAGTGATGAAAGATCAGATAGAAGGAAACAATTAATGTCAAGGCGAAAAGGAAAGTTTGGAAAGTTTGGTACTACAAAACATGGCTAAGGAAAGATTCTATGGTTGTCAAAATCTTGGGCACTATAGAAAAGATTATCCTAATCATAAGAGGAGCAAGGAAGAAGACTATTCTACTAAGGAAGTGAAAGAACCTGAGACAAAGAAGTGTAAGAAGGAAGAAGCAAAAAGATCTCTTCTATGACTAAGACAATCTTCTTCAGTAGAAGGTTCCCTTCACTTGTAAGTTATAGATAGGAAGCAATGAAAATAAGATAGGATGCATCAAATTAGAAAGAAGCATTGTGATAGAAGCATTAAAAGAGCTCATGACATGGGAAGCAGAAAGTATGTTTAGTACAAATCCTACTAATTACAAAGAATAGGAAGCTCTTAGGAAACCTCATTGATACTTATAGAAAGAAGCAAGATGTCATCATCAATTGGGACCATCATAGTCAATAAAGAAAACATCTGTTGGGTAAGGATATGAAACATCCTCAAATTTCTCTAATTCACCGATCTAGAAAGGAAGCAAAGGTTTTCATCAGGAATTCCAACTCGTGGGATTCAAGGGATGATGGTATGATGACATAACAAGAAATAAGGTTTGAAGGATAAAGTCCTTTCGAATGAAGCTGCTACAAGAAGTCTGGATGACCGAAAGGAAGATGAGGTATGTATGCTTACATAGATTATTATGAAAGTCATGTCATATGGTTGCAGATAATATGGATCACTATTTCCATCTTGGGAAATATGATCAAAAGAAGAAGGATCTCCTCCTACGAAAGATTGCAACAAAGCATAAGTCGCACTAGATGAAATCAACATAATATGTTCTCATATGAATCATGAGGAAGCTGACTACAATCAAGGAACTATGATTGGAAGCTCCTGGGAATGAAGTGTGAAAAGATAGGAAGAGATCATGATAATATGCAATGAAGGTAGAAGGCATTCAACATCCGAAGTCCAAGAAGATTTGACTAGAAGATCTCCTGAAAGGATGTGAAGACTCTAATGGAAGTCGGAAAAAGATAGAGACCCTTGACAATGGATATTTGTGGGAGATGTGTCAATCTACATGCAGGATGTTGATACTTACAAGAAGATGTCATGGTGAAAGATCATCACAAAGGTAATTTTGATTTGAAGTGTTCATTGATTATTTTTGAACTAATATCTAGATGGGCTTATGTAGGACTGCCAAAGGGAAATTTGTGGATGACTTCCAAGAAGACCATATAGAAGGATGTAATGTCCCTCCAAAAAATATGGCATGAAAGCAGAATGACATAAAGCAAAGCCAGATGAAAAATCTGATGGATCACTTTCTGATGAGTTGAGGACATAACTAACTCATGGATAAAGGTGATAGATCATTTATGTCCTATGTAGAAGTTCCCAAAGATGAAGACTCCTTGACAAAGAAGAAATTCATGACATTGAAGGAAGGAGCTCTTCAAGCAGCTGGTTGTTCGAGGATCTCCACATGAGGAGCTATAATAGGTCCCTGGTTAAGAGGGAGCCTGAAAAGAATTTTCTTACTTGGAAGAAATTTGGAAAATTCCTAAGCAGGAAGCTTAGGTACATTCCTTTGTGATAGGAATGAGTACATTCCTTTAATGGAATATGTCCTCCTGGTTTGAAAAGGAGAGATAGACATGTCGTTCTGGTCTTCACCTGGGAAGACAGAATGGAGGATTGTGTAATCATTTGGCATCTGATGCTCTTTGAGGATGAGATAGGGCATCCAACAATAAGAGTAGTCGTGGAGGACCAATATTCTTTGTGGGACTGGGGAGTCCAGGAAAAGAATAGTCCTCATGGAGCATATCCTGAGAGAACCCGGGTGGGGTATGTTCTGAGAGAGACAATGATGAGTGTGTCTATAAATCATTGGTCTCGCCAACATTGTGCTCTGATCTTGTGGAGAGATAGAGCTATTAGTCAAGGCCTTGCTATATAACAATGTTGGTTGATATGATGTTATACAAATGAGTTACAAATTTGAATTCTTCTTATGAGAGATTCTTCAGATTAAGAAAGTCCAAGTACCATTATGAATACCTCCCTAGTTAAGAGGGAGTGTTTAAAAGTGTAACTAGGTTCGATCTTCATAATGACATGTAATTATGATTTTATGTAATGTAAATAAGAAAAAATAAATTATTTTTATTAGCTTGCTTCATAGGTTTCATGAGAAAGGGATTTTGTTTTTGAGTCAAGACTCCTATTGACAGTCTTTAGGATTTATTTGTCATCTAGTCATAAAATGTTAGAGTCATTGTCATGTAATGAAGTCATGTTACACTTTGTAAAAGATCAATATTGTCTATGTAAAGTATCCTCCAAGACCTTGTATCATCTATCATCTTCAAGTCGGCCTACAAACGATGAAGGAACTCTCTAGAACAAGTCGGCCTACAAACGATGAAGGAACTCTCTAGAACAAGTCGGCCTACCTAACACAGACATGTCGGCCTAATGGACTTGAGAAGAGTATATATAGCCTACTCGGCCTCACTTGAAGTTGTACAATTCGATCAAGCAACTCGACTTGAATTCGGAGAAGCAGAAGTATGAAGAAAGGGTCAAGAGAAGTACAAAATAGAAGTGCGAAGAAGATAGAGCGAAGATAAGGTTTTTCTGGGGCAATACAAAGGAATCTATTTTGGGCAATGTGAAGTTAGGGTTTCTTCTGGACCAACAAAAAGACTTTCTTCTAGAGTAGTGCGAAGAAGGGTATCTTCTGGGGCAGTGCGAAGAAGGGTATCTTCTGGGCAGTATGAAGAAGGGTTTCTTCTAGGGAAGCAAGGAAGGATTCTTCTAGGAAGGTCGAAGTAGAGATCTAGAGACCGAGTTTCTCTAGAGGAAATCGGTAAAGACCTAGAGACTGAGATTCTCTAGGGGCAGTCAAGAAGAAGTAGTGAGAAGGATCGAGAAGGATGGAGACAAAGGTTCTCTAGAAAGAGTCGAGGAGAGCAGTTCAAGATCAAGAAGAAAGGCGAAGAAAGGAAGAGGCAAAACATTAAGGTTAGTGACAAGGTTCTTGAGAGGATACTAGAGTCAAAGGTCTATGCCATGGTCTTGGTACTTATCAATTGAAGATCTAGAAGAAGAATTTTGATCGGGTTTTCCTCCCAAGAGGTGAGAGGTTTTGGCCCTAGCAGAGAAGCCTACACACTGTGTCACTTATCTTTCATTGTGCATATTGGTAATTGTCTTGATGAGAAGAACACATTAATATGCTAATGAAGAGAAGACTATAAGTTAAAAAGTAAAAGTACATCACAAACAATTATCAAGAAGAGAAATTATTAACTTTAAATGCCCTAGATTTCTCAACATTAAGAAGGGTGGAAAAACAAAGGTCGGGGTATCTCATGTACCACAATTGCTCCATCCTACATCTATACACCCAAATGTGTGGACATCCCTCATCATTACCACCTTTGAACCCATGGCATCTAGCCTTGAGACCCCTGTGCCCCAATCCACCTCATCATCATTGACATGAACCCTACCACTTGAAGGATGTACCTTGGACATGTCTTTCCCTTTAGGGCCTAGGATCACCTAATAGGGTTGTTTATTAGTCACTCCTACCTAGGGAGGTAACACTATTACATGCTCAAAGCCCCAAATTTGGAAGGGAAGCCCATTATGATGTCTCATTTGTGCCCTTGATTAACAAGCTTAGTTGACTTAGATGTACTAATGAATTATTGTACCTGATGGTGAGGAGACGCATTGGATATTATATGTAATTGGCAAGTGTTTTCATCATGGGCTAGGGAACTTAATTAGGGCCCAACCCCACCAAAGGATCATATTGACACTTGTAAGGAATGCGTTGAGAGTGATGGGACTCCATCATGTGTTAGAGTATTACTTCATACCATGGGCACCCTCAACACCTTCAACAACTTGTTCGTTGCCCCACAATATTCACAGGATGATGCACTTGGACCAACATTTCCCCCTGCCAGCTTAGCAATGTACACATGGTTTGACAGCTAATCCAAGGCCCAGAGGATGTTTGTCTCACCTGGAGCAATCTACAATCTTATCTTTCACCAAGAGACCCATGAAACCAGTATTTGTGCCCCAAAGCCACTTTGGAGCACCACGTGATGACTTACATGGACATCAAGGCGACATCCCCTCATCCAGCATTTATGGAGCCTTCTCTCTCATCTGGGCACTTAAAGGACTCATCATAACCTTCCAATGACCTCACCTCATAATGACATCATCTTTTCAGCCTACTAGTGGATGGTTTATTCATAATCTTTGAAGCTACTTGGTGGGCTTGTCACCAAGACCTTATTTCTGCACATTAAAATAATGTTAAGGGCTTTAGAATAAGAATTTGGCCTCTAAAGGTCACATATAAATAGAACTCACTCTCATTGTGAGAGAGGAAAATATATATATATATTATTAAAAATCTGAATGATGTTTACAATTGAGGGAGGCCTTGGCTTAAATACAGCCTTGGGTGCCTCTTGGTGAATGGGCATGATCTTTGATCATGCCCTTGCCTAATTAACTACTAATTACATTCCTCTTGAAAAGATGCTTTGTCCTCAAAGCATATGTAATGACAGGTGTTGTTGACAAAACGCTTTTGTCTCCCAAGAAGCTTCTTCTTCTGGTAAGTCCTTCCACTTGATCAGGTATTCTTTGATTACTCGTGATCACAGTTTTCTTTCCCTGGTGGAGATAATACCTTCTGGTTCTAGAATGACCCTTCCTTTGTCATCTAAAGTCGGAAGTGTTGTTTGTGTTGATTGATGTTCGCCAAGTGCCTTTTTAAGGCAGGATACATGGAAAACGTTGTGAACACGACTTTTATCAGGAAGGCTTAAACTATATGCTACTTATTGAATTGAGACTTCTGTGATCCATAACAAGTTTATAGAAAATCTTTCGGCGATAATCACATCCAAAGTCATTTGTCGACGCATTTCGAACCAGCAAGTGTGGTTCATCGTCAGGACAAGATGAAGAACCAGATCATAGCAACAAAATAAATAGAGAGACACTTCTTTCAAACGGCTAGAAAGAAGCAACTAATTTTGACCACAAGAAACGGCTATAATTGACTGGACTATAGTTGAAAATGACTTTGGATGTGATTATCGTTGAAAGCTTTTCTATAAACTTATATGCTACTTGGCTGATCTTTTTGTCGATCTGGTACAGTCCATAAAACCTTGGTGCCAATTTGTTTTTTCCCTTCTGTTTTAAGGACAACTGTTTGTAAGGTTGAAGTTTAACAAATACCCATTCTCCAACTTCAAATTCTCTCTCTGTTCTGTTTCGATTAGCTTGTTGCTTCATACGATTTCTTGCATTATTTAGATTTTCTTTTAGAGTTTCAATGACTTTTTGGGTTTTTTCTAACTGGTCTTTAACAGCTGGAAGTTTTGTCTCAATGATAGCAAGTCCTTCAATTTCGAAGGTTCGTAACTGTACAGCGCTTGAAATGGAGTCGTTTTCGCTGAGTGTGGTAAGTAGAATTGTCCCACCATTCAATGAGATGTAACCACTGAGCCCACTTATGTTGTTTTCCTGTGGCATAACAATGTAGGTAGGTTTCTAAACATTTATTGACAACCTCCGTTTGGCCATTTGTTTGAGGATGGTAGGTTGACCTCATATTCAGGTAGGTTCCTATATGTTTGAAACTATGTTGCAAGAAACGTGGTATAGAGGTCCGTTTCCGTACGGAAACGGGTACGAAACGCGGAAACGCGTTTGGTACGGCCGTGAAACGCGTTTCCGGCCGTACTGCCACGTTTCCCGAAACGAAAATTTGGCCAGTACGGCCGAAAACGCGTTTCAAGGCCGTACGACCCACGTTTCTTCATTAACTTGTGTTTTTTTATTTATTTTTTTTGTTTTTTAATTTACTTTTAGGGTATGTTAGTGACTTCTTGTTGCTTCTAGATGCGTGTCTAAAGTTATAAAAGTGAATTTTTGCCCTAGTGTTGATATGTAGTTCATCAGGAAGTTTGAGGGATATGCAGTTCATGGTAAAAGTGATATTCTCCTTTATTTTTCATTTTCATCCTTTTACTTAAATTTTTAACATTACCATGAAATGACTAAGGATGTTTGAGAGTGGTTTCGCCCTCATTGGATTCCATATGGAGAAAGTAGAATTTTAAATCTCACTCAAAATCCAGCAGACTTATTTGTTTTTCAAGATTTCAGGATTGGATTTTATCATGTACTAGGGTATGGAACTTGTATTTAATCAAGAGAACCAAGCCCTCTATGCATGGGAAACTCCCAATAATCAAGATCATGTAGGGTACTAGGATATGAAACGTGTATTTAATCAAGAGCACTAAGGTCGTTCGACTATGTAGGAGGAGACTCCCAATACAACAATGGTCCTTCTAAAGAATGGGATGTGCATGTAGAAAACCTTGATTTGGATCTCTCTCTTGCAGCCTTATAGTCTTTATTGTACTTGCAGCCTCATATATTAATATAAATAAACGTTGATTTTGAGATTTGGATATATAATAAAGGTTGCTTTTGGATATTCCGATATTTTTATTTTCATTATGTGATCATTCATGAGTAAATGTGATGTAAATTAAATCTTAATGTTTAAGTGTAATAAATTATAATGTATCATTTATGCTTTATGATTGCACATATATATATTTAAATATTTTCAATATACATACATACATATACATATATATATATATATATATATATATATATATATTCGCGTTTCCTCATTTCCAAAATTTGGGGAGGTCGTGTTTCGTATCGCTTCCCCTTTCGGAAACTCGTACCCGTTTCCAAAATTTGGGGAGGTCATGTTTCGTATCGCTTCCCGTTTCGGAAACTCGTAGTTGTTTCCCCGTTTCGTGCAACTTAGGTTTGAAAGATTCCTTCCAAAAGTTACCCTTGAATTTGGCATCTCTATCGCTCACAATGACCTTGGGAAATCCATGTAATTTGTAAACATTTTTGCAAAATATCTTAGCAATTTGTTTTGTTGAATATGATTTCCTCATTCCAATAAAGTGAGCATACTTGGTGAGTTTGTCGACTACTACAAGAATTTTTATCCTTACCATTAGACACAGGTAAACCTTCGATAAAGTGTTGGAAATACTGAGTGGGGGGGTGAATCAATATTTCTTTTTCAACTATTATTTTACCAATTAAAACACTTATATTCAGAACACAAGATGAACAACAAGTATAAATGCTTTTATTAATATAATCTTTGCTATAAAGTAGATACAATATATAAATGGTTGCAATCAGCTGCCAAGCACCAACTTGGACTTTAGTGAGGCTCCAACCTCCAAAGCTCCAACTCTGTTTCGCCAAGGCAACAATCTTGGACTTAGGAGCACCAACTCCCAAGGACTTCAATCCTTCCAGTTCCTGAAACACCAGTCTCAAGGACACCAATCCTTCCTACTATTGAGACACCAATCCCAAAGACTTCAATCCTTCTTACTTCTAAGGCACCAGCCCAAAGGACTCCAATCCTTCTTACTTCTGAGGCACCAACCCCAAGGGTTCCAACCCAATCTTGTCAAGGCATGTTTGATAGTAATGTTCTGCTCTCAGAACTCTTCTTTGCTGAGCTCCGTCTGTTTACAGCTTCATTGTAGTCTCCATGCTACAGCATCAATGACAACCAGTCTTCTTATGAAGGAGTCTTTACAACTCTTCATACTGTCCACACAAAGTCTCCAATAGCCTTCATGCTTTCTGATAATGTCTTCACACAGCTTTAGTCAGTCTACTGTTAGCTGCACTAAGCTCTGCATAAAGAACAACTTTTTGTTCAAGCATCTGTTCTAATGTCACAGTGAATGCTTCAACATGACTGCTTCTCTGCTGGCTACTTCTCCCTTCAAACAATGTTAGACAAAACTTTATTCACTACATCACAGAGTTATTCTTCAGACTCCATTGTATACCTGATTAATTCATCATAGGTTTGAGTCTTTCACAGGGTGATACGATCAGCAGAGATGCTCATCCTTTGAATGCCTCCTGTCCTGTTGGTCCTTCGGCCCTTTCCTGTTCTGTTAGACCCTACAGCTGCCTCTGTTTCCTCTAGTTTTTCAACAACCCAACAACAACGCATTCAAACAATTCTCTGTTTTCTTATACCTGACACCCCTAGCCTTTGGCTTCCTTTCTCTGCTAGCTCTTCGGCTTCCTCAACACTTGCTTATCCTATCAGCGTCCTCCTCAGTCGCTGTCATTTCCTCTGCGCTCGCTTGCTTCTTCGGCTTCACAGCTTTCGGTTTCCTCTGTCTATTCGAGCGTTCCAATATTCATAGGACACGTTCAAGAGGAAGAGAGGTCGTATTACAGAGAAATGTTGCCTATTAAAAGATATCAGAGAGATCCCTTTTTTTTCAATAACGTTCATACACAAGACTTCAGTGCTTACGGAGGCTTTCATTTGGAGAGACTGTACCATCAGGGCGAGCCCACATGTCACGTTACCATCGCAATCGCAACCGGCATCGTTCCACCCTATTGAACTATCGAAACCGTTATTATAGGCTTTTGGCCTAAAAAACCCCGGGCAATACAAATATTTGAATTACACAAGAATACACGGACAAAACCCGCCCGAGCGCTTAAGGCCAGACTTCAAAAACATTACGCCCGCATCTATAACTGCATCGGGTCCGCTCCTCCACAAATTTATCGCAATCGGTGCTTTAGTGTGGCAAGGCTTTATAATATATGCGATATGTGACGGATGCGATAATAGATTAACTTATATTGCAATGGTGTAGTCAGGTCCGTGTTATTATCACAATCGCAATTTTAATGTGACAAGGCTTTAAGCGTTGCGATACATAACTTCCGATATCACGGACGCGATATTATTATAGACTGTTTTTAATGCCTCCGTCGGGTCCATATATATATATCGCAATCGGTGGTTCGGGGGTGACAGCCCTTTATGCATTGCGATTACTGCGGATGCGATATAACAATAGGGCGCGATATAATAGGACCATCGGGTCCGCATACATTATCGCAATCGAAGGTTTCGGGGGTGGCACTTAATAGAACCCGCCAATATAATATACTACTTCGCCTCCGATAGTATATATTGCTCCACTCCTTTAACTCTGTTTATATATTGCTCTGTTGTTTCCTTTCTATCGGTTCTATGTGGCTCCTCCAATATTATAAACTGCTCCACTGTACTATAAACTGCTCCGTTGTAATATATACTGCTCTTCTGCTGACTTCTCGGGCATATATTACATGCGATACTCCTCCGTTAACTGCTCTTCCGTTGTGTCCTCCACTCTTTGTACGCCTTCGCTCTTCCTCTATGCTCCTCTGATCGGTCTTCCTTTGGATTCTGATCCTTTGGCATATATTACTCCTCCTATAGCTCCGATAGGCTCTGTTTATGCTCCTCCGATAGCTGCTCTTCCGCTATGCGATACTCTTGGCATATGTGATACTTCCTATATGGCTCCTTGGCATATATTACTCCCGATATGGCTCTTCTTTGGCATCCATTGCTCCCGATAGTCCTTCTTTGGCATACATTGCTCCCGATATTCTGCAATACTTCACTGATGTGTTAACTCCTCTAATAACAGACACTTACTCATGGCTTGGCTTTCCTGATGGCCTTGCTCCTTGGCTTCTAGCTCTTGTTTCTTCATGGATCTACTCTGCTCTTCTCTTTGGCTTCATATCATCATTTAGTATCCTAGAATGTTGCCATATTGACATACTCATGTTGCTTCATGGATCTGCTCTACTTGGCTTCACATCATTGTTTACTGTCCAGAATATTGCCATATTGACATCAATGACAATCCAAGTCAACATAAAGTCCATTGATATTTCCTCCTATTTCTAATTTGGGATATTTAAAGGATGAAGTAGTACATGTATCATAATATTTTCATTTTTATTCTTCTGGCATTTATCACATTCTGCTACATATTTTTGAATATCACTATTCATTCCCTTCCAAAAGAATGACTGGTGTGCACTATATTAGGTTTTAAAGAATCCTACATGTCCGGCCGACAGTGAATCATGCGACTCTTTGAGGATCTTGGCTTTAATTTGGAATTTGAACTCAGATAAATTCTTCCATTGTACCATAGAATATCGTTGTTCCATTCAAATTTTGAATTCTGAGGAAAGTTATTGACTATAGCACTTGTTTCTAGATCTTCTGCATATTCACTTCGAATCTCATTAAGCCATTCGGGAACAACAACTGAAACTGCAAGTAATGATGATTCTTCGTCTTTCCTAGACAGAGCATCAACGACTATGTTATCTTTCCCTTTCTTATGTAATATATCCATGTCAAAGGCAGCGATTTTTTTGATCCATTTTTGTTGTTCTATAGATAGTGTTTTCTTCTGGAGGAGATATTGAAGACTATTATGATATGTTCGTATTAAGAACTTACTTCCCAAGAGATAGTATCTCCATTTGGCTAATGTATGCATGATAGCAAGTATTTCCTTGTTGTATGTAGACTTGAGACATTCTTGCTTATTGAGTTTCCTGCTTTCAAACATGATTGCATGACCACCCTACATTAGTATTGTTCCTCTGCCAAAACCTAAAGCATCACACTCAATTACAAATGGTTTTGAGAAGTCTGGAGTTGCTAGTACAGGGGCATTAGACATAACTTCCTTCAAGTCTTCAAAACACTTTTCTGCTTCATCATTCCATCGAAATGAGTTCTTCTTTAGAAGGTTCGTTAGGGGTGCGGTTATATGGGCATAGTTTTTAATAAATTTTCGATAATACCCAGTCATTCCTAAGAATCCTCTTAGCTTGGAGATATTAACTACTTTGGGCCATTTTCTATAGCCTTGATCTTATTAGGATCTACTTTTACTCCTTCCTTGGATATTATATGTCCAAGATACTCTACTTCTTCTTTCCCAAAAGTGCATTTGGACTTCTTGGCATAGAACTGATGCTCTTCTAATACAGTAAAAACTTGCTCCAAATGTTGTGGGTGCTCGTTCCATGTTTTACTATAATTAGAATGTCATCAAAGAACACTAACACAAACTTTCTTAGATATGGACGGAATAGCTCGTTCATAGTAGATTGGAATGTTGTTGGTGCATTGGATAACCCGAAGGGCATTACTTTAATCTCGTAATGACCTTCATGTGTTCAGAACGTTGTTTTTGCTATGTCTTCCAACTTTATTCTGATTTGGTAATACCCTGACCTTAAGTCCAATTTTGAAAAGTATTTAGCTCCATGTAGTCCATCCAACATTTCATCGATAAAAGGGATTGGAAACTTGTTTTTAATTGTTATTTTGTTTAGTCCTTGATAATCAACGCATAATCTGAATGATCCATCTTTCTTTCGAACTAATACAACTGGTGTTAATCTAGGTTGTCATTGATGTCAATATGGCAGTGTTTGTGATGCCGAATTCTTGTGACATGTGAGGTTGCCCATTGATGCTCATTGATCATGGTACTGCACATGGAGGATCAAAGGACTGAATACAGACATAATAGAAACAGTGGAACCGAGGAGGAAAGATATCAGAAGCTATCAGAAGAGAAAGAGAAAGAGTAAAGAGGAGAAGCCATGAAGCCAAAGAATAAGAGGAAGAGTTCATCAGAAGCTATCAAGGAAGCAGGTTATAGCATATGCCCAAGGGTAAGTGCTACTGGAAGAACAAAGAGAAACAGCGATATCAGAGGAGTAAAGAAGAAAACATTGGAGGAGCCATATTGGAAGTATCGCATGTAATATATGCCCAAGAAGAACCGATAGGAAGAAAACAGCGAAGGAGCATAAACAGAGCTATCGGAGCAGTGTATCGGAAGTCATAGGAGTGAAGAGAAGCCATAGGATCGACAAGCCAAGACAAAGCAGATCTATCGCATATGCCAAGAGTAAGAGCAATATCAGAGGAAGGAATAAGCAGTGGAAACTCTTTAAAATCCACAACGCATCAGAGAAAACATATCGACGACTTTATCGACGATTCTATTATATGCCACTGCTCAAAACCCCTGATTGTGATATGTAACACGGACCCAATAGCCCCATTACAATACGTCTTAATATCACATCGCATCTGCCACATCACAAGCCTCTTTAAAGCCTTGCCACATTGAAATCCGCCGATTGCGATATGTAATGCAGACTCGCTACACCATTATAATACGTCCTAAAGAAATATCGCATATCGCAAGTCTTGAAGAGATGTAACAATGGAAAACCGCTAATTGCGATAGAATTGTGGACCCGACTGATCTATCAAAAACAAGTTATTGAATATCGCATCCGCAGTAATCGCAAAGTTTCAAAGGGATGTCAAAACGCCGATTGCGATATAATACGTGGACCCGATAGCTCCATAGAATATACCTTTATGTAATATTGCGTCCAAATATCGGGGAAGTTACGCAAACCATAAGGGTTGTCACTATCGGACCGCCGATTGCGATAAGACTTGTGGACCCGACAAACAACCAATTGCGATGAAGCTATGGACCCAACGGATCTATTGGCGACTACTTAATATTATATCGCGTCCATTTCATCGGCAATATGAATATCGGCCATGTTACATTAGTGATGTTAAGAGTTGCAATTGCGAGACCTCCAAAATTTGCGATTACAATTGATGATGTGGATGTGGGACCTCATTGTGTACGGTCTCTCCTATGAAATCCTTCGTAAATAAAACAAGTTTATGAGTAATTGGATGAATATCCATAAGTCGGCCTCTCCTTCCAAATGAACATGTCTTTTGAGTATTGGTGAACTCGAAGAGACAGAGGAAGCCGAAGGTCGAGCGAGAGAAAAAGGAAGCCAAAGGTCGAGCGAACGAAAGATCGAGAAGTTGAAAGGTCGAGAAGCCAAAGGTCTAGCAGATGATGAAGGTACAAAAGAAGCCGAAGATCGAGTGAGAAAGAAGAAAGTGGTAGGTCAAGTGAGAAAGAAGAAAGTGGTAGGTCCAGCAGAACAGAACGAAGCTGAAGGTCCAGCAGGACAGAAGGAAGCCGAAGGTCCAGCAGGACAGAAGGAAGCCGAAGGTCCAGCAGGACAGAAGGAAGCCGAAGGTCCAGCAGGACAGAAGGAAGCCAAAGGTCCAGCAGGACAGGAGGAAGCCGAAGGACGAAGCAATTCTGTTGATTGGGTTAATCTTTGAAAGGCTCAGACCTGTGATAAATTAATCTATGGAAGAAGTACAAAACACAATTTGAAGAACAGTTCTGTGAAAGGAAATAAAGTTTCATCTATCATCGTTTGAAGGGAGCAGTAGACAGCACCAGCATTGAAGTGTTTGTGAGTTTGTTTCTTGGAAGTAAGATATCGCGACAATAAGAAGCAGTCACTCCTGAAACAGTTACCGCAACAGTAAGAACAGAGGGTTGAAAAACAGAGAATTGTTTTTTTTGTGCAGGCATTGAGAAGATATGTTGCTGAAAAGCAACAACAGATCTTGGAGACATTATTGGAGATCATGATGGCTATTTGAAATCATCATGAAGTAACTTTGCAGACTCTGTGTGGGCAATATGAAGAGTTGTGAAGACTCCTTCATATGAAGACAGGTTATCATTAATGATTTAGCATGGAGACTACAATAAAGCTGTAGATTGACAGAACTCGGTGAAGAAGATTTTAGAGCAGAGAATTACTACCAAACATATCTTGACAAGATAGGGTCGGAGCCCTTGGGGTTGGTGCCTCAGAATTGGAAGGATTGGTGTCCTTGGAGTTGGTGCTCCTAAATCCAAGGTTGGTGCCTTGACAAGACAGGGTTGGTGCCCTGGAGGTTGGAGCCTCACAAAAAGTCCAAGTTGGTGCTTGGCAACATGTTGGAGCCTTATATATATTGTATCTGATTTATTGTAAAGATTATATTAATAAAAGCACTTGTTCCTATTGTTCATTTTGTGTTCTAAATATAAATGATTTAGCTAGTAAAAATAACAATTGAAAAGGAATACTGATTCACCCCCCCTCAATATTTCCAACAACTGTAGCAACATATGGACTTCTACTTTTTGTGATAATGCCACATGTTAAATGATCCTGGACTAATCTTTCAATTTCGGTTTTTTGAGGATGTGCGTATCGATATGGTTTGATGTTGATGGGGTTTGATCCTGATTTGACTTCGATTGTATGCTCGATTTCTCTTTTAGGAGACAACTTCATTGGATGATCTTGGAATACTTTTTCGTGCTTTTGAATTAGCTCTTAGACCTCTGGTGGTTGACCAGATTTGAAGCTAACATTTCTAACTGATGACACTCTACTAAATAAGTTGGTGCTTCCTTCCAAATCATTTTCATCATCTGGGATGATGATACAATTTGATTCTCAGGGGGATGGAACCCATATAACTTGTATTTCTACCCTTCTCATTTAAATTTTATAAATTGCTTGTGATGGTTGGCAAAGTAAGTACCTAAGGTTTGAAGCCATTGGATACCTAGGACCACATCCACTCCTCCTAATGGTACAGTGTAGAACGAAGATTCTAGATTATAATCTTGAATCTGTGATTTGACTTTATGGCATTTCCCTACCTTTACAATTTTCTTACCCTTAGCTACCATAACTTTCATGTTGGGCATGGGAAATGTGAAAATGTCGAGTCTTTTCGCCATAGTTGAATCCAAAAAATTGTAGGTGTTATAGGTATCGATAAGAACCATTACATTGCTCCTCTTGATATGTCCTTTTAACTTTAATGTTTGAAGTTGCGATATACCTGTCATGGCCAATAATGACACTTGCGGAATATTCTCGTTATCTAGTTCTAGAGAAAATTCTAGAGAATCCTCAATTTCTTCTACGTCTGATTCTTCACTGTCTGAATCATTAGTTGCTTCACATTTATACAGGTTCTTGGTTTCTTTTACTTTAGCACATCTATGTTTAGGCTCCCATTTTTGGCCACAATGTTTGCACTTGCCCTTTTTCATTCTTTGCATTTCGAAGTTGGTTTTTTCCCCTTCACGAAGATGTGGTGGAACATATTTCGTGTTATCCATGTTCGTAGCTTGGGAAAATCTTCGTCTCGAATATAATCTTTCAACTTTCGACCACTGCATCTTTTCATGCTTTTTTCAGCAGCTTTTGCCTTCTGTCTGGCTACCTCTATGGAAGTAATGTCATGAAGCTCAAGCTCAGTCTAGAGATGGGGTTTAAGTCTCGTGGTGTATGATTGAATGAGACAAGTTTTTGATAATGCAGGTACTCGTGTAGCTAAAGTTTCTCATTCTTGAGTGTATTCATCCACACCTCCTTTTTGTTGCAGTCTGATGAGTGCCGAGAAGAACTCTTCTACCTTGCCACCTTGGAACCTTTTAAAGAATGCATTTTTGAATTTGCTCCAACTGATAGCAAGTGTCGTCTTTTTCCACCGCATATACCAATTATATGCTTCACCTTCCATTTGCATGGTTGCATGCCTGATCTTTTCATCATCATTCTCAATACCGTAAATCTCAAAATATTCTTATGCTTTATTGAACCATGCAATGCTGCACTTCTCGTTACCATCAAATTTGGAGAGTTCAAGTTTTTCTCTTCATTGATATGTTGCAACTATTGGAGTAAAGAGAGGGTATTGATTCGCAAGCTACATATTTGAGAATTGATTCCAGAGCTGCATATTTTGAAAATGTGTGTTACTATTTTGTTGATGGGGTATGGACGATGCTTTTGGAGACTCGAGTTTCCCATGTGAGTCTAACGAGTTTGACAAATCCGGAGAATTGAGATGTTGAGTAGCTTCATTATTTTGGGGTATTTGATCGGGTTTAATCTTCAACTTGTTATAAATACAAGGTCAACATCACTGTTGCCTGACTATGATTCAAATTCGTCGTATTTGAAAGGATTGCATGATCCTTTTTAAATTCATTATGGTTCTGCTCGAGCTAACTCTCTATTCTCTTTGATGTATCCTAGAGCGCCTCGATTTGTTCGCCATGTCCAGTCACCTTAGTCTCAAGATTTATCAGTCTTTTATTAAAATCAACCATCAACATTGACGAAGACATTGATCAGGTATGTGCTGGCGCATATTTATCCAGCTTAACTTTTTTCTCAACTTGATCCCTTTTTTTATTTAAATATTAATTATATTAAAATATATATATATATATGATTAATTAATATTAATGTATGGTCTTTGGTCACTATATCATATATAGTTTTAACTATTAATTATTATATAGTTTAGTGCGTTTAATATTCCCTATTCAAACGACACGACCCTAACACGGTGTTTTGGAATGAACGAAGAACTGGCGTTTGGGATGAATGAAACTGGTGGTTGTCGCATCGGGATAAGAAGCGGCAGTGACTGGGAGTGGAAATTGGTCATGGCAGCGGGGACAACAGCGGCAGCTAGAAGTTTGGAACGACTACTGGCGGTGACAGCGAAAACGGACAGGATAGAAATTTGAACGACGGTCAGGGTTTGACTGTCACGCGGAAGATGGTGCGGAAACGAAAATCATGGATCAGTGGCAGGCAATGCACAGAAGACGCAGGCAGCAGAAGATTTGGCGGTGAAGAGATGTGATGAACGAGACACAGCGGCAACAAGGAACTTCAGTCGAGCAATCAAACCTGCTTTGATACCAAATGTAGTTGATAACTATGATTTCACTAAGAAAATACATACATACATACATACATATATATATATATATATTATTAAAAAACTGAATGATGTTTACAATTGAGGGTAGCCCTGGCTTAAATATAACCTTGGGTTCCTCTTGGTGAATGTGTATGATCTTTGATCATGCCCTTACCTAATTAACTACTAATTACAGACTTGTTTAATTTTTATATAACACGTTTCTTGTAAACAAGTTCAGATTTTTCTCTTAAACGAAATTGGAGATTCTTTGATGCATTTTGATATCTTTGAAAGCTAGAATTTCTATGTTTGGATATATCTCATTGTCATCTTGTAAGTGCTATTTTGTTGAAAATTTCTTTGAAATAATGTTTAATGTGTGGAATTGTTGCAACTAGTTAATACTCATGTGCCCTAATTCAATGAATATCATTGTAAAAGGTTACTTGGTTGGCAATTGCAAATGTTACTCATTGCATGACAATAGATGAATGTTCCTAGTGGATGGGATTTTGTTCTTCCATGAAAATCCATAGAGCTTAAGTAGGTAATGTTAAAGATTGGTTCCTAGGGCATCATTCTTTAGCCTCCTTGAAGACGGTTTCGGCAAATCTTGAATCATCTTAGACCCCATAGCCCAGGGATTAGGCACTCGTCCGAGAAGATTGCTGATCAGCCTTTCCTTTCTCTCGCTTTTCTTCTCTCAAAAATTCCAGCCCCTCTTTCATTGGATGTCTATCTAGGGCATCCAGCAAAATTCTTTAGAGGGATTTTCAAAATCCATTTGGATACAACTCTTCCTTTGTGTCTCCTCTAGAGGATCTGAAATTTTGGTGGAATTTCCACAGTTATTTCTCCATTAATTGGTGTGCCCTAGGCGTGCCCAGGCAATTTTCCTTGGATAAGGTGGCCTTCTTGAGGGTCATACAAGCCTAGTATTCAGTGAAATAAACCATAATAGACCTTTCCTCTCTCTCACCTTGACCTGGAGAATACCATGGAGGAATCTCTTCCCATGAATATCCTAAAACCCTAGGCCTAGCGTAAGCTTTTACTAGGTCTCTCAAGAAGAGTGAAGAGCCTATTTGAGGTGTCAAATCATCTTACAAAGCTTCTTGAGAGGTCCTATCTCACCTTCGGAGCCTTGGCTCTAGGCATACCTATCATCATTGAAAATCTCAAACCCTAGGGCTTAGTGGAATCATTTCACATATAGATCATTGATCCAACCTTTTCCAAGTGATTCCTCTCCTACTGGAACTCCTCCCATCGGTGAAAGTTCGTATAGAGCAGGGGACATTGACTGAGGTGACATTGAGTCTTTGGCCCATTGTTGTCACTTGGTCTAGTAGTTGTCTGATAGGTTCCCCTCCTAGGGCCCTGCTAGATTGTATGGTAACAAGCCCCAAATTATTCCTCCCTCCAATCATGTATAAATATGATACTCATTAGCATTCTTATAGCATCAAAAACTCAGAGCATCTGAGGAAAAGAAAAGGATCTTTTGTTCTGGCCAAGCTCTAAAAGAAACGTCTAAAGAAGACTGAGTTTTGTAACCTCTTCGGAAGCATGATTCATGGAGTATTCTATTGATCATCTGAGTTTTAGTGGCAGAGATATAGGCCTGTTCTGACTTCCGAGGACCTATTAGGCTCTGTAACAAGTATTTTGAGGCTCCTTTTAAGGCCTGTTCTGAGGCCATAATTCGGCTGTGTAGCAGACATTACAAGACAGTTGAAGTTCAGCCCTTGTCTAAAAGCGTTTCTGTGGTGGTTTTCGATACAACAAATCTAAGTCTGAAGGAGATCCGAAATTCTTCTGAGGCCTCCTTCTAAGGCTGATTTCGGGCCTGTCTAGGGCAGACCTGAAGCAAGATTTCGGCCCCCATCTGAACCTAGTTTTGGCCCTGAAGCAGAGGCATATCTAAGCTAGTTAAAAATCTTTTTCCGAGTTTTCTGAGCCTGGGTTTATAGCTTGTCCTGAAGCAGATTTGGCCTCTTCCTGAGGCAATCTTTCTTCTGTCCTGAAGCAAAGTTGCAAACTAATTTCGCACTGGCTTTTGTTCCCTTGTTTGGGGCTGAACTCAGAGGTATTTCTGTTGCAGAATTCGAGGACAGAACTGAGTCACTTTTGAGGCAGATCCCAAGTCTTCTGTTGAGCCTGATCTGAGACATTTTAAGGCAGTTTTATAGTCCTTCATGAAGCAGAGCTAAACTATATAGTGAAGCAGCTCAAGCCTGTGTTGAGAGACCTCGTCCAACGCATATTTAAACTTGCTGGAGTTTCTATTAACGGCAGAATTAAGCTTGTCCAAGCAACTATTGAAGAAGAGACTAGAGGGATGTCTAAGGGGGTAAAGTAAGGGCACTCTAGGGCTGATTTTCTGAGGTATGGAATAGATTTGTTCTTTTGGTATTGAATTATGTATTCTTGAAACATATTGTAAATTGAATATGACAAAGAAGCAGACCTAAAGTTGTAAAGGGCTTAACAGTATTTATGAAGTAAGGAAGTGATACTTGGACAAGTTTGACAGAGTTTTGTTGACTATAATATGAGCATGTATTGATAGAAGTTGACAGCTTTTATATTGTTGTAATTGGGTCATTGTCCCTGGTACGGGAGCCCAAGAAGATTTTGTTTTATCTTTTATTCTATAGGGTAGCAGGGTGGTGCTAAGGAAGAAAGTTGTAACTTCCTTTGGGATGTTGTCGCCTCCTTCCAGTGGGAGCTGGTAAACCTGGGGTTGTAGCGCTTTTAGTTGTAGCTGGTAAATTCAGAAGTTGTAGCTTCCCTTGTAATATAAATATATTGTTCATAACTTCATATATATCTTGTGTTCCTTTGATGTGATGTTATTGGTTAATGGTTTTGATACTAAATTGTAAGAAAAAGTGAAATATTGATTCACCCCCCTGTCAGTGTTTCAAACACAGGAATAGCAAAGAAAGAATTTTATCAAGCAAAGTCTCAAAGCATGAAATGCCCTCTAAAGCTGTGCCTAGGAATAGCTCTCCATAGTTTTTAACCAATTTTTAAGGCCTCCCTTAGTCATAAGTTGTTCCGCAATGGTTTTCTACCTATAACACCATTGCCTTTACACATCATTGTCACAAACAAATTGTAATCAATGCTCCCATCCTATAAAAAGAATAAGCAATATTATAAAAACATACCTGAATATCCAACACAAATGGCTTAATTGACCAGAATATCGGAACTGGGCGGTTAGCATCAGAACTGGCCCTTCTGTCCGGTTATCTGTCCAGTTTGATGCCCAAGCTTGTTCAACCAGCTTGTTTGACCAGTTCCCAGTTCTAACCAGACAATTTTTAAAACTATGTATATATTACATCTTGTTGGTCATGACACTTAAATTTGCCTCTTTATAGACAACGAAACTTCTATCACTCTGTTGGAACTTGGAAAGGCATCAATACATCGACATGACATAAGCACACACAATGCACATATGTACACGTACACTAATGCCATGTACATGACATGTACATTAATCACCACATGATTATTTCATGACCTGTTAATTACAACAATAACTCTTAACTATATGTCCATAACTATACTCGCCATACTAGTGACCATTTTGGGGTTTACAAAATATAGTTTAAAAAGGATTTGGTTTTACTATAACTAATTCGCATGACAGTTTTTTCTTTCTGCTACCCCTCTTTGCAACTAACTAAAGCATGCAAATTTGAAATTACTTGATTGGTGTCTCCATGATATCATAACTGAATTTTCCCCCAACTTAAGTGGTTACTATGAAAGCCCTCGGTTAGTTTGTACATGTTTATTCATCTTTTTCCTTTACAGTTTATGTGCATACCATTTGAAAGTGTATGTCTCCTTCTTCCATCTAACATACCACTTATAAACTAAGACTAATGCAATTCATCTTGCATTACAATGTCCCCTTCGCTCACCAACTTCCTATAAGAAAGACTGGTATTTTTAAGAATCTGCAAAACATTTCTCTTTGCTCTTTGACCAATTCCATATTTATTTCCATCGATGATCTGAGAGCTATTTTAATTTAAAGTTGTCGATTCATAATCTTCATAGCACCATGGTAAGAGAAATTTATTTTCCTCTAAAAGCTACTTTTTCAAACTTAAGCATGTGAACATCATTCAATCTGCGGCATTTTTTCAAATCACTTTGTTGAATGGTGTTGTCATTGATGCCAACGTCAGTGATTGAATGCTCTTAATATTCGTCATCAATAGGAATTGATTAAAGCCCTAGGAAAACCCCAGGAGCCCCACACTTATTAAAGCATTTGGAGATGACGAATAAGGAGCTTGGGCTCAAGGCCATCCTCATTGGATGGTGTTGAAATATGTAACTAGGTTCGTTCTTCATAATGAAATATGTAATTATGATTTTATGTAGTTAACGAAAAGAGAAAAATAAAGTTATTATCATGAGTCTTGGGCATGGGTTTCATGCTCAAGAGAATTTTTCTTATAGGTCAAGCACCCATTGAGTGCTTCCAGGTTTGTCATTTATTGAGTCAAAAAACCCTCCAAGACCTCGTCATGGCACAAAGATCAAGTTGGCCTACATGAAGAGACAAGTCGGCCTAAAGGAGCAATTCGACCCATTGAGAAGCCTATATAAAGAAGACTTCGACCTCATTTGGAACACACACTTCACTCACACAAGTTCGATCACAAGGAAGAGAAAAAGTGTGAAAAAGAAGAGGACGAAGGAAGAAAAAGAAGTTGAGCTTTGGGATTGTTTTTGGGCTAATTCTCTCCACATGTGTGAAGGAATTAGGGTTCAACTTGTTGCAGTAAAGCCGAGTTGCAGAAGTAAAGTTAGGTCATCAAGAAGAGCTATTTTGGAAGTCGAATTCTCTAGGAGAGAGAATCTACCCAAGCGAAGAAGAAAGGAGCAGAAATACACCATTATTTCTCTCACGTGCTATGGTTAGGGTTTTTGCAGAAACCACTGAGCAAGTTGAAGTTGCAGAAGAAGTTGTTGGGCAGGTCGAATTTGCAGAAGAAGTTGGGTTGGTCGAAGCTGCAGAGGAAGCTACAGGGCAAGTCGAAGTTGCAAAAGAAGCTACTGGGCAGGTCGAAGTTGCAGAAGAAGCTGCTAGAGGTTAGATTCGCAGAAGTTTGCTAGAAGCAAGGTTTGACTTGGTCTTGGTCAAGGGTCAAAGGTCTTGGTCAAGGGTCAAAGGTCTTGGAATTTGTCAATTGAAGGTCTATAAGAAGAGAAAGAATTATGGTGGGTTTTCTTCTCAAGTTGGAGAGGTTTTGGCCCTGGCTGATCGCCTACATCTTGTGTCCAATTGTCTCATTGTTCTTTATGATTTGGTAGTTGTTTGATGATAGAAAACATTAATAATAATCAAGTGAACGAAGAAGCTAATCAAGTAAAGTAAAAATACATCACAAGCAGTTATCAAAGTAAGAGAAATCACCTACACTTGTTGCCCCTAGATTTCTCAACATGGTATCAGAGCTAAGGTGACTACATCAAGGAAGGGCAGCACAAAGAAGGATACTCAAGGGTCGAAGCACAAGAAGATCATTCAACATCAAGGACATCAAATCATCAAGAAATGATTCATAACTGCCGAACAAATTAAGAAGCATTAAGAAGGACTACTCAAAGCAACAAGGAGAAGACCTCAAAACCCTAGATCATCCAAAGAAGGTTTCATTCTTGGGAAGCTTACAATCTTCAAAGGAAAGAAGACCTCAAGAACCTGTCATCCACTCAATCAAAGAAAGACCCTATATTTGAAGCACCTTGGTAAGGCCACCATATTCTACACTATCATTCAAGGAAGCGAGAAGAAGGTGTTGTCATCATCAAGGATTCAAGGTGATCTCCCTCTCTTTGAGTCAAGGATCACTTTTGAAGGAAGACATCTTCATCAAGAAGACATCTTTTATTATCAACATCATCAAAGAAGGCAACAAGCTGAAGATTTCATCATCAAGGAGTATCTTCACTCGAAAAGTAAGTATCTTTATAAATATGTCTGAATCTATCAAAATGAATTCATTTTGCAAGGAAAGCAACAAATTGGTTGGGTTGTTACCACACAAACTAGCAGGGGTCCTAGGAGGGGATCCTAATGGGACAACTACTAGGTCAAGGGCAACAATGGAGCAATAGCCCACTATCACCTCAACTAAAGCTCCCTACTCTTTACGGACTTTCACCGATGGGAGGAGACTCGATATGAAGGGAATCACTAGATGAATAAGTCAATGAAGGGGTAAAGAGTGATTCCTAAGGGCCTATTCACAAGAGAGACTCAATTTTGTGGTTTGCTTAATTGAAAAGAAAGGTGTAAAACTCTCTAAGAAGGGCCAAGGGGATTTCAAGGGCTAGGATTTGCAAATAGGACTTGTGAAGGAGGGACCTAGTCCAAGAGATCCTTGTGAAAACTTGGATTCCAAGTGGCCTTTGTGAAATTATCTTCAAAAGGTTGTGGGACCACACGGGACCAAGTGGACCCAAAATTAGGTCAAGGGGGTGGAGTTGATCAATCAAGGGTATGCTTGACCTAATTGAGGGGAAGAAGGGGATCAAAGGAAGAATATTCAACAATCTTAATACAATGATCCCAATGAGGTCACTAGCCAAGGGAATCAAAGGGCAAGAAACAATCTCGGAGCTAGGGCTTGAAGTATCTTGAGATCCCATTGTCGGAATGGCTTCAAATTTGGAGGGATCCTAGGAGACACAACAGCGCAGTAGAGGCTAGGAGATCGAATTTTTTTTATGGGCAACTTGTGAGAAATGTGATGCCCTAGGTCCCCTATGGAGGTTAGGCCTAGAAGAAAGAGGGAGAGGTGATAAAGATTATGCTTTTTGGTGATCACCTATGGAGGACCAGTGCCTAATCCTTTGGGAGAAATGGAGTCAAGATGATTCCAATGCTTGGAGTGATTTCACTTGGTCAAGGAGGCCTCTAGAACAATTTCGCATGGCAATTAGGGCATGGGACAATTGCTTCAAGGTCTTTATACTTCGATATGCAATATGTGATGACTTATTGAGATAAAATTTTAACAAAATATCTCTAGGAACATTCACTTATTCAAACATGGCCCATGACATGATGCAACACTAATAAAAGACAAATTTCCACCATTTCACATAAGAAAAGCAGCAAAATTCAGCCTAGTACAGCGAAATTCCCCAGCAGCATGCATGTGACATAAGAAAAAGAAAAAATACCATTAAAAGAGCACTTACATGTAAAAATGGGTATATCCAATCATCATCATATGCAAATATAGAAGCTCCAACACAAAAATGAAGAGATCCAAACATCAAAATTCATCCATCCATCCAATTTCGTCCTCCAAAAAGAATAGCGAAAATCTCACAAGAGAGAATGATCCAATCCAAGTGATGATGATCAAATGATTCCATCACACTTCTATTTATACACTTCCTAATGAATTCGATTTAGCTAATTAGGCCTAATTTAGCCCCTAAAATAAAATAATGTGCATAATAACAAAACCTTTGGTGACAAGCCCACCAAATAGCTCAATAATGTAAAGATAAGCCTCTCAAGAGGGTCGAATGATCAACAAAGTGATGTCATTGGGCCTTTGAGGAGGCTTGATGAAGTCCAAGGGGTGCCATGATGAAGAAAATGACTCCAAACATAGTGGACAAGGGGTTGGCCCCTTGTTATCCAATCAAGAACCTGTGGTGCTCCCAAGTGGGTGTGGGGGCACAAGGACAACCTCATGGGTCTCCAAATGGATCAAATATGCCTGTAAACCATCTGTAAGGGCTAGAGTGATGATATAAACCCTCCATTCGCATCAGGAGGCATCTTGGAACATCTACCAAGTGTATGGTGCAACTGTGGAGCCTGTTGAGCAAGGTGGACCAGGTGCATCATCCTCATCCAAAGGTGGAACATGAGCAATCAATGAACGTTGTTGAGGATCCATGAAGTAATATCTGCTATGGTGGAGGCCCATGGCTCTCAATGCTCACCCTACAAGTGCCAATGTGGCCCTCTGGAGGGCTAGGACCCCGTATAGGGAGACCAAGCCCTAAATGAAGACCCACCTGCAATACTGGATAAGATCCAACGCGTCCCCTTGCCCTCCAATACAACAAATCATTAGAATAATCAAGTAATAATGCTTACAAGTTATGGGATCAATGGGGCACTTCATGGTGGCATGCCCTTGTTAAAATTTGGTACCAGAGGACAAGTGCTTCCCTAAGGCTTTGATCTTTGGCCTAGGGAAAAGTGTCCAAATTTTATTTTTTTTACTTTTCTCCTAAAGTGACTTTATAAATGGTAAAATCAATTTAATTTAAAAATGACTTTATAAGTGGTAAAGTTATATTCTAATTTAAAAGTGACTTTATAAGTTGTAAAGTTACATTCTAATTTAAGATGACTTTATTAAAGT
Organism: Pinus tabuliformis; assembly: GCA_031772625.1. Taxonomy (NCBI): domain Eukaryota; kingdom Viridiplantae; phylum Streptophyta; class Pinopsida; order Pinales; family Pinaceae; genus Pinus; species Pinus tabuliformis. The sequence continues at coordinate 1,133,883,262 of CM062807.1, forward strand.
CAATGAAGAATTAGAAAGTGAAAAAGTGACAATGGAAATAAAAGGCTAAGTGGGTCTTTATTTAAGTGGGTGAGTTAAAAAATAGCAAGTGAGAATTAAATGCACATTTATTCTCATCCCTAAATCTAAATGAATCTCAGCCATTAGATCTTAGGGTAACCCAAAAGGTCATTTCGAGAATAAAAAGAGAAGAAAAGAGGAAAAGATCAATTCATTCTTTCATGGGCATTTGAGAGAGGGAGAAAAGAGAGCAAGGAGAAAATTTATGAGCAGTGAGGAAGTGAAGGCGAGCAACAAGAAGACAGTTCAGCAAATCTGGTCAGGAACATTTATTGGCATGCATCCCAAGGAAAAATCGTATAGCAGGAGAAAGGCACAGATATCGAGGAAAAGGGACAACGGCGAGGACGTGAATTTCGAGGCAAATTTGGGCACAAATTTCGAGGTAGCGGTACTGTTGAAATCTGTACAGTCCATATAGTTCGTACATCAAGTTTTGGGCACATTTTTCGAGGCAAGTTATACAGCGTTTAATGTTATTTTATTGCTGTAAAAATTTTTGTTTTGGCTGTTTGCTAATTGGCACAATTTTCGAGGTGGAGTTCAAGCACAGAAATCGAGATAAGTTGTAATTTGTGGTTGCTATAATTTTCACTGTGTATTTCATTTTCTCTGTAAAAGCATTTTCAGAAATAAAGAAGAGCTCTCAAACTGGTTTTCCCCAAGAGTTGTAGGGGGTTTTTCCAGGGTCACATTGACCAAAAACCACAGTGTTATTTTCTATGTGGCTGTCATAATTTCGCTGTGTTTTATTTCTGCAATTTTAGCAATTGCGAAATCTCTAAATTTGTGTTTTCATAAAATATTGTCATTTCCAGATTTTAGAATTTTTATCATGCTTGGATTTAAAACTAAATGCATCGAGTGATCAAGAAAACTGATAACCGGAGTGGGGGTTGAAATTTCTTCATGGTATCAGAGCTTGGTTGGCTGAAAAGTGCAGTTTGGGACAACAAAGTGAAAATTACAACAGACTGATTTTTACACTAAAAACAGAAACCTTCACCACAAATTTGAAATTTTCAGTTTGGTAGGACAGTGAAACATGACTTTGGGTTTGAGAGTTGAAGGCAGGTTCGATGGGCAAAACAACTACAGTGCATGGAAGGAGAGAATCCAGAGCATCTTTGAGGAAGCAGAAATCTGAGGCATTATGGTAAATACCACATAGAACCCAGTAGTAGTATCTGCTAACCCTGTACAGTTGGCAGAGTTTAACAAAAAGAATGCTAAGGCAAAAAGATTGATTCTAGAAGGAATCAAAGATCATGTCATTCCTCATGTGAAAGGAAAGACATATGCACATGAGATGTGGACAGCCTTGACCAGTTTTTACCAGAGCTCAAATGAAAACAAAAAAATAGTCCTAAAGGAGAAACTAAAGGTCATTAAAATGGTGAAGACTGACAATGCTACAACATACCTCACAAAGATCACTTCAGTGAGAGATGAGTTGGCAACCGTAGGTGAGATCATTGCATCCACTGAGTTGGTGAGGATTGCTTTGAATGGTCTTCCCAAGACTTGGGAGAATTTTGTGGATGGCATTGTTGCACGGGAAAACCTTCCCAATTGGGAGAGGTTGTGAGATGATTGCATTCAAAATGAGATCAGAAAGAACCATCTTGGGGCAGCCAAACAGGTGGAGGAGGATGACAACGTGGCATTGTTAGCAAGAGGCAAGAAGGGCAGAGCAAAGAAGCAAACTTCCAACAGTGTAGGCAAAGGCAAAGGTAAAGGCAAGCAGCAGAACAAGGAGGACTATTCCAAAGTCAAATGTTGGAATTGTCAAAAGTTGGGACACCATGTTGTTGTGTGTCTGGAGAAGAAAAACAAGAAAGGGAAAGACAAACCCATGGCAGCTTCTGCAGAGATAGATAGCTTCTCAGAGAGCTTTGATAAAGAGTTTGGGTTCATAGCTTATGAGGCCACTAGTGCAAGATCACCTACCATACAGGTTCATAGGGAGTGTGCATTCCCCGCTACTAGCAAAGCATCTTCTAGCATCTGGTATGTTGACAGTGGCGCTTCCCGCCACATGACAGGAGTAAGAGAGTACTTCTCAAAGCTTTCAGAGGGTGATACTGATATGGAGGTAGTACTTGGTGGTGACAGCATTGTTAGAGCAGTCAGTGTGGGGACATTAACATTTGATAGGGGACCCAAACCTCGCTTGAAAGTGTCAGATGTTCTATATGTGCCTGGAATGAAAAGGAACTTGATATCTGTCTCAGCACTTGAGGACAAAGGGTATGATGTGTTGTTCAGGAGAGGGCAGGTGCTTATATATCCTAGGGGACCTCCAGCTTCTTCAACTAAAGAGATTGGTGTGCGTCATGCCAAGGTGTACAAGTTCTCATTCCAGCCCCTAATGGCATTGAGTAGCAACACCCGAGACAGGACCGACAGCAGATCTAGCAGTTCAGAGTTGTGTGAGATTTGGCACTACAGGATGGGGCACATGTATCATGGGGCCTTGAGTACATTGCGGGAGATCACCACTGGTGTGCCAGATTTCAGTTCTGATCACCTTGATGTATGCAGAGGATGTGCTATGGGGAAGTTTGCAAGATCCCCTTTTCCCAGCAGTGACAGCAGAGCAACCAGGATCCTTGACTTGATTTATACCGATGTGAGTGGTCGAATGTCTCATGTATCCTTGAGTGGATATGAGTACTATGTTTTATTCATTGATGACCACTCCAGAAAGACCTAGATTTTTTCTTGAAGACCAAGAGTGAGGTCTTCAAGCGGTTTCAAGAGTTCAAAACTCTTGTGGAGACCCATACAAGTAGGAAGATCAAGGTCATCAGGTCGGACAATGGAGGGGAGTATACACTTGGTGAGTTTGTTGATTTTTGTGCTGAGGCAGACATTAGGAGGGAGTTCACAGTTCCTTATTACCCCCAGCAGAATGGGGTCGCAGAGAGGAAGAACAGATCCATTGCAGGGGTTGCCAAAGCCAAGCTTCATGATCAAGGGTTACCTTTATTTTTGTGGGCAGAGGCCTGCAACACTGCTGTGTACTTATAGAACAGGAGTCCACATTGTGCCTTAGGGAATGTGACTCTAGAGGAGGCTTTTTCTGGGAAGAAGCCTGATGTTGGGCACTTTCGTATCTTTGGGTGCCTTACATATTCCTATGTCCCCAAGGAGAACAAGACCAAGCTAGAGCCCACTGCAGACAAGGGCATCTTTGTGGGTCATAGTGAGACCTCGAAAACTTATCGGATTTATATTCATGCGCAAAGGAAAGTGGTTGTCAGGAAGGATGTGAAGTTCAAGGAGGAGAGAGCTTTCAGGAGGTCACGAGAGTTAGAGTATCCAGAGTCACCATACCCTCAAGAGCAGCTGAGTCAATCACAAGGATCCATTGGTCAGGGATCAAGAGATACATAAATTACAGTGTCAGATCCATTAGTGAGCAATGGCTCTAAAACTCAGGTGGGTGGTTCTTCGGGCAGCATGCAGGGCAATCCACAGAGCAGTTCACGGGGTATAGTCCACTAATGGACAGTTCACACGGTACTTCAGCATCTACAGGCACAGATTTAGGCATGAGGTCAGTTGGCAGGCCTTCAAGAGTTCAGGCTTCTGATGATGATGAGGATTCTTTCACTCCGATGGGAGAAGTATGCGCAGGGAAGAGGAAGCCCAAGTGGCTTCAAGATTCCTTGCGCAAGGCTACATCAGTTGTTGGGCCAAAGAGACAGGTTAGAGAGAGTAAACCACCTGAGCAATTATGTAATTACATGGCATTGGTAACAAGCATTGTTGACTCCGAGCCTTCTAGTTATGAGGAGGCAGCCAGCCAACAAGTCCAGAGTGAGGCCATGATGGAGGAGTATTCTTCTATTATGAAGAACGATGTTTGGGAGGTAGTGTCGAGCACTGAAGGTAAATCAATTGTTACTTCTAGATGGCTCTACAAGATAAAGCATGTTGCAGATGGCAGCATCGAGAAGTTCAAGGCTCGATTTGTGGCGAGAGGGTTCTCACCGGTAGGAGTTGACTATGAGGAGACCTTCGCTCCCGTAGCTCAGTGTACATCTATTCGCTCCATTATATCGATTGCAGTAGAGATTTGTTGGAAGATCCACCAGATGGATGTGAAGACCGCATTTCTCAATGGCTTCATTCAAGAGGAGGTTTATATTGAGCAGTCGTAGGGTTTTGAGGTGCATGGGAAGGAGTCCCATGTATGCAGATTGAAGAAGGCACTTTATGGCCTGAATCAAGCTCCTAGAGCTTGGTACTCGAGGATTGATACATACTTGCAGCAGTTGGGTTTCACAAAGAGTGAGGTTGATCCGAACCATACTTCATTGTGGTGGGTGAGGAGCCTCTCATTCTGGTGTTGTATGTTGATGACTTGATTATCACTGATGCAAAAAGACTCATTGAGGGCTGCAAGAGAGATCTTGCTTCAGAGTTTCAGATGAAGGATATGGGCTTGATGCATTATTTTCTAGGATTGGAGGTGTGGCAGGAGGAGAGGCATTTCTTCCTGGGACAAGGGAAGTACATTGTGGATATTCTTAGCAGATTTCACATGGAGGACTGCAAACCCATGTCTACACCTATGATCACTAACTAGAAGAAGCTTCAGGCTTCTGATTCCGAGTCGGTAGATCCTACTCTATACAGACAGTTGATTGGTTGTTTGATGTATTTGGTCAACACTCCACCAGATATATGTTTTGTAGTTAACACTATGAGTCAGTTCATGTGTGAGCACAGGAGAGTGCACTGGGTGGCTGCAAAACACATTTTTCCTTACTTGCAGGGGATTGTGGATTTTGGTCTGGATTATAGACAGGGTAATGGAGTGAGACTCACAGGGTACACAGATTCAGATTGGGCAGGTTGTGCATAGATAGGAAGAGTACTTTCGGGTGTTGTTTTGGGTTGAGTTCGACAGTTGTGTCGTGGATCAGCCAAAAACAACAGTGAGTTGCATTGAGCTCAGTTGAGGCAGAGTATATGGCTGCTAGTTTGGCTAGTTGTGAGGCCATATGGCTTCGCAAGATGTTGTTTGGTCTATTTGGTCAAGGATTGAGACCTTCAGTAATTTACTGTGATAATCAGAGTTGCATAAAACTCACGAAGAATTCAGTTCTTCATGACAGGTCAAAGCATATTGAGATCAAGTATCACTTCATTAGAGACTATGTCCAAAAGGGAGCTGTCAAGCTTGAGTACATTTCCACAAATGAGCAAGTAGCGAACATTTTCACCAAAGCCTTACCACGGGGCAAGTATGTCTACTTCAGAGACAAGATGGGAGTGGTGCGAAACACTTTCCTCGGTAAGAGGAAGTGTTAAAATTTGGGTACCAGAGGACAAGTAGTTCCCTAACGCTTTGATCTTTGGCCTAGGGAAAAGTGTCCAATTTTTTTTTTTACTTTTCTCCTAAAGTGACTTTATAAGTGGTAAAGTCAATTTAATTTAAAAGTGACTTTATATGTGATAAAGTTACATTCTAATTTAAAAGTGACTTTATAAGTGGTAAAGTTACATTCTAATTTAAAAGTGACTTTATAAGTTGTAAGTTTACATTCTAATTTAAAGGTGACTTTATTAAAGTCAATGAAAAATTAGAAAGTGAAAAAATGACTCTGGAAATAAAAGGCTAAGTGGGTCTCTATTTGAGTGGGTGAGTTAAAAATAGAAAATGAGAATTAAATGCACATTTATTCTCATCCCTAGATCTAAATGAATCTCAACCATTAGATCTTAGGGTAACCCAAAAGGTCATTTAGAAATAAAAAGAGAAGAGAAGAGGAAAAGATCAATTCATTCTTTCATAAGCATTTGAGAGAAAAAGAAAAACGAGCAAGGAGAAAATTTCTGAGCAGTGAGAAAGTGAAGGAGAGCAGCAAGAAGACATTTTAGCAAATCTGAACAGCAGCTTTTATTGGCACGCATCCCAAGGCAAAATCGTACAACAGGAGAAATGCACAGATCGAGGAAGAGGGACAACACAGAAATCGAGGAAAAGGAACAAGAGCAAGGGCGCTAATTTCGAGGCAGATTTGGGCACGAATTTCAAGGCAATCGTACTGTTGAAATCTGTACGTTTTGTATAGTCCGTACAACAAGTTATGGGTACATTTTTCGAGGCAATCCGTACAGCATTTAATGTTGTTTTATTGTTGTAAAAATTTCTGTTTTGACATTTGGTGATTGGCATGGTTTTCGAGGTGGAGTTCAAGCACAGAAATCGAGATAAGTTGTAATTTGTGGTTGCCGAAATTTTTACTGTGTATTTCAATTTCTCTGTAAAAGCATTTTCAGAAATAAAGAAGAGCTCTCAAACTGGTTTTCCCCAAGAGTTGTAGGGGGCTTTTCCAGGGTCACATTGACCAAAAATCACTGTGTTATTTTCTGTGTGGCTGTCATAATTTTGTTGTGTTTTATTTCTGCAATTTCAGCAGTTGTGAAATTTCTAAATTTGTGTTTTCAGAAAATATTGTCATTTCCAAATTTTAGAATTTTTATCATACTTGGATTTAAAACTAAATGCATGGAGTGATAAGGAAAACTGATAATCGAAGTGGGGGTTGAAATTTCTTCAACCCTTCCATAGTGTGCTTTGGCAAGTACAAGTGTCTCCAAGCTCAAAAGGGGGTTAACCAAGGACCCTATTAGGTGGTTTCAACCTCTAAAGGGGATGGCATGTCCATAGTACATCCTTTAAGAGGTAGGTGGCAAATGATATAATGATGGAATGGAGTGGGGTTGAGGGGAAACATCCAGACCACATGTCAAGGTACATTGGGTAGCTATAACAAGGGAAGCCCACAGTTGGGTATATGAATGTAGGAGGGAGCAAATCGTGGTGCATGAGTTACCCCGACCTTTGTTTTTCCACCCTTCTTCATATGCTTTTTTCCTTTTATTGATTTTTCTTCATAATTGCTCGAGGCTCCAGGGGATGGAGAGCATGATGTGTAATATGTAGCAATGGATACCCCCTTGAGGTGGGGCAATTCATCGCCCACTAGGGGTTGGGACAATCATGGGTTCCATAATGATGGAGGGGGCTCATCTAGGGCCCATAGGAACCAGGGTGATGGCCATGCATAAAGGGTAGAGTTCACGTTCGTCTCTTGCCCACGTGCTAAATTTGTATGTCCTAGCCATCTTTTGCATTTTGTGGTACATTTCCTGTTGAGAGTGGCCAAATTATGCTTTTTACTTTCTTTTTAGCTGCATCAACCTCTGGACATCGTTCCAAGCCCGACCCAAGGTGTGGACAAGGGGAGGGGGAGGCTAACCCTATGTGGACCCAGTGGACACATGTGGACCTGGATGGGAAAAGAGATGAATGGGGTTGCATAAGTGGAGAGGGAGTAATGTAGGTGGTAGTGGAAAGCGGGACCACGCAACCAAAATTAAAATTTCCCATGTAGTTGCAACCCTAAAACCTAGGAAACGTGGTATAGAGGTTCGTTTCTGTACGGAAACGGGCACGAAACGCGTTTTCGGCCGTACTGCCACGTTTCCTGAAACGGAAACGTGGCCAGTACGGCTGAAAACGCGTTTCAGGGCCGGACGACCCACGTTTCCTCATTAACTTGTGGTTTTTTTTTTGTTGTTGTTTAATTTACTTTTAGGTTATGTTAGTGACTTCTTGTTGCTTCTAGATGCGTGTCTAAAGTTATAAAAGTGAATTTTTGCCCTAGTGTTGATATGCAGTTCATCAGGAAGTTTGAGCCTGAGGGATATGCAATTCATGGTAATGTTAAATTCTTAAAGTAAAAGTGATATTCTCCTTTATTTTTCATTTTTATCCTTTTACTTAAATTTTTAACATTACCATGAAATGACTCAGGATGTTTGAGAGTGGTTTCGCCCTCATTGGATTTCATATGGAGAAAGTAGAATTTTAGATCTCACTCAAAATCCATGTAGAAATTTCTCATTTCCCACCCCAGTTTTCAGTTTCTCCTTATTTCTCCCATATAAATAAATGCCCTTTCCCATAACCATACATTTAACAAGCTGAAAAAAAAAAATTTGCTGAAAACACAAATTCTTGAAATTTTACAGAATGCTGGAAATTGCAGAAATAAAAATCAGCAGTAATAAACAGCCATTAAAACACATTTAAACACTGAGATTTTCGGTCAATGTGACCCTGGAAAAACCCCCTACAACTCTTGGGGAAAACCAGTTTGAGAGCTCTTCTTTATTTCTGAAAATTGTCTTTTACAATGAGAAATTTTCAGCAAAAAATCAGCAGGCAAATTTACAACTTATCTCTTTTCCCATGCTTCACAGCAAACTAGAAATTATAGCAAACAGGACAGCAATAAATGTTGTACGGTCTCCTCGATTTTCGTGCCCACTTTCAGCATTAAATGTTGTTGTATGGCCCTCGTTTTGCGTGCAAAAAAACCAGCAAACTACTCCTCGATTTTTGTGCAAACCTCTCCTCGAAAATCGTGCCAAAATCTGCCTTTCACTGTGTGCTGAATCAGTTGTACAAATCTGCTCAACTGCTGCCTTGGAATGTGTGCCAAGTTGCTGTCTCCTTCTCCTCCCTGCTCAGAAATCTCTCTTGCTCTCTTGCTCTCCTTCTCCCAATCTGTTCATGAAAGAATTGAATCGAATGTGATCTTTTCCTCCTTTTTCTCCCTTAATATAACTCCAAATGACTTTTGGGTGACCCAAGTGACTTTTGGGTGATCTCTAAATCCAATGGCTGAAATAGATTTAGATCAATGGCTGAGATTAAATGCTCATTTAAATCTCACTTTTTATATTTTAATTCACCCCACTTTAATAAAGACCCACTTAGTCATTTATTTCCAAAGTCACTTTTCCTTTCTAATTTTTCATTGACCTTATAAAAGTCACTTTAAAATTAGACTTAGTAACTTTATCACTTAAATTCACTTTTAAATTAGATTTAACTTTATAAAATTATAAAATCACTTTAGGAGAAAAATTAAATTCTTTTGGACACTTTTCCCTAGGCCAAAGATCAAAGCCTAAGGGAACCACCTGTCCTCCAGTACCAAATTTCAACAATCCAGCAGACTTATTTGTTTTTCAGGATTTCAGGATTGAAGGGATTGCAATGTTTCCATTGGATTTTATCATGTACTAGGGTATGGAACTTGTATTTAATCAAGAGAACCAAGCCTTCTATGCAGGGGAAACTCCCAATAATCAAGATCATGTAGGGCACTAGGGTATGAAACGTGTATTTAATCAAGAGCACTGGTCATTCGACTATGTAGGAGGAGACTCCCAATACAACAGTGGTCCTTTTAAAGAATGGGATGTGGATGCAGAAGATCCTGATTTGGATCTCTCTCTTGCAGCCTTATAGTCTTTATTGTACTTGCAACCTCATATATTAATATAAATAAACGCTGATTTTGAGATTTGGATATATAATAAAGGTTGCTTTTGGATATTCCGATATTTTTATTTTCATTATGTGATCATTCATGAGTAAATGTGATGTAAATTAAATCTTAATGTTTAGGTGTAATAGATTATAATGTATCATTTATGCTTTATGATTGCACATATATATATATATATATATATTCGCGTTTCCCCGTTTCCAAAATTTGGGGAAGTCACGTTTTATATCGCTTCCCATTTCGGAAACTCGTACCCGTTTCCCCGTTTCGTGCAACTTAGCCTAAAACTAATGGCCAGTAAAGGAGATCCCATGGGACTAGGATACAATGGTAACAAAGAAATCGGGCAATGGAGACAAGAATACCAACCTAACCCACTCTTTTCATCGAATCCCCCCACTAATTCATGCCCCAAAGTTCCCATGACAAATAAGGAAAATTACTCAACTATACCAATGAAAAGTCATACCTTTGGGGTTGGGAGGCCCACCTTCAAACATACATTCATAACAGATGGGCGAGGGACCACATGGCTGGCTCAAGTGGCGGAGAAAATGGCACATCGAGCTATCTAGGGGCTGCAAGGGGCTGTTGGCTACCAGCTGAGGACCATCTAGGAGAAAAAATTTCTCCCATATATACTACCCACAGGTGGTGGGTAACAAGGTCAACAAACTATCTTGCATGGAAGAAGAGGACATATTTGATCCTCATAGAAAATGAAGTCATTGGTCATGTTAAGGGTTTAATTGTCGAACCGCCAAAGGAAGAAGGAATAACCTCATACTTCATGAGGGTGTCAGAAAAGGGAGACCAACTGCGAGAGTTGGGGGAAATCATCAACGTGGTGCTCAAAGCACTACCTAATGAATGGGGCAATTTTGTATCAAGCATTTTTGGAAAGAAGGAAGCCACCCCATTCAGTGAACTCTGGTCATTGTGTAAGATTGAAGAAACCAAGTTAAAAGCAAAGAACGATGTGGGACCAGGTGAACAAGTTCAAGCATTTTCTGCCATGGATAAGAGAAAAGGAAAGTTTGGAAAATTTGGTCCTCAGAAAAAGAAGGATATGTAAAAGATCCAATGTTATGGTTGTCAGGAATATGGGCATTACAAGAAAGATTGTCTGAAACAATGTTGCACGAAGCACCCCCCGCCCCCCCCCCCTCCGGTTCCAAGCTCGGAAGCGCGTCCCATGCAACCAAAGGGATTTTGGAGCTGGTACGTTCAAATGTATATGGGCCCTTCTCTTCTCCAAATCTCATGAGACACCTTTACTATGTCACCTTCATAGATGACTATTCCGCAAAGACATGGATCTTCTTTATGAGGAAGGAGGAGGAGGTATTCTCCAAGTTCATGAAGTTTAAGGCCTTGGTAGAAAACCAAACCAGGAAGAAGACCAAAGCATTGAGGAGTGACAATGGCAGGGAATATGTCTCCAATGCCTTTAGGGACACCCCATAACCCTCAGCAAAATGGGGTGGCTGAGAGGAAGAACCACACATAGTTGGAGTTTCCAAGCCCATGTTGCATGACCAAGGGCTACCCATGTTCTTATGGGCAAAGGCATGCAACACTATAATATTTCTGCAAAACAAGAGTTTACGCAGAGTGCTTGGACGAGTTACAATAGAGGAGGCTTTCACAATCAAGAAGCCAGATATTTTTCGCTTCTGCATCTTAGGGGAAAATTTTACTACCATGTGTCTAAACAAAGCAAGAAAAAGTTGGGGCCCACAACTAAAAAGGGAATTTTCGTGGGTGACAGTGAGACATCTCAGGCATATAGGGTGTATATATTTTTACCCACCACCAGTGGTTGACCCCATAGAGAATTTTTCTCCTAGATTTGTCTTCAATCGACAGCCCCTGACAGCCACTATTGTAGCCGATATATTGTGATAGTTGATCTTTTCTCCTTGAGCCAGTCATATGTCCCCTCACCCATTTGTTGAGAGCATATGTTTGAAGGTGGGCCATCTAATCCTAAAGGTATGTTTTTCATTGTGCGATTGGGTGTTGATGCTTCTTTTTCCTTGGGCACGTTGGGTGTGGATTATTAAGTGACTTGGAAGAAGGAAGGGTTGTGACTGTAGCCTTATTCCCTCACCTTACAAATGGGGGTTAATCCTCAACCCTAGTCTCATGGGATCTCCCCTATTGGCTTACAGCTTCGGGATGAGCACTACAGATGAACATGTGGCCGATATTTTGATTAAATCTCTTCCTAATAAGAAGCTTGAGTATTTGAGAAGCAAGCTTGGATTAGTTGATCTCCTATTTGATTGAGAGGGAGAGATGATGAATTGTTGTACATTGGGCTAAACAAGCCCATATGATGGTACTTAGGGGTTGGTATCTTGCCAAGTAGCCTAGATGATACTTAGATCCCTGGTTGACTTGGCATCTTGGTCGGTAGCCCAGATGATACCTAGGGTTGGTATCTTGGCAAGTAGCCTAGATGATACCTAGATCCCTGGTTGGGTTGGTATCTTGGTAAGTAGCCTAGATGATATCTAGATCCCTAGTTGGGTTGGTATCTCCGCTGGTAGCTTAGATGATACGTAGGGTTGGTATCTTAGCAAATAGCTTATAGATGATACCTAGATCCCTGGTTGGGTTGGTATCTTGGCAGGTAGCCTAGATAATACCTAGGGTTGGTATCTTGGCAGATAGCCTAGATGATACCTAGATCCCTGTTAGGGTTCGTATCTTGGCAGGTAGCCTAGATGATACCTAGATCCCTGGTTGAGTTGGTATCTTGGCCGGTAGACCAAATGATACCTAGGGTTGGTATCTTCGCAAGTAGCCTAGATGATACCTAGATCCCTAGTTGGGTTGGTATCTTGGCAGGCAGCCTAGATGATAACTAGGGTTGGTATCTTGGCAGATAGCCTAGATGATACCTAGATCCTTGGTTGGGTTGGTATCTTGGCAGGTAGCCTAGATGATACCTAGGGTTGGTATCTTGGCAGACAACATAGATGATGCCTAGATCCCTATCAGGGTTAGTATCTTAGCAAGTAGCCTAGATGATACCTAGATCCGTGGTTAAGTTGGTATCTCGGCAATTAGCCTAGATGATACTTAGGATCGATACCTTGGCAGGTAGCCTAGATGGTACCTAAATCCCTTGATGGATTGATACCTTAGTGGTTAGCCTAGATAGTATCTAGATTCTAGATCCCTGGCATTGTACATGTTGGTTGTGATACTCTTCTTAGAACATTTCAACTTGAGGTCATCCTTGTACCATTTGTACAATTATGAATACCTCCCTAGTTAAGAGGAAGTGTTGAGAAATGTTACTATGCTCAATCTTCATAATTATTATTGTACTTATATCATTATATATTTATTGTAAAAGTGAAAAAGAAGAAAAAGAAAATTATTATTTGATTGATGGATTTCATGCTCTTTTTATTTATCATCTAGGTCAAGCATGTTCTTCATGCTTTTATGGTTTATTGAGTCATCTGAGTATTTGTCACATGTATAAGACCCTTATGGGCAAATTGTATCAAGAAAGAAATATTATTTTTGAGATTAAAGTGTAAATTTTGGACTCCCAAGACCAGGTCGACCCTGCCAGTGAAGTCGGCCTAGAAGAGGCCCATTCGATCCTTGAAGAAGGTATAAATAGGAAGAGACTTCGACCTATTTGGACACCATTGAGAAGCAAGTTCTATCTGCTCCTAAATCAAAAGAAAAAGACAAGCAAAGGCAAGAAGGAAGAGAACCCAAGCGAAGGAGAAAAAGACTATCTTTTGACCTAACTCGGCACACACGTACGAGATTTTATAGGGTTTCTATTGTTGCTAGAAACAGAAGGTGCAGGTCAAGAGTTGCAAGACTGAAGTTAGAGGCCGAAACCTTGAAAGTTGCAGAAGAAAGACACTTTGACCTTCGTTGACTTGGGAAGACCTTGACTCTTTTAAAGGAGAAAATTTGGAGGGTTGACTTGGTGTTTGGTGGAAGTCTTGGTCTTGTTCTTGGGGTCTTGGATGTCCTATTTTGACTTGATTCTATAAGAAGAAGAAGAACAGTTTGACTGGGTTTTCCCCAAGGAGAGGGGTTTTGCCCTGGCTGAAAGCATGTATCTTGTATCTTTTGTTCTTGTGATCTTCATACATTTATAAATTAGTAATTGCTTGATGAAAGAAGAAATAATAAAGAATTAAAGGCCAACATATAATCACAAGTAATTATCAAGAAAAGAGTAATCAAAACCCTAATTTCTACCAAGATTGATTTCTCAACAAGGTCCACATGTTTGGGTTGGGCCTTCAACATTTCCCCAAAGGTTGATGCAGCTAAAAAAAAGATTAAAAGCATATCATGGCCATATACAAAAGAAAATAATATCACAAAATGCAAAAGAGGGTTGGGACATTATATTAGCGCCTGGGCAAAAGCCAAACATGAGCTCTACCCCTTCATTATAGCCATCACCCGAGTTCCTAAGGCGCCATGAGTACCCCCACATCATTAAGGAACCTATGCACATCCCAACCCTTAGAAGGCGATGAGCTGCCCCAAATTAAGGGGGTGATAATTGCTTATATTATACACAGCATGCTCTCATCTCCTAGAGCTCTGAGCATTTATAATAAAGAAAAATTAAGAAAAGGAAAAAGGCAAATGAAGAAGGGTGGAAAAACAAATGTCGAGGTAACTCATGTACCACGATTGCTCCCTCCTACATATATACACCCAAATGTGTGGACATCCCTCATCATTACCACCCTTAAACCCATGGCATTTGGCCCTAAGACCCCTGTGTCCCAATCCACCTCATCATCATCCACATCACCCCTACCACTTGAAGCATGTACCTTGGACATCTCAATCCCTTTAGGGGTTGGGAACACCTAATAGGGTTGTTTATTAGCCCCTCTTACCTAGGGAGGTGTTGTCGCCTAAGATATACACCTTAGTGTGGGAAAAGTTTCCAACCCCACAAGGTATAGTCTTTATGGCGCAACGCTCAGAGTAGGCGCTCTCCTAGGAAAGCTAAGGGGGGTAGTCCCTAAAGACAGAAAAACTAAGGGGAGACTTGTTGAAACAACAAGTCTAAGAGATCTAAGGGCAAGGCAATCACTTCTCTTAGTAGCTTGAATTAAAATTAGATGGCAAGTTTGATTATTATATTTGAGCAACGTGAGGTAAGATGCATTTAATTAGATCAATATGACATTCAAGATGCAACAATAAGGGACCAGTGCCTTAATGTAAAACTTGCAATTATAGATTGAGCTCACAATTCCAATTATAATGATCAATTGAAATGCAAAATGAATGCAATGAATACAAGATCTATCTATGTGAAATGCGAGATCTTGGTTAATTTTAATTATATGTCTATACTAAAGGTGAAGGCCTTCTCCTCGTCTGTAAAAAGAACTATTAGGGAAGGAGGCTAAGGTCTCATTAACGATACCTACCAAGGAGTTCTAACGACCAAACTTCAAAGTGCCTCCATTCCAACTTCTTACAAGGGATTGGCCACAAGAAAACCGCAAGGTCACCCATTTTAACCGTTGAGCAAGGGTCAAGCTTCTCAAATTGGATGTGAAGAAGATGGTCCTAACCTTCTATCAACCAAGCTTATGTTTGGAGGTAAATTTTAGGAATGTAAAAACTAGATCTAAGATGATAATGCAAATGACAATGACGATAAAATTAAATAGTTTCAAAGAGCTACAATTATTGCAATATTCTTCAATGTGAGAGATGTTAAATCACTTATAACCAAGGTTATGAAATATCCCTTAGAGCACAAGATTATAAGATTCCAATAGTAAACCAATGAAGCACTTTAAAGAATTTCTCAATGAAACAATGATAACAATATCAAGTGCCTTTAGTTATAGTGCTTATTAGGATGTTCTTCACTTATATGATATGACAATGGAAACAAGTGAAAATTTACATGATGCAAGCACAAATAGATAATGGCAAATGAGATTGCTAACAAAATAAAATGAGAAGATGCAACTCAAGACTAGATCTAACCTTTGATATCAATGAAATTATATCTAATCAATATGAGAGCAAGAGAAAATGGTTAGTACCAAAACAAGAGCAACTAACTAAAAAGATGATGGCTTCTCCCTCTTAAATAAGGAGGGGGGTATCATGGGATTGAATCCCAAGCTCCCTTCAAGCAAGAAGATCAATTTTATTATTAACTTACAGTGAAGAAGAAGCCTCTTAGATAGTTAGAAAGGATCTTCCAACACCTTAAAGAGATTACAAAGAAGATTAGCAACCTATACAACAACAATCACTCCTAAAGTGATCAAATACCTAGAAGGAAGGCACAAGACAATGAATGGCAAGCTTCAGTGATGAATGACTTGCACCAAACCTCAAGAAACCCCACGGCATTGATTCAAAAATCTTCAAAATTAATTTCTCGAAATTCTCTCCTTCAAAATAACCACCTAGACCAA
Organism: Pinus tabuliformis; assembly: GCA_031772625.1. Classification (NCBI taxonomy): domain Eukaryota; kingdom Viridiplantae; phylum Streptophyta; class Pinopsida; order Pinales; family Pinaceae; genus Pinus; species Pinus tabuliformis. The sequence continues at coordinate 1,133,899,163 of CM062807.1, forward strand.
AAAAATCAATTTCCTTGAGAAAATGTTTTCTTTCTAACCCAATGAATTTTTGAGTGGGATTTTTTTGCCTTGAAAATGTGACCTTTCTCATTTTTTGACTTGTTTCCTTTTTGGAAGGGTCCTCATCAAATTTTAATCATTTTTCCACTTGGAAAGAATTTAATTTTCTCTCATTTTTATCTTTCGACAATTTTTCCGGTTAATTATTTTGGCATTTTTTGCCGAAAAATAAAACAAATGACTCGAGAGGGGTTTACAAATATTTTCCACCCTCAAAGTGTGTCTAGGTAGAAATTTAGGAGTTCAGGTGTAAAATTAAGTATTCATACCTCCTATAACTTCTATAGACAACACCTTTTACATCAAATATTACATAGACATCCCATCAGAAGGGGAAATTTAACAATTAAGAAATAACCTCTAGACAACCGAATTCTGCAACACTTGACAGATGATCTAGTACAACATTTTACATAGAGTTAATAACACTTGGACTCACCAAAGACCTTACCATCAAGCCCCACTCTAACTTTGGGGTATGTGTGGGAGAAAAACTCTACCAATTATTTAATTGGGGTTGGGCAACTTAACTGGGGCCCAAGCCCACCAGAGGATCATATTGACACTTGCAGGGGATGCGTTGAGAGCCATGGGACTCCATTATGTGATAGAGCATTATTTCAATCTCATGGGCACACTCAACCTATGTCACACAGTTCGGGTTTGAATTCGAGTTCAACAACAATTAAGTTCGATTCGAATTCGAATTTTCCGATGAGGTTCGTATGAGGTTCGACATTAAGTTCGACTATACATATTTTTCAACATATATATATATATATATATATATATATATATATATATATGACATAAAATAATAAAAAATCAAAATCAATCAATAAAGCTATATGAGTAGTAGTGAGCACCCACGAGCCACAAATCACGACCACTATTCACTTCGCGCTCCAAGCGAGGGCGACAAGCAGCATCTAGAAATTGAATTCAGGAAATTGCAAACAATACAACACACAACGGCAACACTGAACACAATAGAGCAAGTAAACTCAAACTGAAGTTGGCTTGTGAAAATATATCGACAAACATGGTAAATAAAGCCAAACCAGTGGACACAATGGGAAACTAAGTGGCAGTAAGAGAAACAAGAGAAAACCATGTGTTTCCCATGGTTTTTCTCATAAACCTTAAAAAAACTGACAAAAGCAACTCGAACTCAACCTCAAACAACAAAAAAGAATTTAAAAAAATTTAATTCGGCTTCCGGTTCGTCTTTAGGTTTGCCTTCAAGTTCGAATTCGTTGAGGTTCGATTATCAGGTTTACCGAACGAATTTGAATTTATTTTTTTGTGTTCGCAAACCCTGTGACATAGCTCTCAACAGCTTGTTCATTGCCCCACATTATTCACGAGATCATGCACTTGGAATAGCATTACCCCAGTCGGCTTAACAATGTACACACAGTTTGGCAATTGATCCAAGGCCTAGAGGAGGTTTGTCTCATCCTTGAGACATGGGAGGGCAAGCACCATCATCTGTACCCTCACCTGGAGTAGTCTACCGGCTTATCCTTCATCAGGAGACCCATGAGACCAATGTTTGTGCCCCAAATCCACTTTGGAGCACCACATGATGACTTATATGGACATCAAGGGGCCATCCCCTTATGCATCATTTATGGAGCCCTCTCTCTCATCTTGGCACTTAGAGAACTCAACATGGCCCCCCAATGGCCTCACTCACTATGACGTCATCATTTTGGCTACCTATTGGATTAGATTGAGTGGGCCAAGATAAAGTGCAAATATCAATCAGGAAATCTAAAAATAGTTGTGTCAAATGAATTTAAGGACAAGCTAAATGAAAATGGAGTACAATTATAAATTGACTACTTGGCTGAGCAGAAAAATAATACTGGAAAGGTCCAGTTGAGTCCAAAAAATCCTTATTTGCCTAGTCTCTCATATTGCAAGTCTCGGCCATAGGAGTTCAGCTAAAACGAAAATTGTTTCTCCTGCCTATACATTCTGCAATTAGGAGGAAACCTTCCTTCATTTCTTCCGCTTATTTCCAAAAGCCCATAGACTATGGCACTTGATAGAGGACCTTTGACCCTCTAAGAGAATCACCGCTCTCAATTTACTTTAGGCTGTCTTAGGAGATGATTATGGATTTCTTTTTCTTTCCAAAATGCATGGAAACTGTCAAGAATTGACATTTTATATCTGGATAGAATACAATAATAGTATTCATTGATATCATCATGGCCAACAGTCATTTTCTTTCATTAACTGTTTTGCCATTTTGTCAGATTAGGCCATGCAGATTCAGAGCTAGACAGAGAAGTTAAACATGGAATTAGAGCACCTCTGCAGCATCATCAGACACTAGGGCAATGCCAATTCACTGTAAGCATGGTGCTACAAGGAAAAGGCTTGATCTTTAGAAGGGAAAGAAATCACAAGGATTGTGCCATGACCAACATGGCAAGCTGCAGGACGATACCTACTCACGACAGTCCCTGCCACCTCTAAAGGGGACCATCACGCAAAGACAAACATTCATGGTCAATCTGGCCATTTCAGTCTGTGGCTAGGTAGAGTAGATGATCATTATCAATGGATAGGAGCTCCTGCTCCCCTAGGGACCAGCTAAAAACTGGATGGTCTCGACTCCACCATGATCAATACGAACCAACAAGTGGGTGAGCAGTGTTCACCCGTACATTTTTGTTACATTCTTAGGTTTGGTTACCCAGATGGCAATATTTTATGATGATTTTATGGACTCTGCGCATTGTGTTAGAGTGGATTTTGTAATTGTGATGCTTAAGTGGTACTTTTTGTCAGTTATTGTAATAACCTCTTTTGTTAATGGTTATGACAGCTGGTAGCCTGCCTTTAGCAGCACTTTCTTTTATTGTAATATAGCCTTGTAATTGTAGCTCTTTTTTGGCTAATAATGAAAGCTAATTTCAAACTCTTTTAAGAGGTCCATAGCAAAGCAGCATTTATCTATGGGCTGACAATTCATTAGGTAAATATAGAGAACACCTTTAAACAGCTGCACGACCCACTACAACTTCACATATCAGGCTAAAGCAGGAAAACATAATAACGAATATGGCATAAGCAAGAACATAAGACAGGGTTTGAGTTGTATAAACGCAGTATAGAACAAGCTGAATAGGAGTGGAAATACCTCAACAATAACACGATACCTAATAAGACCGTATTCACTTAAAATAGGTCTCAACTCCTTAACTTTGCTTGCATATCGTCCGTCTAGAGGTGATATCGCCGTCAACTCAGACAGCTCAAGGTCCCCAGAGTCTTTATGAAGCCAGGTATTTTTCTGACAATTGACAAGAACAAATTATCAGCTCCACGCTCAATATTTGGGACATCATTCTATCTAATAACCACAGCCAAATAATGCGAATTTTGTCTGAAGCAGTGAAAACGATATCAGAAACTAAACAAGAAAGATGGTAGCACACTGATTTCTGTAAAATGCTGGTGCAGAAAGGCAATGCAAATAGACACTGATGAGAAGGGAGATAAAGATGTAAGTTGTAGCCCAAAATATAGAAGAACTCTTCTATATATGCAAAAAAGCTTCCTGATCTGCAATGGTATACATAGGTGGCTTGAAGTACAAAATTTCACAGTATACCCTTTGCAACAAGCATGTTAGATTGTTGAGAGAAAGACAGAGGGGTTTTCCTGGTTTTTCTTCTCGTAGAGTTGGCGTTGTGTTCACATAAAGGATGAGAATAGCATTACCTCTAAGGAATGCTTTGTTTCTTCCTCCTCTGCTACAAGCCCTTTTGCCATCGACAAGCTTCCAGGACCCCGACGAATGCCTGCATACGAAGCCATTGCTTTTCTTCCTTCAGACCCTCTTCTGATTGCGAAGCTTAAAGATATTGAACGTGGGTTTATAACGGATGGAAGCTTCTGGCAGGCGACAGAGGGCTGGAAATGAGGAGATTCGAACCATGAGGATAGTTGACAAGGATCCAGGGACCATGACGAATATACAGACTGAGCCATGCGAATTTGATATTTGCTAGGAATGCAACTTTACAGAGCACATACGAGGCTTAATAATGACATGATCGTCTAGGCTGACAAATCCGTAGAATGTAGGGAAATAAATCAGAACAGCATAAGAATAGAATGTGATGTTATTAAATCCCGAATGTAAATTTCAGATAACAGTCAAAACTATACAGAAGGGTTTGAGCCTTAAGCGTGATGCTAAGTGCTTTTTGCACAGAGCCCATTTGAGTGATCGATTTACTTTCTAAACCCAAACCCCGGGTCATTCATTTGAATAGACAATGAAATGTGATTAACGAATCTAAGACTTCATTAAATTAAATATCTCTCGATATTAAATTATTGATTTATGAAGGTCGCATATTTCATCGAAAAGCTATAAGGTGCTTTTGATGAGCAGTAGTGAGTGTTCTTTTCTTTTTTAAATGTACAGAAATCACTTTTTTTTGTTAACAAAAATTTTTTGAAATCACTTTTTGCGGAAGCGATGCCAAAATTCCATGGGATACATGAGATTTTGCATATTGCAAAATTTATTTATAAAAATAAAAAATAAAAATATTTAAAATATTTTATAAGATCAAAATAAAATAAAAATAATTTTAAATAGGGAAATTTGATTTGGTCTATGGGTTGTTTTTTAGTTAGAGAACTCATGGTATTTATGTGGAATATAGTTTATTTAAAGGAGGAAATTAAATCAGCCTAGATTTATTTTAATTGTGGATCTACCAAGCTCTTAGAGGGATCAAATCTCTTGAGATACAAACCTCTTTTAAACTCAAAAAATATGTGATCCCTCTTAGAGATTGGTAGATCCGGAGTTAAGATGGATCTAGGTTGTTCCAAGTAAAGCCCGAGGTAAAACTCATTAGGAATAATTTAATAGATTTACTTTAAATTATTAATTAAATTAATAGATTTTGTTTATTTTATGTCATAATAAAAATATTTAATAAAAATAACTTTTTTATTACTTCAAAAATAAAAACATTTATTTAGAATTTTGTAAAAAGCATTTTGGATTATAAAAATTGAATTGACTTCCTTTGTTGGTTTCTTTTATTCACAAATCAATGGAATGAATTATTGCAGGTGGAACTCTCATTGTGATCATAGATGCTTTTGGGTTTTACCCACTGTGAAGGAAGCATTTAGTGTTGGGTATTAATTCGGACTAGAAACATTAGTATAGAGATGAGATTTCACCAAAGTCAAGAATAGCTTGGGTAGTCCATAAATTACTTTTTCCTTTTTGTGTTTTCTTGGGTCAAAACGGAATTATCTCTCATCGCATTCATGCTCTACTTTCCACATTGCCTCACTATAGGGAAGAAGCATCATCATAACTACATTTCTTCAAGCTTACCATAAAAACCAGTTTCATTTCAAAAAGTTATTATTTTTCCATTTACATATCTCTCAAATAAACATTTCATTAGGGCATCCTACCTAATTGCCCTTATTATAATAGGGGTAGTACCCACCCATTCCATCCATTCACCAACCAAAGAAGAGTCGATCAAGGAAAACAATATTGGGTTTAAACCTGTAGCTCTAGTTGATCATGGACACCATAAGTGGGTGGGCAACCACATAGATAACACTAACTAAAATCCCCTCAATTATATGAATCATTAAAAAAAAAAAAAAATAGAATGGGACCATTAAAAAGTGTTGAACCAATTTTTTTATGTTGTAAATAATTATTTTAATGATTCAAAATTACAATTTCAAATAGACTTAATAACCAGAATTTGATGAGGATTGTAACATTCCCCCCCCCCAACACCCACCACCTAGACTATACCAGCTCAGTGGAGGGTGTTACTTTCACCTAACCTAGCCTCCATAATTTTGTCATAGGAATGGCATCATAAAAATCCTCATTCCTTCAACTTCTTTGACTATAAACAAACATTACCATCACATTTGTCTCATCAAGACCTTCTTGGTGATATAAAGCTGGATCCAACCTTATTTAAGAATCAACAAAATATGGTAATTCAATGTTAGGGCCAATAACTTGCCACATCAATGATGGCCCCTTTCTGTCACCCATGTAGCTTCTTACATGTCGCCCACATGTCTACGTTGTCACCGTGGTCGAACCCGCATAGAACAATCACGATTGTGAATGGTCAATAGTTGGCCCATTTCACCAAAAACATTAGGCGTAACATTGGATGAAGTTATAACCTCGACCTATCCGGTAGGCTAATGAGCCCATCTAGATCATTGACTCGGCCTACTCCCAGGGTCGACCGACCCGACCACAACAATCAGACCCTTCCCGACTAGTTGACGGGTCTGACTCACTTTTGATCTCGACCTGCCAGGTCTAGCTTACTATCTCAACCCCCTGACCTAGCGGGCCACAGGTGATCGTCGACCTATTTTACAAGTGTTCCTCGACTTATAAGTTTTTCCTGAACTTCTTTTTAGGCTTTTGCACAAGCCCAAACTATTCACAACTTATCTATCTGCAGACTCCTTCCAGCATGCCTTCGTCATGGAGCCGACCTCACCCGATTAATCGACTTACTTCAACTAGACAACCAATCGGATCCTAACCAGTTGACTTACCTCGACTGGACAGTACCCTAATCTAGGCCAGCAAAACTTAAAGTTGACAGCCAATCGAAATCTTTGTCTAGGCCAACAACAAAGAATGTATCCCATGCTCTTTAGGGACCTCCGCGCTACGCATTCAACTTTACATGTGTGAATGTGGTCAAACCACTACCTCATTGATCAGTGACCCTTGGATGCATTCGGTGCCCAACAATTTGGGTCCTCCCACCAGGGCCCCGCACTAGCTACTAAGTCCTCATTGTGGAAATTTGACTCCTTCCCACCATACATAAGTCACAACTTATCAACTCTACTCAAGCATCAACCAGTCGTAGAATATTGAATACCCCTTGGTCGACTCAAGGTGAAGCCACACTAGCTTCCTCCACTATCAACTAGATTACTAGTAACTAGACAATGGAATTCACACATTGTAACGGCTTAATCGACCACATTCTACAATCACATGGGACCATGCGATCAACTCTACACATCATGAACATATTAGCTTAACGCACAAGGCCTCTATGCCCTTCATAACCATGAGAATTACACGCATACATACAACATCTCATCGTAGACAGAAAAGAACAACATATTCCTACATTAACAGTGCTAATACATGTATGAATCATCATAGCAACAATATTCATCCTTTCAATATGTCAAGTACATAAGCAAGTAACTTATCTTATTATGTTCAAGTGGTCGACAACTGGGAGTGGTACTTCAACTCTCCACCCAACCTTAGATTGGTTTGCACTATATTCTTTCTTGCAGCCAATCACCCCCGAGCCAGATTCCAGAGTTTGAAGAGGATTGCTAAAAGGATAAACCAAAATGGTTAGCTGAAACAGGGACTCTAGAGAACCCCAAACACCTCCACCCACCAACTACTCAATGCAACCAACTAAAACAGGGAATCCAAAGGTAAACCACCTCTGCCCAATAGCTAGTAAATGCAACCAGTTGAAACAAAGAATCCAAAGACCTCCCAGTCCACCCACTAGCTAATAAATGCAACCAGTGGAAAAAAGGAATCTGAAGACCTCTGAGTCTTCACCCACCAGCTACTCAATGCAACCAACTAAAATAGAGAATCCATAGACCTCCCAATCTCCACCCACCAACCAAATAAGGGAATCCAGATATCGACATCTATACCCTTAGCAACACAAGCGAATCTAGAGGTGGAAACCACAACCCTAAACAACATAAGCATACACAGTAGTTCCACCCAAGCCTAGGAATCCAAAATGCATTGCAAGAACCATAAAACAATAAAGGAAGCTTCAGAACTCTCCTTACTAAGAATCCAAGAGACAGGCCTCCACCCTAGCTATCAAGGGAATCCAAAGATCATCCATCTCCACCCTCCAGCTATCCAGGGAATCCAGAGACTACTGCCCTCACCTAAGAGATGTTCTTCCAACATTTTGATGTTCAACCGAATGACTTCTTTCTCCTTGACTCATGTCGCAACATCGAGCTTTTGTTTTCCCTTCTCTATTGTGCTCAAATATTTTCCTTATTCCTTTTTCATTGGCTCTATTTATCTTCTTGTGGTTCTATTTTTTCCACCACCCTTCATGACGGAATGTTTTTACTCCCTTATGAGCTCTGTTGTGATGATATTTAATACTCCCCCCATAACCATTTTGACTCCTTCTCTTCCTCTTTGCCCTACCATCATTGTCTTTTTGGTTGGTTGTGAGGATTTCTTGTGTTAGATTCCAAACCCGTGTTCCTATTGGTTGACTTAACCTGTTAGACTTGCCAACGCGACCCATCCCCTTCTTTAATTTTTGTCTTTTTCTACCTTGCAAACTTCTCGAAAGAAGTATGGACTCTTTGTCCTCTTTCGTACCCCATTAATTGTTATAACTAGCCTCATTTAATGGCACCTCTACCAACCTTCCCTCGATCTAAGAAAATAATCAAGTTTTCCCTAAATCCCAAGTGTTCTCCTTTCTCAAGCTCTAGAATTTGTGTCCCAATGGGCCTGTTTTTCATTAGGATTACATAGTTACAAGGTTTACAATGAGGGCGGTATTACCCAAGGGCTGTCACAAACCCCTCCCCTTTGAGGAACATTCTCTTGAGCCAGGGAATTTTTTAAGGATTCAAATATTATGCCTATTTATAGTGAATATTCTAGTTAGAAAAGTCATTGATCCGAATTTAAACAGGAACGCAACAAATTACAGATATAACCACAAATACAAAGATGCAATAGAAATAACACTTCCTTTCATTAATATCAAATAATGAAATATGTTTGCAAACCAAATGGAAATGGGACTAGCTCAGGCGATGGTAGCTTATCTACAAGAAGAGATGTAGCGGTTACATGCCTCTGAACTGAGTTACAATGAGGCTCAAGGGCCTTTTTATTATTGAAAAATAAGAGAAAGCCCTAAACAACCAAAACCTTAACCTGAGGAGATGTAACACCAAGAGTTTATGGGCCCCGTTGGGGTTAGTTGGGCAGCCAACTTCTCGGGATCATAACTTGGTCATATTATCTCCATTTGATGTGCATATACCTCGTTGGAAAGATCTCTCCAAGGACTACGACCAAAAACATGATTTCAATGAAAGTTCAGGACCTAGAAAACTGCCAAAAATAATAAATTGTGCTACAATTAAGGAAACAAAAAAATTGAAAGAAACAATGGTGGGGGTCCAAGTGGAATAGGTGGGTGGCCACCAATATCCACCTGGATCATTCCTCCCCCCTTAGGAAGCAATGGTCTCCATTGCATTGAGTTCCTTCATGAGACGAGGAAACTTCTGTTGAACTTGGTCCCTAGTGAGCCATTTTCCTTAGTGCAGGAGTTAGTCGGCTTTGACAACTCGATACATTTGGATCTTCTGCTGGCGAGTGTTCTTAATATGCGTGTCCATGATCCGATCAGCCGCAGCTTGTTCCATGCAGTCTGGATTTAACTTTGTTGGTGTGAGTTGTTATGCAATGCTGGATGTGTCCAGTAATGGTGGAAAGTATGGTCGAAGGCGATCCACATTAAACACTAGGTGTAGGCCAAGGAATGAGGGAATGTTGAGCTCAAAAGCATTATCTCCCACAGCCTTGGTGATGGTGTATGGTGCATATCGAAGCGGGCGAATCTTGCAGTGGGGCCTAGTGAGGCGCTCCTTCTGCAAATGTAGCCAAACTTTGTCGCCCACCTGGAACTTGTGTGGAACCCGATGTTGATCATGTTGTTGTTTGAAATTAGAATTGGCTTTGTCCAAAATGTCATGGACCTGTTGGTAGATGTGTTGAATGTGCTCATTGAAGCTATTTCCCTTGTCGGCTTCGGACAGGACATGAGTTGAATTTGCATGAGTCACTGCAAATGGTATGGCCACATCAATGGGACATAGTGGTTGGAATCCCAAGCCCACCTGAAAAGGGATGTGGCCAGTCAAGTTGTGGAGAGCCCAGTTGTAGTTGCGTTGGACATAGGGGAGGCTCTCATCACATGTGTGGGGATGCTTTGAGTTGTACATGTGAAGAATGTGTATGATCATCCTGTTGACGATCTCTGTCTAGCCATCAGTTTGGGGATGGAAAGTTGTGGACTTAGTGAGCTTGGTGTCCAGCACCGACCAAAGGCTGGACCAAAATGTACTGAGGAACCCGTTGTCCCGATCTGAGATGATAGACTATGGGATCCCAAAGTGTACCCAAACTCATTCAAAGAAGAATTTAGCAGTGGCTTTTGTTGTGATACTCTTCTTGCAAGGCGCCATAATGGCCATCTTCGAGAATCTATCGACGACTACAAAAAGAACAGTCATTGCCATGCTTAGTAGAAGGAAGGCCTGATATATAATCCATGGAGATGGATTCCCAAGGCTGACTAGGGGTAGGCAGCGGAGTATAGAGACCTTGCTTTTTGATGGTCGGTTTGGCAATGGCACAAGCATTGCAGGATCTGATGTACTTCCCGACATCTTGTCAAAGATTCAGCTAATAGAAATACTTCTACAATACTGGCACCGTTTTCTCAACCCCGAAATGCCCAGCGGCCCCACAGTAGTGTGCTTCCCAAATCTTCTTTGCACGCTCGCTTGAAGGAACACAAAGGTGTCCCAGATGGCATAACAAAGCATCCTGGAGGTGAAAATCTGGAACTTGTTGACCCTCCAAGAGCGTATCGTATGTGTGGTCGAATTCTAGGTCACTTTTGTAGAGAAGTGGCCAATCAGAAGTCTCATGCCCACAAGATTTGAGCACGGTGGTTAACACCATGATCGGTGGTCGGCTGAGGCAGTCTGCAACATTATTTGTGCTTCCCTTCTTGTACTTGATATTCAAATGGAACTGTTGCGGGTATGTGGACCACTTCTGATGGAGATCATTTTGCAACTTCCCTTGCGTCTATATGAACTATGAGGGTTGGTGGTCTGTGTGGATGACCGTTTCCTTCCCCAAAATGCAATGATTCCATTGTCAGTAGGCTTGCATAATGGAATACATCTCTTTGTCACAAGTGGGATACTTCCAAACTGTGTCTAAAAGTGTCTCATTGTAATATGCCACTGGATGCCCCTGTTGAGTAAGGACTGCCCCAATAGCATAGTCAGAGGCATCTGTCTCAATCTCAAATGGTTTTTGCAAGTCTGGTAATGTGAGCACTGGTGTAAAGCAAAGGTGATGTTTCAACTCTGTGAATGCAATATGTTGAGATTCAGACCAAAAGAATTTTGCTTTCACTCCTCCTTTCGTGACTTGACTCAAGGGCGAAGTGATATGAGAGAACCCCAACACGAACCTGCAGTAAAAATTGGCAAGACCCAGAAAGCTGCAGAGCTTTGTCAGAGTGGTTGGGGTTGGCCAATCCTGAATGACTTGGATCTTGGTTGGATCCACATGCACCCCTCATTCATCGATAATGTATCCCGGATACTGAACCTGGGTCATGCCAAAAGTGCATTTCTCCAAATTGGCACACAGCTTGTGTTGCCACAGTGTTGGGAGAACCTGTCGGATGTGGTGGAGGTGTTCTTCCCAACTCTGGCTGAAGATCAGGATGTCATCCAAGTATACCACTAAAAATGAGTTGGTGAATGGCCGCAAGATGTCATCCATCAGCCTCATGATGGTTGTAGGAGCAGTTGTCAACCCGAAAGGGATAACCAACCATTCGAAAAGGTTGTCCTTGACTTTGAAGGCAATCTTCCACACATCAGAGAGTTCAATTGGTACTTGGTGATATTCGGACTTCAAGTTAATCTTGCTGAAATATTTTACCCCTTTAGTTGGTCCAGAAGGTCATCAATCCGTGGGATCGGGTACCTATTCTGGACAGTGATCTTGTTTAGCGCCCGATAGTCAATACAAAGTCTCCAAGCCCCATCCTTCTTTGTACCAACATGATCGAGCTCCCACAGGGCGATGAACTCGGTCGAATGTGACCTTTCTACAGTAGCTCCTAAATTTAGGTCTTGATTTCATCGTTCTCTAGAACGGACCACTGATAGATTAGTCCATTGGGTAATGATGCACCTGGGGTCAGATCGATGGAGTGCTTGACTTGACAATGCAGAGGCACCCTTGTGGGGGAGGTGAATATGTCCTCGTACTCGTCCATGACCTTGTCCATCTATTGTTGTCATGCGGAGGGGCCCTGTCTAGAGGTCGCGGCCACCGTCTTCTTCTTTCCTTGAGGGCGTATCATCAGGAAAATAGATTTCCCAGTTTTTGAAATGAGCTTACTGCATTGTTTTGCACTAACCAGAGAGATGGTGGTAGGCGGTGCTACCTTCGGTATCCTGTGCAACTTATTTCCCAATGTAACAATAAAAGCGCGAGGCCTTGACTCATACACAACATGTTGCTTCCACAAGTATGGTTGGCCTAATAATTCATCACAAACATCAAAAGGAGAAACGTCACATAATACCTCATCCGTGAAGGGATTGATGCTATATGGAAGGCAACATTGTTGGCTCACATGCAAAGGTCCTTGAGGATCCCAGTCTAGTAGATTTATCCTCCCACAAACTCTTCCCCTGATCAACTCAAACCTTGCACTTATTTGACCCTGGTTCAACCTATTCTTCCTACCCATTCCTTTGTTTTAGTTCCATAACAACCTCAACAAGAACCTACTCCTATTGCGACAACATCTAGTGAGGGGGGAAGCCAAGAAAAAGGGAAACAAAGACAAGGCACCCAAGCAACACCATCTTCTCCTAAGCCACCAAACCCTACTCCCCCATGTGCTTTGTGTGATTTTGTTGGTCATGCCACCCATAATTGTCCCGAACTCCCTCATATCAAGAATGTGGTGTCTGTTACCTTCCATGATTCTAACATTTTTGAGTTCCATGTCCCCTTACCCGAGTCAACTAAGAAGAACAAATCGTTACACATGAATCACCCTTGTGAGTTGTGTGATAATTATGGAAATTATTCTCATTGTTGTCCCCATATCAAATAATTTCATGATACACTTCAAGTGGTTCCACCTCTCCTCTACTTGTGAGTTCTGGTCCCACTCCTATGCCAAAGTAGGAGGTCTCTCAACCACCCATCGTGATCCCTCCTCTTGATGTCTAGATGATGGATAATACCAATCCTATTCTCTACCTTCTGTCATCCATGGAATCGATATATTGTGACTCTCTTGACTTCACCAATTATGCTTATGTTGAATCCTCTTCAACGAACACTTCAGTCTCAACATCGGTAGATCTCACATCTACTAGTCACTTCTTTCCAAACCTTGATGGTGCGTATGTGAACCTTGTCTCTCATGAAGATTCCTCAATTAGCTCCTCTTCATCATGTTGTCTCTCTTCCTCCAATTCCCCCATATTCCATTCCGATGAAGGCATCATGGAAGCCATGACCACCCCTGATTATCCTTGGGATGATATGCACCATCGTGCTTACTTCCTTCCGCAACAAACCCATGATAAATATGTTGTGGAGCCCAAAGACTTCCTCCATTGTGAGATCGATTGGTTTAATAAACCCTTACTTCAAACCTATGAATTTGATCTGAATCCACCTTATGGCCATTACATTGGCACCCAATGTTTGGGTAAGGGGCATCCACTTTTGAGAGTTTAGGAGAAGCAATTATCACCAACCCTCTTAGTGTATCTAGTAGTGTCACCTCTAGTGCCATTATTCTTCCCCATCTTGAAGAACTTCTAGAGTCATATCACTTCAGTTCACTGTTGGTATGATCCACTTAATCATCCCTCCATCTTACATCAACAACCCAATCCCTTAGACATGGTTGTTGTTCAACCACCATGTTGTTTAGGTTATCATCAATTCATTATATCTGAAGCCACTCTTTGGTATAGTGACACCATCTATGTAAACCCATAAATTCAATCCATTTGACTTCTATATGCAGTGCCAAAAGAGATTGGTAATCCATCATTTCCTTTATCTAATTGTATCTATCCACTCTTCCCATAATAAGACATCCATAACATAAACAAATGGCAAACCACATCATAAAAATGTGTTTGGAGTCCACTACTCTAAATACATTCGACATGTCCATAGCATGCTATAACCATCCATACAAGATGGGGGGCACCCATGCCCCTACATCTCTTCATCATCCTCTTGAGGATCTCGTATCTGTTGAACCAAACGCTTGAATCCCTTATTTAAGCACTTTGAACACAATGAAACTCCACAAACTCATCTAGCTAGGGGGCATCATTCCCACTTGATCAGTCCCCTCCATCATTAGACGCTAGGGGGCAGTATCCCATCCTTGGGGGCATGATGGCCCCTCCTCACCTTCTCACTTAATCAACATCAGTCTCGGCCTACACTACAATGATCTAGGTATGGTCGATTATCCTCTCATTCCTTAAATAGTTTGTCCTATTGGCCTCTTCGGCGAGCCATATACACATCACCTATCATAGATTCTTGATACCATCTATTCACAAATTCTACTCTATGTTATGCTACACTTACCGCCTAGTCGCCATGTTTGCCGTAGTGGGCGGGGATGATCCTAGACCTTCTCTAGTAGTTCATACTCATATTAATTTCTAACCTTGATTCTTCACTAGGAACCATCTTTCCAAGAAGCATTAAGGCCACTTTTAGACAAGTAAGGCTACCTACCTCCAACTTGCAGATCCTGATTCCAACAGTCGGTTTGTCCACTACGATCTCCACAAGATTTAGGGCCTTGTCCTCCTCTCCAAATTCTCCAACAACTCACTATGAAAATGAATTGGATTTGGGGGCAAGAAGCCCTTTAATAGGAAAAACCCTAGTTTTTT